>OZ037937.1:42527930-43727930 GCA_964035585.1 Polytrichum formosum
GTATCCTTGGCAGGAATTGAACCTGGCTAAGCCCTTCACCACGTTTGAAGGCCAAGGATTAACCAACTCTTTTTTAAAGAGTTGATTATAAGTTATGAAAGGTTGCTAAAATTCACATGAGTTTAAGGGTGAAAGTCCTCACCATCTTCTGATTCAATCTCTACTCTTCCTGCAAGATATTTCTTAGGATTAGTAAACAAGAATCGAAACTTTCTTGAATCCTTCCACAAAGATATAGCTTCCTGCAAGATATTTCTCAGGATTAGTAAACAAGAATTGAAACTTTCTTGAATCCTTCCACAAAGATATAGCTTCCTGCAAAATAAACTCAAAATTTTTGGTTGGTCCTTCAATCGCCACCCGCATCACACTATCCAAGTGTGTTGTTGTCATTCGATTCCTATTCTTCTGCTTGATGTTATTCTGCACAGAGAAAGCTCTCTCACAAGTAGCAGTACTAACACATTGGCATTTGTAAAGATCGGCGGGGAGGGAGTCAGGGCTATTATTGATATTTGCCTATGTGCCACCCAAGAGCCCCGAGTATTAGCCTAAAGATATGTACTTAGGCCAACTAATTTCCCAATTTGAAGAAGGATGAATGGCTAAAATCCTCTCTTTAAAAAAATTTGTAGGCAAAATTTCCTACATGTTTTTTATCACATAGGTTGATATCCTATGTTTTTAAATTGTCCATAGGCTCTTTGTCCTACACTTTCAAAATTTTATAGGCTAAGTCACAAATTTTGTAGGCTGCATTTGTATTAGCCTTATTATTAGGCTCTTGCCGGACGCTGCTTGAGAGCGTGCGCTTTTTGAATGCGACCGTAGAGAAGGATCTAGCCTCTCTACATATCCCACCAGAATAGTCCGTTATTTACTTCCACGTGTCAATCCCTCATTGATAGAAACCCACGTGGGTTAGATGGGGAAAAAGCTTGAAAGAGGGCCTCTCCCTCTTACGCATATCGTCAGTGCAGGGGCCAAGTGACACCAATCACTTTCTGCATTGCGACAGGGTTGGAGCAGTTGGCGCACTGACCCTGCACTTCTCTTGACCATCAATCGATCGACCAGCAATCACTCCTTCCGACACCTCCCCTCCCTCTCGCTCTCTCTGCAATCCTCGAAATTCATCCTCACGGGGTACTCTAGGTTGGTGCTCTCTTCTTCCTTCCACAGGTTTAGCTTATTGTGAAGCTTACAGGTGCTCAGTTACACCTGCAGCTAATTAAACCTTAGCTGATTCCTGTTTGATTTTCTCTTTGGTCTTACCCTGCGTTGTCCGAAATATTTCGAATCCCATTCTCAGTCTCTCCCGGTTGGTGCTCTTCGACAAGGCTTCATCGCGCACGTGGAGCTAATCGCATCTTGGTGATTTGTGCAGTTACTTTTTTATATGCTCGTAGCTGCGTCGTACGGTGTCCTTCGATTGTCTCAGTCGCTCACGATTGGTGCTCTCTCCGGTGTACTGGCTGCCTTTCTTCCTTCCATTCTGGCTCGCAAGGTACCTCTAGCTTAGAATTGTGAGCTTACAGGTGCTCCGTTAGCCAAAGGCTTCATTGCACACCTGCAGCTAATTAGACGTTAGGTGATTTGTGTAGCTGGTTGATTTTCTCTTTGCTCTTACGCTGCAATGATTTAATCTCAGTGACTTCCGGTTGGTGCTGTGTGTGGTCTATTTGCTAAGTACCTTTCTTCCTCACATTTTTGGCTGACAAGGGCGTGAACTTATTATGAGCTTCACAAGTGCCTATAAGATGAGACTTCATCGCGCACGTGGACCTAATCGCATCTTGGTGATTTTTTATGTTGACTGCTTAGTTTTCTATTTGCTCTAAGTTCGTAATCCTTGACTCTCATTTTCAGTCGCTCCCGGTTAATGCTCTGTGTGCTGTACTGGTTGTGTTTCTTTCATACAATTTGGCCCACAACGTACCTCAGCTTATGTGAAGTCACAGGTACTCAAATTGACAAGGCTTCATCTCGCACGTGCAGGAAAATGACACCGTAGACGATTACTGTACCTGCGCTCTGCTCTTAGACTCTCTATACATTGTGCGGTTATGGCGTATCTAGAGAAGGTTTTGATTAACAGCTTTCTGCTCTCTCAATAATCATCGATCGGTCTCTCTCGCAATCCTCTGATTCTCAATTCTCATTCACTCCAGGTTCGTGTATCATGAGGCTGTTGATTTCTCTCAAGTTGCGTCACGTGTTATCTGGTAGTTGCTTAATCCAAATTGTGATGCGTAGTTAGTTAAAAGAGTGGACGTAGCTTTTGGATTCTTTATTCAGTCCATTGCTTATGTCGTGAGTGGAACGGTGCTGATTGCGATAAGAATTTTGACCATTTCCTACCACGGGTTATGGATTCTAATTTGGAGTTGTGGATCTCAGGTTACGTTTCGAATTCACGAGTTCTATGGCCAGCTGGTAAGAGATGCTGGCGTTTAGTGATGTTAGTGATAGTCCTGTCGTAAATCGAAGAGTGGACATTACGTCTGAATCCTGTATTTTACCAAAGCTGGAGTCGCAGCGTTATGAGGTCCTCGCCTTAACAAGAGAAAGCTTCAACTCTGTGCTGGTTTGCTGGTCGTAGATCAAGAGAAAATATTAGCTCTGGACGCTACGCTATCCTCACAGCTTGTGTAATGTGTGAAGGTGGTGATCGTTGAGCTCAGCTTTGCGACCATTTTCCACCTCGGGACATGGTTCTTGTCTTTCAGTGGATTGTTTATTTTGGACCTTTTGTTTTGTGCATTTCTGTTTGCAAACTTCCTCTTAAGATGTGGACGCAAATGAGGTTGTACTGAAGACCTGAACCTGATCCTGGTAAGTCCTGGTCGTAGATTCGAGAGTGGATATGGCTTCCAGGTGTTTGCATACCTTGCGTCGTTTGTGAAGATGGTGCTAAAATTACTCTTCCGTGCACCTTTTGGAGCCCCTCTTCTGAACACGTCTCTAATGTAAATTGCGCAAGAGAGCTCGCTTTACTGGTCTAATTTCAGCTTCTCATTATACTTCAAGGACGTAAATGTGACATTCCGTCCTACATACCCTCCGCTTCCACTTTGTTCTCGAAGTCAGTAGAAGTTTCGATTACTCAGCAGAAGTCTTGTGACTCCACTTCTGCAATTATGTAAAATCCTTGTGTCTCTGCATCATGCCCTGCTTCCAAGCAAGTTCATGAAAGCATGATGTGTATAGAGGATGGTTATTGCCAAGTTTCACTGTAATCCAGAGTCTGGCAGGTTCAAGATGAACGCGATAGCATCCCAATGAGAAATCTCATTCAAGCCCAGCTTACCAGAATCAACAGGGAGAGTGTGTTGACGCCGATGTCTTTTCTGTTCACACGAGATCAATTTTCTAATCTCCTTTCATTTTCGAGAACCTTTTCTTTCTGAGGCCGAGTTAAACAAGAGTTAACATCTTGCTTACGTAACCATGACTGAATTGTGGAGCAATATCCGACTGGAATACCTCTTTTCCTCTTAGTGCTACTCTTCTGGTTTCCCCGACACTTTATCGACTCTTCCCAAACTGCACGTCAGTGATGCTACCTGGTGGTGTTCATTGACGAGATAATACTGAAAACACGTAGATTCTGCTGGCCGAATATTACCTTCGAGAACGATAACGCAAATAGATAACCTTGACTGTTTCCACCTGGGTATTGCTGTCTTCTTCACTCTAACTGGTTTAGAGTTTTCAGATTTTTCAGGAACCTTTTGAATTCTATAAATTGCTTGAAGTGATAATCAGGTTCAAACACAACCCTAAGGAAAAGACCATGACGTAGTCTGGCTGAAAAAGTAATGCTCCAGGGTAGGGTAGGGGCACGAATTCATCCACTATCAACGATAGAATGCTGAAATTACGATTACTTTGGTATCGTGTATTCGAGATTCATTGCTTGAAGTTTAGTCCCGGTGTAACAATCTTTTCATTCCTCAGATAATTGTACTTTCCTCCGGATATTTTGTTCTGCATTCTTATGTTGGCTGCTGTATATATTTTGGAAGTTTTAAACCTGTAATTAATGATCTAACTATTTACTTCTTAGCAACAGCTGGTCATTAAATGTTATGGGAATGCCAATCACAATAAGATGTTCTTGAGAGAACCTCTTTACTTATTTTTTGGTATGGCAGTGCAATATTTGCTAGTTTCAGTGCTGCTTTAAAAACTTGTATTTGTCTTGTCAGGAACTGAGTTCTTCTCAGCTTTTCCACAAATGTAGAGCAAGTTCAAAAATTTTGGACCTGTTCTTAAAACACGTGGTCGGGCACGAGCATATTGAAAGGGTTGCAAGAAAGTAGTTCATCATGTGCAGGCTAAAGATCTGTATTATCTTCTACAGCTTGGTACTTCTCCTCAAGCCACTTTGTGCAGGAAGTGTGTCTGAAAATGATGGGGGGCTTGATATTGATTGGGAAACCAAGCTGTCTCTCAACTCGAGTTATGAGTTAGGTGGCAAGGTGATCCGAAGTTCGTTCCCATCTGGCTTTGTGTTCGGAACTGCCGGAGCTGCATACCAAGTATGTATTTTCACACATGTTGCTTAGGCCTTATTCATTGTATCAGACTTGGTAAAGAGTTTGTCATTAGATCATAAACATTTGAAGTATCGAGTATGAAGTATGAAGTATGGACTTGATCATAAGATCAGAGAAATACGAGACAAGATGGTGAAGACTTTTTTTGGAATTTTGATACTCAGTTGTTGGTGCGTGGGTTATGTTGCGACAGTATGAAGGGGCTGTAACGGAAGACGGAAGGGGCCCAAGTATTTGGGATGTTTTCACTCACAGCTATCCAGGTTCGTTCCATAACGTTCTTGTCAAGGAACTCTAGCTTTTAATGTGTATATCCAGAATTCATATTTAAGATTTGCTTGCCAAGGTCATGCACCCAATAACTGACCCTCAGCATTTTATGCAGGGAGGATAAGAGATGATTCCACTGCCGATGTTGCTGTGGATCAATACCATCGATATAAGGTACTAGTTCTTAGTAGTCATTTTTGTTTCGGCGGTATGGAGTAAAATTCTCACTGATGCATTACTTAGATCGTTCACCCTTGAGAGATTGTTTGCACGGTTTATCGTGATAACAATGAGCCTGACATGAAAGAAATATGTTACGATAATGCTCACTATCAAAAGCACACAAATTTTATAAGTGCTTCGCTACCTGAAATTTTCTGTACTAAACTTTCACACCTTCTCTATTAACATGGAGCTGTACAGTATGTGTTGGGGTAGAAAGGATTGAAAATTGAACTGTTGTGTCATAGCCAATGATTATGTTATAACAATTTCTACTTGACATTTCAGGAAGACATCCAAATCATGGAAGATCTTGGATTGGATGCATATCGATTTTCTATCTCTTGGTCTCGAATAATTCCAGGTAAGTACTTGTCTTTAAATTTGAAACGATTTTGATTTTAACACTAACATTCGTAGAAGATATGAGTTATTTAACATGAAGTCTCGGTGGAATTACAGGAGGAAGGGGTCCTATCAACTGGGCAGGAGTGGCTTACTACAACCGATTTATAAATGAGCTGATTTCTAAAGGTGTTCTAATTTCCTCTTGTGGTTTATTGTCATTGTGGGAATGGTGAAGAACATTATCCTTGTGAGGTACAGAAATACTCACTCTTGGATTTTCCGTTACTGATGCTCCACACCCTGGAGGTGGCTTGTTATACAAAGAGCTCTCACATCGTGCAGAATATGCTACATATTAGAGTTATCTTTTAAGTCAACGAGACTTTTCGTCGGGAGACGTTGGTCCTATGATTTTCCATTGGTTGTTTTGCACACATTATCAATAATTCCTTTCCATTTGTGGTGCTTTTTCGGAGGTAGCACTTGAATTAGAATGAAGAGCAACCTAGTGTGCTTCTGTGAGGGCCAAGCTCAGTTTAGCACCTCTTGGCATGCCAAAATGAGTTTGACCCTTAATGAAACGATGTAGAATGTTCTTCGTTCAAACCTCCACACTGTCATCAAGAACGCACCAAACAGTTACCGAACGTAGGTGTTGTATGCAAATCAACCAACTGACGACCAAAGGATAAAGTTATAGAAGATGTTGTGCAAGTGTCTTTGCTTCTACGTCAATCTGAAGACATGCACTGTCCACTTATAAGCCAGGACCACTCAAGGATACTGATGGAACGATTAATCAATGTACTTGCCAGATCTTCATGCATGATATAAATGTATAAAAATGTAAAGATTCTATGCAAAAATTTGTAACTTTTATTGCGTGCCCTTCTTGTAGGCATTAAACCGTATGCAACTTTGTACCACTGGGATTTGCCGCTAGCACTTGGGGAGACAGGAGGGTGGCTTGATGGAAAGACAATGTATGTACCCAAAAACCCCGTTCTCAATATAAAGATGCTTGAAACATTTCTGTCGTATGCAAATATATGTCAAGTTTACACTCAATGTTCGGGAGTCGCCTCTCCAATTGATTCACCAAATTATTTGTGAGGTTTGAATCTCAATTTATCATTTTACTTTCATCATTATATAGAATGTGACAGGTAGAGGTGCTTCATTTGCTAGTTGCCAACTGATTCAATTATTTGCAAATCTTTGCAAATCTTTGCAGAGATGCATTTGTTGACTTCGCGGAACTTTGTTTCAAGCATTTTGGGGATAGAGTGAAACATTGGATTACTTTCAACGAAATCCATAGTTTTGCAGTCAATGGATTTTACTCTGGAATTGATGCTCCCGGTCGTTGTTCAAAACCATTTGGAAATTGTTGGGCGGGAAATTCCGAAGTTGAGCCCTTGATAGTGACACATAATGTACTTATAGCTCACGCACAGGCTGTCAACATATATCGGACAAATTTTCAGGTGAGTTCTCTCATTCAAGAATTATTGAAGCATAAAAGTACATGTATAAGCTCGGTGCAAAGCGTTCCTTACCGGAAGAGTTGAGTGAGATTCATGTGCGTTCATGAGGTTGTGTATCGTACAAAGATTTAATTTCCATGATGAGTGTTCGTTTATTTGTGATTGTTCAAGGATGGGAGAAATAGGTTTGGTAATCAATGGTCAACGGTTTGAGCCTTTTTGAAGATGCAGAGGCTGCAGAAAAGTTTCAAAAAAGTCTAATAGGTGGTACTTTCCGAAATAAGTGAATTATTCAGTTCCATCAAACATTTCTATTAATCGTTGTATGTTGGTTTCATTTTTTCTTTTGGTTAGGATCACCAAAAGGGAGAAATGGGGATAACCGTCGATGGTGTATGGTTTGAGCCATGTAAAAAAAACCTCAAAGACATGCAAGCGGCACAAAGAGCTGAAGAATTCTGGATTGGGTGGTAATGTCCGTTGCTTTGTATGCCATGAAGATTATTGATTTTACATGTCTTAGACATCCATAGAGTCGTAAACCTGTGTGGTGATTAAAATGAGGAAGAATTTGACATTGAAAATTTCCTTTTGCAGGATTTTGGATCCTATATTCTTTGGGGATTATCCAGGCTCAATGCGACAGTATGATGTGGCTTTGCCGAAATTTACCAAAGAGCAGTCTGAAATGTTGAAAGGTTCTTTTGATTTTATTGGCTTGAACCAATACACAGCGAAGTTTGCAACTTATGACCCAAGTAGTGTCGACAAAAATGATATGTCTACCTCACGTAAGACATACACTTCCTGATACTTCTTTGGATTTTGTAAATCAATTGGTCTTTGAACTTACTTAATTACACAAATAGATTCTGATAATCAAAGCTTTGCCACTCAAGTATTATGTTGACCAATACATGGTTTCTAGTGATCAAACGTCACTGAAACTCTCGTTAAACACTTTGTGGAGACCATATATTCTTTAAAGGTGACCATAGTTCAATTCTATTGACAAATTTAAAATCTGTATCTTGCAGCTTTCTGCAATGGTGTTGCTATTGGGCCAGAGGTAATATTTTGAATTTTGGCAAAGTCGTATTATGTTCACAATCACATGTACATGCATGCTTGTCATAGGGTACAATGAACTTATTACATTCACATCTGGGTGTTTGTAGACAATAGCGGACTGGTTCCAAATCTATCCTCATGGCATGCGACACATGTTAGGTTGGATAAGAAGGCGGTACGCAAATCCACCAATCTACATCACAGAAAATGGTGAGAATCTGAATCTTCAGTCAAATTTTGTAGCTGTTTATTTTTAAGCCCAAGTTGACATTCAAGTCCAAGTCACATTTTTAAATATTCTTTGGTGGAGTATTGAGAGGGCACGTGCCTGTATGGTGCTTACATATGTATGATGCTTAATGAACATGCATTTTTTATTTGCAGGTTTTCCTACGAGTGCTCCTGTAGAAGCGGAAACTTTGAATTTCGGGAAGCAAGTCCAAGATTATGAACGGATCAGATATCATCATGACTACATGCAACAAATGCAACTGGCCATGAGGTTAGCTCTTAATCTTATGCAAAATCCAAATACACATAACGCTAATCAAGTGACTGTTGGAAATATCATAATCTAATATCAGAGCCATCGCATAGATTCTGTTCGTATCCATAGCATTTTTTGTGACTACATTATTTTGAAATCAACAATCTGTTACTGACTTTCATGCATGTTTATCATCATATGCAGAGATGGATCCGATGTCCGCGCCTATTTTGCATGGTCATTGATGGACAACTTTGAATGGCATGATGGGTACAGTATACGGTTCGGTTTCTACCATGTTGATTTTGAACGCGATTTGCGACGAACTCCAAAGGTTTCTGCGGATTGGTTTAAATATGTCCTCAGCAACAAAATCCAGTCTAGTGGGGAGGAGGCGGGTCAGAGGAACTCCATATAGAAATGCTACATCCTTTTGTACTATAGCAACACCTCTATGATTATTATCAGTGTTGGGAGTAAGCTGTGATTAAGAATCTACCAATTGTTGTTCTACGGTAAGCAACCTTCGATACGCAACTTTCATTCGTTGAAGTATTTTATCATGTTTGTACACTACGTAGAAATACCCTACAGATGCACGTGGTTGCCAGATTATACACAGAGTGATTCCTTCAAGAAATCAAATTGGGATGGAAGTTGAAGGTGTTGTGTCGCCGGATAAACGGACACGCCGCAAGGGGGCACGGTGGTAGCTTTGACCAGCATTTAGTTTCTAGATTGAAAACCACGACATTCAAGTGTTGGCTGAAGGAGTTTCCAACCACACAGACTTGCTGGTCGAATGCAACGCACCTGCCGACATGCGCAAACTCCAAATAAATATCCTCCGGCATCTCTGCAACCAAATCCCACTCTTTGGAATCGAAGTTGAAACAAAATATGCCACAGCTCGCGAACCTCGAGCATGGATTCGAAATCAACTGCATGAGCGCCAAGAGCCGGCCATTGAAATCAAACAAATGAGGTGTGCAAAACGCGTCGCTCGGAATGACGTGGTCCATCTCCGTCCACTTGTTCTCGTCGACATTATACTTGATCAAGATATCATACAACGTGATCGTTTTGCTTGCCAAGAAATACAACGCACCGTCGCAAACCGCACCCTGCGAGAAGGGGAACCTAAGGTCCGCCAACAGGTTCTCGCCATGTGTCCACATGTCATTGGTTGAGTCGTATATCTCCGTGGCCAAAAACCTTTCATCGGTCGGCGGGTAGGTTTGGTTTCCTGAAAACAAAATTCTATACGACTTGTTGTCGTCATGAAACATAATCCTAACAAGGGGGTACGACCACGTGCTTAAAAAGGGAGGCAACTCTTTCTTGTGATTCGTCAACGGATTCCACACCAACAACGGCTCGATAGAATCGTAGTTTCCTAATGACAACAAACATAAAAGACCACGACTCGAAACATAAATTTCTTGGGCAACATCGTTAATTCTCGGCATGACTTGCCATTTGTTCCATATGTTCTCAAAAATAGCCCACTCGAAACCAAACTCACTCCTCTGCACATGACACACACCCAGGTGGGGAGCCGCAATCGAGGAGTTTGTATTTGTGCACATTTTATAGAAGTCCGAGCTTTGGATGAGGTTGAACCATTGTTTGCAAACCATGCGCATTTGAAATAGATTTGCAAGTGGCAAGTATGACAAAACTCTCATCAATACTTCATGGGGAACTTGGCTCCATAACAAACACTCATCATCATCGTTCTCGGTGTTTATTAGATCGCCTTCGCCTTGCACCGAACTCAAGTTCGGACCTTCTTCTCCGACATTATTAGTTTGCTCCATGGTCCAAAATTATGAGCCTAGAGGTGGGACATAGGCGAGCATTTCATGGAAATGCCTTGGGTGTGAGTTTTTGCAGTTTTCCAATGTCTTTCATTGGGTTGAAGAAATATCTTCCACTTCAGTTTTGCTCCCCACAAAATCCAAAGCTGAAGGGGACATGACCGGGAGGATTCTCTATATGATAAAAATTAAAAATTAAAAGATGTCCCAAATCTCTCAACTCTATAGAATTTTCAATGAATATTGATCTATCAATTGACAACACTCTGTCCATTTGCACTATCATAACATTCCTCATGCACACAGAAACATTCACTTTCTATTGCAAGTGACAATTACTTCCTCCCCCTTGCACACTTCACATCATACCTAATGTCTTACAGTTTGGTTCTAGCATCTGATTTTTTCAATTGTATGGGATCCAAACATATCATAGAGCTCATTAAAGAATGTTATGATACCATATATACCAGTCTTGATATTTGGAGAAATACTCCTTAACAATAGCATCTTTTGGTCATAGTAGAAAAATGTCCTTATCCATTGAGCTTTTACTGTTGACATGATCAACCCTATTATTCCAGCAAATTCATAAGACAAAATCCATGTTAATGACACAATTCTCCTCAGATGATCATGCTCTAGAATCTCCCGCTGTGATTCATTGTTGTGTGTTTATTGAAAACAGATGGATTTGAGAAATGAAAGAAAACAATATTGCAAATATTCTTAAATTGGCCAGATCCTCCTACATGATTTGTTTGAATGATTACATAAAGTTGCACAAGCACGCTCATGAAAGCATGTTGTTATGTATGCAATTGATTGATTGATCAAGGCAACAAAGAATACAATATTTCTTAAAACTCCCTCATTCATTGAGGACCTATGTAGAACAATGTTGATGGTGTTACACCAACAACCTCTATGACACTTCATAACTTTGAAATTTAGGGTCATTGAGATTTTTAACCACATCCATGAAATCATACTTCATTATGTAATGCAATGCTAATTTCTTTGGCAAAAAGCTCTTACATTTTGCACATAGAATTTGGCATCTTTCCTCATGAATGTGGTGGTTTTGTAGGCTTCGGTTCTAATCTCCCACCATGCTAACCACTCACGTTTTGCATTGAAGATTCTTACATTGAGTTTACATGGATGATGAGAGTGTCACCAAAAAGGGAAAACATGAATAAGAGCATTCAGACTATCTCTTACAAAGACGGTTTGCAATAAGGATATAGCGTCAATGTCTCTAAATACTTGAAATTTTTAGGACCTCCTACCTCTCTTCATTTCATGCCATTATTTTGGTTAAAGATTCAAAAAAAGTAGAGAACTTCATATTGACTATTGTATTTTAATATTACTACAACAACAAACAAACACTTTACATTGAACATTCAAGTTATCCTATGTGAAGGCCAACCCACCATGTTGTAACCATGCATTATGTTATTTAAACATCAAAATTGAAACTTTATAAGAGTTATTGGTGAAGAGTCTCATAAAGGTGACGTCCCAAGTATAATTTTACACTACATGCCCTTTCAATACTCAACCCTTCAAGTACTAACATGATTTAAGTGGAATATTGATGTGGGAGGCTCCAAACCCATTATAACCATTTGCTCCCTAAAGAAAGAGAATAATTATGTCTCTTAGGTTCTCCCAAAAGTTCCCGACATTATCACCTTTCTTGAAAATTGTGATTGGGTATATAAACTTCAACTTTTAATTGATAGTCCAAACCCAACCATCCAAACTTGGATTGAGATGGTTTAAAGTAACAACAAGGTGGATGTAAGAAAAACAAATTTTGGACCTTTTTCTTTTGTTCACATGTGTGTGCACATTCGTTGTCGTTTTCTCATCCATATAGCACACTACAAAGATTAAAACACACTTGGTACACATTTAAGGATCGAATGTATGCACGTCCATTGCATAGACCATGAAACCGAGTTTCATACACACATGGCATTCCCATAAAATACATCAATCATGGTTTCATGCATAAGTTTACAATTTGAATATTTTGGTCTTTTACATTTAATAGTAACTAGAATATCTAAAATGATGAATCATTAATAAGTATAGAATTATCACTATAAGCATTTAAAACCTTGAAGGGTTTGACATTAAACATTTGCCATTTGCCTTTGATATGACCCTTGTCTCAACATCAACATGGTATAATAATATGCTACCCCACAAAATCATGTTATTAGTGCAATTAGGTTGCCCCATGATTTTACCCATATTCCACATTATATCGAATACTTACTATCATAGCAACAAAGTATATATGTTTTTTTAATAGTGGTTGTTATATTGATGAATAAACCGTAAGTTATAAATTTTTGTGATCTCTGACCCAAGGTAATTTGCATGGGTAAAGAGACAACCTATTTGCAAAGTCAACCCACTAATTGCACACAATGTTTATACATTGATATGTTTGTGCAATTAGGTTGCCTTTGTGAATATGTTGCCTCTTTATCCATGCAAATCATCTTGGGTCGAAATCGTATGACAAAAAATTATAACTTTGTTCATTCATCCATATAGACACCACACTTGAGAAACAATTTATGTATTTTGTTACTGGGCAATGAATATTCAAAATAGTGTGAAATGTCGATAAATTAGCGTGGGGCAACTTAATTGCACATAACAGTGTACACCGTTTATGGTGTTTAGCGTCACATGCGTAATAGTGTCACTTACCCTATTATGTGGCATATGCTAGGTTACACTAATGATCAACAACTTCACTATTAGTGTCACCTCATGACACTTGGCATTCAAGTCCGCTTACTTAATATCTTGGCATGAGCATGTTCAATAGTGTTATGAGGTGTTCGCCTATATTACACAACGGTCTACACGTTGACTAAAGTGTAGACTACTGACACTTGGCATTAGTATGTTCAAGAATCTCTTACTCTTGTATACTAGAACGTAAACACATGACACTTTGCCATTAGTATGCTCAATGATGTCTTCACCTTACATACTAAAATGCAAAACTATCATCTCAAGTATCCCAATGTGCTATGTTAAATGTCACATTGTAAATAATTTTCACTTTTAAAAAATTACTTTTGTTGACGAATAGTATCATATTGGCAATTAGCGGATGTGGCACTTTGAAAGCCCTCACATTATCTGGGCACCGAATCTAGATCCTCGTCAGTGTCGGGGTGTCAGAATCGGGCCGGGCCCAGCCTCCACCAATTTTTCTGAACCCGACCGAAACCTGCTGCCCGGCCCGCCCAACTTCGAAAAAAACATTGCCTTAATATTCTTGAAGGCCGCTTGACTACAAATCCCATATTGAGTGCGCTTCACCTTCAAAGTCCAAAATCCAATATATATGTTCACTTCCATTGAGTAAAGAAGCAATTGACTGGGATTTCATTATCAAAGTGAAACCGTCAATCAAGCATGTAATTAACTTGGAAGTCAAAAATATTACAAAACTCTCACTAGCACTGAGGTTATAATTTTTGTGACTTACAATTTGAAATTGTCTTTGTCATTCTAAAATGATGGTTAAATTTAGTAAGTTTATTTCAGTGCATAATTTAGGACATTTACTGAATTAATTATAATAAATTCATTGACTTGTATTAAGTCACTAAATTTAGTAATTTTAGTAATTTTACTATAATTGATTCACTAAATTATATTTACTAACCTAGTAAATAATTTAGTAAATTATATTTAGTTATATTTAGAAGATAATTATATGGGGTTACGCTCGGGGTTACAGGCTTGTGGTTACAGGCTCAGGGTTACAGGCTCGGGGCTACAGGCTCGCGGTTTCAGGCCCGGGTTACACTATGTGGTTACACGGGGCGGTTACACTCAGTAGTTACATGTTGGTTTTACGTTACCCTCCTTCTGGTTACACACACATTGTTGGTTACCCTCCTCCTCGTTGGTTAGGGTCCTGCTGGTTACACAATCCTCGTTGGTTACAATCCTCTTGTTCCTTGGCTATCATTGTTGGTTACGCTCCTGGTCGTTACACCCTCATTGTTCGTTATAATTCTTTCGTGGTTTCACACTCATTATTCGTTAGGCGGAACCTGGTTACCTGCTGATGTCCCTGCTGATGTCCCTGCTGATGTAACCAGGTTCCGCCTAACGAATAATGAGTGTGAAACCACGAAAGAATTATAACGAACAATGAGGGTGTAACGACCAGGAGCGTAACCAACAATGATAGCCAAGGAACAAGAGGATTGTAACCAACGAGGATTGTGTAACCAGCAGGACCCTAACCAACGAGGAGGAGGGTAACCAACAATGTGTGTGTAACCAGAAGGAGGGTAACGTAAAACCAACATGTAACTACTGAGTGTAACCGCCCCGTGTAACCACATAGTGTAACCCGGGCCTGAAACCGCGAGCCTGTAGCCCCGAGCCTGTAACCCTGAGCCTGTAACCACAAGCCTGTAACCCCGAGCGTAACCCCATATAATTATCTTCTAAATATAACTAAATATAATTTACTAAATTATTTACTAGGTTAGTAAATATAATTTAGTGAATCAATTATAGTAAAATTACTAAAATTACTAAATTTAGTGACTTAATACAAGTCAATGAATTTATTATAATTAATTCAGTAAATGTCCTAAATTATGCACTGAAATAAACTTACTAAATTTAACCATCATTTTAGAATGACAAAGACAATTTCAAATTGTAAGTCACAAAAATTATAACCTCAGTGCTAGTGAGAGTTTTGTAATATTTTTGACTTCCAAGTTAATTACATGCTTGATTGACGGTTTCACTTTGATAATGAAATCCCAGTCAATTGCTTCTTTACTCAATGGAAGTGAACATATATATTGGATTTTGGACTTTGAAGGTGAAGCGCACTCAATATGGGATTTGTAGTCAAGCGGCCTTCAAGAATATTAAGGCAATGTTTTTTTCGAAGTTGGGCGGGCCGGGCAGCAGGTTTCGGTCGGGTTCAGAAAAATTGGTGGAGGCTGGGCCCGGCCCGATTCTGACACCCCGACACTGACGAGGATCTAGATTCGGTGCCCAGATAATGTGAGGGCTTTCAAACCTCTAGGCATCTAATTTAGGCTCTTCACAAATAGTGTACATGACATCAACTACTATAAACGGCATACTCTAATGAAGTTGTTGATTGTTAGTGTAACCTAGCATATGCCTCAAAATAGGGTAAGTGACACTATTACACATGTGACACTAATCACCATAAATAGTGTAGTTCTTTTCCATTGCAATGGATATCATTACCGTTCGATATGCAATTGACACTTGTAAGTCTTTCTTCAACACTTTTGGAGATTCCATGAGTGGGCATCACTTATTGCTTATTTTTAATGAGCTACACAACTTTCACGGAGAGCGACACAAATCGCACACCTTTAGTAAAGCTACATTGTTTTGTCTAATTAGTGTGGGTTACCATTTTGAGTTACGGATTGCTATGACATTTTATTGAGAGTATCATTTTTTACCCGAATGACGTAAGTAGCTAGTATGCACACCAAAGAATATGATATAACTTAGTTGGTAAGAAATAATAATGTTAGTAAAATATTATAGCAACACGTAACCCCGAATGGCAAACCCGCGCTAAATCCAATCACCCACACTATTTTTTGATTGTAATTTGAAGTTTTCCACTGTAATTTCCAATGTGAAAAAAATAGTGTGGACTTTTTTGTCTGCATATTTGGATGAAAATTCAAAGACAAGGCAAGTATTGTAAAATGACTAATGTTAACCAAGGCAAGTACTGTAAAATTCATGTGGGCCACACTACATTCCCACCCACACTAAGGGCCACTTCACACACAAGACTGAGAGCCCGTGACCATTACACTTCAAGCACTCTCATTGGTGGGCAAGGCGGAGCCGGTCCAAGTTCGCTTCACACTACGCTTGAGGGACCAACGGATTATATGTGAATGCAAGATGGATGTAAAGTCTACATGGATTCAAACGGATCATGTTTCATGGCCACTTGGATTATTTTCAAAAACCATCTCTTCGAGGTAGGCCTAACACAAAACCGGGAGACCTTGGCACTATGAACGCTCACATGAATATCTTGTCACTTCTACACTGTTTTGTCTAATCAGTGTAGCGTGGGGTCACAACCGTGCGTCCTTTCTCGTAGAAAATGGTAAATACAATGTCAAGTCCCCCTAAAGGAATAAAGTTTGAATATGGTGAGGTAATCAACTAATGTAATAACCTCCCTGCCAGTGGTGATGAGGTGGCTACCTACCACCTTGTTTAGCCTGTACCAGATAAGCTCTACTCCACAACCGCGTGAACAGCCATGCTACTGACCCATCATGATCGTCCGTTGAGAATCGGACGGTCTACATCGCAGAGCTGTGGGGGATGTTCTTACCGATTCCGGTATCAACCGGTCAGGACCACTCCGTTGCGATGACCTGGCAAAGTGTGAAAAGAGCGATTTTCAAGCTACATTCTGAGCATTCTTTTAACAGATAAGGATCCATGGCAACTTGCATTGAACATCAATGAACATAATATTATTAACAAGGAGTGTGCGTTTGTTCGTGTGGGTCCTGAGGGCCACTTCACACATGAGCCAAGAGCCGTGACCTTGTAATGGTGAGGACCCTTGACTCTCATCCAAAGGCCATACCATGGGTGTTGGGAAAGCTGTTTTATGTAGTCACGGGCCCTCAAGCATAGTGTGAAGTGAGAATGGACCATGTTGCGGGACCATTGCATATTTTGTTGGCAGAAAAAAAGAGGGGAGGATTTGGTTTAATATAATATGTCTCAAACTCTATTAATTTAAGAGAATTACTTGGTGGTGTTTGTTTATCCTAGAATTTGTTTTGGAATCTGCCTTGCAATCTGTCCCAAAATCTGTCTTGCTAGAAAAAATATTAAAAAAAATCATGGTCTTCTGGAATTTGTGTCAGGCCCACCTCTTGGAGGTGGGCCTGACGAAAATTCCAGAAGACCATGAAACCTTATCCATAGTCCGCCATGTAGGACTCCATGTAGACTTTTCATCCATGAAGTCTTCTTTGGGCCTTTAGGCCTTCACCTTTGTGTGTGAAGTGAACTTGGACGGTCTCCGCCCTTTCGACCAATGAGAGCTCTTAGATTGCAATGGTCACGGGCCTTTAGTCTTCTTCTTTTTTCTTTTTTTCTTTTTTTCTTTTTTTTTTCTTTTTTTTTGAGACAGAAGGCCGACGGGCCAGCACCAAAGTACATGAGGCAATTGACCACCTGGCAAGTTTTTCTATCAAGTAGAGAGGGCCTTTAGTCTTGTGTGTGAAGTGGCCTTGAGCAGTGCCCGGGAAGTTTTTGGGCATAGTCGGTCAAGATCCTAGTGATTCTAAATCCAACCGGTTACATGTTGACATCTTCCGGTTTTTCTTTTTCATTTCAGGTATATTCTATAGATTCCTCTAAAATGATTGGTAGTTCTCCTGAAGTGTCAAATTTCAACCAGTTATTTCTCAAACTCAGCCGGTTCATATGTAACTAACCGCCGATTCTCCCCAAGTAGTGGTCTTGAGGATATAACCATGGGATGCCCCCAACTTGGTGTATTGTTTAATAATGTTATGAACGGGGAGAGCCGCTGCAGTAAATATTGTATTTAGTGTCACCAACACTAAATGCAAACTTAATATTTTTTTTCATTCCGTGTAAAAAAAATTGGGCATTGTAGATTTACAATGTTGTAGTTATTATTACTATTAAGTGATTTTCCATTCAAATTTCAATCATACACAATGATATCTCCTCACATAAATGTTAAGGTGTAGAATATAGCAAGCTTTGTTTGAATAGTTGACATTTGGGTGAACTAAAAGTAAGCTGGGGATGGCAGTATTTGTAGACTTATTCATAAAAAAATGTCATTAGAAAAGTGACCACAATGACATAAAACACCATATGACAATAAATACAATATCTAGTGTAGTTACAGACGAACCGATCGAGTTTGAGAGAAAAAAACTGTTTCAAATTCAAGAGTTCATGAGAATTACAATCCATTCAGAGGAAATTACAGAATATTCTTCAATTTAAGAAAGAAGATCTGCAAGATATCAACATGTAACCAGTCGATCTTGGAAACATGAGGATCTCGACTGCTTGTGCCCAAAAATTCTCCCTGGACACTGTTTAACATTTTACTTTCAAGCAATGACATCTTAATTTGGCTTTGAATAGCCTCTCCCGGGCTCGACAATGTTACTCAGCGTTTTCACTTTCACCTCAATCAGTAAAAGTTTACCCATATGCAAATGCCAAATTTTACGGGGAGAGGGAATTATCTTATACGAGCGGACCTCTCCGAACTCATACAACATAAAAGTTACGGAATAATATGCAGTAGGGAGGTTATTATTTTTAGTTGATTTGACATCGGAAGTAGTTTTTAAAGGCCCCGAAGTAGTCTAGTCCAAGTCACTTGAGATGAATTGGCTACAAACTTATAGTGGGTCCAGTGTTTATGTTGGATGGTTTAGAGGTAATATGTGATAATTCAATCTTTCCAGATTTTACGCAACTGACAATGCACACTTGGAGGTTATTGAGAACTACTAGGATTTAATTTAATAAGGACAAAGACTTGCCCGAAATTAATCATGCTTTTGAGAGTATTTTTTGCACAATTGAAACATGCACATTGCAATTGTGGAGTGCCCCCTCCACAACTCCATGAAAGATAACATCCCTTTCACTATTTGAAAATGTAGCCCTCTCACATTCACATACGAGTTCATGGTTATGATCAAGGTGAAGCATCATTTATTCACACCAACTCCATAAGTTCTCTCTCTCTCTCTCTCTCTCTCTTGAATTCTTGAAAGCGTGAGCCTAAATATTCTCTCACGGGCTGCCCAGCAGAAAAATAAAAATATTCGGAAAGAGATACAGAATAGTATGAATACCGAGGAGTCTGCGGGACTCCCGGAAGCACAGAGTAGTTCTGTATACACCTGCTCACATTTGTCTCAGTACCGCAAGATCTCTGAGCAACACAATGAGTAGTTCTGATGTGTGAAGATAGCTCGCAATATATGAGACTCTTAGACACTGTGTTTTGATGCGTTCATACGCATAGAACTCTCAAGCGTGTGGAATCGTCCGGGAATACAGTCCGGTTGTATCTGCTCAATAAGTTCTTGGAAGATTGACTGCTGAGATTGACGAGGTTCAAGAACCTAGAGTAACAACAAGATGAGCAAGTCAAATCCTGATGAGTTCAAGGTGCAGATCTAAGTCTAGTATATGGACAGACCTCACTTGAAAGATGATTGCAAACTCGAGTTAGTACAAGGCTTACTTGAGTCTGAATATCTATTTGTCAATCTTTTTAAATGTATGCAACATTATATGTAGAGATGATATAGGGTACCTACCTCTAAGGAAGTGGTAAAGCCTTGTTGACATCCATAACAAGTAAGAGGTCTGCCAACACCTGATGTACGCTCTACTAACATACTTTGTGGTATTCTTGGGGAGCATGGGCACAGGTGAGGACCTCTTCTACAAGTGCTATACGCCTTCCGAAGAACTGTTCACTCATTCCAAGTTTCCAGGACATTACTCTATGAGTTTAGCTTTCTTGTTAAACATTCTGATCTCTCTACATTTTGATTGACACCCGAACTTGATTTTACAAAAATACGGTTGTAAAGATAGTCGGGGAATAAGACAGATCTTGTTGAATAAAAGGACTAATATGTTGCTGAGATATATAGAAATGATACCATGCATATATCTGGAGGTTATGCGGATATAAGCCAATTTACTATGAATACAGTGACTATTGAGTCACTGAGTGAATAAAGCACTTACACCTTATACAGTGCGGATACTATACAAGAACAGGTTGAACAGACTAGCGTATAACTTGAAATCGCTTAGACTGTGGCTGAGAGAATAAGGACTGTATGAGTTGGGTGGAAATTACAGATTCTTTACTTGATTCTGCAGAGACCATGGCCAGATGATGGACCCATGTTCTTATGAAAGCAAAGAACAGAAACCTGACACTTAGAGATGTCCAGACTTTAAGTTGTAATGAAAAGCTTTCATGATCAACTAGATGCTTACAACGAGTAATGACACCATGTTATTACACTAAGTCTTTGCTTCGGAAAATGGAATAACATGTTGAAGTATGAATAGTGATTTATCACTTGATTATCTGGACCCTTCTATGAAAGGGATGTATGTTGTCATAACTTAACTTAACTCTACCTGTATAGTGATGACAGATCCTATCAGGACAAGAGTTCTAATCAAGACAAGATTAGTCAGCTCTCTCTCTCTCTCTCTCTCTCTCTCTCTCTCTCTCTCTCTCTCTCTCCATGCCATGACACAAATTTTGATTTTAAACTCTTACATTAATCTACCTAACAATGGTCCTCTTTATAGGTTGAGGACCATAAGCTCAAGTGAGTCTAAATCTACATACATGGAAAGAAATTATACTTACCATGAATTGGATGTAATAAGGATGTAGATGAATAGAGCAAAATAACCATAGTAACAGATGTGAAACACGTCTCTAATCCATGGTAAAAATAGGGTTTATGAGAACTTACCATAGGTAAGAACTCCAATATAAACCCTTAACCCTAAAAAAAACCTCTTTTTACCATTCACACAAGTGAGAGGTGCGGAGAGCTTTGTGTATACTTACTGGGGTAGTAGATACATGCTAAAACTAAAAGTAAGAGAAACTAGGGCTCATCACCAAGAGAAGTATTCTACTTGGAGTAACCCAATCATAGCCAAGGAATAGGTTTAAACACCCATATGTCATTTTACAATGTGTGTTGTGATTTGAAATACTTTGATGCATTTGAAATAGATTAAGTGTGTGCGACATGGATAACAAATGGGTCCTGTTGTTATTTACCTCGTGTACGTAACTTAATCCTCAAATGTTTGTTGGTTGGTTGCATGGGCACAGGTGAGGTAGGCCCTTCACACATTCAATACAATGATGTATTGTGATTATGACATTCTATGCATATCTATTGGTTGAGGTTACTAGGAACATTTCCCTTGTAAGTACTCCATGCACGTGGTGGATTAAGTATATGTACTTTGAAGTGAAACAAGGAGATTGGGGTTCAAACTACAAGGTATGGGGTAGGCAGAATCAAACATTTGTTGTAGGAAACCATGTGACAACAGAAATCCTTAGTAAGGTACATTTTCTTGCAAAACAAATTAGATTATGAGACAAAATTTCTATGTTGTACAACACATCCAGTTAGGCATGATTGCAAATATCAAGTTCTATTATGCAAAATGTTATTGTGATTTCAAATAGGAAGATGCAAAAGAGGTAGAAAGAGTCTTGTGGACATTCCCACCCACCCACCCTTGTATTGCAATGAAGAAGAAATTGAAGGATTTGACCTCTGAAAAGAGGAAGTTCAAACTTTGTAAAAGTTTTGAAAAGTTAGCTCTCCTCGCTACTCTAGGAAATTAACATGTTTGACACCATCTTGATGTACTTTTAGGGCTGGGATGAAACAACCCGTACACTGATTCCTTGGAGGCAAGGATTTAGGCATCCAACAAGGAACGAGTGTATGGGTTGGTTCGCCCAAAGCTACTTTTAGTGCCCTAAACCATTTTGCTTACCAAACCTTTAAAACACAATTTCATTTCACCTCTCTCCAGTGTTCAAGATTGAAGCCCTCATATGAATTTCATTTTGAAGGACTCTCAAATTCCAGCCCTTCAACTGAAGGCCTGGTTCAAATCCAAGACGTCAATCCAAAGAATATAGAAATGAAATACAAAACTCATATTAAACTTGTGCATGAATTATATGGTACATGTTAATGTGAAGAATTAAGAATGAACCATATAACTCTACTTCTTGTAGTGACAATGCCCTATGCTTGTTGGTGCTTGTGGCGGGTAGCTTACATTGAGGACTTCAAGTGATGTCTTCATTTTCAATTTGGGGTTGCGTTTTGAAAGGCTGTTTTGAGAGAGGTATATTTTGAAGGGCCAAATCGCATTTGAAGGGCATTGAAGACTTCAATCTTGAACACTGCCTCTCTCTGACTCAGCTTTTTGAGTTGTGGAACAGCAAGCTTCGGCAAATTGCCTACTAGCTAGGTTGATGGAGTCCTCATCCTCCCCACACGTGGACTTTGACTTCCATTTTAAGTGCAATATATATGTAGGGCAAATAAAAGGGTGTCGTTGACTTTTATGTCTTTCAGATTCATTCATCCTCCAAGAGACTCTGACCGAAGTGGTGATCCGTGCTTGGCATTTTTCAACATGAATGATATTGGTGCTGGGAAGATTAGATTGTAAGTAAAATGTTATAGCATTAAAGCGTAAATTTGAATAACAAGTGACACTAAATTACCAGAAGTTGCATTGTAATTCTATTGATTCTCAAGGGTAATAACTAGGGGGACGTTAAACCTCCCCCTACGAGTTTTTTGGGGAGATAGATACAGGCAGGGGCAGCCCCAAGAAAGAAATCAAGATTTTATGGACCTGATCGAAAACATTTGTCCGCATCGCCCGACTTCGGAAAAACCATTGCCATTGCATTTTTGAAGGCTACTTATCCACAAATCGCATATTGAGTGCACTTCACCTTCAAAGTCCAAAATCCAATATATATATATATATATATGTGTGTGTGTGTGTGTGTGTGTGTGTGTGTGTGTGTGTACTTTCACTTAGTAAAGAAGCAATTGACTGGGATTTCATTTCAGAAGTGAAAGTATCAATAAAGCATGTAATTAACTTGGAAGTCAAAAACGTTACAAAATCCTCATTAGCATTGGATTCTGGACCTTGAAGGTGAAGTGCACTAAATGTGGGATTTGTGGATAAATGGCCTTCAAAAATGCAAGGGCAATGGTTTTGTCAAAGTCAGGCGAAGTGAACAAAAGTTTTCGGTCGGGTCCAAAAAATCTCGATTTCTTTCTGGGGGCTGCCCCTATCCATATCCACCTCCCCTGAAAAGCTCGTAGGGGGAGGGTTAATGTCCCCCAATAACTACACTCTTGTGTCTAATTAGTGTCGGCCACACTAATTCCTAATAAAACATGCTAATTTCAAATTATAATTTAGAGTGGCCCACACTAATTTCAAAGGTGAAAAATTTGTGTGGGTTTTGTCGTTTCCACAATTGGATGAAACTTCATAATTCCATCCAATTGTGTTTGAAGACTTTCCCCACATTGACCTAACGGAGGTTGTTTGCGGAGAACCCTAACACACACGGATGGATGACATTACATTTTTCATCCAAAGTGACCCAAACACTTGAAATTTAGTGTGGGCCACACTAATTTCCAACCCACGTGCATTTCCCACCCACACTAATTAGACACAATAGTGTAGTGTAGTTGCAGCAACTTGCAATGATATGATGCATGTGGCTCACCAATCCTGCCTGCCCAAATCCTGGCAGTTTTGAACTCATCATCAAGTTGGCCAAATACGGATCACAACATGCTTCTTCCACAGGAAACAAATATAAATAAACGCTACCTGTTCCCAGTTACCAGGAATCAACTGGAGCTGCTGAGTCGCACGGGAAGAACCGAAACCTGAATTTACACTAAATAGTCCTATCAGTGGATTTGGGTGAACCAACCCATACACTCATTCCTTGTTGGATGCCTAAGCCCTTGCCTCCAAGGAACCAGTGCACGGGTTGTTTCACTCCAGCCCCTATCAGTGTGGGTGGAGGATTAGTGTGGGTCATACTAATTCTCTAGTCAGGGTCAAAGCATGGTAAAGTGAACAAAATTTGTACCCTGTCAATTTAGAGGGGCAAGCAATCGCATTTTGTAGTTTTATAACTCAAAACAATAATAATGATTTGTACTCAGATTGCAGCGAATAAGGTGGATCACGATGTTTGCAAAACTGTTTTTGCAAACTACATAATGTACATCCATGAAAGTAGATTCTAAAGTTTGTGGCACGCTAACATACAATATCATGATCTTGACAAAGACTTCAATTATACACACAAATCATAACAAATTTTGAAATGAAGTGAATTTCAGCTCAAATTCATCACTTAGTTTAGGATCTACTTCATATGTATCTCCATAATACTCATGAGGCACGAATTTTGTACTATATTTGGCTCAAACCCATTAGAGGGCTCCGTGGTCTTAGAATGACATTTGTATAGTACTGAGCCTACTCCCCTTATTATATATGAAAAATGTATCACAATTGAAGGGCATGCCACTTTTCTTGTTCACTTTACCATGCTTTGGCATGTCAAGGTGGAATTAACGTGGGTCCAAGACCTTGGGTCTTCCCTTAAGTCTTCATAAAGACTTCTGACCAACACATTGAATATTACTTGTAGGCCAAAAGAAGCACAAAATAGAATAATCACCCACATCAATTTTCTAAGAAAGAAATTACTATGGCCCACGCTAATTTCCTACTAGAAATTTAACAACGGTTGAAAATTAATGTGGTCCACACTAATTCTCATTTTGAGAATTAGCGTGGGCTCTAGAAAATTACTTTGACCCACAATATTAGGACTATTTAGTGTAGTTCCCATGATAGAAATGCACAACAAAAATGACTACACTCATTATCCCAATTAGTGTGTGTTACTATTCAAACTTATGCAATGCTCTAACTATTTAATGAGAATAGAATATTTTAACCAAGCAAGTCATTTATGTTCTATAATGTTTGAACAACCTATTGAACTTTTGTTAGGACAAAATTGAACTTTTGAGTAAGACGTTATTGCACAGCGTAACTCTGAATAGTAACACACTCTAATTGGGATATTCAGTGTAGAGAGGTGAATTTTATGTTGAAGTAAGAAAAATTATATGTACCCAAAATCGAAAGTGGTTCTACCGGTTGAGACATTGCCGAATAAGGCCACAAGATTCATGACTGCAACAGGTCAGAGGTCGGCATGCTAAATATAGAATCTACCGTCTGTACCATGCTCCAAGCAGTAGTTTGAGATTTCGCAATGATGGTGAATCTGCAACCAAGTCAGATTTCATGGTCCCACATGCCGAATTCACAGAAGGAAATGCCTCGGAAGATGTTCTTACATGGAGGGAATGGGAGACGCAGGGTTGACTGCGGCTGCGAAAAGAATGTCCAACAACAGGTCTAGTGTACTGATCTCGAAATGCAGTGGATTCTGGAATGAAAGCACCTGACAATTTAATGTAATGAGAAAAAGTCGGTTGAGCTGGAACGAACTGGAAGTTTTTTGAGGCGAGTTTGTCGGAGGAAGTGGGGTAGGTAGATAGGCAGGGGGTTAACGTTACCGATGTAAACTTACAGAATTCGATTTGTTTGTGATCGAAGAAGGTTAGGAGGGAGCGATGGCGTCAAGTTGGCAGCACAGATGCGGGTCGACGTTGCTGATGATTCAGACAATCTTGCTGGTCACCCTGGTCGCTCAATCTGCTGCCACTACTCGTCCCACCGATGGTAACTAAAAGCTTCTTCCCAATCTTCCCTCTCAACTTTCAAGGTAGCTAGTCAAGTAGTCTTAACTAGGAGAAAACGCCCTCCGCAGGTTCACTTGAGTATCTTACCTCAGAACCTCATATGCTCTTAAGAGTTTCGATTCAAGGATTTTAGAAGCATTAAACAAACAAAAATTCTGGAACACACACTCTACGAGATTTGCACTGTTCAAAGTTTTCGCACCATTAACTAAGGTTGAAGAGACATTGCATCATCACGGAGTCCTTAGCATGTGGAGCAATCAGCATCCTCACTCCCTGAACACATGTCTCGTTCTTGTTGAGACTGCCTACCTAGGTTGAATGATGCAAAGGTGAACATGTCGAAACTTGAATTGCGGTCAAAGAATATTGGTCATTTTCGGTAATGGCAGCAGCAGCAGCAGCTGAGAGAAGCTTATAGCAATATAGTGACGTCGAGTTTATTTTTGTCGACAAACAACCTAATTAATCCTGCCTGTTGCGAAAAGTGAAGAAGTTCTTGGAAACTCATTCGGAGATATGATGATGATTCTTCCGGTACAGTTAGCCTTACATGGCTTACAAGAGGTCCGATGGCCATGTGTGTGGGTGCAGTTTCTACACTGCAAGGACTATTGCGAGTTTGGCAAGGTGGTTATTCTGGAGTAGTGTTAAAGAACTGGAGTTTTGACAAGGATGCGGATCCTTGTCACTCTCACTGGCAGGGCGTCTTTTGCTCCAAGGATAGTGTCTCAATCTTGTAAGTGCCAATCAATCTTCATCAAGGCTCCGATTAAGACATTAGGCTTGTTTCAATTAAGTTCCATTATGTCAAGATTCTGCAAAGAAAAGCAAGGAACATCAGGTTATGATTGAAATGATGGTAACCGTGTGACGAAGAACCTAGGATGATGATTTTGGCAGGAATTTGAGCGGGGCTGGACTAAGTGGAGGAATTCCTGCGGAAATCGGAAATCTCGATGACCTCATCATCCTGTAAGTCTTAACCTCTTGACAAGGGTTCAAACAGACACTCCTTTCAAACGTTTTCTCGCATTTCTTGGATCTCTCACAGGAGGTTATGTGTAACTCTGTGGCTTCTTTCTATGTATGGCTCCTATCGATCCAGCTTTGATGAATGAATGCATTTCCAATTCACCTATCCTCTTCTGCAGAGATTTATCTAGGAATCCCATGTTGCGAGGCTCCATCCCCGAGCAGATCGGCAACCTAGACCGCCTCGTGAAGTTGTAAGTTGCCATTGCTTCTCATCCTTCCTTCGAAGCGACTCTAGAGCTGGGTTAGCTTAGCTTGAATTTTGCACAGCTAGTCATACGTACGCAATGGTGTCCCTATGATAATATTACTTAGGTAGCATCCGATAGGTACAGACTCGTTGCTCCAAATCACCTTCATTAATCAGGCACGTGCTTTCATTTACTTTTGTCTGATCACTAAAGAACGTGTCAATTGCTTTCGGAGTGCAGTGAGTCGTCTTGGAAGATTTACAGTAGAATATTCCTTGGAAGAATTTTTTAGTGATCCAAGCATTGGTTCTGATGCTTCAATCCAGCTGTGGATTCCGAATGGAGTGCCCCACCACCTGCAGATTCAGAATCCAGACTGTGGTCCCTGTAATGACAAGGCTAGAGATTCGGTGCTTTGACCGTTAGTGTTGCTACCTCCGGAGCAGTGCCCAAAGTTCGGTGCAATCTGGGTTAGGTTCACTCACAAACTACAGTAATAGGTAAAAAGAGCAGGACTGTTAAGTAATAGGCAACTGTTAAGTCATAGGTAAAAAGAGCAACTTTACTGGTAACTGTTAAGTAATAAGTTCACTCACAACTTAGTGCCCAATAACCTATTCTCCCTCTTTATTATGACACGGTTGGGTGGTCGCGCAAGAAAGTGTTGTATTATCCGAATGTTGCATTCTTGGTAATATGACATTTTGGGCCTCAAATGTTGTACTATCGAGGTTTTTCAAGAAAATGACCTATTTCAGTGTAAAATGTCATTTTGTATACAATATAAAGATACGTAAGTACATAACATTATTTTAGTTGTTATCAGCCGTTCCATTCTAATAATATTCAGTGATAGTGCTTCACCTGAATCTCACTCGCTTTTCAGGTTGAATCTACTCATTGACAAGCATCCATAAGGTATAATTTTAGCACCTTACATGACATATTCCCGGGCCCACCCACCCTGTCACTCAATTGAATAAAGGTATGTATGAAAAAATTAAGAAGTATGTTCACAATGTTCCCCAAGGTTTGTCTACATGTTCCAAAGTACTAATCATAAATATTGAACCTTGAGATACATGTGGGTTCCATCACATTAATTACCTCTATTATTTGACAAATCAGGCTTTAAAATGTCGTATTACAAGTGTCATGGTCATAGTATGGTCAATGGGAAATGCATCGTATAGATGAGGTGTTGTATAATTGAGTGTTGTAATATGAAGGGTAGATTGTAGTAGAAAAGTGGTAGCCAAACACATGCTTTGCTACAATCTATGGGGGTCATGATTTGGCGTGTCAAATTTACAAGCATGTTGTTTGAAATCTATTGTCCTCTTACCACTATTCTACTAAGGTAGACGTGTGTTATGTGGATACTTTCCACCTTTGCACCAAGCTTCTCGAACTGTATAAAACACGCAGTTGACGCGAGATGATTAGCAAATCTAATTGTGCTTGTAGCCATTTGCCTCATAAATTTTGGAGCATTATCAAAGTGAAGATTATCATGCTCATTGAGTGGTTAAATAAGTCCCCCATATTTATGTTGACTTTCAGCCCAGAATGATTTAACATATTTTGAGCATGTAGTTTGGTCTCTTTGAACACATGTTCATTCTTAGATCCACACTTAACCACATATCATACATATCAATCTAGGTGTCTAATTAAGTCCATTAATGGATTAAGGTCCATCTACCTTAGAGGTTGTTGACTCTTTTTGGCATAAAACTTACAATTTCTACACTCAGTAGAAATCTACATCCATCTCTATTGTTGAACTAGCATGTTGTGGTGTCCCAACTCTTGTCTTGGCATAGAACAATAGCTCCCAATGAAATTTAAAGGGCATTCTACACTAGAGCTTGAGGGCCCTTGACCATCGAAATCTAAATTCTCTCATTGGTGGAAAAAGCTAAGACCGTCCCTCTTCACTTTACTCTAGAGCTCAAGGGCCTCAAGGACCATGGAAATTTGAACCTACATGGAGTCTTACACGGCATGTAAGGGATGATGTTTCATGGTATGTATACCAAATTTTGCATCATGCCCACCTCAAAGATCTCATGTTTTTGTGTTAAGATCTTAAAAAAATGGAAGACCATGAATCACAATTCGTAATCTCATAACCCTTGATTTAATACTACTTATTGTGTGGAAGGGCCCACATGAATAAGATGGTAATGACATAGCATTCGGTTGAGAGAGTCTAGTCACGTATGTCTTTACACTAAACTTGAAGGCATGTGGCCACACAAAAATTGATTTTTATTATCCATGGTACGGCTTTTGAATGAGTTCAAGGACCCTCACAATTTTTATGATCATCGGATGGGGGACAAAAGATTTTTAGTCTAATGAGCTTGATGTTTGTTTCTTTTCGAGTATCCTTTGTTGAGGATGATGTGGATGAGGTATCTAATAGAGATTTAAGAGAATGTTTCCATAAATATATGAAGTTTGTAGTGTAATTTGAGGTCAGTGAGTATTTTGGTACAACTATCTATGATGAAATGGTTACTTCACGAATCCTCAAATCTTTCCACCACTAACATAGATAAATAGAAACATCGACTTCTTGAGAAAGCAAGCGTACATGAAGAGCCCCTTTGCCCGCAGCCACTAACCTAGACACTCCTAATTATCATGATGATAAGGTTTTTGCTTCTTATTACCTATGATTGTTTTTTGCAGGAACCTTTCAGGTTGTCATCTCTCAGGAGTGGTTCCACATGCATTGAGTAGCCTGGACAAGCTTCAAAACCTGTAAGAATGTTAAAGTTTGTAGTCTACATATTCTTTATTATGTTTATTATTAGTCTATTCAATCAAAGTAGTCAAAACAGAAAATTGTGTTCCAGCAAAAAGTTTAATATGCAGAGTAGGCATAGTACAGCTCTACAAACACGTGCATTATTTTATACCAAGTAATAGTGCTTGTAATCTAGATTCTACACGATAACTTAAACGATTGTACTAATGGGTGATGGTCTGGTGCTTCAGGGATCTATCACACAATATTAGACTGACGTTTCCACAAGAGACTCAAGAATTGACCAAGCTCTCCAGTTCAAGACTGTAAGTACGAAAAGACTCAGGAACTCTTGCTTGTGACCAAATTAACTTTGCCACTGTTGGTTGAATGGGTGCCATCAGTAATTTAACAATGTGCAGAAAAAAATTCTTGTCACATGTGCAGTGAGAAGCAGAAAATCTTCGATCTCGTCAGCCTACGTCATCATCATCATCACAGAACTTTGATGCAAGCTACTCCAGGTATATATAATTAGAGTCCCTATTAATGCATGTTCACCACAGTGCTAGGCTCAACATCAGTATTTCATACACCATGTGCTAGGCTCAACATTGACGATACCATGACAATATTTCTAGAGAGATTAATCATTCAACAAAACCATGAATATAAAGTAGGTATGAAGTTTCATGTATGTGCATAGCCAAGAAAAATATCATACATCTTGTTTCATCTTTTCTCAAATCTAATCTAATCTCAAAGTGTTTCCAATCTGGATCCACTTTCCATTGATTCTCATAGAACCATTTAAGAATCCCAAATTAATCCTATAGTCCCAAAATAATTAATATTATGCTTGTGATGCAGCACCACCACCCCATACTGTTGCTTCTCCTCCAAAAGTCGTAACGAAGACTCCACCTCCGCCAAGCCAAGCCACCATAGGTATGACAATCTATACCTTGTAATCCTTTGCCAAAGGTTGTGGACAATAGATTAGTTTGTTGTTTTGCATACAATATCTTCCATTTTTTATGCATGATTGAAGGTAGTGTAAAAGTTTGAAAGTGAAACATTCTATATCGGTTCATTAAGGGTCAAACTCATTTTGGCATGCCAAGAGATTCTAAAATGAGTTTGACCCTCAATGAACTGATAAGGTTGCTGTTCATTTAAAATAAAGCTTTACCTCCATGAATACACCACAAGTGGAAAGAAATTACTGATATTATATGCAAAACAACCAATGAAAAATGATAGAGGACCAACTCCTGTTGAAAAGTCCCATTGAGTTAAAGGATAGCTCTATTTTCGTCTATGTTTTATTCAATTGCCTGATTATGTGCTTAAACCTCATGAAAGATAACCTTGTTCATTCTAAGGAAGCTGTGAGTTTCCCATGAGGAGCACTTGCACTAAATAATAGAAATCAATACTGCTAGGTGTACTATTTGTACCTAAACTCCATGACTTTTGTTTTTCCTGCCAACAGTGCGGAAGGACCTCATGTACGCTGGCATCGCACTATGTGTATTTGTGGTTTTGATGTTTGGTTTATGTTGCTGGTGCCGATATCGCACAAGTAAAAGATCTGCACAAGGGCGAGGAAAATTGCCAGGACTGCCAAGATTTGGATAATCAATAGGATGTGTTTGAGTGAAATCTAGATGCACTGTACACACTTCTTTCCCTTATTGACCCAACTTATCAAATAGGCCTCTTTCAATAGTGCAGCATGTAAACCTAGATTTTTGGATATATTAGGATGATTAGAAGGTGTGACTAGAAATATGTACATCATCAAGATTTGGATTTTTTAGACTAGGAGGTTTATCACACACAACATGTTATTCAATTGCGATGAGTTTGGAAAAAACTGAGGGAAACAGCCAATTTGCGATAATTGCTTCCATGATACAATGAAGAGATTACTCAAACCATGTTTCCTTGAGCCATCCTTCCCTTAATCAAGTCACATAATCAAGACCAAGCAACCTTCTGATGCCAGAAATTATGATCAGTCCACAATTCAAGTTATTCAAAACCTTGCAAACAATTTCAAGTTATCCAACACCTTGCAAGCAATTTCTGAGTGACCACTAAACTCTGAAAGAAACAACAGAAAGGCACAACTCATTGAGCTTCAACCCGTAAAGGTGCATAAACGTACCCATAAATTTCAATTTGCATCCATGCCTCAATATATGAATATAAGTGCTACCAGCCTTAAATTGAAGCTCCAAAGCATGTCTCCCAAGACAACACATAACACTTTCCCTTGTTAGATTGAGATGTTGCTCACTACCACATAGAGAGATCTACACATCTAGGTTGCCGTAGCTTTTCATTGAAATTGCAAAATTGAGGAGAGAGATATGAGAGATGAGCAAGATATTCCAGAATTCAAGACCTAAAAGTATAGATGAAATTACAAAGATAATCATCAGCATGGAAAAAAAAAATCTCAATTGTCTGCTATATCACAATTTCAAATATGTGCCAGCAGTAAGTTTGCCTTACTTTTCGCCCACAGGCATGGGAGCACATTTGACCTGAAACAACCTGCTTCCCAGAGGCAATGACTAACACTGGAAGCTTTCACCCTTCATTATAAGATACAAAGTCCTCTACGAAACTAATAAGGGTGCCAAAAGCCTACATACATTTGGTGGAGTTGCAAAGAAGGTAAGACAGTGGTGGCAAAAACCCCCAATGATCAGTCTCCACTTGCACATCCATGACACCCGCAGTGGACGCACTCAATCACCTTCTCCTCTCGCAGATGCTTGGGCACTCGGCATACACATGTAGTTCCAAAGTTATGGTCACGGGGTTGGATACACCGCAAACAACACAAGCGCTCATAACCAGACTGTGCACCCAACAAACAAACAATCAAGATACATGTAAGAGATAATAAGCATGGTAAAAAATAAATAAATAAACATCAGATCGAGTCCCTAAGTTATAAGCAAGGCTGCTTGATAATACATCTACTATGAACCGTACTGTTGCAAGATTTCTTGATTCTTGCAGTAATTTGTGTTAAGAAATCAAGTAAACCCTATACCCATAATGTCCATATAAAGCCGTAGGAAAAAAGAAGGGAGGAATATTAGCTTCAGAATTAGCTGTTAATGAAGTGGAGGGAATAAAATTAGTGAAGCATAACAAGCAGAACGAGTTGGACTAGGTTGGATTACTAACAGCAAAAACTGGAAATCCTTGACATCTGCAATGAGACAGATATATGCGTAGGTATAAAACATGACTGCTACACTATTCGAGTCTCAGCATTCACGCATTTCTAAAATGAAACTAGATGCATACCCATCCCCAAAACCCAACAAACAAACAAACAAGGTACATGTTAAGAGATAGGAAGCATGGGAAAACGTCAAATTAAGAATTATAAATCAAGACTGCTTGAGAAAACTATCACTATGAACCTTACTCTTGCAAGGATTTGTGTTATGAGATCAAGTAAACCCTAAACCCATAATGTCCAGGGAAATCTGCAGAAATTATGAAGAGAGGCATAATAGCTTCGGAGGCTGTTGATGAAGAGGAGTGAATTAAACCAGTGAAGGATAACATGCAGGATGACTAGATTTGATTGCTAACATCAAGAGCAGATACAAAAACTTGGAAAGTTCTTGATTCTTGTAAGAATTTGTGTTATGAAATCAGGTAAACCCTAAACCCATAATGTCCAGGGAAATCTTCAGAAATTATAAAGAGAGGCATAATAGCTTCGGAGGCTGTTGATGAAGAGTGAATTAAACCAGTGAAGCATAACATGCAGGATGACTGCTAACATCAAGAGCAGATACAAAAACTGAGAAAGTTCTTGATTCTTGTAGGAATTTGTGTTATGAAATTAGGTAAACCCTAAACCCATAATGTCCGGGGTAAAACTGCAAGAAGAATGTAGGGAGCATTACTGGCTTCGGAGGTACTTAATAAAGTGGAGTAAATAAAACGGGTGAGAAATAAGAAGCAGCATGAGTTGAACTAGGTTTGATTACTAACAGTTAATTAAGCTGCAGAAAATTAGGAAATTCCTGAGGTCTGGACTGAGGACAATACACATGTGTAGGTACGAAACATGCCTGCTAATATTAATTATGAGTGCCACCGTTCACACCACTCCAAGATGGAACTTGATGCACAGCCATACCGTAAGAAGATAAACTTTAAATCCTAGTGAAGCAATCAAAGGGACAATGAAAACTCACTTTCTTCCACTTGGCAATAAGGTTCTTATCCGCATGCCCTTGTTCTAAGCAGAAATCGAAGAGCTCTCTAGAAATTGCCTTGCGCCGGTAAAAGAGGTCATAAATGTAGCGGCTCTTCTGATGTGAGATTTTAAATATTGGCCACAAAGCCTCACATTTCCTCTTCCCCTCATGAGTCTCATTCTCCGCTGCACCCCCCACAACCATAACAAAACATCACCACATGTCCTCCTGAATTCCAAGCCCCACAGACATCTCCTTATTACTACTACTACAACAACAACAACATCTAAAAATTAAAAAAAGACAAAACCCTAGGCTGATGATGTTTCCATTCCAGCTGATGCTGCATCCTCCAAAACTTTTCATACACACATACATACCCTCACGCATCTTGGTTTCCAAGTCGCGAAGCGTGGGCTCGATGAGCTCCCATCCTTCCGGGTACACCGTGCGACTGGTGCGCACCTTGGGCATCTTGACGCCTGCTTTCTTCCTGCCCGCTCTCTTTTCGTTCTTGTTTCCCCGGAAATTTATAATTGTGAATGCAGTGGGAGATGAAGAAGCGGAGTGCAGAAAGATTTAGGAAACAGAGAGTTGTCAAGGATTGCAGCCAGGATGAACAAGATTGACGAGAAAGATGAAGAACAGGAAGCGAGAAGGAAGGAAGAAGGGAGAGAGAGGAGACAGCCCTAAACCCTAATTCTCACCATTTTGAAAGTAGGAAGGTTTTTGAATGATTTTAAGTCACTTGCCAAGAACCTCCTCCACGGACATAACCCAACCTCTCCAAACAATCAACATTTGGTGTGGGTGTGCATAACATTATTTAGTTGATGAGTTGTGTTCATGAGCCCAATAGTAGATTCAAAAATAAAGACTCCAGATGTTGGAATCCCAATGCTTTGGACTGAATTTGAAGTTAGGGCAGCTGAACATAGCTCTTCACTTAAGTAATGTTGTGCACTAGAGACCACATTAATTGTTTTTTCAAGGAAATTGATGTGGCTGGCCATTTTATTGGTTTTGTTCCAAACTTGGGATAGCTAGAGGCATTGTGGGGGACCCACTTCAACGGGTATCGGGAGTGGAGAATGAAATGTAAGGGTGAATGTAAAAGAGTGGAGTAGAATAGAGTAGAACAGGAGGTGATTCAATATAGAGGCGTTGAATATGACAAAGCCTCTTGTGGTGAAGTTGTTTGTTTTATGTCATTTTTGTTCTCAAACTAATACTCACGGCGTTGGTCGTAAGTCTCCACGAGGACTTAGGAGAAGACCCGTGGTTTGAACGTTTCAATCCACATTATTCCCACCTTGACTAGATAATTCGTGTCCTCCGCATTAATTATTTCCATAATAAATTTTCACCCACACTAATAGGATTATTTAGTCCCTATATGGTGTAATGGGGTCTGTAAATTGAAACATGTGCATGACCCCAACATCATTTAATTGTGACAAAGTCTAAAATCTAGAAAGACATGTGGAGTCATTATTAAACCACAACTTGCCCAATAATCGCTTGGAAGCCCTATAACCAATTCTCATGAGATACTTTAGTGTATAGGAGCCCAACTTGTTGTTTGTATCCCTTTACAACATGCCTAATCTGAAAATCAACAAATAATGTAGGATGTGCTTAGAGGGTGCATGGTACCAAAGTATTGGTTGGTTACTCATGAAGAAGTTATGGGACACCCCCACTCATTCCTATTGCATAATTAGTGTGACAATAGATGAACCACACTTAATGGGTACCATAAGCAATGTGGTGTGTTGTATATCACTAGCTTGAGCTTGTGCCGTTTTGGCACCTTGCACCCATGCATATGACTTATAAATTGGTAAGATTAGAAGACCAGTAGCCTTTTAATCATTAACTTGGCATGACCTTGGATGTTGGCCTTTAAATGGCTTATGGTGGACCAAACCCACCTAGCAAACTCTAGTGGACCAAGTCCTTACCCTTGTTCCTTTAAGTTTTTAGGCATAGTGAATTCATGGTGTATTGTCACATGTTGGTGTTTACGTTGTTGGCACAATACACCCAACATAAAATGTGTTATAGCCCCTCTACACTCCACCATTCATATGTGAAATATATATTTACACTAACACATTTTACAAAGCTCCCTTCATGGCATTAAAATATGTCACATGATGAAATTTTATATCATTAAAAGGAAAGAAACCTCCTATTTGTACCCATAATGGACCCCTTATTATAATAACAAGATGCGTCTTTCGTAGAGTCAACCATAAAGTCGAAAATACAAGGACTCAATCCATGGTTTTGAAATGGTTTTCATACTTGTCACTTCCTTTACCCGTATCAATGACATAAAAAGAAAGTGGGAATGAAACATTATTTGCTTCTATTTGGTTTGAGTTCATTTCATGAGTGTGCTCTTGTTTGGAAAGGATAGAAGTGATGAGAGGAGCAAAGAGTGCTAGAGATATGTGCATGCCATAGGAGACAAAGAAAATAAAATAGTATTTATACAAAAGATGAAACATGACATCAACGCCCAAAACTTCAAGAAACCCTCCAAGACTTTCCAGTTACACTTAAATTTGGAAAATCGCCTAACATTCCCCAATCTCCTAAGTTCCTTCATGGTTAACTCTACTATTGTATAATAAAAGTTCCCCATTAAAACTCGTGCATACAACACATAAATACAAAGTTTTCTAAAAGTTAATCACATCTAGTAGCCCATGGCTAAATGCCCCAAGGCTAGTGAGACCCATCACAAAGAAGAAGACATCTACATTGTTTATGGTACTTATTAATCAATCTAATTACACAATGTCAAAACTCTATATTTGAAATACAAGGGCATATGCTATACTTATAATTGGGATAGCCACGAGTCCACCATTACTGCTCATGCGGGCAACGTGACAATGGTTGTTCTTGAAACCTATTGACCTTGCCACGCTTCACTTGCAACTTCTCACACCACGTCATAAACCACAATCTTGACATACTCCCATATGTGGACCCTCCAATGTCCTGGAGCCCTAACACCACAAACATTTGAACACTCACAACATCAATAACGTTTGTAGCAGAAAAATAATCCTTACTTAGACATGCATTCGTTGACATCAATTGCACAACTCACATTGCATTGCTTACCTTGGTGTTGAGGGCACCCCCATGCATGGACCCGATGGACAATGACAACATGGGAGCATCCAACCATTAAACCGTTCCCTCCACAACCCACGCCAAGAGGCCAAGCAACATGGAGTGGCCCAATGGCCACTAGAGATGCTCTAAGCATCTATCAAACAAAGCTTTCTATGTTCTACAATGTCCAAATTACCTATGTGTGCTTTGTTTGTAAAAAAAAACATAATAGAATAAATAATAATAGTAAAAAGTTACAAGATTGCATAATTTCAAATAGAAATTGACAATGAATACCACAAACATTGTACCCTAACCCATTATTGTAAACAATTTAGGAGCTTTGAGAGTAGAATTTGTTTTTGTAGCTCGGGGTACCATGAATACATGACCCTAAGAGAATGTTCATTGGTTCTTCATATAATGCCTTGGAACATAGGAGTGTTGGGTTTAGCTTGTGGGCTGGACCCACGCGTCAGACCCAACCGCTATAATTTCATTGGCAGGGCTAGGAAAACCCTCCTGGATTGGAATAGCTTGGGCACATTGCGACCCAACTTTCAACTCATCTACAAGAGAATCAACTATCATTACATCACATTCTTTGGCCAAATAAAATGTTAGCTTCAACTATTGCTATGCAAAGCCCCACGTATTGTAAGATATTAGTTTGGTTACGGGACCCATAGTTTATGAAGCTCATAGAGAGTGAACATGTGGGACATATGATGAAACTACTCCCCTCTAAAATAAGATTACCCAATTTAGCACCTCCTAAGTTGTGTTTGCGTTTGGTGTACAACATGTGAACATGCCCTAAACATTTTGCACATCATCGATGATCTCAATCCGGAGATGCATCAATGCTACTTAATAATTGAAATTCAATATCTAGTCGTGATAAATAACGTTATAAGCAATGTGCATTTGTTCATGTGAACTCTAAGAATATAACCATGGGATGCCTTAAGGGCCACTTCACACGCAAGATTGAGAGCCCGTGACCATTTCACTTCAAGCACTCTCATTGGTGGAAAAGGCAGAGTCGCTCCAAGTTCGCTTCACACTACGCTTGAGGGACCAACGGAGTAAGTGAATGCAAGATGGATGTAAAGTCTACATGGATTCCTACATGGCATCAAATGGATCATGTTTCATGGTCACTTGGACTATTTTCAAAAACCACCTCTTGGAGGTAGGCCTAACACAAAACCAGGACACCATGGCACTCCAAACGCTCACAACCGTTGGTTTATTCTATTTTATCATGTGTGAGGACCCGCATGAATAGAAATCCATTGAAATAGCATTTGGTTGAGAGCCCGGTCACATATGACTTCACACTACACTTGAGGATCCGTGACCACACTGCATGAGTTTGGAGGTGTGTTGGGACGGCCTTGGGACACTTTCTTTTGAGCTCTCACAATTCCATGGTCACGGCTCTTGGCTCGTGTGTGAAGTCGCCCTAATAATGTTGTGACAACCTGAGACTCATCCATTCTAAATTTAGATAGAATTGGAAGAGCATTCCAGGTGTACCTGCCATCCATTAGCTGTAACATGGACCAAGTGGAAGCCTCTGCCAAGCAACATCAGCAAATCCTTCTGCTCTTGAAGCTGCAAGTGCTTCACACTACAGTACAAACTTATTGTTATGAGGTTAAATGCTTTGTCACTCCATGAGAAGATAAAGCGCGTGCTCATTGTCACTTTGAACTGTAATTCTCACTGATTTTATCATTCGATTCTGGAGATAATCGAGGCAGGGAGAAGTCGACTATGACCCAAAATAGGCTACAGCAGAGCAAATGCAAGGGCCCTGAATTTGCAGGAACATTGAAGGCCGCGTTGACACTGCAAGCTTACGTTATCTCTCGGTTCAACTTGAGAAGATAATTTGACTCCACAGTGCTCACTTGTGAATTCGACAGTGTCAGAAATGCGGTTTTTGAGCGTCGCGGTTTATCGGCATCTGATGTAGATCACATAGAAGTTCACAGCTTTTTCATCATCATCAATCATCACAGTAAGTTGTAAAGTGGATTGGATTCGAGGTTTCTATTTCTGTTTGTTTACTTTTGGACAGATTGGCATTAATGCTTTAATGAGAGAAATAATGCATCTCATAAAAACAAGATAAAAATAACATCAGTTCTTTTTATTTGCACCCATGTGAATGTGAGCCCGTTCTTCCTTACCTTGATCCCGTTTTTACCCATAACATTATTCAGATCCATATTAGCGTTACATGGGATTGACAATATTATGCGGAATATTCCCTAATATTTCCCATATTCAGTCGCTGATATGGATCTGAATAATGTTATGCCAGGTGACAAGTTAGTGAAGTTAGTGTACTTTGTACCTTATGGGAGGTAGGCTCCTTCAAACAATAGTTTCAAGGGGGTGTCGTTTGTTGGTGAATAAGGTGTGGGTGTTTGGGTTCATGGGGCTAGGTCGATTGGGGCTTGGTTGTTATTGAGCTTTCTTTTATTTAGGACAAGGCATGTGAGGTATTTTATGGCTATTTGATATATATATGTGTTTCATGAGTTTTTTGACTTCTCGAGGGGGTATTTTGAGATTTTCTAGGGCTTCAGGTGATTGTTTGTGTACAACTCCTCATACCCCTGCTGTGATGGTAGTAAGGGGGTTAACATTCCATCCCGCAATTTTTAATGTATGAATGAGGGGGTCATATTTGTTTTTGTTTGCTCTTATGGCAATATTTGGGAATCTATCATGGCAGTAGGTGAAATTTATGAATTGTATGGTGTTTGATGGGTTTGGGGCAATGGGTGTATGGCTATCTATGGGACCCCTAGTATACATAATATGTTGGGTCTTAGCCAGGGCATGCATGTGCATGTGTTGGGGAGGCATGTGCATTGTATTGACCAATATGGGATTGTGAAGTCTTTGGGTTAATTGTGTTGGTTGCCAACATTTATTAAGGTATAGCACCTTGTGTGTTTGTTGGATTGGAGTGTGGGGGCTATTTGGTGTATTGCTTTGTTGTGTCGGGCTATGCAAAGCCCTTTTATGTGTGGGTGGGTGCAAATGGAGAGTACTAAGTGTGGTCACGTGTCAATTTCATGGTTTGGTCAAAGTGTGCCATTGGGGTTGGGATATGTTAGTGGCCAAAAGATGTTCTTTCAATGATTTCCCATGTATTGGGCTTATCGGAATTTTAAGGTTGTGTAATCTAAGCATCAATATATGCCTAAGGCTTTCCATAAGTGGCTTGAGAGTTTTTGATTGATTTGCTCGTTACATGCCCATTTGTCAACCTATGTGAAATTGGATTTTGCAATTCATATTTCTTGTTCATAGTGGTATTTGTTTATGTAGGTTTGGAGGTTGTGGATTTCTCCGTGATGTTCGTTTGTTGGGATTCCATTGAACCAATAAGGTATGGTGTGCGTGATATGTATGCAGGGTGTAGAGGTTGGTTTGTTGTAGGTGGTTTGCTAGTTGGTATGTAATTTCTTTGCCAGAGATTCCGGTGTGTGCTCTAACTTTTTCTATTGTTATGTTGTGTTTGGTCCATAGAATTTGGTGGACTATGGTTGAGGTAAGCAATTTGTCGAGGTGGTTGTGTTGGGATGAGGGGTGGCATATGTGATTGTTAATGAGATATATGTTGTTGAGGTTATCAATAAATATGCAAGTGTCTTGCAATTGGTATTTTGTGGCAGTGAGAGCAATGAATAGAGCATAGAGTCCCGCGCATAGTATGTCTGGTAGTCCAAGGAGCGTTTCTGCAAAACATAGGTCATAATTTGCACTATATACTCCCAAATTCCCATTTCGCGGTGTGTTGTGAGGCACACACTTTTGACATCGACCCTATTCATTGTTTTCAAATCTGTGTCAAATTGGATTATAAGTTGGTAGCTTGCAGAGAGGCATGTCTCATGGTTGATCTTTTCATGGTGTGGTGCTTCGGCGAAGTGTAGGTATTGGCCCAACATTGCATACAATCTCTCATTGGAGTAGAGCTTTTGGGCAACTCATAGGAAAGCATGTCGGTGGGTGCATAATTCGGCAGCTTCGCTTGATGGTGTTCCTAGACATTCAAACTCATATTTAGTCATTTTTTTCATTCAATGGCATTTCCCCTCTTTCTATGGCAATGGCATCGAGAATTGGGAAGCCGAGCTACAATTGAGAGACAATATCAATTCCGAGGGTGGTTGCTTTGCATCATGTTCGTAGTGTGGTCTCTTTCCCTTGGTGGGTATTGATTAGGGCCGTTCTCTCTACTCCACTTGGTTTTTTTCATTTTGCACTTGGTGTGGACTCTTCTAGATTAGTGATTGCAAGTGCAAGCTCTAGGTGGCATTGGCTACCAATGGGACTACTTTGTGAAATTTAGTATCTTAGGGATTTGCTCCCCTGGGCTAGAGATACATTCTCCGGCTTCATGTCAAGATCATCGCCATTGGTAGCCATGCCCCCCTTCCATAGAGGTCCTAGAAAGTTGTTGGCTCTTGGTTGGCTCCCCATTTCATAATTTCTCTGTCGCAACAATCTCCCTTTATATGTTGTTGGATGTTAGTGTTGCGCAATGCACTTTTGGTGATGGTTTGTTGTTGCTACCAACTACTTGTGTTGTGTGGTGCGCTCTTGGTGATGGTATGTTGTTGATGCCGATTGTTGGTGTTGGACGGTGCGTTCCTAGTGTTGATATGCTACTACTATTGTGTTTCTACCTCGGTGCATGCTCAGGGAGATCACTCCCTCTTTAATTGATGCATACATGTGCGCTCAGGACCTATTTATCGGGGGGCTATTTACCTTATAGAAAAGATTTTAAGGTATGGTAAAGTTGGACGGTGCGTTCCTAGTGTTGATATGCTATTACTATTGTGTTTCTACCTCGGTGCATGCTCAGGGAGATCACTCCCTCTTTAATTGATGCATACACGTGCGCTCAAGACCTATTTATCGGGGGGCTATTTGCCTTATAGAAAAGATTTTAAGGTATGGTAAGGTTGGACGGTGCGTTCCTAGTGTTGATATGCTACTACTATTGTGTTTCTACCTCGGTGCATGCTCAGGGAGATCACTCCCTCTTTAATTGATGCATACACGTGCGCTCAAGACCTATTTATCGGGGGGCTATTTACCTTATAGAAAATATTTTAAGGTATGGTATTTTTCAAAATAAAGGTAAATGCTTGTATTTTAATACACCCTATCAGTAATTATAAGTTTTTTGGGAAACATTTTAAAATACCCTATTTTACTTATATTGCATTTGTTCCCTTATACCCCAAGTAACCAATTTTTTTGACTTTACCCCAATTTTTTTTCTCGGAGCCCAACTGTTGTCCATTTTTTTCTTACACCATATTTTGTTTCTTACACCCCATTTCTTTCCAACACACGATTCCAACACACGTTTATATATCACCACTGACAAACCAAAGCATGGCATTTTGGATGCACAAACTTCTTTAATGACCTGAAGTAATCTTAAGTTGTTTTTCATTCCATCAGGTAAGTATCCTACAATTCAAATGTATGCCCACAAGCAATCTACAAAAAACTTGGTCATAAAGCAATAAATTAGCTTCTCCAAACAACTGGCTTTCTATGTTATTTTGAACACACCCTGAAACCGCCATTCACATATTATCATCTAGAAATCAAAGTATAGGATATTGACTACCCAACCTTCCTCGAGGACCTGAAGACCACCCTAAATTGCTCTCTAAACATTTAAGTAACAATCACACTACCACAACACATGCCACTTTTCATCCACTAGCACAGACCCTACCCTACACCCGCTACCCCTAGTAATTGTTTCCATGCTATTTTACATGTACTGACTAAATAAAAGAGGCCATTATATGTCATGGTATTTTACATATAATACATATTTTACATATAATATATTGCAAAATTTACCTACAATGAATATATTGGACCCTATTTTTTATCGCACGTTGTTTCTACGATTTTCGCTAATGATCTCCCCGAGGGTGCATGTGCATATTGGCTAAATTCTTGGTTGCTTGAATGTGTGCTTTGCTTGGTTTGTATGGGTGTTGGTTGTTGTGGTTTTGAGTTAAGGTTTTTGGTTTTATGTATTGAAGGGTTTGTGGGCTTGGTTGGGTGTGGGTGCAACATATTGATGGCAATGCATCATGGCATGTAATTTCTTGTTTTGTTTTTGAGGTTTTGGTATGATATGTCACTGTGTGTTTGTGGCGTGTTTGTCATTGTGCAAGAATTGGTGGAATTTATGTGAGGTGTATTGTATATTTTGTTCTTGTGGGGGTGTTGGTGGGGCCATGTCCCCATGTCAAAGGGTTTTTTCCATGGTCACACTTCCATGGTCTCATTCTTTTAAAAATACATTTTAAAGCCTTTGGGCTCCTCATAGGTGTAAACTAAATGTGGACCAAGAGAAGTGACCATGCACCAAAAAATGGATGTGGTGATTTTATTTATATGTCCAAAAACAATAGTTTTGGGATTTTTTCTTTATGTTTGACCTTCTCCCATTCTTCTTCCTTTCTTTTCTTGCAACTACGGTAACGTTTGAAAAAAAACAATAGTTCTCTGCCATGGTCCCTTGACATTTGCAGCGAGAGAACCTCTTTTGCCTCTCTCACTGCAAAACCCCTTGGACCATGACAATGGATAATGTAGGCCTAAAAATAGGCCTTTTGGGGACCTCAAATTCCATGGTCATTGTTACATTTTTTTCACATGAACCAAAGGCCTCTTGGGTTGGGCACATGACTTGGGTTTCCACATCCAAGGAGGCCCTTGGAGCACATGGGTTGCAACTATAAAAAAATACAAATTTGAACACGAACATCAAAATTTGCAATAAGAATGCCTATTTTAGGTCAGGTAAAACACACCATTTTGTTTATTACGTTGGGATAAATTGCAGGTTGCGTTTTCACTGTATTTTGCAGCTTGTGCGGTGGTTTGCCTTGGTTGTAGCATGAATTTAGCTACACATTATCACCACCCAACTAGTTGCTTGACCTCCTAAGCAATTGTATGCAACTAAAGCCACCCATTTTTGGCCCATGTGCCTAGGCCTTCTAGCCGCAATGGTGAGAGCCAACAACACCCCCCAACATGAAGAGAGGGAATTATCACATACGAGCATATTTCTTATTCATCAACATAAAAAACATGGAATATCATGCAATCCAAAATTTACTTTTAGTTGATTTGACAAAATAATTAGCTACAAAGATCCCAAAACATGATTAACTTTTAATGAGACTCATTGGCATGCTTTTGAGACACAACACACTGTTGAGAGACTATGAGAGATCGCATATGAATGTACCTCTCATCCATCCAACATAAGAACTTGACCGCCTACTGGGGGGATGGACTCTTCATTGGAAGCCTAAATGATGTGCATGGGTCGCTATGAAATTAAGCCACCTATATATGAGAATTTTATAGAGAAAAACAAGTGCATACGTACTAACAATATGCTAGAAAATAGATTAATGTAAATTATAGTAAGCTTTCCATTGTAATGTAATAAATGCCTCCACTACATATACAAAATATAAATTTCAAATTAAATAAATTTTTATTACATATAAAATGCACTTTTACTTTCCAATAAGAAAGTCATTGAAAATTTATTTATCCATAGCATGTAGTTCAATGATTGCATCAAGAAAATAAAGACAAGAGCACAACAACTTAGGCACAATCCAAAGAGCAAAACTCAAGGGAGCCCATGAGCCCTTCACGAGCCTCCAATTTGTAAAAGCCTAGAACCCAAATGCAAAACCCAACAAGAATGGACAAGGTAGTCATTGAGGACTATTACCATATGACAACAATGGATGAAAACATGAATTGGACAGAAACTAGCACATTTACTGTCAAATTTTCCTCTAAACCCTAGGGCCCCTTTTGTACATCTACCTTTACTTCAACATACTTAATAACATCTTTAAATGCACACACTAGAGAAAAATAATACCTCTCCCTTATGTATGCTAATGTTGGCTAATAGCAGGTTGGCAAAAATTAATTCAAAATAATCAAGCCTCATATTTTTGGAAATTATTGGGCTAGATGGCCTAAATGAAAGATACACTTATCATCCAAATGCCTTAATTTGAGGAAATTTGATGCGTTGGAAAGCTCAATCCAAAGTCATGAATGAATGAAAAATAAGTTATGGTACACATAATGTAGGATATGCTATGTACCTAAATGAAATAATATACATATACATATTCTTTAAAATTTTCAAAATATTTAATGGACCGCCTAAGATTTCTTAATTAATTAATTGACTATGGGGCAAAATCAACTCAACTTGCTATCAACCTACGGTATGTACGCTAATGCATCAAATAATAATAATACCCCTTGTTATGCTCACGTTAGTTCATATGTGGTATGAAGAGTCCACCTTCTGGGACCCCCTATAGGTTTCTGGCTGACTCATCTTCAATTCATCTCACATGACTTGGACTAGACTAATTCAAGATTTGGGGAAAACTACACTATATATATATAGTGTAAAATTTAGTGTCATATGGTACTTTATGTCACTATGGCAAGTTTTTGGATGATGCTTCTTATGAATAAGTGAACAAATATTGTCATGGAGGATGGATGACTTCATCCATTGGTCAAAATCCTTACCTTCTCTTGTCAGCAACTTCTGATGAGATATTGTCATGGATGATTGGATGAAAAATCACTTGGTAAATGATAGTAATTGCAACACTGTTAATCTATAATCCCCCAAGATTTTTACAAGGAATGACAAACAATGTTGGGTTAACATTTAGTGTTGGTGACACTACACCGCGGTTTATAATTAGTATTGCGCAAGACAATTAGAATTGGTGACACTAAATACCATATTTAGTGTAACTTTGCAGAACAGTGTCGATCGATGAATTTCATCTCATGGATCCCAGCTGGAGCAAGCTGGTTCAGTTCGCGCGGCGTGCGCAGCGTCACATTAAATATAAGTTATTATGTGTAATTCTATTTATGTAATATCGTTGACCCAGGTGAAGAATCTGTACAAGTTGCAAAGGTGAGATCCAGATTCTCATGACGAAGACTCGAGGAGGTGCGCCTAAGTTAAGTAAGGGGAATTTGCAGCTGCTCAGGATTCGACACAATCGAAGATTCATAGTCAAAGATTCAGGGGGCCCCGTGCTGGATCCAGATTCAAGTTAGTCGGAGGTTGCAGCACAGGTTTCATTTTGACAGGAGGAAAAAGAAGAATCATAGCTAAAAGCTTTTTGTCTGGACCCTGCAGATGCTTGAAGATTCAGAGCTGAGAAATGGGATTTGTAGGAGTTCTCCACATGATGAGTACTACAGGATCATCGTAGCGGCATAACTAACAATAGAAAAAAGGATCCATTCATTTGGGGTTGGTTATGTGCATTTTGGGATTTGCAGTGGGATGAATGACTGGTAGGTGGCTAGGTATAAGTTAAGGTGGCGAAATAAAGGATTTGAATTGGCTGTTGATTTGATCGGTGGCGATGGCGATGGCGATGCTCCTTGGAATGTTCCTAGTGATCCTGATGTGTCTAAGTGTCGAGTCTGCACAATCTTCGGCCACGACGCGTCCAAGTGAAGGTAATCAAAACAGTCAAGTTACAGACAGTCATCTTCTCCATTTTGCTTGCACTTCTCTCTAATCCCGCTAGCAACCAGAATGGCTCCTCCTCCACTTGGTCTGAAGATGATTCTCTCGGTCGCTAGTTTTATGCATCGACAAGTTAAGATGCTAATTAGGAGATTTCATGTCCTCCTGAACCTTCGATTCTAGCTACACATATAAGTCATGCATCTACTACAGAGACCGTTGCTACTTTGAAGGAAGCTTCCCGGGATGTCAACAATCTGTAGCACCAGGAGGGGTCAGTTTCTTTAACTTAGAGCTAAGTTTGGAGCTGTTCACTCTTTAAGTCTACGAAAATCTAAGTTTATAAATTTCTTACCCCTGCTTTATAAAACATTGTTTCTAAAAACGTCGACATTTTAAATCTGTAAAGCTTCTAATTCACTGGATTCTTCTCTCTTAACGTCCTCCCCTCTTTTTCCAAGGATGTAGGTTTGCTCCTCTATGCGGCATAATATCAAATCATTAACTCATTTTCTAGGTACAGCGTTAGAAGAGATTCAGAGACAACCGTTATAATCCCAAAGCCCTCCCCTCTTTTCCAAGCATATTTGGTGCTGTTTTTGGTCTAACATCAAGTTATCAGTTCATTAGACTTAGCGTTGGAAGCGATTTGGATACAACTTCTGTTTCTAAAGGGGCGAGTTCGATCGGCTTCGGAACTTCACTAGAGGGTTATAAGTGGTGAGTGGGTTATATGGGGAGAATTATTTTCTTCCTGAATTTGAAGCGACACTTATAATAACTCAAATTACATGTTCTTGCATGTAAATTTGAATGGTTCTGTGTATTGTAATTACTTAGAGTCTGATCACATTCTTCATTGCTGTGTGATGATTTTGGGTTACAGTGGCTGCACTGCAAGGGCTACTCCGAGCATGGAACAAGCCCACAAATCTATTGGACACTTGGAGTTTGGAGGAAGATGCGGATCCTTGTCTTTCTCGCTGGAAGGGTGTGCATTGTGGTCGATCATCATCAAAGTATTCTTCCATTGTCACCGGATTGTGAGCTTTCTTTTTCAACCCCGGAAATTGCATGCAATCCTTCTTCCTCTATGTAGCACCCGCAACTATTTGAAATTTTGGAGATGAGCTCAAAAAAAGTTTTAAGTTCTAAACACTCTTTTGGAGTTGCTTTTGGATTGTAAGCATATGTTAAACACTTTCAAAGAAGTGAAAAGAAATCCTTCTTGGGGTCTAGATTATGACCTACATACTCTTGCTTTTTGGAATATTTGCTTTGGATTAGTTTTGAAAACTTTGACATTTGAAAGTGTACTACCCTCCCATTTCATTTACAAATGGTATCAATGCATTCCTCTCAATGACCTCCCTCTCTCCAAGCATGTTGCTTCTCTAGTTTGTGAAGTAACAAAATGATCAACCATTAGAAGCATTGAAAGTGATTAATTGGCACCCCGGGTCATTCCTTCTCTTGTGATGCATAATGTTGTTTTTGTGAATTTAATGCACCTTTGCTTATTTATACATGCAAATCCCAAAGGTACACCTTTTGATGATACCATCATTTGATTAAACAGGAATTTGAGCAACTTGAGCCTTGTTGGAACCATCCCACCAGAAATTGGCAACCTTCGCAACTTGAGGTCACTGTAAGTCATCCTTGGGGTTTGATCAAGACAAGGTTTCCCCAATTTGTTCTTCTAAGATATTCATGGGGGCCTAAGAAAATCGTCAATAGCTCAGTGATGATGCTTTTGTGGGCCAAAGAATTGTTCATTCTGAACAGAAGCTATTCACCAAATTTTGGACTTCAAAGAGTTCGAGAAACAATGCAAGGTCTTAGAATGCAACTTGGTGTGGGGTCAAGCACCTTCTGGAACCTAGTTTGAACCTCCTATAAGCATTTCATTTTGGAGTTGCTTTTGTCTTAAATGGGTAAGCAATTTTAAGACTATAGATTCTAAGAGATTCAATAGGTTTTTATAGAAGCGAAGATAATTACCTAGTGATTCTAGATTGTGAACCTGATTTAAAAACTTTGCTTCTACTTGGTCTTGAAAACTAAATTTGACAATGTAGACCTCTTCTAATTCAGAGACAATGGAATGGTTGGTATCAATGGATTCCTGTCAATGCCCTCTTTCCAAGAATGAATTGATACGTCCTCTTTGTGATATTACAATTCATCAATTCACTAGATGCATTAGATATTAATGGTTTAGAAACAACTGTTTAAAAGGGGAGAGTAATTGCCACCCTTATATTTTGTGCAGAGATTTGTCTGGAAATTCCATGTTGACAGGCACCATCCCCAAACCTATTGGCTCTCTACACCAACTCATTAAGCTGTAAGACTAGATCTACTCACTTCCTTACTATTTTTATTTTCATTTTCAAGTTCTGCAATCTATCTTCCTCAGTCGCTCAAGAGCTAGATCATATTTACTTATGCTCTTCATGATTCTGAATTCGGTTAATTGCGGAAAGCTAGGTGTTCATCCTCAAGTTTTTTGTTTTGTTTTGAAGTGATAACATCAGATGTTTACTTGGGTTCTTAATTAGCCCTGATTCATGCCCCGATCACACCAAACTTTCCATCCGGTTCTAGCCGTGAAATTGCTGGGGATTATGTTCAAAAATAGATGTTGGCCCACCACTTTTTACACTATTACAGCCGGAGATGCCGACGGATGGTGTCAGAACTAGCCGGTGTGATCAGCCCCTCAGTTGCTTATTAGCAATCAGTTGACTACATGTATTTAATTTTTGCAGAGATCTTTCGGGGTGCGACCTTTCTGGAGATACTTCCTTCCTGTTGCCAAGCCTCAAGTATCTTAATTCTGTGTAAGCATAGTATTTATTTCCTTCCAACAAGAGTTCTGGATTGCTTCAATGAAGACACATTTGCTCCCTTTTTTAATTGAAGCATAGAGTGAGCTTTCTATGGTTTATGTTATGAATTTGTAAGGTTTGCAGTCATCAGATAACGTACAAAAAATAATTCCTTCACTCCAGGTCATAATATGAAAGCTGGAACAAGTACGATCAACATATTTATTTGAAGAAAACCCAATTTAAGCATATATATATATATATATATATATTCCCATTCTGATGACCCTGTTGCTACTTTCCAGGAACTTCTCGAACAACCCAAAGCTTTTGAATTCACTGCAATCTCTTACAGGAGGTACAAAGACCTCTAGGTGAGTATATATGTATTACACTGCTCTGTTTTTCAATGCATTGTAAGTACTGCTCATTTTTTCAAAGCACACTATCTTCAAATTTTGGTTATGCAATTTTAGTATTGGACACAGGGAAACAAGTCACATGCAACAATAACTATCATGAGAAAAGTAACTCCTTGAAGGATATTTATCCCCTAATTTAGTTTCACAAGTTGCAAAATGCTAAACTTCATTCTGTTAATTCCACTTAGAGTAATTCTTAGAGTTCCTTATTACCACTTCGAGTAAGTTACATTTGGATGACTTTTGTGCAGTGAACCACATCGGCATTATGGTTCCACAAGCCGTCGCCTTCTCCATCACAGATCTTTATTGCAAAGTTCTTCAAGTTCTTCAGGATCTGGTAAACATGGGAAAAGGGAGTTGGATGTGTCCTAACTTACACAACTACAAATCTCTGTGTTTCTTGCTGCTCAATAAACTTGTTTTGTTTGGATTCCACAAATATTGGGAATTGGCTACAGTGATTTAAAATAGCTGGCAGGCAATCCCAAAACCAACACATAACCTAAAACCGACCTTATGTACCACAATCATACATTTCGCAGGTTCAAGGTTGGTTTTGGGTATATGAGATTTGCACAAAATGGAATCAAGGTCAATATTTCATGTATCCGACATTCAAATGTGAGCGTTGTTGGTTAAGGAGGCTAGATTGGTCATGTGGGGGACTCTTGAGTTTTGTTTATTGTCTAGTTTTCTTTTGTTCAAGATTTGGTGTATAAATTTCATTAGTTTGTTATTTTCTTATATGCTATGGGTATGTAGCTTACATATACTTAAGACCACACTAAATTGTTGCAGGTTTGCTGTTTTTTTTTGTTTTTGTTTTGTTTTGCAGGAAAAACGGTTTTACCTTTTTACACAACATACATCGCCGTCGGATTAGTGCTGCTGGTTGTTGTATGTATTGCCACTTTTTGCTTCTGTCGATATTACAAGGAACGGAAGTTGATGATGTAGGTATTGCCACTTTTTGCTTCTGTCAATATTACAAGGAACGGAAGTTGTAAGGCCTCTTCATGGCATTATCTTTTTTAGTGTGCGCAAGTTGACCTGTTGCAGATGACTTCTTTAGTTACCTTGAGACACAAATTCAGTTGTATATTGAAGCCTAGAAAGAGGTGTACAAATTTGAAAGAGGTTATCTTTCATGTCGACCTCTCCTCTGTTGCTGCATTTTGTACAATCAAATGAAACTTTGGTTTTGAGCTTTAAACAGACTCAACACATTTGAAGGCTAGCCTGCTTATCTGAATGAAGTTGAAGCTTTGTAGAGGGTTTACTGGAGTCTTGAAGACTTGAATTGTTTTCACAAAACCCTTTACTATGAAATAGGGTTGTCATTGTCATTTGTCAGTCCCTTATTGTATAACTACACTTTGTTACATAAGAACTTGTCATCGTCAGAGAGGACTAGAAATAGGTGGACAAGCTAAGGTCACTTATTCATAGTGCAGAATGTAATCACTATCGGAAGGTCACCATAACAATTAAAGACACTCTCTCAAGTAGATCCACACAAATTGCCCGCAACAAAAAGAAGCGATTGACACACCTTATTTTTATTCCACATGTACAAGTCGTCACATGGGTCGATCTTGGTCACAAGTTTATGGGTTTCAGAGATCAAATATGTCTGAAATCAAATGCAGACTTGTCACCAGATTCTCAGAATTTAGGATTTAAGGTTTGAGGTTTAAATCTGTACACCTGAATACTGCTACCAATAAGAGCAAACCCCATACTTAAAAGTGATGAAAACGATATTGCTAATTGCTCTCGGTCTGATGATAGTATTTAGCAATAATTCAATCAGATGGAAATGTCGATGCTGGACTTGCAACATTGTCACCACCAATATTGTCAAACTTGAATTTGTGGTCAGGTGTGGATGTAAGAACGACCACAAAAAAGACATTTTTAAAGGATTGGACTATGTGCTCAAAATATGTTAACCATTCCAGGTTCAATAGTCAACTTAGTTGAGGGGAACCTATATGACCATTGAATGTCCCGAACTTTTAAATCGATTTCATTTCATTTCATTGGATCAAATTGGGAGTTGTCTCATCTGGTTAGAAATTACAAACCTCACAAATTGTCATTGCAATTTTTCCCATTGAATCAAATCAGGAATTTTCTAATGGTTAGCATTTGCAAACCACACAAGTTGTTGTCAGTTCGAATATACAAAGTCAGGGTTGAGTCAAAAGATCACCTGTCACAGATTCTTAACTGATTGTTATTTTGTTTCTTGGGTGTGTTCCTTTAGGCCGGTCCTAAAACTTGCAGCTTGTCAGTTACCTGCGTCACAGATGTGTGACAAGGTTATGACAGTGAAAAAATGTGTACTGACAGAGGAACAAAGAAAACCCCCAAGCTAACAAAATCATTAAGCAATGAGCCTTCATAGAATCCATCAGCTCGATCTTTTTAACAAAAGCTTCTGATTCCAAGTATGTGCTAGAATATTGAGTAAGTATCAATTACCTGTTCTAAATTATAGTTGAATACAATTGCCCATGCTCCAAGGCCCCTTGCTAAAATGCAAATGCTGTGTAAACAACACCAGGGTTTCAGAGATCAAACATGTCTGAAATCAAACACAGCCTTGTCACCAGAATCTCAGGGTGTAGAATTTGGGGTTTTAGGTTTAATCTAACACCTGAATGCTACCAGTAATCACTGCAAGAGCAAACCCCATCCTTATTTGATATCTGAAACTCAGATTTGTGATCAGTTCATCTCTAAACTTATGCACAGAGACATCATTGTGAGAGATTCAAACCAGTTTCATCACTTTATGTCTGAAATCAAGTACAGCCTTGACACCCGAATCTCAGGGTTTAAATCTAACACCTGGATGCTACTAATAATCATCACAAGAACAAAGCCCATCCTTGAAGTGATGAGAACAGAACACAGTTTGAACCTCTTGCAACAATGTCCTCCCTGTGGATAAGTTTGGAGATGAACTGGTCACAAGATTATTGGTTCCACAGATCAAATACAGTCTTGTCACCAAAACGTCATCGTTCAGGGTTTAGGATTTGAGGGTTAAATCCTAAACTGGATTTGCTACCAGGAATCACCACAAGAGCAAACCTCACCATTAAAGTTATGAACAAGATTTGAATCTCTCACAACGATGTCCCTATGCATACAAATTTCCTGTCACAAAAAGAAGCAAGCGACTCATCTGATGTATTGCACATGTACAAGTTGTCACTTGGCTTATTCTTGGTCACAAGTTTATGGGTTTCAGAGACCAAATATGTCTGGAATCAAATACAGCCTTGTTACCGGAACCTCAGGGTTTAGGGTTGATGGGTTTATATCTAAGACCAGAATGCTACCAGTAATCACCACAAGAGCAAACCCCATCCTTAAAGTGATGAAACCGGTTTGAATCCCTCGCAATAATCTCCCTGTGCATAAGTTTGGAGATGAACTTGGTCGCAGAATGACAATCAGCACAGACTCGAAGGTTTTTGAAAACACGGATCGGTGTTCCAGGCGGTGTGCTTACAAGCCCATACGCAATTGCGAGCTTCTCGCTATGGTGGCAAATTGCTTCCTGCTTTTCCTGCTCATCCAATTCATGAATCACAGATTGCGTGTCAAACATGTACCCCGCATTTTTCATCTCCTTCGTCAATCTCTGCAACTCTGCGTATATTTCTTCCGTTTGCGGGTGCGACTTGTCGTCTGCAATAAAAGAATGTACTCGTTTGTCGATTTCGATCCAACTGCGTCCCGGGTCCTTCTTCACACCTCTTTCCACCATAAGTTTTCGCACTTTCGCCACACTGTCCCACTTACCGGCCGCCGCGTAAGTGTTCGCAAGCAAAATGTAAGTTCCCGAATTTTGTGAGTCAAGCAACAAACATTGTTCCGCGGCTTGTTCGGCGCGAATCACGTCGCCGTGGGTTCGGCAAGCGCCGAGTAAAGCTCCCCAAATTGAAGCGGTGGCTCGCACCGGCATCTCTTTGATGATTTTTTCCGCTTCGTGTAAATACCCGGCGCGACCGAGGATGTCGACCATACAACTATAGTGGTCCATTCTTGGTGTGAGGCCGTGAACTCGTGACATCGAGGTGAAATATCGGTGACCTTCTTCCACTAACCCCGCATGGCTGCAAGCTGAAAGAACACTAACAAAAGTCACCGCGTCAGGCCTAACCCTGACCCTAAGCATCTGCTCAAAGATTCGAAGTGCATCTTGTCCCCTACCGTGAAGCGCGTACCCTCCGATCATCGCATTCCACGAAATGATATCTCGTTTCGAGCCCATTTCATCAAACACTACGCGAGCATCTTCAATACTTCCACATTTTGCATACATGTTGACGAGAGCGTTGTTAACGCTCGTGTCGGAGGTTAACCCGCTTTCGACGATGTGAGTGTGAATCTCCTTCACCCAATCCAAAGCTCCCGGGCTCGTGCAAGCGTTCAAAACGGTCATGTACGTGATCCGGTTCGGTTGCAACCCATGTTGTTGCATTTCTTGAAACATTTGAAAAGCTTTTTCGGATTGCCCACTTTCTGCATACCCGCCGATCATTGCCGTCCACGAGACAACGTCTCGTTTGACCATTCCGTCGAAAACTCGTCTCGCGTCTTCCATGCTTCCACATTTTGCGTACATGTTCACGAGCGCATTGCCGACGCTCCCATCCGACACAAACCCGGCTCCCAACGCGTGAGAATGGATTTTTTTCCCCCACTCCAAATTCGACGGATTCGCACACGCGTTCAAAACACTCAGGTACGTGATTCGGTTCGGCGCCACACCTTCTTGTTGCATCTGATCAAAAAGTTTAAAAGCCTCATCCCCGAGACCACTCTTTGCATAACCCCCAATCAACACAGTCCACGACACGACGTCCCGCGTCGTCGTCGCCATTCGGTCGAAAATCTCTCGCGCATCCTTCATGCTGCCGCATTTCGCATACATTTTCAGAAGGGCGGTTTCAACCCGAACGTCCGATTGGTATCCTGCACTGACAATGTGAGCATGAACCTCCTTGCCCCATTTCAAAGTGGCCGGGGAAGCACACGCGGGAAGAATGCTCAAGTACGTGATTCGATTTGGTTTCAAACCCTCTTGCTGCATTTGACAAAACAATGCAAACGCTTCCCTCGCATGCCCACGTTGTGCATAACCTCCCACCATTGTGTTCCACGAAACAATATCTCGTTTCACCATTTCATTAAAGATTTGGCGGGCGTCGGCTAACTCGCCGCAAAGTGCGTACATTCTTATAAGCGTGTTGACGACGTATATGTTGAGATGTAAGTTGTTGCGAATGATCCCATCGTGGACCTCCCTCCCCAAAGCAAGGTCTTTTGTTGCGATGCACTTCATCAAACCTTTCACACATGTATAGGAATCTACATTGTTGTTGTTGTTGTTGTTGTTGGATTGTTGATGATTCAACAGATCGAGTGTTCCGCTCTTTCTGGTTAGTGTCCGAACGGTTCTGCCGGCGTGGAAACATAAGTAGTGAACTCCTTTCAGAATTGTAGGAAAAGCAACCATTTTGTCGATCGCAACACGGGCGGTATCTATCAATCTGCAAATAATCCCAAAACCCCAACATAATGAGATGTATACAAGTACTCAGTGAAGATGAGAATTGAGTAATTATTTTACAAATAGAGAGAGAGAAAGAGAAAAGAAAGAAAGATGACTCCAATGTTGCCATAGGCGTAAATCGTGGTGTTGCTTTGAGAGTACTAATTCTTCAAAGAGCACACACACTTTCAGGGTACACGCAGCTCGAATTCGCTTATTGCTTTCAGTTCTCATATCCTACATGATCAAGTACAAAGACATCCTACAAGCAGACACCAGCCCTAAGAGCCACTCCTATGATCAATAAAGATGATTCTCTCATAATCGGCTTTCTAGGTTTTTTTGGAAGGGGGTAAGACGGTATACTCATTCCACCCAAAGCCTATGTATTTTCCAAATCTTTATTGCACTCTGTTGATGAGAGAGAGACGTAACCCTCTAAACCCCTTCCAAACCCCAATTCTTGGGAGGCAAAGGACTTTCTCTTCGAGGAGGAGGGCCTATAGGCCTTTCCCGAAATGCCGCCCTCTGAGGCGGCCACGTCGCCCCAGAGGGTTAGGGTTAGGGTTAGCCTCCTCCTCTTTGAAGGAGAGGCCAGAGATGTTCATGAAGGAGAATTCTGTGTGAATATACTTAGCAATAACTTTCTACATGCTGTTGCCTTGTTGCTTTGATGAGTAATTTTAGGGTTTTGATTGTCGTGCACCATTTGCTGGGACTCTATGAGGTGAAAGCTCGCTGAAAACTGAAATTTTTCTTGAAGAAATTGGAACTTGTAAACTCCCATCTTTGAAATCTTTACAGTATGTTCATCTTCAGTGCATAATTTTGCATCCTCGTCAGTATTGGTGAATCGCATAAGCAGGGTCACCTCATGCATTTTAACACATGTTTGATGTATGAGAGATTCTATTTGCAATTTTGTGATGTTGACCCTGCTAGTAATGAACTGAAACAATCTGTGGCTGAAAACTATACATTTTGGAACTTTGGAACGGTGAGGCATCATGGACGTTGACGCAATCACAATTCCGAAGTTCCAAAACGACTGGCTGTGGATGGTAGCATGTTGAGCAGACAGTGTGGAAATGGCCCAAGACATTCATTTATTATGCACAGGTGCAATGTGCGCATGCCTAGACTAGTCTACATATGTTTTGGAACTTTGGAATGGTGAGGATGCATGGGTGTTGATGCAATCACCATTCCCAAAGTTCCAACATTGCCTGCCATAAATGATGGCATGTTGAGCAGACGGTGCGGGGATGGCTAGGGAGATTCATTCATATGCATTGAACCGGGATGGCATGGGCCCAAACTACACTAAATATTTGATCAGGTGTGGCATTAAAATTGGTTTGCCATGTTAATTAGAGTGGTCTTCTTGACTTGTCATGTAGTACAAGTGTCATATGACACATCTCTAATTACCACCCTGTAATTGCAAGACCATTAGTGTGGGTAACACTAGATCAGATGTCTAGTGTAGTTATCACACATATGTATGGGACATGTTTTTGAGAACATATCTGCACAAAGAAGACAATCAAGAATTCACATAGTGAAATAAATCAAGAAAGTGCTTCAAAATCTTATATATTCAAGTGGAGGTGGAATCTGCTGATGCAATGCTGATGAAAAGCCAACTCTACAAGTCACTTTGGCCAGAGTTATTAGTTTGGACCCTATGAAGTTCAATGGAAGTGAAATTGAGGTCTTTTGATTGATTTTGGCAGGCGTCTAGGGGTTCTTGTGTTGGTGAATGACAGCGACTGGGAGCTTTGTGGACGGCTTGAGACAGTCTTGGAAGAGAAGGATGAAGTTATCTTTATTTCCACATTGCACGGCGGTTAAGTTTCTTTGCTATGTAGAGGAATTGAAATCTTGAAGACTTATTGAGTCAATGCTTTTGTACCATATGTAGAACTTGGAGGCAGCAAGATGCAAAACCTTGGGAGGGACTGTGTCCTGTCTCAAACTCCAATATAGTGTGTAAAGAAGAGAATTGTAACAACAGTCTCCCCATAAATTTGAGCAATTGAGGTGGAGCCCATTCCAATTGCCTAAATTTCAATGCATAAATTTTAATCCAAAGTGGCATTGCTTTCCCTCTGCTACATCTGTACAACATGTCAGTTCTTTGCAGTGAATTATTGGCTTCTGGGTCTTGATGGGACTAGGCACCTTACCGATAATACCTTTCTCAATCTAAGGACCATTATTCTTTAACTGTTAGAGCTGGAGCTTCAACTTCTTGATTCCAGGTTTTTAATGAAGTATGTATAAACCTACCAAGTATCAAGCATTGTGTAGGAATTATCTGCTTACCTAGTAGGAGAGGAAACAGTACTGCTGGAGCATGTTGAATTCCCTTACCAGAGCATTTTGGGAGATCTGAATCTTCTGAAAGAGAATTGTGTTTTGCATCATCTTGGATTTATTAAGGTGTGTTGGCCTTATGCGGTGACTCTTCTTAATCATATACCTATACTTGAGTGGTATATGGCAAGGCTTGTAGCTACACTGATCATGGTAAATACTGCGGGCCATACTATCAACGAGATTTCCACACTAAAAATAGTGGGGATAATATTGTGTGTGCAATCTATTTACTGATTCACAATATATGACATTGGGGGTTTAAGAATTACATGATGATTATTCCTTCAATTTTGGATCGTTATCTTCAAACAAACAATATATCATGTAGAGCTTCTTGTGCTCTTCCTAAAGACACCAAGATCGCCTCCTAATCTCTTAGCTATTTGGGTGTAGCGATCATTCTAAGATCAACTGCATCTACTGTCAAGAGGTACTTCCATATTGGATTTTGTTGTTTCCTGCCTCGAGTCGTGGACTTAGGAAGTTTTATGCTTTGGATCCGCATTCTCAATTGCTTTCAATCAATATCTTACCTGCAACTAGAAGTGAAAGAATGAGAACATAGTGAGTGGTTGAAGATTCAATTGTAGCTAGTGTTGCCTGCCATTTTCATGATGGTTTGATGGTGTACACTATGGGCCAAACTCTAGGAATGTGAAGGGTAAGTCACACTATACATATGACTACATTACTTACCATAATCAATGTAGTAAGTAATGTGTAACCAAAAAGACACATGTATAAATGAGATTGGACTACATATTCATAATCTAAACACCTTTCTAGGCTCAATAATTTGCACAATTAAGGAGAAAGGGGAGCTTCCCTTTGACCTCGTATGACCCTTGTATCAATTCCGATACTGAAACTTGAAATGATAATCTGGGTAATCCGCAATTAATGACCAAATCATGGATGAGACAATTGTTGACAATTCAATCCAATCCAACGGCCAAATTTGGTATATGAACTTGGAAGTGCCCACAATAGGGCCACATACCTATAAAAAGCCATAAAATTATAAATACGTTTTCATTTTTGTCAAAGAGTGTGACTTAAATTCAAAATCTTCTACATAGATACCAGTATTTCAAGGTATAGATGGTATGTTCATTATTTGTATTTCAAACCTACTTTAATCCTTCAATATCATTTGTAATTGAAAGGTTGGGGAATTTTACCCAAATGTTGCACAATGCTCACTCCTCAATGTATGCGGTTATGATCGCTTTGACAACCCGGAGGCATTCACTTATGTGTATCTTGTGAATGAATTCGTAACAAGTTTTGCACTAAAGAAAGACGAATTCTTCAAAAAATACAGACAAGACATATGTCCAAGTAAACTTCCTCATCATACCTTATACTCCTCTTTGTTCATCTAATACTTCATGTTTGAAAAGTTGCATACTTTTATTTAATTCTATTTCCTTTCAAGTTTATTGGTATAAATGTTTATTGTATTTTGTTATTTTCATTTTGAATCTAACACTACAAGTCTTACACTTATTGGGCCTACATTGAAGTCTTACATGTATCCAATATTCATTCGATTATGGTTGTTTTTTTGGTATGTGTTTAGGCAACACCAAAATTATGATGAGTGTTTTTAATATTGATTACAAACATTGTGAAGAAACTCTTTCAGCATCAAAGGCAAAAGCCATGATCCGCAAGGAGATTAGTGGCACCCTTGCACCTTTTCAGATGTACGCATTCTACAAGGAATTTCCCTAACCGACACTTCAATGTGGTCGGATATGACCTTCAATCAAGCAAAGGTTGTGTTGCAGCATTGGAGGCAAGGCAAATTGGGCCTAGATTCCAACCCCTGGGAAATCCCCAATTATGACAACAAAGTTCCTGACCAACTTCCCACACCACCTGCAACTTCTACACCGCAACCTACAAATACTACAACCACTTCATCAAGCACAACACCTAGCCAAGCTCGTCCAAAAAACGAGAGCTGCACTTGAAATTTGTGTACACAATTACCAATACGTAAGTTTCCAACTTCCCACTTCAATAAACTCGCATGTCCACATTGCATATGTTTCCCACATTATATATTCGCAAATTCATGCATCATATGTTTTAACTCCTCTCGTTTCGTATTTCACATTTTCACATTCTTTCTCCATGTCTTACAAGATCACAGGCATGGTTTATGTTGGACAATCCATTAGGCCTGAGTATGGCCCGTTTGAATCCAACTTCAAACTAGATATAGTTCATACAACCGAACAACAATACCATGTAGATCGTATGGAGAAAACTTTAATAAAAAAATATCAAAGTCAACCAGGTTTAAGCTATAATATTTTGGCTGGATGTCCTTCCTCAGATCCGTTGTATTGGATTCTTAGAAGAAGCAAACGCCTCTAGCATTGCGGACATATGTTCTATGCAATAAAGTTTTTTTTCCCTATTTTCCATTGATGGTCCATTGTGGCAAAGATTTTACTCAACATATCATCAACTCACAATAATCAAACATTTTTTCATTTTTTCATTTTCATTTTCATTTTCATTTTTTCATTTTTCATTTCTTATGTTCTAAAATGCCTTTTGTCTTCAGTCACAAAAATTCATGGGGTTGAAATTCTAATGGATTCTTATCTATAGCACCGCCAATTCAAACCATGTCATGGAAGAATGCAGGGATTGTTTATGTGTTATGAGATTTTATGCGACCTCCTTTTAAGTATGAGGAAGATTGACTTTATGATTATGTCAATGTAGTTAAACTTGTCATATGCATTCTTAATATGATTATAAGAATTATATTTATATCTCAAGTGGTAACACTTGAGCTTAAAGAAGAAAGACTCAAGAACATGCATTTTTTACATTAATACTCACTACTAAGTTCATAAATGGTGTAGTTAACTTGTTTTCATGATCAATTTTGAATTTGACTACTCTCTTCTAGCACATATTCCTTCAGTTGGTTGCTTCCATGTAGCCATTGTGAAATTCTATTTGCTTCTTATGTGAAGCAACAACAATTCAATCCACTTGATGGAAGAATGCAGGGGTCATTTCTTTGTTATGAGATTTTATGCCACCTCCTCATTTGTTTGTAAATGGTGCAGTAAACCTATTTTCATGAATTAATCATGAATGTATCTTTTGTCTTACATCATGAAATCATTTGGGTTGTGTGTATGACTATAGTCGTTCCAACATTCTCTTGTTTTTTTGTGAAGCAACTCCAATTCCATTCACAAGCCTTTCAATAATTCACCATCATGAGGAGTTGGTGTTTTAGGGTTGGTTCACCCGGGGTCCCAAGTCCAAAATCCCAACTCACTAGAGGTCAATCCGTGCAATCTTAGTTGTTGAGAGCATGGAAGTTGGGACTTACCACTTCACACGGGGTTCCAAGTCCTAACTCCCAAGTATGACATGGATGCCTACATGGCAACACTTTTTGGAGGTGAGACTCGGGACTTGTGTTGAGAGTTTGGTCGAGCAAAAAGCTAGACCCAACCCTCAACACAAGTCCCGTGAATATTTTGCATAAAATAATCAAGATCCGACTTTAATGATAATTAAGCATACTTTAATGGTTTATTGTCTCCATGTTGGGACTTGCTAACAAGAGTGGGACTTGGCACTTGGGACCCCATGTGAACCGGCCCTTAATGAATAATTTATGATGTGCTTGTTGTCTTCAATCACAAAATCCTTTGCCCATTAGCATCCTTGTGGCCGCGATTCTTACATTAGTTTCTTATGGGAAGCAACAACATTTCATACATGAAAGTTGGTTCATAATCATACCTATATATACATTGTTCAAATCATTCTAAATTTGAAACTAGGTCTATTCACCCTAACATTCATGTTTATCAAAATACTGTACATTCCTATACCAATACTAATCCTCACATATATGCACGAACAATTTTCATTCTTTGGTGATTATAAATGTATCAAGTGAATTTAACATTACTCAATCCCGACATTGTAACTACTTTCTTTTATTTCATTTACATTCATTAAAATTAGGTAGAAAATTGTGAGCCTTCCCCTCCCACCAACGTGGGGCCCCTGGCCCTACTAGCTCGTTTATTTCTAAAATTGATGACATTATAGAATCAAATGATATGGTGATTTAAAAAAGTACAACAATACTTCATTGTTTGTATTCTAATAGGTAATTATAATTTTTAGCTAAATATGTTATGATGTATGTTTATGTTAATTGTTAATGAAGCTATTTTTGAAGCTAGAAATAGGTCATGAAAATATTTTGAGCCTCCATAAATACAGTAGACTTTAGGTGTAAGGATGACTAGAGTATGAGGTCTAAAAAATGGGATTTAGGACCTCCCAGACCCTTAGGAAAATATATGTAACATAAACATTCTAGTGTCATCCGAATGATTAGGGTCTTCAATAGGTCCTAAATTCCTACCATTAGTTTATAACTTTAATTTATTGTTGTGCACTAAACCATGTTCTTGAACTTCATTCTTTTAATTTTAGATGATCAATATGTTAAAATTGACCACATGTAAAAATTCACCTATGATAAATTTTGTGTAATTAATATGTTAATCATGAAGTTCACATATAAAATATAAAATTCATCTATATATAAAATATATGTCAATAAAAATAATAAATTCATATGGTACCGAATTCATAAGGTTTACTTATAAGCCGTTATGTTAATTCTAGGCTTAAGTTATTTGTTTATTTTACGATGTTAATATATAATTAATTTAAAATACGTATCAAAATTATATCGTATATTTTTTTTACTTATTAGTGTGCCACAATATATTTAGCATTTATTATAAATTATCATAAAATATTATGAACCAACAATGGACCACAATAAGTAATACATTAAGTTTAATATTTTGAACCTACGTGTGAGAGATTGGCTCACAAAAATAAAATTATCAAAATGGATGTTATTGAATTATACGAATATTTAGAATATCGAAGGATGTTGAAACGCGAGCATAGTGCGCCAACAAGTCATAATAATACCTAGGTTACTATAAGGTGTTATAACTTGTAGCAAGATGTTTGAGCAATTATTTATATCATCGTACAAATAAGTTATCAATGTGCTTATGTAATTTTATTTCACTTTTAGGATCAATTTTTAAGTTATATAGCTTAACTTATGATTAAATAAATTAACGAGATGAACAACATTCAAAGTGGACCAAATTTGGACTATTTTCTTCTTTTATTGGCGTTTGTATCAATTCATAAAAATTAAGATGTTAATAATCCACAGCATTTGAATCTTAATGGAATTATCGCTCGTTCGGCAAATCGGAGGATGAAGATCATAGATATTTTAGAGTTGAATATTATTGTAAATAATTTTTATTTGATGATTTTTTTGGATTGGTTTTGAAATGATTGCGGAATATTTTCGCTCTTGCCTCCTATTTGAAAATATTACAAAAATATTTTAAATATTACAAAAATATTTTAAATATTACAAAAATATTTTAAATATTACAAAAATATTTTAAATATTACAAAAATATTTTAAATATTACAAAAATATTTTAAATATTACAAAAATATTTTAAATATTACAAAAATATTTTAAATATTACAAAAATATTTTAAATATTACAAAAATATTTTAAATATTACAAAAATATTTTAAATATTACAAAAATATTTTAAATATTACAAAAATATTTTAAATATTACAAAAATATTTTAAATATTACAAAAATATTTTAAATATTACAAAAATATTTTAAATATTACAAAAATATTTTAAATATTACAAAAATATTTTAAATATTACAAAAATATTTTAAATATTACAAAAATATTTTAAATATTACAAAAATATTTTAAATATTACAAAAATATTTTAAATATTACAAAAATATTTTAAATATTACAAAAATATTTTAAATATTACAAAAATATTTTAAATATTACAAAAATATTTTAAATATTACAAAAATATTTTAAATATTAAATAAAATAAAATAAAATAAATAATATAAAAGTCCAAAATAAATTGATTGTATAAAATATTAATAAATAAAATATTAATAATATTATATAAAAATTAGAGTTTATAAATAATATTTATTAATTAGAAATATTTTTTACTAAAAATACTGTATAAATTTATTCACACTAAAATATGAAGTATAAATCACAAACTACACCATTGGAATTAATGTTCTTTTATTCTTCTGTCCAAGTTTTTGCATTTTTATGGCCAGCCTCGCCGCTCTACATTTGGCATCTCGATTTTTTGTGGCTTAATAATTTTTTTTGACAAGTACAATTTTGACTTACCTTTCGGCAAACGTACAGCTAACAACAAACATATCTTAAACTTGTGCAGATTTAGATATTATGAATTTGAGATGATGATTTCATATTCAACTACGACGTATAGTTCTTTTTCATGGGTCAGCCACCTCAATTGGCTCTCCGTTAGCTTTCGACATTCATATGCTACCGGATGGTCATCTTGCATTAAGACGCCGCCAATGTCGAAGCCACTAACATCCGTGTGCACCTCAAATTCCTTATCGAATTCGGGGTATTCAAGCACATCCACCGACAACAATATTAAACTCCGCGAATGCCTTCTCGCATGTTTCATCCCACTTAACCACTTGCCCATCTTTCACTAGAAGGTTGGACAGAAGGGCCACTGCCTTAGAAATGTTCTTAATGAAATTGCGGTAGTGGTTGGCTAAGCCTAGAATAGGCATCAGTCATTTTTGAGTCCGTCGGACCTCCCACTCTTGGATGGCTTCAATCTTCTTAGGGACCGTATAAATCCCATCGCCACTTAACACATGGCCTAAAAATTTCAATTTTCTTAATGTGAACTCACTTTTCTCCGCATTTGCCAACAATTTATGTTGTTATAATTTAATGAGAATTCGCCTTAAGTCCCTCGCGTAGTCCACTTCGATTTTCGAATAAACTAGGATATTGTCGATATACATTATCAAACATTCGTCCATATCTTCATGAAACACTCGTTCATGATGGACATAAAGGTTGTAGACGCATTGCACAACTTGAACGCTATCACCAAAAATTTATACGAACCATACCGGGTTCGTATTGTCATCTTGTGCACATCTTTCTTCGCCACATGAATTTGATAGTAGTCCGACTTTAGATCTATTCGACTAAAGTGGGTGGCGCCTGCCAACCTATCTAAGAGGTCATCTACCCGCAGCAATGGATAGTTAATCTTAACTGTGACTTGGTTCAAAACACAATAGTCAATACACAATGAACTTGAAGGATTTAGGATTAGCCTAGTACATGTTTGAATAAAAAATTAGGTTAAGATAATTAAAAAAAAAACATAAGCTTTTAAAATCTAAAATCGATGAAATAGTGATGAAGTGAATAAATCTTAGTCAATTAGAGCGAATGAGTAGTCAATCTTGTGCGTTTTTTTAAGACGAATCTATTGGTGGGCGAATTGCAAGGAAATTCCTCGATATGCAAAAGTTATCAACAAAAAACGTGTGCTGGAGTTCATTTGGAGCAACAACCTTTGAAGGACGATTTTAGAACCAATTCGGCATCAATTAGAAGTTGTAATATATGAGAATCGAGCGCCTTTCAAAGATAAATCCAATGTTATAAGGTACAGCGCAATGTGATTTGGCACTCAAAAGTTATGATCATAAATGTGATGTTGTATATTTTTGGAGCAGAATGCTTTAAATGCCAATATCGTTATCAATTCTTATTCAATGTTCATAAATTTGGTATACATTGGATGTGTTTTTGTAAGGCGCTTCCAATGAACTATTAGCCACAATCCAATTTCATGTTTAGAAAAAATTATAATGAAAAAACTAATATGTCCTAGGGTTTTGATCAACATACTTTGAGGCGATTTTGGAGTGAAATTTTGATCGTTTTGGAAGGACGACACGTGTACCTTGGGTGCCTTTTCGTGAGGATTCCATTGGTCTAAGGTATGTGCTAAAATTCCTAAATGGCTAAATTTATGAAGAAAAAACGAATGCTGTAAATTTTGGGTTTAGAATTTTTTTGTAAGGAATTTTATTTTATTTTGGTTGGTTTAAGGTCATTGTGGTAAATTTAATAAGGTGAATGTTTTGTTACACATATTCTATTGTTACGATGCCTAAATGAAAGGTTACCCAGCGTGGTTTAGGGTTTAAGGTAGAGTTAGGTGGTGACCTACTGAATTGTGAATGCTTGGAGTAACTTGTTTTTTTATTGGTGTCTCTTTCAATGACAGAGTGAGAAGTCAATTACTGAAATTCAAAAATTTCAGAGTTCAAGCTGCATTCACTTTGCAAAAAATGATGTTATTTCAAAACATATTTACATGGTGGGGTCTGTTTGTTGTTGGTGAACAACGGTCTGAAAACTTGTCAGCACAGAAGAATGAATGTTAGGATTGAGGACATTTCATATTGGCATGGATAGGTAAGTAGGAGTCCAAATTAGCATTGCACTATATAACGCCAAAAATTCGTACCTACATACTGGTAAATATCCATTCAGCATCTGCAGTCAAAGCCTTCGCTGAACATTCTAAATAATATATTTTGCTGCTTAATTTCTGCAGGGATTCAGTGGTTCAGGATGTGCAATGAGTGGAGCACTCTTCCGCCCTCTCCTTATCTTTATAGCTCACCTTGGTTGCGACAACAAAATGAGATTGCATTTATGGAGCTATCAATTTCTCACGTTTATTATGGTGAGCTTCTTCGTAAAACTCAGGAAAGCATGAATAGTCCTGCAATTTGCAGGGTGTTTTACGCACAACCACCGTTCATGTAGTTGATGGTTGGAGCTTACTTTCTTGGGTTTATTTTTGAGGGATAAGAAGGGATAAGGTGCATTGCTGACAACCATCACAACTACAAGTACTCTACCTTGCCCAATTACAATACAAGGTGTGTGGTTGTGATAGTGGGAGAGAACAAGTTCAAGGCATAAACATGGGAGAAGAGGATTTGAAGGTGTCGAGTATTCTTTGACAAAACTTTTCATTAGATTTCATATATTTTTTGTCTCCACTCCACGGTTGCACCAATAGGAGAACAATAATCGAGGTCATATCCACTCTCTAATTACAACTACAATGATACAAATCATAGTTGTGATTGAAAAGTATGCCTCAACCCAAACCACAACCACTCGAGGAGTTGTGTGTAAACACCCTTTGAAGAGGAATATCCTTCACAAGGTGGTCATTTGGATTTTCAGAAACTACTCTATAATGCAATTTTCTCTGAGTGCTTGTAAAGTCCGTTTGTAAGAAAAGTGGCTTAAAACCCAAGGCCTTAACCCATATCCCATGTAAACTCCGAGGTTAAGCCACCAAAGGCCAGAATAATACTCAGATTGGCGACCTTTCGATGAGTGACCTTCCTAGCAATAGCACTTGATTTGTGTTCACCTTTGTATGGAGGCAGTAGTCTTCAAGGCCGTCTAATTCTCGTGATGCGCGTTGCGGAATTACATATAGACTTAGACCAACTTGAAAGGTGGGGCCCATATCGAGCATTGTAGCGGTTCCATCGCGGATCACTATTGACACATCATCGGTCGCAGTGGTATGGTCGCAGACTCGTAGGCCTCAACCGCCATAGATGATAGTACTTAGTGATAGTTCTGATAGTGATTCTCCTATGGATCGGGCGTCTTTGACCTTTAGACGTAGTAGACAGCAGCATGTGATAGTGCTCAGTGACAACGACTTTGATAGTTTTGATGGCATTTATGTGAGGTCTCGATGGATCCCATGTCACCAAAAATACTCCACCCTTCGATTTCGTCCTAGCCCGAGTGAAATAGTATTAATGACACTTAACAAACTCCTTCCTTAGTAACTCAATGTATCATTCCAATATGCCTTTGGAATATACACAACGTTAATGACTTATGATTTAACCCCCAAGGCTACATTCAGAACAAATTTCAGAATAGTGTAACTTTCCCATTACTTCTCGGAATGTCCTGAAATATTATTTGTAACTAGGGAGACAAAGCAAAAAATATCTCACCAATTTGTGAGCCTATCCCATTTTCTGTCCGACAGTTATAACCATTTTAGTGTGTCAGTCTACCCAGATTTCAGAATGTCATAATTTCCTCCCACGGGCTCCAAAGAACTTCAAATTTTGGGAGCAATCACAAAAACTAATTGTTTATGACCCCCTGAAATTTCAAACTATTTTCATTTTCTGCCAAAACGTTATGGCCTTTTTAGTCTATAATTCTTGAAAACACTTCAGAATAATATATCTCCTTCTCATCTACTCGGAATAACTTGAAATTTGTACCACAACTAGGAAACCTAAGAACAAAGCATCCCTCAAAATTTCATGCATTTCCAAGCCTCTGTCCAGGAGTTATGCCCATTTCAGCTCGAAAATGTAGGCAAAGTTCAGAATGTCATAACTGCTGCTCCAGTACTCCAAACATCCTCAGATTTTGACCATGTTCATATAAACAAATTGTTTACTAACCCTCTAAATTTCAACGAAGTATCTTCTTCTGCTCGGAAGTTATGCCCCTTACAATCTAAACTACTCAAAGGACCCTCTCATTTACTAACTCGTATTCCGGCAACGTGTCACCAAAAGTACTCCACCCTTCGATTTCCTCCTAGTCCGAGTGGAATAGTTATGATGACAATTAGCAAACACATGTACCCAAGAAATATGAACTCAAGTACTACAACTTGAAGCCATAAATTATATTAAAATCATTCACACCCAAACTAATGCTAAGAAGAGGTCAAACCCTCTTCAAGGCCAACTAGCCTTGGCTCCTAACTTCAAAACCATGCACACACATGTGCTCCTATCTTGCTTCCATACACCCACACTTATAACACGTGGGGTGCCAAGGAGCACGAAGGAAAGAGAGGATGAGTGAGGGAAGAATGAGGGATTATATAGTGAGTTTGAGGGGGTGAGCACCCTCAAGGCTCACGATAAGCCTTCGAAATCTCCTCCTACTTTGTAGGTTCTCATTTTATCTCCTAAGTCTTCCTCCCTCAAATGATCAACAAAGATCCTAATTCAAACATTTAACTAACTTTGGCTTTCTACCTACCACACTTTACCAAGGTATGTCCTCATACTACTTAAATCCACTCCACACAAGCCTAATGCTTCAAACTTAGCTTTCTTCAGGCTTCACTCTTTTTATATTTTTGTGAATAATCATAAATCAACAAAATACTACTTTTAATGTTTTACAAGTGTTAACAACACATGTGGGCATCAATTTGGGCTCACACCCCACCATGTAATGCGGATGTGGGATCCACGAGTCATGTGTATGTGGGTTCCGCGGGTGGAAGTGTCGGGTGTGAGCAATTGTATGATAGTGATGGTACGTTTGGTAATCCTATCGATATGAGTCCAGTAGTTTTGGACCTTGATTCCTAACCCATCTAATCCTGCTACTCTTGTGAATGGCAATGGCCTCGATTTTCCATCTGAACCGACTATCACAACTTGTACACTAGGCCTTTGTCTAACTTTTACGTCATAATAATGTAAGAATATGTTTCTTAACACTACGTCTATGTCATCCAAGTCGCATATCGTGAAGTCTTCCCCGAACTTCGTCGCGTCTGCCTTAAATTGCACGCGCCTAGCAACTTGCCCCGCTTGACAAGATTCTTGCACGAAGTTCACCTTCAACAGCAAGGTCGTATCCTCTACCTCCACCTTCAATATCCTTGCGCACGTCAACGTCATGAATTTTTTGGATTCCAATGAAATATGAATTAATATATTTGAAAATTTATAAAAAAAAATCTAATTTTTATTCTTATACCGATGGGTACTTGGCATGCATGTGGCAGCCCTTTGAACCAAAAAATGAATGAATAAATAAATAATCCATGTAGAAATTAGAGACCAAGTGTATTGCAAATTTATTTTTTATTTCCCCCCTCAATATTGAAATAAATACAAAATTTTGAAGTGAAAATTGTGTTGGCACCCAAAACTGTAAGGGGGCCTCGATGTTCACATAGCGAACATTCTCAAATCAACATGTCCTTAATATGCAAGAATTTGAGGGTGTTGGTTTTGGGTGTTGTCTTGGTTTAAGGTGCTCCTACCTTACCACTCCACAAGACGTCCCAAGTCCTAAGTATGAAGCATGACATGAATGTCTACATGGCAACACTTTGGGAGCTGGTGCATGGGACTTATGTTGAGAGTTGGATCAAGTATACATGTAGTTAAATGAATTAACAAACACACATTTATGATAATCATAACTACATAACGAGATGTTTGATTTTAGATATAGTTTTTGTTAACTTTCATCATGGATTTGCTAATGCAACACAAAACCAAAAACATATATACAATCAATAAAAGATAGAGAGACAAGATTAACAAATTGAACAACATCCACATACCTTATGCCCACGTGTCAAGTGTTAACTTTAAAGTATGTGGACGTTATTCTCTTACTTTTTTTAATTGGAACCCTATATTTGAGAGGCAAATGGTTTAGTGAGGATCAAACATCAAACAACATATAAAGACAAGTTTAAAAGATATTAGACTACGTCTTAAAATTTTATTAACTACTCCACACTCAATAATGAACAAAATTGGGAAGACCTACGTATTCAATTACGAAATTTAAAAACATTAACTTTTGATAACCATAACTAAATAAGGAGAAGTCAAATCTTCAATGTGATTTTTTTTGTTAATGCTTCATTGTAGATTTACCAATGCAACACAAGTTTCATTGTGTAAGTCTGGTTGGTAGAAGTTAGAGAAAACGCAACATGAACTAAAGTGCACCCATACACCTTAAGGTAGACATGCCTAATTTGGTTACTTATCTTAATTAGACATCTATATTTGAGTGATATGTGGTTAGGTGTGACTCCAAGAATATATACCAAAAAGACATATGTTTAAAGAGATTAAAGTAGATGCTCAAAATATGATAACCATTATGGGTTCAATAGTCAACATAATTGAGAAGACCTATATGACCACTTAATGAGCACATGAAACTTCACCTTGATAATGAATAAAATATTCATCCGAACTCCAAATTATGATGAAAATGGCTATGGCCTCAATTTGGATTTGCTAACCATCTCGTACTAATCGCGTGTTTCATATCCTAGGACAAGTGGTTAGTCCAAAAATAGTCACCATTTAACCCCTAAAGGACCAGGCGTCCAATTTTGGATGTTTTTGGTATTTTTGTGTAGGCTAGAAGTCAGAGATTTGCACCGATGTGAATGAAAACAATTGCAATGGATGCGCAATGGACAGAGAAATGCAGCCCATAATTTTTTTTTCAAAAAAACGATAATTTGGTGTTTGTAAATGTGATGTAAATGTTCAAAATGCACTATTTGGCACTGTACAACTGCCCGAAACTGTTCATAGTATCCAATGAACTTGCGGCATGGTGGAATCTTGGGCAGCCTTTATGTGGCCCCATTTTTTATTATGTAAAGGGTGTGATGTATGGGGGGAGGGGGTGGCACGTACATAGAGGGGGTATATAATGACACTATAGCCATGAAAGAGGGTGGTATGGGGCATGCAATATTGAGAATGGAATATATAAATGGTTGTGGGCCACGGTACGAAAGGGTGGGATAAGAATCTCCATTGTCCACACCCTTTTTCCTTGTGTGCCCGCCATCCACAACTTCCTAAGTAGTTTAAATTACATTTAAATTCAAGAATGACATCATAAATTTGCAAAAAAATTATGCATACCCTTATTGGTTTTTGTTGCATACATCCACCGTACGGATTTCAGTGCAGTTTTATACATGTATATTATTTAAACAATCACAATATTTTCATGATTTTGTAGTTGTATATAAAGCAAGGCCCATATAGCCAACAAATTAAATTGAAATGACGGTTTGTCAACACTAATAGTTGCCCAAGTCCGCGACTTTCAGTGTCGTTGCAAAATGTTGCCTAAAAAACGAATATAATAATGGCAAGACATGTTCAAAGTGGTCAGGCAATGTTCGGGCAACTCAAGAATACCATCGAACCATCGAAAGACATATCAATCTTAATGGACAAAATTTACATAAAAGGATGGATATTTTTCCCTATTGTACTTGATAAAGCTAACAACCATTCCATAAGGTTGGAAACCATCAAATGTTTGCCACGCTCTATGCACCATCCCATACATGACAGTGGCTCGAATTTCCTTCAGATCCGTCCAAATCATGCTTGGTCCTTTAGGGGTTAAGACCCATCTACTTTACTTATACGGAACAAGCGAAACTACACCAATTATCCCATTTAGTGAGGTTGGGCTAACAATGTGTGTGGGAAATTAGTAAAGATGATACTAAATTTCTTTATGCTATGAAATTAGTGCCACCAAAAGATTTAGGGTTTATGAAGCCTAAAGTGTCAAAGTGCCAAAAACTTTCAATGCAAGCTCTCTTCAACTTCTTAGTGTTAGGAGATGCCTCATGGATGAGTGTGGTGCCAATTGAAAAGAAGAAGAAGATGCCTCTTGGAGATCACCAAAACAAATTATGCACTCCAACTAACATCTTGGAGCATGCATTGGTTTTCTTAAAATGTATGATAAATACACATGTATTCATGAATTTAGTATCATTCAGTAAAAAATTTCAGCTCTCACTAATTTTGAGATTTGACAAAATAGTGCGTGTTTGGGGAATTAGTACCACAAGCACTGAAGGGGATAATCAGTGCAGTTCCACTTCACACTGACTCCCAGGAGAGACACCCTGTGAAATAGATACCCGGGCCCTACCCGGATATTTGCAGCCGGGTAAGGGTATGAAACATCAGAAGGTGGGAAGGTGGTGGTGTTACAAATGCATAGAAACAGTCTCTTCCCATCTCGGAAGCTCTTCTCTCCCCCGCTCCTTCATCTCTCACTCTCATTTTAATCAATTCCCACTCACATGCATCACAAGTTTTGTCGCCATCAAGTGCTTAGTCAGGTTTTCTGTTTTTCAGCCCACCCCTTTGCTTTCCCTTTCCTTTCCTCGTGTGTGTTTTGGGAAGACAGGGGAGTCATTTGGGGCTGATTTATTTGCAAAGAAAATGGAGGGGCAAGGGCCGCGGGCGACGCTGCTGGAGGCCCTTCAGGCGTTGTATCATCATCCCGATCCGCAGATTCGCAATGCGGCCAATCAATGGTTGGAGGAGTTTCAGACCACCATGGAAGCTTGGCAGGTACGTAGAAATTGGTGTGGTGGTTTTAGGTTTTTTCTTTCTTTGTTCGGATTCTCCACTTGACTGTCTCTCTTTGTGCTTAAAGGTCATTTCTGAGGCCATTCATGTGATAAGTCGACATTAGGGTTGGATTAGGTTAGCTCATGGCATCAGGGCAAGCATTTTTCATGTGATTGCAACATCAACGAATGCTGAAGAAATGCTGCTGGGATTGTATGTAGTTCGATGGAAAGAGAAAAGTCTCGATTGATGGACATGCATGCTCCTCTGCGCTTTGCAGGTCTCGGACAGTCTGCTTCATGACCCGAATAGTAGCCTCGAAGCACTCTATTTCTCCGCCCAAACCATCCGAACTAAGGTGATTGATTAGTCCTATTTCTGGTGTTGAACCCTCACATGAGCTGATTCACGTGGTTTTGTGAATTTGAGGCATGACCTGTGTCGATGGTTCATAATTCGTCAAGCGGATGATCAAGTTTAGCAGATCTTGTTGAGCTTTGGTGTTGTGTGGATAGGTCACATGACATAGGTCAAGTTGCAAATTTGAGGAAAAGTGAACCCATGCAAGCAGCTCGATTGCGAAGGTTTTTGACAGCTGATAGATAAGTCATTCCCTCACTTTGTACTTTGGTTGGTGCAGGTGCAACGTGATTTTGAAGAATTGCCACCTTCTGCTCCTCTCTCACTTCGTAGCTCTCTTTTGGTAAGTCCTATGTCAATCGTTAGGGATTGCTGTAGAATTTCAGTCACTACCTTTCTTATTCTTAACATCAGGGTTTTTGCTGTGGTCTCGCTTGTTTTTGGGGTTCACCTTGACCTGCCTCATGTTCTCGAGGCTGTGGAACTATTTCAAATTTTCCGCTCTCCTCAATTTTCACTATGAAAGTTAGTGCACCCTACACCACCTTAAAATTGGGTTAAGTGTAAGTGGATTGTAGCCTTGGGGTGTCTGTAGTTGTGGATAAACCCCTGATAAGTGCGATATGGTTGCATTGTAGTCACTGGCTTTCTTGCTCTAAAATTAGGGTTCTCCTTAGTCCCGCTAGTTTTGGGGCTTCACCTTGACCTGCCCATGTCCACTATGTTGCTGAACTATTGAAAATTTGCTGCTCTAATTAATTATAGTACACCCTACACCACCAGAAAATTGGGTTTGGCGTCAGTAGATTGTAGCCTTGGGGATGTCCGTAAGTATGGATAAACCCCCTGATAAATGCGTAAGTAATTGCATTGTATTCTGCCTAGCAACACCTCCAGGCAGCCTCGATGTCTGATGTGGAAGTCTTACTTTGTTGAGAGACGGACACTAAGACCATGGTTTACCCACTTGAGCTCACCTTCCTAGTGTCTGAACTTTGTTATTGGGCGATCTTTTTCAACTTATGAGTGGGTTACGCAGTGGCTTAACCTTGTATTCTTTCAATTGTAGATGCAAATAAACTTTGTAAGTTGCAGCTGTCAATGTAATCTCTGTGTAGTAGAATCCCCTGGGTACTTAGTGTTGTCGTTTTTTAAGTATTTTGTTTTGTTCAATTCTGGCTGATGGACTGGGTTGCAGCTACATGACCATGGCTGCTTACAATTATTAGCTAATGTACTTGTCAGGAGTGATCCCATTTCTGGTGTTATCTCATGCATCATCACTTTGTTGTTTTCAGACATTGCTGATGAAATTCAAACTAGGGCCAGCTGCTGTTAAAACACAGGTATGGATGCAATTCAACACTGTGGATACGTGCCGTCACCATACATCTCATGTATCCATGTTTATGATGCTTGCTCAATCAGGACTGCTGGCCTAATTGATATTTGCTCCATGTTGATTACTTCTATTGTTACAGAGAAATCTCCATAAATCATAGGGTTCAGGACTTCAGACTTACAATTGACCATGAACTTCTTGTTTCAGTTAAAAATATCATTGCTTGTTTTTGGATGAGCTCTACCTCTCTGAGGTTTCTGACATAGCTTGCATTTGTCCCCAGTTGTCTCTTGCAATGGCAGCACTTGCTGTGCAAATATCAGGGGAGGATTGGGGTCAAGGTGGAGTCGTGCAGTGGCTTGGCCAAGAGCTTGGGTCACAACCTGAGGCTATTCCTGTACTACTTGAATTGTTAGCTGTTTTCCCTCAGGTGACCTTAACTCCTACATATCCTGTACCCTTGAATGATGAATAATAATGAAGCGTCTCAATAAATTTCAAGATCTACACCACTATAACTTGGACACCAAGTTGGATGTTGACATGGCTAGGTTTTGAGGAAGCTTGTGCTGGTGGTGTGAGTCGTTTTCCAGCTTTTGAGAGCCACACACCCTAAACGTGCTGTATTGGAAAGCAGAACAGAGTGCAGCTCAAGTGCAAACAAGAATCCAAGTTGTGAATTTCTTGTGACTCTCAGTTTGACCATTCTCTCCTTCTATTCAACCTTTCTACTTGGCATGTAGTATGTCTACTACCATGGTACTACTATGGCATTTCCATGAAGAATTACCAAGCCCAAGGTTCACTTTGGTTTAATCTTTTATTATGAGAAAAATCATCTGCTGATTGAGCATGAGCACATTTAAAGTGAATCTTGTATTTAGAGTCAATATTTAATTGATTTCAGTCTGAAATTTTAAGGTAATTGTCTCAAGCGACTGTTAAGACAATTGTAAGTACAATTGTCTTAACTGTGGGTTAGTCAGTGAACCAGTCTGTATTGTGTTGCAACAAGAACCTGAATCTCTCTTGACACTTCTCACCAAATTTAGAAAGGTGATTCTATTGTGTAAACTGTCAACATGAAAACTGGATACTCTTATTTGACTTTGATCAGGAGCTACATGACTTGGAGCTAGTCCTGTATTTTTGGCCTTGCTAATGTCTCCAGTTATTGGTTGTCTTGTGTTATATATGTGCCTGCCAGTGGTTCATACAATCAACCATTAAATTCTTGAGTCTTGTAATATTGAAAGTAGCATATGCATCAGGTTGTTTGTTATCAATATGTGGTCTTGGCCTATGTATTTCAATTAAAGTGAGTTCATCCACAACATCATTGGTGCCCAAGTCTTGGCAAGTTTTGAGTAGTTCTTTGCATGTATGTTTTGTCAGCATGGGAATGAGGATATGAGGCTAGAGTGGTCCTGACTGACTCTGGGTCCTTCTGAACTGCAGGAGGCCAATAGCTATAAAATTGCAGTACGACCAGAAAGACGTCGGCAGTTTCATCGAGATTTAGTGGCCTCCGTACAAAAGGCCTTTGACCTGCTGAGTTCCTGTTTGTCTGGGGGTTCTGTGCAAGTGCGGGAGCAGGTGTGTTAGTTGTGACTGTGAGGCCTCTTGGTGTGCAGCTCTGACATTGCCATCAACCTTCTCAAGCATCGGGAAGATTTTTGTGAAATGCAACTTTTGAAGTTTTCTGACTGGGTTCTTCTTAGCTAATGTAACAAAGAGTTCTTCATTTGGCTCCAGGTACTTCGAGCATTTGCAGCATGGATGCGACTTAGCTATGGGTAGGTCGTATGCAGCATTGGAAGTTGTGATAACTCTATGGAAGCCCCTTGTTTTATCGTCTAGACTGTTAGTTTATGCTGATTGTTTTCTTGCAAGCACATAGATTCTCTCTTTACTGTTGTCATTTTTCTTGCCCAAAATACAGGGTCCCAGCATCAACCCTTGCAACTCATCCTTTGGTGGCTGCTTCACTTGCTGGACTGGATTCCGAAGAAACTTTTGATGCAGCAGTGGATGGTACGCAGCCCCTGTGAGTCCACCCTTACCTGCTGGATTTTTCTAGAAAGAGTACACATAAATACCACATCCCATCATCTCTCAAACTTGTATTAGCCTGTTCAGAATGTGCATGTGTAAGGTAGTATGAACTCTTTAATGGATTACACCGCAGGTGTTTTAGATTGGGAGGTAAATGTACAGGCATGAACCTTGTATAGGTTGGGGAGGCTTAATATTTGATAAGTTCTATATGAGGAAACACTTCAAGTAAATTCTCATGGACAATGTCCTGACAAATCTGAACTTGTGGTTTGCAGCTGTGACCGAGCTTATACGATTTACTGTCAGTGGGAACCCATACGAGCTGTCTGCGCACATGCCCCTTGTAGTGGTGCTGGTTCCACAGGTTATGGCATTGCGGCCTAGATTTGCTGCTACTGTGAAAGTAAGTACCAAATATGTGAGTTATTTATGTATAATTTTCCTGCTTATGTACGATGAATATTGTTTTGTTAGCGTCTGCAAGTTTCTCTCATTCTCTTTACAGTCTCATTTCAGATGTCATATTTTGGTCATTTCTGATCCCTTGATTCAAAAGTCTCTGCTAACTGCAAGCATTATTGTTCTTGTGTAGGCTGCTTATGCTGAAAAGCAAGTGCAGCAAGGAGTTGAGATTGACCCAAGTCAAGTGGGAGAAGAAGAGGTGTGTTCTCTGCTTTGTGTCTAATTTTTGAGGCAAATAGTTAAGGTTCCTGATTCTTATGTAATATGTACAGTGACTATGTCTTGTCAACATTCACTCCTTGATTTGTTGATCTATGGGCAAGCATATTGACATGTAAGAGACATTGACATACAAGGAATGTAATTATATACAATATGCTTTTCACATATGAATCTGTGGCATTTTGGAAGAGCCAAAGACTGGCTTGAGCACTTTGTTGTTTAACATCATGTTGTGTGGCAGGATGAAGAAGTAACAAAGGGCATGGCCTACTTGTTTGCAGAAATGGGAGAGTCATATGTTGATTTGATTGCCAGTGGTATCTACACAAAATTCCTACAAAATTGCTTCTTGAGTTTTCATTCTGGATTGCAAAATGCATCTACATTTACCGTTAGTAACCTTGGATAGTGTTGCTGGTGGATCAGGTTCGGAAGAGGCACTCTTGATTGTGCATGCGCTAGCTGAAGTAACTTCTCACCCAGATGATAATATTGCCGCTATTACATTCAACTTCTGGCATAGGCTGAGCCTTGCCCTTACCACAAGGTATTCCTGTTCTTGAATTCGGGTGTATTTTACCTTCTGCTCATTGACATGGTTTGAAAATATCGTTGAAAAAGAACAGTGGTTTTGTAGGCAGAAAGTGGTCTTCAGTTTATTTGAATTGTTTGCTCCCATTTATGGCGTGGCTGTAAATTTTACGCAGTAGTTTTAATCTTAGGAGCTTTATGGACAATAAATCTTAGATTGATCAAGGCTTAGGAAGATGCAGACTACCTTTTTTGAGTTGTTCTCGGTTAATTTCAGCTCAAATAGCTGAGATTCTTTACTGCAAACGAGTTTTAAGGGTATTTGTCTTTTGTTTACCAGAGAGAAAATGGAGCAGTACCCAACAGCAGAAGGGGAAGCTGCCATTGATGTGGAGAGAGAAAGAAGGCTGAATACCTTCCGCCCAACGTTTGAGATCCTTGTATCTCTGGTAAGTTCAAAAAAGACTTCCATTTTTCCAATCTAATGATTGTCTAGGTGAAGAAGTGACCAAAGGTGAGCTTTCTTGAATGTCCTTAGATTGCCAACAGAGATTTTTTCAGTTACTCAGAGCCTGACTATGTCGTGAATTGCAGGTGAGCTTTCGAGTTACATACCCTCCAGGTTTTGAGTCTTGGAGGAAGGATGAACTTGCTGACTTCAAGGCCACTAGATATGGTAAAGAAATGGAGTTGCTACTTGCAAATTTGTTAACTTCAAATTAACTGCTGCAATATGTGTACAATGTCTTCTAACTTTTTGAATGAACTGGAACATATATTCTGCCTTGTGCTTGCAACCAATAAATAATGATCTTATTAGTAAGATCAGGCACTTCTTCAGAATTGTGATCCTGGATAATGTGGTTTCATTGATATGTTGGAAAGCATATGCTCAAAAACCTGTTATTGTATCCAGCTGTAGCAGATATGCTTATGGATGCAGCAGCTGTCCTTGGAGGAAAAGAAACCCTTCAACTTCTTGCTCAACCTTTGCTTCAAGTATGCACCTTCTGCTTATAAAAGTATCCATAGAAACTCACCATAGCAACCTTGTCTCTATGTTAGTCAGGTTGGTACTAAATTCATGCCTATTGTTGGCTGCTTAAATTGAGTACCAGATACTAGGCTATAGCTGCTTAGTATCTAGATTACTGTCTCCTTTGTTGCTTCACATAGAGATTCCAAATTTGTCTTTGATTGTTTTTTTCTTTCTCAGATGGCTTCAAGTGTTGGAAGTGGAGGGTCTTGGGACTGGCGAACAGCAGAGGCATCCCTTTACTGTATTCGAGCCATTGCTAAAGCTGTGCCAACATCAGAAGATACACTTATGCCACAGGTAATTGACACGTGTATGAGTCATCAAATCGGGTTGAAGTGTTTTGTCTTATTTAGTATGATGTTATAAGCTAAGTGGGCCTAAAATGGCCATTTTAAGCTCTGGATCCATTTCTCCACAGACACTTGATTAGTACAAGTTGATAAGCAAATCCATATCAAGGCCATAGCCAATTAGAGCTCATATGAATATCTCAGTCATTATCAAAGTGACGATTCTCGTTTTCTCAAACAATCATATAGATTTCCCCCTAATTATGTTCACTGTTTAACTTAGAATAGTTAACAAATTATGATCACGTAGTTCTATGTTGTCTTGGTGTCCATTCTTAAATCTCCACCTAACCACACACTACTCAACTATAGTTGTCTGATAAGATAAGTAACCGAATGAGGCCCACTTACATTAGCTGGCAATCACTTGCAATGCTTGCCTTCAATCTTCAAAATAGTCACTGTGAGTAGGTTCTTATTACTGGTGTTTTCCTTTTGTTGTGGTTTTCATCTTTGGACTTTTATAAGATGCGAGCTTCTTAAGAGTGGGTAGAGCCCATATTTTCTGGGTGAAACTTAGTCTAGACATGATTTTGAGAGCCGAGTAACATCCAATGTGCGACATTTTCAGGTGTTGGCGCTTTTACCCCAACTTCCACCACACCCGCAACTTATTTACACATGTGAGTTTAGGTTCCCTTTTCTAGAACCAACACTGAGCTGAAATGTGTATGACACTATAACGCTCAGTGTCTTCTACACAAAAGAAATATATCTGTAATTATGATAATTTGACTATTTAATTTGCAAATACATCACATCATGGCAATAAATAGTTTCTGTGTATTGTGATTGCAGCATCTTTGACAATAGCGGCTGTTGCTGATTGGCTGGGCAATGCCGCCATTGCACCATCCCTTTTACCATCACTACTGCAATTATTGACGAATGCCCTAACTGCACCGGATGATGCTTGTGCTGCAGCAGCACTTGCCTTAAAGCACATTTGTGATGGTTAGTTACCTATAGCAATGACATCTTTCAATTTCAAAACCTTTATACATACATAAAAAAACCCTTAATGGCCTAAACGTCCCAAAATGGGAGTCTAAATATAAATGATCGGAATTTTTAAGCAAGTCGTTTTTTCTAGACATAGGTATTGAAGTTGTCTATCATCTCCACAAGCTTGATCATGAAGTCATGTGCATGGTTATCTTCTATACTGCATGAAGTGCTCACATCTAAAGAGACATTTTGACAGTTAGATCACGCTTGCAACATTTGACCAATCTATAGGATTTGTCACTTGCACCAAGCCTACCAAGTTTCTCATGAAAAAATGAGATTTGTGATTGTGATGAATTTTTGAAGTTTTTACTTTTTAATTTGTTATAGGAGTACTAAAGGTGTTTTGTGTACATTTTAGCTGTATGGATGTGATCCTTGATGGTGTCTCATAATTTCTCATTTGCAATAGTTCTGAAGAAACCCTTGGAAAAGCTGTGTTACGACACATACTAGAAAATGCTTCACCCTCAGGCCCTATGTACATATATATCTCAGAGTCCAGAATAATGCAGAATATAGTATATCTATTGTGCACTACTGTTTAGCTTTGTGTAGGTGCCATTTTAATTGTCCTCTTACTAAGTACTCTGTCTATGAAGTCTAACCACTGATGAAATGTACACAGCATGCAGGACTCAATTAGCAGGTTCTGCAGATGCTTTGCTCAATGTATATCAGCAGGCCATGAGTGGCAAGGGCAGTTTCAATCTGGCTTCTGATGATGAACTTCAGCTTGTTGAGGGGCTTAGGTAAGAACACTAGTGAGTGTCACGCTGGTGGCTAATACATCTATGTTATGTTTTTTCTTTTTCGATGCACTATATGTTACTTCATAACACCTCTCTTTGTGAATGTCCTTGGAGTTATCCTTCAATTGAATGGGACTTTTGTTGGGAGTCCATCCCCAATGATTTTGCATAGGTTGTTCTGCATACAAAATTGACAGTTTTTAATTTTTTATTAAATTTTTTTTCCCACTTGGTGTGCATGCTTGGAGGGTAGTTTTTGAATTTGAATGAAGAGCAACCTATTTTGGTTTCTTCTGGGCAAACTAATCTTTGTGCCTTTTGGATGCAAAAATCAGTTTGACCCTAATGAACCGATATAGAATGTTCTTTGCTTAAGCCTCCACACTACCTCAAAGCATGCACCAAAAACTTACTGAACATGGAAGGTGTTGTATACAAAAGCAATCAACTCCCGACCAAAAGTCATGTTGTGTTAGAAGATAACTCTATTGTCTGAAAAGTTCCTGTGTTTTGGGTTGTATTACCTACCGAATCTTCAATAATATCTTTGTTTTGTTTTTTTTGGTGTATGGCATTTAGCATGATGGTGAGCGCACTTCCTCCTGAACAACTCTTGCCAGCTCTAGATGCGCTCTGCATCCCCATACTCACACCCTTGCAGGTTAATTCTCTCAAGCTACAAAGAAGTGTTTTCTGCAAATCTTGTATGACATTTTCTTCCTTTTTACTTCTGATTTTATTGGTCATTGGGTTATTTGTTACTTGTAATTCCAGATATGAAGTTCAATTGGAATCTTATTGCTTACTTGTTATTGTGTGTGCAGCAATTAGTAACAGCTGCACAGCAAGCAGGCTCTTCACAACAGTTCACTTCAAATCAGTACACTATATACATTGATCGCATAGCTAATATATTCAGGTGTTTCTCAACTCATTTTGTGGTTGTTTCTATGTATTCATGGAACCTCATAGCATTGCCTTAGACTTTTCCCTATAATTGTAAATTTTAAATGGGAGACTTGAGGTCAAACTAAGTGATATGGTAAGTGCAGTTATTTTATTGCTGTCAATATAAATACTTACAACTATGTGTGCTGTTAACAGATATGGCAGTGAGCCAGAGCCTCTAGCAGATGTCTTCCAAAAGATGTGGCCCCTTCTTAAAGCTGTATTTATGCAGTAAGTACTGGATAAACTGTTTTCTTGCATTTGCATCTGAATGAATTTTTTTGTCTGTATTCAAACACATGACAACATATCATGCCTCATAACTGAATGATTATATCACTGGTGTAATTTGAAAAGAAAAGTGAGGATGCATGTTCTCATGTTCCGCTCACGACTGAAGAGAATATTGGGGACCCTAGATTCTTTGGAGTATTTGAGTAGTTTGCATTGATAGTTCGCCTGACCTAGTGAAGTAGAAGAGTAAACAAAGATTGGCAACATTTGTATATATGTAACGTGTTTTGCTGCTGATAATTATTCAGACGGGCTGGAGATGTGAGGACAATGGAGAGACTCTGTCGGGCTTGTAAATATGCTGTAAGTACCTCCTGTTCTATTGGTGCAATCTGTGAAGTGGACACAGACAGTGTATGGATTCTAGTGGAATGTGTCTCCTACAAATTCTCTCCCATTCTGTGACCTTGAAGTTCTCTCCTTGTGCCACATATTAACAACTAACCAATTAGAACCAAAGAAAGTTAACTAGAACCATCACAACTACTCCCAACTACACCTTGTATTATAATTGGGCAAGGAAGAGTAGTTGTGGTTGTGGTTGTCATCAATGCACCTTATCCCTCGTTATCCCTTTAAAAATTGAACCAAAGAGTACTACAACCATCAACCACCGAAATGGTCGTTGTGTGTTACGCACCTTGAGTAGCGACATGCAAGTGTGAAATTTATCTTGCAGTTCAAGAAAGAAAACTTTGGTTTCTATACCTCTCCCTTAATGAAAGATGTATATTGATGAAAGCACAATTTCTATGCCTAAACAACAGGTGCGAAACTGTGGGAGGGCGTTGGGTGGAGTGATGGGCCCAATGCTGGAGGAGGTGCAACAGCGATACCAGCAGCAGCATCACTCGTGTCTACTCTACCTTGCGAGTGAAGTCATAAAGGTGAGATGATTGGTTGAGGTAGTAAAATTGAGATAATGAGAATTGTTGATAGGTGACTGAGAAAGTCATCATTTTGTTCATGAGTAGGTAGTACCCTTACTCTGGCTGCACTTCAGCATATTTAGGGGCACTTTACTCTGGACTTTAAGGACCTGTGACCAATGTAGTCTAAAATCTCATTGGTGGAGAATGTTGAGACTGTCCCTCTTCACACTACAGCTTGAGGGCCTAAGAGATCCAGGAAGTTTGATTGGATGAAGTACGTACATGGAGTCCTACATGGCATGCAAATATAATGTTTCATGGTCTACTGGAATTAGCATTAAGCCCACCCCCAAGAGGTGGGTCTTACAGAAAACAGGGAGACCAAGACCCTTGAATATCTCACAACCCTTGATTTATTTTAACTTGTGTAGAAGGGCCCACATGGATAGGGTGGTAATGAAATAGCACTCGGTTGAGAGCCCGGTTGCGTGTGTCTCTCCACTCACTTGGAATGCCTGTGACCACAAAAATTTGAATCTAAATCTTCATGGTGTGGCCTTCGGCTGAGTTTCAGGGGCCCTCATAATTTCATGGTCATGGCCCTTGACCATTACTTTAAAGTGGCCTTAGTATCTTGTAGGCAATTTTATGACCATACAATTGTGAATATGCTGGGTATTGCAGGTTTTTGGTGGTGATGCAGCGTGCGCAGGTTACCTTGGGACTCTGATCTCAGTGCTTTTTGGACAAACAATCAGCATGTTGACTAGTATTCAGGTATTCATTGTTTGCTATTCCATTTTGCACTATATTTGAGTAATGCTTATCAGACATAGTTGCAGAGCAGTCCAAGCTCATGACATGAACAGAAGGACCACATGTTTTTAGTGTGTATTACCGATGGTTTTCATATGATATATTGTGTCTGAACGTGTGATGGCATGTGATCATTCCAGGAATTCACATCACAGCCTGATGTAGCTGATGATTGCTTCTTACTAGCATCACGGTGCATTCGTTACTGTCCGCACTTGCTGATACCAACCACCATGTTGCCTCCTTTGGTAGATTGTGCCATGACAGGCATAACAATACAACACAGGTTCTCTTCTCTTCTCTTGAAGTATTGTACTGATAATAAGTACATTAATGGCATTTTAAAATTTATTTAATTTAATTTAATGGCACTTTTTGTTGAATGTTGGTCCTCTATGATATCTGATTGGTTATTGTGCATACAATCTAAGTAATCTCTTTCCACTCGTGTTGCATGCTTGGAGGTAGTGTCTGAATTGGAATGGAGAGCAACCTATTTTGGTTCATTTAGGGCCAAACTCGTTTTAGCACCTCTTGGCATGCCAAAATGAGTTTGACCCTCAATGAACCAATACAGAATGTTCTATGTTCAGACCTCCTCATTACCTCCAAGCATGTTCAGAAAACTAACTGAACATGGTAGGTGTTGTATATATCGCCGTTTAGCTCTTTGTTTTGGTTGGGTATGTAATTCTTGTATATCTGGATTGCATATATGTCCTGGTTTTTAGTCTTTTGTTTCTTGGTCAAGATATTTGAAATGTTGTCTATGTGATACTCACGATACAAATTAAATATTGGTTTACTGGTAGAGTTTAATGTATTCTTGTTTGAAACTCAAATCAGGGTAAGGTACTTGTCTTGTTTTTTTTCTTCATATTAGACAACAGCCATTTTGTATCTGTAATCTGACCATATATAGTGGGTGCATGTTTTTCCAGGGAGGCATGCCGCTCTATCTTGACATTCTTCCAGGATGTCTTGGATCTGCCCACATCACACACAGGAAAGCAGTACCGGGCAGCAGTGGATGCAGTGATATTGCCCCGCGGTGCTACCTTGACCAGAGTTTTGGTGGCTGCTTTAGTTGGTGCTTTACCTGAGTCGCGCTTGTCTGAGGCAAGTTAAATTCACAACTGAGATTATCTTTGATAGAATTTACTAAACTGTTGGAAACATTCTCCCACTGAACTAACCTAAATTAATCTATGATGCAACCTGGATTTGATGCTTTTTCCACATTCTTGTGTATTGGCTGTCACTTTAATAGCTAGGCCACAATATGGTTCTGAGTTTCTTGGGACTAGAGTTTGCATTCTTCTCCTTGTTATCTCAGTGCGTTCTTGTTTCTTTGGAAGATTATTAACTGATAACAGGAGATGTTCGCTGGCAGTAAATTTCAATATTTGAAGCAGTTAATCTTAACATCACATTTTCGAGACATTCTTGGAAATTACTAAAAAGAATCATTACCAAATAGTTGAAGGTGTACAACCTTGCAGTGTAGGTGCACTGGTAAATTAGAATGCTTAAACAAGTGAAAGTAATCACCTGGTATGCAAATGACATGGGCATCGACAGACTCTTGCCTTTGAATTGTGCACTGAATCAGTAGCGTTCTTGTTGGTGAGTTTGCAGGTTGCTTATGTATTACTTTCAATGGCACGCCTTTACAATTCTCAATTGGTACATTGGGCACAAGAAGCAGCTGCATTGATTCCCACAACGGTTGTGACTGAGGGCGAGCGTATGAGCTTCCTGCAGGCCATTCAATCTGCAGCTTCAGGAACTGAGTCGCATGATTTGACGAGTTCCATGGAGGAGATGTCTGATGTATGTCGACGAAACAAGAAGGTTCAGGAAGCAGTTCAAAATGCTCTACAGCCGTTGCACCTCTCTTTATCACCTGCAAGCAGCTAATACAAACTTCAGTTTTAGATATTTGTGGTATTATGTGCTGTGATGCTGTCTGCCAGATGATTAATGCCAGCTTTAATTTCAAGGCTGGCAGTTAAGGCTTCTGTGGAAGGTAGGGTCAAAGATGCAGTCTTTCCTTTAAAAAGAGGTATACTATCCACTGTTCAGAGAAAATCAGACTTTCGGGTGCAGAAGGTATATTTGTTTTGTATGGATGAGGAAAGATGCAACCAGGTGTTGTATGATTTAGTTCAAATTGAGATCCTGTTATTGCAGGGTTTGAGTAACTTAAGTTATGTTCACATTTCTGTGCATCGGTGCACAATGTAGGACATATTACTACCGATACAAGTGATGTGCCACATATTAGGCCTGTGTTGTTTACGTTCCATATGTGAACAGTCGTATACAATTCCAGGTATTATGACCTAGATGTTTTTGGGTCAATGTGAAGTATCTTGTTCATTGCCACCAATCTGCAATGGAGTACTTGTTGGGGTCATGTCTGATTATTGTACTTGAATATCAATAGATTGTAGTACTGATTTGGTTGCAATCTTTTGATGGTACACTGGTATTCCATTTAGTGCTTGCTGCTATTTGGAATTATGTAATACAATAACATCTTACTCAGGAGTTCAATTTTCACCAATGAAAGTTCAATATGTTGTTTGGACATTATAGGACATAAATAACTCTGCTTGGTAAACTATTACATTTCATCAAACAGTTATAGCACTGTGTAACTCTGAATAGGAACTCGCACCATACTAAATGGGAACTGACTTGAATATCAATTGATGGTAAGGTAACCTGCCCTACTTTTGAGTTCTATAACTTGAGCATGTTTTGCTATTTATGTACATTGGCATTTGGATGAAAAATTTAGTCCATGTGGAGGAACCGTTCAAAAATCTGTCTCAACTTTTTAGGATTTAGCCCTAAATCCCTGAGAGACCCAAATGACCAATTTCTGATTTTTTTTTGTTTTGAATGAGATCGACTTTTTTATGATGGAGGTGAAAATTTTGTTCAAATTAATGAATTTCATTTTGCATTGAACGTCCTGAATTTTATTGGATTTGGATTAAACCTCAGTCTTGTGGAATTTTTCAAAGCCATCTATCGTTCCAAATTTCAATGGTTTTGGACTAAACCTCATGATACACTAGGAAATGTGTTAGACATGAAAACAACACTCATATGTACTTGAAATGCTATGGAAATTTGCAAGGATTTAGTTTATTTTGTGCTTTAGATATCTACCGTTGGGATTAGTAGTTGGAATTTTTGAAGTTACTATGCAAGATTGGATGTAAGACGGAGTGCTACACATTGCAAGGGCTCTCAGAAAATCATATTTGGTGCAAACATAAAAATTTCAAGCCTCAAAGGTTCATAATTTAGTTGGAAATCTTACGCAAAAAGTTTCATCCCAAGAGTCTCATCCTGTCATCCATTTGATGATGTCAGTAGGGTTAAAGTTTGTTTACAATCAGCTGCCCCACCCATCATATCTTCACATATTCACTACACTAAATTTGATATTTAGTGGTATTTAATGTCACTATGGTAACTTTTCGGATGACACTTCTTATAAATAACTTCACAAAGATTGTCATGGATGGTGGATGAGTTCATCCATTGGCCAAAACCCTACCTTCTCTTCTCAGCAACTTGTGATGAAATATTGTCATGGATGATTGAAATATGGATGAAAAGTCACTTGGTAAGTGACAGTAATTGCAACATTGTAAATCTATAATCCCCCCCCCCAAAAAAAAATATTATATACAAATAATGTTGGGTTAACATGTAGTGTTTGTGACACTATACCGCAATTTACAATCAGTATTGAGCAAGACAATTACATAACATTATTCATATCCATAACAATGTTCTGTGGGACTGACAATATTCCACAAAATATTCTCCACATTTAGACTGAATGTGGGGAATATTCCATGTAATATTGTCAATCCCACGGAACATTGTTATGAATCTGAATAATGTTATGTAGAATTGGTGACACTACATATCATATTTTGTGGAGTTTCTCATTCACATTGCGACATGGATGGTTGATATTTTTTTGGAAAGCTCATACAAAGGCTGATATCATATCCGTACCATTGGATGTTCAAAAACACCTATAGATTGAGTCCTAAAGCATCTCTCTTGGAAATAATGATTTGGGCCAATTTTGAGGAAAATGGTGCTTAAGGATTAAGGGGTTAATTTATCATTTTTGAATTAGATATGAGAATTTTAAGTATTATGCTAGAGTGTTCTATGATAGATTTTAGAAGCTCTCATTTTAGTATTAAAAATTCTTATCATAGAATCAAATCTTGTTTATCATAAAATTTCTAAATTTATCTTGACACACTTATCATGTGTCTTGGAACTGACACCTAATGAGCTAATTACACACTAACTTGGCTCTAAATACCCCTACTTCTACATACTCACAAATAAGACTATAGTCCTTGTTTCAACTATAATCATAAATCCAATCTCATGATCCATCATATCTTTCACCTCTCACAGGCTTCAACAATTGTCAAGTGGCTAACAACCGTTGATTGATTTTATAAATAATAATTCGATTTATTACTCAAAACAAAGGTGACAACAAAATATCGTTGTTTCAAATTGTTCCCATGAATGCTTGACGATGTGCATGACTTTGAAGCACAATCCTAATTCATTCAAATATCAAATTTGAAGATGGATAAGTGAAAACTTCATAAGCAAAGACTAGACCACAAGATATGCATTGCATTGCGACCGGATCTTGTTGCTTCCATTCATCCAGTCCCAAGGGGTGGACTCTTCATCAGAAACCTAAATGACGTGCATGGATAATTATGAATTAAAACCCCTTATATACGTGAAATGTATAGTGAAACACAAATGTATATGTACTAACAGTAGGCTTTTTGAATGTACACACTAGAGAAAAACAATACCTCTTCTTTATGTATAATATGTATGCTAATGCCTTGAATAATACCCCTTTCTACACTCACAGTAGTTTATACGTGGTATGAAGAGTCCACCCTCCAAGAATCCAATTTTCATATATTGAGTCCTTTTAGTAAGCAAGCCTTGGCAAGTAGGGTCTCAAGTACTCATCCTTATAGCTAGCAAGTTCAAATTTCCTTACAAAATCTACCTAGTACCTTCATGGTTATATTCTCAAAGAGTTTGTAGTGCTCTTCAAATTGTATAACTATAAAAAAAGTCCTATTAATTTCATGGCCATTTAGATCATACAAAAATCCATTACCGAACATTTGAGAGGACACTTAATATTCCGGATTATACTATGTCCGAGTATGCTAGCAGCATCCCAACCCTAGTTGAAGTAAGTAGTTGTTGTCGCTTTGTTGCACACACATATCCGTTCCATGATGTTTACAAACATACGCATGCGGTAACCTCTTCTCAATGTTGTAAGAGAAAATGTAGAATACTTTTGTCTTCAACGTGAGAGTTTAATGTGTTGATGTGACCCTCTTGCCTTTGACACTTGTGGTTGTATCACATGCATGTTATTGAACCATCATGAATATTAGCAACTAAGCCAACTCAATCCAAGACATGATTAAAAGTATATTACATTAGCTTGTCTTGAAAACATGTCTTTGAGCTTTGTATTTGAACTAGGGTGATCATCGTTTGGAGGATGTGAGTTGGTTTTACCTTAATATCAACATCAAGTTTCAGCTGTCACGAATTTGCTGTGAGAGAAAATCGATTTTCTAATTGATGAACACAAACAAACACATGTAGAAAATCAAATCAAATACAACGTGGAAAAAAATGGTGAATACAATATTTTGTTATATGCTCGTCAATTTGATACATAACCACATTATATGTATTATCAAGGAACTCGTGTGGCTGCGATATTATGGTGTGTGAGCCTACAACATTGCTTATGTGGTTTGTGTACAAAATGTCAACCCTCCTCCCAAATGTCTTGCTGCTTCCAACCAATTTTTTCTGGCAACCTATCATTATGGGAAACTTTGCATCCTCCACCCTAGCATGCTATAGAAAAGCCTAGGGCCAACGTTATCTTCCATGTGATAAATAGAGTATCTTCATTGGAGATCAATATGTCTTCAAGAATCTTTATTTCTTAATGGGGTACTCAATTCAATAATGCAAATAAAGTTGGTGGACATCATGTACTGTTGACATACCGGATTGACACAAGATAAATCGGTTACGACATTCTTGCGTTGAATCACTAACTGTGAGTTGAATAGATATAGACAATATGCTTGTCCAAAATTAATAATGCATATGAGAGTATTGTTTGCGTCACCAATGCATGCAGATGGCAAAATTTAGTTATGTGTGTAAAATAAACTAGAAGCATTTGATGCCAACGCCAATTATATGCATACCTTGAAAATAATGTGGTCTAAACACCACTGTGGATGTAGTATAAATCACAAACAACATAATGTACATCCAACACAAGCGTGTTCATAACCCATATTTGCAGTTTGTTTTGCCACTTTAAGATCCTAAAACACACGGATAGAACTACATGTATACAATTTCATTATGTCTCAAAATCATGCACAAGCCTAGATTTCCTTAATACTCCATTCATTGTAGAAACTTCAGTCTACTTAGATCAAAGTTTTGGTTGTGACATGTGAATGGCATAGTCTTTCATGTAGTAGTGAAGTCAATAGCTAGTCCATTGTTAATCTAGCTTAGGGACTGTGAGGCCAAACCCACCACCCTTAAGCGTCCTAGTCCGGGTCATGGGTTTGGAGATCATATGTGTAACATAAAAACTTGTAGTAACATGGAATGTACGTTCTACCTTGATGAACTTACAACTTACTTCAAGTCATGACATTTTATTAGTGTGACTTTCTTGCATAGGTACATCCTTGGCTTTTTCAAGAGTCCACCCCACCGCCTTTGCCACGCATGCCCTCAAAGATTTCCCTCTTGCAAACTTGGTCTTGGCTGACGATTCTTCACTAGTGCATGACACCTCGCTGAGGCTATGGCTTGTTGATTCCATGAGGCACATAAGTCTTTAATACAAGTGTTAAAAAACACTTATATAACCTATCATCGCCTCCTCTTCCACAAGTCCCTCACAACAACTTCCCAAGTTCACATCTTAATGCAGCTACTAACCCAGCAGCCTCGTCCAAGTACTAAACCAACAAAATTAAGTGTTCCAATCTAATATAAATCCAAACACTATGAATCTAAATATCGCAAGTCTAATTACTATGAGAGTAAATACTATAAGAGTAAGTACTATAAGTCTAAATACTATAATTTCCAACACTAGAAGTCTAATTTCTAGAAGTCTAAATACTAGAGCTATGCACTTGTTTCTAAATGCTTTTAATCTAACACTACATCTAATAATGCAAAGCTAACTTCAAGACTAATTGACCTTGGCTCTTCACCTTGAAACCTTGCACACACATGTGCTCCTCTCTTGCTTCCCACACACCCACACTTATAATACATGGGGTGCCAAGGAGCACAAAGGAAAGAGAAAGTGAATAGGGACACAAGTGAGTGAAGAAGGTGAGAGAGAGGAATATATAGGGGGAGAGAAGGGGTGAGCACCCCTCAAAGGGGTGCCAAAGGAGCACGAAGAAAAGAGAGAGTGAATAGGAACACAAGTGAGTGAAGAAGGTGAGAGAGAGGAATATATAGGGGGAGGGAAGGGGTGAGCACCCTTCAAAGGGGTGCCAAAGGAGCACGAAGGAAAGAGAGAGTGAATAGGAACACAAGTGAGTGAAGAAGGTGAGAGAGAGGAATATATAGGGGGAGGGAAGGGGTGAGCACCCCTTAAAGCTCAAGATAAGCCCCTCGATCCTCTCCTACTTTGTAGGCTCTCATCCTATCCTTTAAGCCTTCAACTCTTAAATCAACAACATAGATCCTAATTCAAACATTTAACTCAAGGAGCCACCCTTGGTTCACCACACACAATGCTCACCTAACTAAGGAATTTTCTTCACACCGCAAAACTTCTAATCAACCTAAGGTCTAAACATAACTTCACTCAAGCCTCACTCTTTTTATACTTTTAATTGTTTCAATAACACTCCAAATGCAATTCTAAGTAGATCCTAAACATAAAACAAATATGAGCAACCATTTTGGGCTCATAGGGACTTGCAAATTATGGCCTACCTTAAGCCCTAAACATCCTCACTATATATGGCCATAAATTGCATGACATGAGGTGAGCAACACTAACTCCTAAAATATAGTTTGTTATATAACCTATCGTACTACATAAATGAAGAGAGGTAAGTGGATGAGTAGCCGCAATGACAATGCCACATCCACATACTTGAGCTATTTACGGGGCTTTAATATGTCTACTCAATGCCAAAAACATGAGATTATGAATAAATTATGAAAAGAAAAATGACTACAACCTCGATTTAGATTTGCTAATCATCTCATAGCAAGCGTGTATTATCCTAGGAGAAGCACGCTAATCAAAAGAAGAGACAAAATAACAGTAAAAGACCCCTCCCCTTAGATACAAAATGTCCCAAAATACATGAAAGAAGAGAAACCATGGATGGACCAGGTAGAAGATAAGTGAATGACTTTCAAAAACATGTAACGTACACAACCCTTATTCGGGAACTTTTCTTAATCAAGCACCTATATTTGAGTGGCATGTGATTAGGTGTGGCTCCAAGAACAAATACCAAAATAACATGTGTTTAGAAGAGATTGGACTGAGTGCTCAAAATATGACAACCATCCTAAACTTAATAGTCGACACGATGGGGAGGATTTATATGACCATTTAATGAGCATGAGAATAAGATATCAAAATGAGCTCCAACAATTATCAGGAAAATGACTATGGTCATGATTTGGATGTGCTAACCATCTTGTATGAATCGCGTGTTTGATATCCTAGGAGAACTGGGCTAATCAGGAAAAAGTAACCATTTAAGAACCATCCACCTTAATTCCATCGCATCATCATCAATTCAGTTCGGCGTCATGGTCAACTTACCAGAATGTAATGTTAACCTAATTGATATCCAAGCAATTTTGACTCCTCACAAGAGGATTTTCTCTCCACCTTCGACAACATAGTTTCATGTATGGGTATGGATGGGATGCGACCATGACCTAATCTGTGAGTAGGCTAGCGGACAGATTTGCACAAACCAGGAAGGTCAAACAGGAAGTTTAAGTGTTCAGTATCTCTTGTGCTGTCTGAAGGATTCGAGGTAGGCAGAATTCGCATTCACTCATCCTGGATTCATTTGTAGTTCGTTCAGAAGCAGCTACAGTTTTGCAAGTTAAGATTTCCGGGCTTGTGTTTGTCTGTCTTCGCCATTTGAGTCCAGGTTACAATAAGGTAGACCTAAGTCGGACGAGTTTTCGCTTTTGTGCCATAAACCCTAGCTCGCAATTGGGAGCAATTTGGCAGGAATTGGAGGGAGGGTAAGTTGATGAGGGACTGTGGATTGCAGTTTTGATATTGGTGTAGTTAGTTGGTCAAGATGCCGAAGAGGAAGACAGGGGCCCGGAAGAAGGCCGAGACCATGCGAGTGAGGCAGAAGGAGATTTCGAATCGGAAGTATGTGGTGGACTTAGGCAAGCATCCATGCAACCAGCTGATGACATGTGACACATGCACCAGGTCACAGAAGAATCGAGCCTTTTGTTACTTCTGCGCCAGCTATGTCAAAACCCCTATGTGTGCACAGTGTGGCAAAATCAAGTGCATGTCTTCGAGCTCAGATTGTGTTGTGCGACACCCTGGTCGCAATGTTAGTGGTATGTCCCACTTTTCCCTTTCCATTCTATTTTTTCGCACTCATTCCATGTAAGGTTTGGGGTCATTTGTCACCATTCGGATGCAATTTCAGTGAATTGAGCATATTCTTGGTTGCTACTTCGGATCTAGCCATTGGATTACAAACGTATGTGTTTGCTACTATTGCAAAGACGATGATTCAGTTCACCATTGCCACTTAGTCTTGAGGACACATAAGCCCCTCTTTTCTTATGAATCTCATTGAGAAGCATATTTATTTGTAGGGAGCGTTTGTGACATCTGTTAATTCAGAGCCTCATGCATGTTCTCACCCTTAGCAGAAGTTGTTAAACTGTTGTACACTCTTCCTACATTCCTTGAACAAGTTGTCTTGTTCAGCAATTTTAGGTTGAATAGGTCGAAGCCTCTCACTCATTCCATGTCTAAGGGGTTTGGGTCATCTGTCACCGTTTGGTTGCTTCTTCGGATCTAGCCCTTGGCAGATGTTGTTTATTGTTGTTGTGTACACTCTTCCTACATCCCTTTAACAAGTCGTCTTAATCGGCAATTTTAGGTCAAATTGGTCGAAGTCTTTACTTTTGACCCTGACTGTGGAGCATGAGTACGAGCACATTCATGTGTAAATTCTGAGGTTACATCAGGCTTGAGGACACATGAAGTCATCAAGAAACCTATTTATTTGCAGGGGAGCTTTTGAAGCATCTGTTAATTCAGAGGAAGCGAGCTTCGTGTTCTTAACCTTAACAGAAGTTGTTGCTAGAATGTTTTTGTACACTCTTCCTACATTGCTTTAACAATTTCTCTTGATCAGCAGCATGTTCAGGTCAAATTGGTTGAAGTCTCTATTTCTGATCTTGACTATGGAGCATGAGTATGAGCACATTCATGTTTAGATTCTGAGTTTACAGAGTCTTGAGAACACATGACGTCCTTTTTCTCTTTTTCTTTTTCTTATGACTGTCATTGATACATATTTATTTGGAGGGGTTCATAGGTGCCTGCGGGGTTTATTTCTTTTCCCATGTCAATATGACATGTACCTGATAGGATGTTACTTCAATCCCCACTTTTACAAGTTCGTGTTTTATTTTTGATTCAGTGGTTACAATGTTTTTCTTGTGAATTTGTGCAGGTCTGGGGCTGGTGGGAGCTGTCTGTGACTTCTGCGAAGCTTTCATATGCCATTCAAGAAAATGTCTGACTACCCATGCCTGCACATGTCCGCTTGTGGATGCAACATGCATAGAGTGTGAGCGTGTGGTGTGGGAACACGGAGGCCGATTGTTTCGTTGTTTCTCGTGCGACATGTGGTTGTGTGAAGATGACCAGTTTGAGCATCAGGCGTCCTGCCAACAGCTTGACACTGAAACCTTTCATTGCCTCTCGTGCAACCGCACGGGCCTGTATACGTGCCTCCGGTGCAAGATTTGCTTCTGTGATGAACACGTGAAAGGTGTTACAAACGTAGCCAAGAGAGGAGAGGTAATGACACTCTGGCAATAACTTTTGCTCTCGTGCCTACAGAAACTGTTTACTCGTTTTGTTTTTTGTACTCTCTCGGTTGCTTGATTTGTGTGCAGGTTTTTCATACACATCTAGAGTCAGTTTGTACCTACTCACAGTGAAATCTTAGGTGTCCTGTTATTCTGCAATTCTCTAACTAGAGTCTTCTGTTGCCATGGAGTTTCTGAAAAAATTCTGCTGTGTAGGCTTTGATGTGCAAGAAATGTGCCTATCCACTGAAGGAGACAAAGGATATCAGTGTGTCAGTTCGGCAACATAAATTCGGCCGGCAGGTACGTGTTTCCAAGTCCTGTAGAGGGGGTTCAAGTTCTAGCACTTCATTGTCTAGTGTCGTCCTCTTCCAATTAGAGACGAATTAGGCTGCACAACATGTCGAGTAGGGTGGATGGGTCTTAAATGGTTACTTTTTCCAATTAGCAAATCCAAATCGAGGCAGTGGCCATTTTCCTCATAACATTGGAGTCATATGAATATCTTATTCCTTATATTATTTATTTCTTCTTAAATGATCACATAGGTCTCCCCAATTATGTTGACCATTGAATGTAGTATAGTTAACAAGTTTGAAGCATGGAGTCTAATCTCTTTTGAACACATATCTTTTTGGTGTCTATTTGTAGATCCACACCAAACCACACACCTTAAATATAGGTGTTGGATCAAGAAAAGTAACTGAATTAGGCCCAGATCTTACCATGGTTCAGCAAATGTGCTGTTCTTATAGTAAGTGAAATGAAAGGTCTTGTTACTTACAAAATTGGGCGTGACTTTTTAAGCTATTTTTATTGGTTGCAACAGGCTGCAGCTGGTGGGTACGATGACTACCAGGAAGGAACTTCTGGTGGCGACGAAGGTGGAAGTTATGGGGGTTATGGTGGCTTCAGTGGCTATGGTGGGCACAGCTATGGGGGTTCTGGAACAAAAGATGGTGATGAAGATGATGAAGAGGATGAAGATGACGAAGATGATGAAGATGACGAAGATGAAGATGATGAGGATGATGAAGGAGAGGAGGATGAGTATGGTGGCAGCTCGCAATCAGTAGGTATGGCAGCTCTCAATATCAAAGAGTTCAAGATCGAGGGGGGAGGTAGCAGTACGCAGAAGGAAAAATCCACAAAGTAATAGCTTCATGAATGTGGAGTTCAGATAAGTCATTAAATTTCCCAATAGCATACCTCAATTAACTGCTCCTTAGCAAGTTGGTTCTCATATGGCAGCCTCAGATGTGACTCATCTCTGAGTGCTTGTATCACCTTGAGATGTTAGGATATATGAAACCTCTACCTATTCAATAATGTCGATGTTGACAAAGGACGTCATCTAGTACCCTTTACAAAGTAAAACATTGTTATGGCAGACCTGACCAGATACTTGAGGTCTCAGTTGCTTGCCATGAACCTCATGCACTTGAATATGCGGAGGGAAAGGAAATTTGGTCTTGAAACTTTAAAGACAACCTACATAAGTAGGAATGTTGATGGAAGGCACCATTAGGAGGTCTTCACAGAACTTGGATGGAGTATGTTCAATGTCGGGCCTTGATTTATCCTGCACTCTTTCAGTAAGTACATTCTTTTGGATGCCATCTGTGCAATCTAAACATCAATTCTTGGTATCCACATCCATACTCAACAGCATGTGATATACTTACCACCCTCGATACACGATAGATAGAGTGTATGTAGTACTTGTGTAACAACTCCAAGAGTGGACATCTGTGCATTATACACATCAATTTTGGAGCAATACTACGGTAAGCGAAATCAATTTATCACTATGTAGTGGGATTTCACAATCATGAGGATTTCAATAACTTCAAATGAGGTTTCACAATCAAACGGGAGGTCACAACAATGAGGATCAACAATCGAGCATCGTGGATCATTTGCTGAGGATCATTCACATATCATGCATCATGAAAGAATATGCAAAGCAATTGACAAGCAGTACTTGATGCCTGGAAGTGGATGCTGGCAAGCTGAGTCGTCCTCGGTGCCAGCCCTAGGGCTGGCTACTGTTATTGCCACCTCCTGCTAACCCAATTAGTGCATGCATGCTCCTTAAACCAGCTGGCTCTTGCTGTGGACACCTAGCTCATGCTTGAGAATTGCTAGCCACAGAGCCTAGCATAGCCAACAGATCTAGTAACAAAATCAACTAGTCAGCAGTATGTCAAGTTGAAAGAGATCACATAGAATATAGAGTGTGTGATGAATGCAAGATTTCATCACGCATCAGAATTGAAGTTATAGGTGTCCTTGTAAATGCCTTAGTGAAGCTACTACTGATATCAGTAAGCAACCCAAAACTGTGAAACAAAATCATATTATACATAGAGCAGGCCTAATTGTTGTCAATCTTTTGATCCGAAAGTTTCTCCAGTACATACAATCAGAATACTTGAACAAATACTTTTTGGTTGCTTCGAAAGAATGGACCTCTTCAATAGATTCTGTCTGTTAACATCATAACAACTGTGTACTCTGCATACATGAATATTAGAATTGAAGCAGTTTTTACTACTGATCTTAGTCATAACCTCAGAAACAACAACAAATCATATATATACATTGTGCATGACTAATTGCTTGGATGTCAATCTTTTGATCCAAAGTAAGTTGCTTTCTACATTCATCTTGATTCCGATGTGTTCCCTTTGCCATGTATCTCCTACTCAAAACCTATCTGCCGATTCTTGACGACAGACTCACTACTTATTTCGAAAGAATGTGAATATAACGTCTGAATGTCATGTGGATCGGAGCTGTCCTATAGATTGTCTATCAATACAACTAAAACAGCAAACAGAAATAGGAGTAGAATTGGAATAGCTGTTCTCGTCAATGCATTAGTGTATTAGTGATGATCTGAGTAGATATATACATAAGTCATATACACATAGAGCAGGCCTAAATGTTTCTGGCCTCCGAAGTCAAGCTTGTCATCCGAAATATTCTTCATGAACACATTCAATTTTCTAAGTCTGATATGTTCCCTTCGCCATATCCTACTCAAAACTAATCTTCCGATTCTTGAAGAAAAAATCATTTAAGCTTATTACTTCGAAAGAACGTAACATCTACTCGTCTCCATGCATTTCTGGACCACTAATTCTATAAATTCCGTTTGCCAATACAACTTCAACTGCAAAAATCAGGAAGAGTTTGCATTCAGGAACTCAAGCTGAGTAATGTACAATTAATTTCCTTCTTCGATGATATACAGCTAAATAACCTTCGAAGTCATCATATATATGACCTGATTCATTCCAACGGCATGCAATAATATCCTGGCTGCCTAGCTACCAACCCTGCGGCCATCTTTGAGCTCGGGTACTCTTGGAGTTAAACCTCAAATCGCTTGCTGCAGCTTCATCCTTCAATTGACTCACGCTCATCATCACTCGAGGTGGATCTTCATCCGTAGACCAGCCTTGCAGGGGCCACCTTGATGAAGCTTTATTGATAGAAAATACTCGCTGATTCTCTTGGGCTGCCTTCTTCTTGAGCTCCTCCGCGTTATCCATCTTGGAGCTAATCCTCTCGCCGCCATTGGAAGTCGTCCAGCCTTGCACTGGCCACCTGTTCGCACGGTCGACACTGAAGAAGTTGGTTGCAGATCGACTGAGCCAGCTCAGATTGCTCAAGCTCCTGCTATCGGTGCTCACCTCGCAGAGCTCGGAAGCAGGCATGGGGCTAACCTTAACCTCTTGGGCAGCTTTCTTCATTTGAAACATCTTCATGGTCACAGTTGTCTTCCCTGACCTTCAACTTGAGTCCGCAGAGATTCAGCACCTCTCTCAGGTTTGATTGCTGGAGCTAGAAGTGCAAGTTGGAGAGAAAAATTAGAGTTTTGAAAGCTCAATCTCGGAGTATGTGACGGAGTGCATGAGCTCAAGAATATTGACAAGAAGTGCAGAGTAGTACAGGTTCTGAAGTCCAGAAATGGATAAATAACTGAGAGCTGCAAATTTGTGGCCAGCTCCAATCGATAGATGAGGAATTAGCCGCTGAATACAATGTCCAACGTCCCCGACAGTGTGTTTTATAGGTAGCCGCCCTGCATGAATCACGCATGAGTAGATGATCTTTCGGTGTTGCAGGCATGCGAACTAAGTTACTCTTTCGCTCACATGCTCCATGGAATCCTTGTGCTCGTTGACTTGTCGGAATTTCATTTCATGAGAAAATTTCACGGTAACCACCGGAGGATGCATGCATGCAAAATGGAAGGGTAGTGAACAGGTCGAGGTAGGGTAAAAGCACGAGGACGAGGTCCACTGACAATGAAACACTGTGAAGAACATCAGAAGTTGTGCCAGCCGGGAGACGGGAGGACTATGCAATTAACTTACGGATTTACCGATCCTCGTAGTATGTGGGATCTCGGAGCACTTCCTGATCCTCGTAGTATATGCGACCTCGGAGTACTTAATTACCGCCCCCAGTGAGCGATTATGTAATCAATCAAGTCAACTGTGTACCAATTTTGTACATGTCAACTGTGTACCGATTTTGTGCATGGGAGTGTCGCTCCCAGCTTCCACCTGCCAAAGGTGACGCATACTTGATGTAACAACAAATCTTGAAGCTCCGACGGAATCACTCAATTAAAATGTGAGTAATAAGGTTATGATTGAAGGTGGTGATAGATAGGATGATTTCTACATGCGATGCGATGCGTAGCGTTCGATGACGTTTGAGGATGATCACATTCACTCTTCCCTTGCAATTGGTTGGATTCGTGGTTTCTGCGGCTGAGGTGCATGTGACGCATGCAGGGCTTAAAAAATTGGAGAGAATTTGCACAAAGCACGTTGGCATTCTATGCACTGGTCTCCCCTTTTAACACGACACGTTTATTTGCACAAGAAAGTGTCGTATTATCTGATTGTCGTATTCTGCATAATATGGCATTTTGGACTCAAATGTTGTACTCTCGAGGTTTTTCAAGAAAATGGCCTATTTCAATGTAAAATGTCATTTTGTATACACAATGAAGATACATTAAGGATGAAAGAACAATTTTATCAAAGAAATATGCTCACAATGTCACACACTATGGAATTAAAATATATATAGTTCCATGATGATGTTTTTACCATATCACACTATGAAGGTAAGAATTTATTGTTTTTTGATGACGTTTGTTGATGTTGGAGATTGACGTCTTGTTCAATTTATCCATAAAAGATTGCATGTTCATCACATTTATAATTGAAAACTCCAAAGGATGCTTTACTACAAAATTTGATAGTAATTGGGCATACTCACGAGCTTGAGTCAAGTTGACTAATGGTGTTGGTTGGTCATCCACATCATTCCCCTCCATTGGCTTTTCATTCAAATATAAACCCAAATGGATTTCTCTATCTCATTTCAAATCCACCAACTCAGCCATGCTATACTTTGCATCAACAAATTCCTCTCCTGCGAATTGCAAATATTCTTCGATAAGCATTTGTACACTTCCAAGATTCAAAGAGGAAATGAGACTTGCCATTTCATCTGTTGCTTCTTTCACTCTCGATTTCACATGTTCATCATCCATGGCAAAATCAACATTCTAGTCTGTAGGTAAAATCTTAGACATCCTCCAACTGTTTTGTATGATTTGTGGGATTCCATCAACAACTTTAGAATTCTAGTATGCAAATCCAACAATCCCTAAATCCTTCAACCTCCACCAACCCTTGCAAAGTATGTTCTGAAATGCCTGGGGCGAACCAACATGTACACTTGTACAAGGCACTGTCATCCATGCCTCGTCATCCAAGCCCCCCTCATCCAAATTAGGTTAACCACTTCAAGTGGTTAACCGTAGTTAGGGGGGCCCACTCTGACACCACCTTGCCCGCCCTCGCATGCTCACCCTCCTGCTCCCGCCTCGCCTTCGCGCTCCTGCCTTGCTCTCCCGCTGCCGCTGCCATTGTTGTGCCTTGGCAAGTATTCTTGCCTGGACTCTCACCGTCATTTGAGGCTTCCAATTCGTGAATCCTTCTCTGTAGGTGCAAATTTCTTTTAAATTCACAAGTTTGTTGTTGCACCAAACTGCTGGCAGTTTTTAAGTATGAAATTTTTTGGGTTTGGGATTCGAGAATTTGTGTACTCCCCTTGTGATGTTCATCAATTACATCACTTTTAATGAGTTGTTTGATCTCTTGAGGCTGCCATTACGTGAATTCCCTCCGCAGCTGCAAAAACAATTTCTTAATTTATAACCTTGGCGTTGTACCGAACAACATTTTGAAGGGTTTGCAAATGTTGGGATTGAGGTTCGAGAATTTTTGTCCTCTCCTTGTGCTTTCTATCAAATATTCACATCACTTTCATTGAGTTTTTTTTAATCCCGAGGTTTCTAATTCCTCAATCCTCTCCAAAAGGCCAAAAACTTACAACACTTTCAGTGAGTTGTTTTGTATCTTGAGGTTGTCTATCCTGAATCCTCTTCTTAAGTGCAATTTCATGTTGTAGAAGCTTGGTGTGCAACACTCAAGATTTTTAAATTTAGGGTTTGAGGTTTGAGAATGTTTGTATTCATCTTGTTTTTTTCATTAAATATATCACTTTTAATGAGTTGTTTTATTTCCTAAGTTTTCTAATTCCACAATCCTTTCTTTTTACTTTCTTGGTAGTCAAAGAGATGACCAATAAACAATCGTCAATCAATTCCAATGTCACTCAATCTCCAATGTCATTCAATTCCTTAATTTATTTTTGCTGATGCAAAGAAGCACTGAACTTTAAGGTTTGTATTGCATCAATCGTGGTTATGGGGGATGGGTTTGAGGTTTGATGATGACTTCAGGGATTTAGGATTTAAGGATCTTAGAAAGGTAGGACTTTGTGAAGCAAACTTCCAGCTCATCGAGTTTGATTGTAAGCAGTTATTCGTCAAATCCTTAGTCATGCTATAAGTTACAACCAAGTCCTTGGATACTTTGCAAGTGTCTCGAGAGATGCACGCGATTGACAAGAATAGGAATTATAAAGTGAGTATGATTCGGAGAATTTTTTTTGCCAAGAGCTCGCTGGCTATGGTGGAGAGGAGCCTTCTCAGTATAATATATGTATTTCCAGGTCTTTGATGTGGATTCCGGGGTCAAATCAATTTAGTGATGAAATTCCCTACATATAAGGTGTAAATATCCCCAACATTGTCACCTTTAATCTACACCGATGCCACGAACCCTCGGCCATAGTTCAATTTCAACATAATTTATATCTTCTGGTTGTCCGTTCTTAAGATTACCACTCAGATACAATTTAAGTTAAGAAGAGTGACCAGATTAGGCCCACATATCTAAGGCTCTGGAGTAAGCTACTTTAAAGATTTGGTATTTCTTCAATTTTTAAGGTATACTCCATAGGTTCCTCTAAAATGATCGTTGAATTTCATGAAGTCTTGAATTTCAACAGGTTTTATCTTAAAACTCAACTGATTCATCTGAAAATAACCATAAAAGAATTGGCCGTTCATTGTCTCTTTCCAACTAGTTGAAATTATCGTCATCAATTTGGAGTCTGCTGCTTCAGTCTTGGATCCTATTGTGCATGTTCGGAGGTGTATGAAAGGCAGGACCTCGGGGAGATCACTCCATTGTAGAGTTGAACAACCACGTGCGATCATTTTAGATGTAAAAAATGTAAAAAATGTAAAAAACATCACCAAAATGGGTCACAATTTTATCAAATTTTTTCCATGAGTAGATATAAATGGTACATGTTACATAGTAAAAAATGGTGACTAAATTTGATGATTTGTTTTTTTAATAAAACATACCGTTTCTAACTAGAATGACGCAGAATTGAACTAAAAAAATTGCTACAATTAATGAATATGACTAAAAATTTCAAAAAAATATACAAAAGATACCATCAATGGTTGTGTATATGTAGAAAAAATATCATAAAATTTAAAATGATTTATGACATGTAATATAGGGGTAGCAAACTTTGTTCGCACGTGGTGTTCAACTCTACAATGGAGTGATCTCCCCGAGGGCAGGACTTTGCGAAGCAAACTTCCAGCTCATCGAGTTTGATTGTAAGTAGCTACTCGTCAAATCTTTAGTCACGCCATAAGTTACAACCAAGTCCTTGGATACTTTGCAAGTGTCTCGAGAAATGCACGCGATTGACAAGAATAGGAATCATAAAGTTAGTATGATTCAGAGAAAAGTTTATGCCAAGAGCTCACTGGCTATCGTGGAGAGGTGCCACGGGGGGGTCACTTAGTGCATTTTAAAAACAATGTGCGGCATAATATAGGAAGGATTTAATTCGTTTGACATAAAATTTATAAAAGAATTCCAAATAATGAAGGGTCCATTAAAAGTAGACAATCCCGTTACAAGTAAAATAGATAGGCATAAAATATGGGCTGTTCTTTTTTTATAAAAATAATATAAGGGCTGAAAATAAGGATCCTAGAATGTATGTTTAGTAGAATCAATCTTGTATGCATGCCTCACGAGGGATGGATGAAAAATGACTCATCATTTATCCAAAAATGGATGAAATTGTAAGCCTAACCCTAACTTTCTTCCCGACACCTCTCAGTGGCTTCTCTCCCTTCTCTTGGTGGCCTCTCATTTTTTGGTGACTTCTCTACTTCAATATCGTCATCTGCAACATGTATGTCCACTTCCACCACCGCTTCTTCATAGCACACGTTTTATTTAATGTTGGAGTCTTTGTGATTTGCATGTTGCCCTTGCCATATTCATCCAACTGTTAAGTTTTCTTTATTTTGCGATCTTTTTGCAAGATCATTGTGACGTTGCCTTCAATCCAACTTCTATCTTTGATCGCTCCAAGCACTCTCTCATCATGCAATCTCAACGTCTTGTAGGTAGATTCTTGCACTTTCTAAATGTGTTGCTGACACATTTTCTCTGGCGTCATGATTATGTAGAGTTCATGATCAAGTTTGGAGTGTTTCACACTATGTAAATATTGTATACTATGGTTTTGATCTTCATTAGTATGTAAATTGACTTTGAATGAAAGATTTTTACAGAGCAGGTCTTGTGTTTGTGAACACATGCTCACTCTTATTGTGTTTCCACTTTAAGTTTTTTGTACTTAGTTTTTGCAATGGTATGTATTCTTTATATCTTTTTGTTGCCATATTTTTCTCCACCACTTTTACATAGCATACACTTTTAAATAATAAAAAAATTTAAAAAGAATGTAGACTACAAAAAATTGCAATGGGTAATTATAGGGACCTTTTAATTCATGCCTTGGAGGTAAATAGCCCCTAAACAAATACCCCTCCGCCGCACGTGGTGCACAAAAATCCTATACAGTGATCCCCCCGTGAGAGGTGCATATTTCACTTATTTTCTCAAAGTAGATGCAATACCCATCACGCATCAAAAAGATGCATCATAAATTTTGATTGGTACAATACCCATCACAACCTAGAAAAAAATTGGAATTGTATCACTGTTTGGTTCGTGATGGGTATTGTATATTTGACTTATTTTTTCAAAGTAGATGCAATATCCTGGACAAAAAAAATGCATCACAAACTTTGATTGGGACAATACCCATCACGAACCGGAAATAAGTTGAAATTGTATCTCTGTTTGTTTCGTGAAATATCTTGTCACTTCTAAAAGAAAATATTTTTAATGGAGATAGCACATAACACAAACTACATGTTAATACAAATGAAGAAATGATTAGAATTTCAAAGTTGTAGTTAGTGAAGCATACCTTAGGAAAAGCTTGAATGAAGCTACAATTGACAATCTCATTTGCAATTGCAATGTAGATCTTCTCGTTGTTATGTGTATCCCTAAACCTTAAAGATTTAGTATCTAGGATCCCCACACTATAAAAGAGGAGCACATTAATATATTTTAAATTAGAGGCATGGACACCACCCATTTTGAAATTCCAAACCCTAACCCATTTAATTTCTTTTCAATATATAGTAATTGTAGTTTCCATGTGGCATTCCTTCCTTCTTATAAGTTATAATAATAAGACCCAACATCATGGGAAGTGGAGCCAAAAAGTGATGCTAAAAAATAATTCTCCTAACATATGCCAAAGAAAGCTATAATAATAAGAGCCGACATCATAGGAAGTGTAGCCAAAAAATGATGCTAAAAAATAGTTCTCCTCACACATGGCAAAGAAAGCTAGAGTGTTCCGCCTACTCCACGTCTTAACCATGGTTAAGTCCACTTGGGTTGGAAAGTGGATGAAAATTGGACGGCGCCATCCACTGCAATCATCCGGTATGGCATGAGTGTACTTGTTGGTTCGGCCCCCCCCCCTTCTGAAATCAAGGTTTAAAACAGTTAACCTAAGTCAACTTAAGTGAAACCAATGAGGAATTCACCATGTACTCCCCGATCCCAAGACATAACATTTAGTGTGGATCCCACCACCTACAAGCATTAATTACCTCTATTATGATATGACAAATCAAGCCTAATTTTTTTGTATTATGAGCATTGTAGTCATAATATCAGGGTAAATTAACAGTAGAAAGCTTGGTCAACGGGAAATGCATCATATAATCGAGGTGTCATATTATCAAGTGTCGTATGATCGGGGTAAGACTGTATATGTTCTGGTCCACAAGAATTAATTTTTGCTAGCAACGGGTCACTCTTGACATTCATTTCCAAATCATACAACGGAATAGTCTTGGCCCAGGCCTCCATGATGCAAATAAAAACAACTTGATTGCGCGATTTCCCAGTTTGAGGGACTCATCAACAGTGAACACCACAGCTTTGAAGGTTACACTTTTTCGCTCACAGTCATGATCCGTTCCAAGCACGACGCGGGGTCCACTTTACGACGCAATTCCATTCGCACAGTCTTCAAGTTCACCTCCGAGGTAAAATTGTGCGTTCTGGTTGGTTGGTTAGGGTGCCAACTAACGGAAGTTATAGGGTTTACACCGAAGGTTTGCAGATTTTACCTCTTCTTGCTTCCCCGTTAGCGTGTTGCAAGACATTGAGGCACGTTTCAGTTTGGTGCTTTCCAGATGTTCTTTGAAGGAGAACACAAGCACAATAGAGTTATTCTTAAATTCAACGTGACTTTTGGTCAGGAGTTGGTTTTTTTGCATGCAACACCTTCCATGTTAAGTGAGTTTTTGATGCACGTTCGGAGGTAGTGTGGAGATTTCAACGAAGAACATTGTATGTCGGTTCATGAGGGCCAAACTCATTTTGGTGCTGAGTTTGGTCCTCAATGAACCAAAATATGTTGCCCTTCAATCAGATTCAAAAACTACCTCCGAGCATATTACACCACAAGTGTAAAATTGTTGATATTTCATTCAAAACAACCAATGGAAAATCATAGGGGACCAACTCCCGACGGAACACCTTGTTGAATCGAAGGAGAACTCTATCACAGTGCCAGGCACGAACCTACGGACATTGCGTTACACATAGTGTTGTCAACTGTCCAACCAACAATTTCTCACCTAATGATTAGATACCTGTACATCGCAAGAATGTCTGTAATTAAGTCACGTTGAATTTATAAAGCACTTCGGTGGTTGCACTCGACTGGAAATTCTGGGAGCACTATTTTAAATGGAAATAATGATGCTGGCGATTTTGTTGGGACGGAAGCTGCGATGTAGTAGCTAGTTTGCGCCAGGCTAGAATGAATCGACGCCTGCAGAAAGTAAGCGTCTCTGCTCCCACATTTTGTTTGCACATTGGAAATTGCGACACATGGCCAGAACCGGTGACTACTTTCCTCTGTTTGAAGTGTAGGTTTCTGTTCTAAACACACAAACGATTGTCCAGTTCGATTCTGCCTCTTCTTAAATTCATATTAAACGTGGGTGAGCAGCTGCCCCGGATTGCCATTGAATTATCTGCAATGTCTATAACTTAATCTCGAGAAATTGGATGCCTAAGTTATGTCTTGAGCAGTTTATTAAGTTCGATGCAGTTCACCTTGCAGCGCGCCTCACAGCATTGTCATACTTAACCTTAGTACTCTAGCTAGAGATTCTATCCTATTCTGATGATAGAAATGAAATGGCTCGTGAGCATAACCAACAGCACAGGGTAAAGTGGTGTGATTATATATGAACCTATCATTCTCACACAACCACAAGGGGAATTGGTGCTGATCATGATGTGCACAAAGTCAATTGGTGCTAATTATGTACCTATCCTCACAGTTGGGCCATTTGCGGTGCATGAAAGACTAGAGACCAATAGGGGATTACAAAGCATCAACCCATCAAATTGAAGTTTAGTACACTTCTTCATTGATGGCGCTTGCACATTTGACTATACTAGATATATGTCACTACTAAATCACATAGGCAAAGCTGCAAGACTGCTCTGAAATCAAATTATATCAATAGGCCTACTTGACACTGTACAAATTCAGCTCCATAGCCTGTTAATGAATTAAAGCCGGAAATCTTTGTGCACAATCTCAAAAATTCTGTACTGATCAAATTCCTACCAGAGACCTACAAAAGCAATTCTATAATCGCAAAACATCATCAACTCTACTGCTACAAAAAAGTGGTTGTCGATCACAAAATGAACTGATCAGATTGTGACCCATCTCTCTCAGGTCCTAATTATTCTTGTTGCTTGTAGAGCTGGGGCGGCTGTTGGCTCCATCTCCTCTTCCGATGTGATTGGGAAGACGTGGTTACTCCTCCGCCTGGTGCTTGATCCACCGGTGGTTGAGCTCATGAACCCATTTGCATATGGGCTTATGGATCGCTGTGGAGGGGGCGGGTTGATTCGCCCAGCTGCATGAGCAACTAAGGCCGGAATCCCCTGTGACTCCGAACTCATCTCGGTTGATCTATTGTACTCCAGCTGGTGATCTGAGAGGCTCCGTGAGCAACTACAAATTTGTTTCAAAAACTTGTACATATAAGCCTCAAGTTTCGGCGCCTGCAACCGGCCACTTCGGAGATTGAACTAGCTGTGTGAGCTGAAAAGCCTCTCAAAAACTTCCGATTTCTGATTCCGCTTCAAACTCCTTTGGGAATCACATCACACTGAGCGTTGACCCTTCTTGCACTTGAACAGCCAGCAAGATTTGAAATGGACTAAAACATCAAGACTAAAACAAGAACTTGGAGGCTACAGTTGACCAGCTGCTTGCAGCCTAGTGTGTTGATATTGAAGAATCGACTTGCACTAAATCTTCCAAACCTGTAACCTGGCCCCGATGCCACCAAAGCTGGTTGCATCAACTTACGACCAACAATTTAAGTACTTATAGCTATAGAAGGCGTGATGATGCTTTGCAATTATTATGACGAAATGTACAAACCTGTTCCTGCAACAACATGTACATAGTTGTCACCAATTGTAACTTCTTGACAACCAATCACTTTGTATTTCCAGTTCAGTTTATATTTTTGTTCTGCAATTATGATGATGAGCTTTCTACTAATTTCAGCTTCAACTAACCTCGATCGCTTACCGACAGGAGAGACCTGGGGTGGATATACTTAGCGAACGACGTGTGATTGTGGTAATTACTGCCACACTGTTTCAGATAACAATGCGTTGGGAGGCACGATCCACAGATCCCACCGTCCACCAACTTGAAATTGCCACCTATGTATTTTAATGTAGGCTTTGCCGATTTGATCCCTCCATCGCTCAGCTAGGCGGGAGGCCAGGGCGCTGTCGGTATTGACATGCTGTTTTGTATCCCTTCAGTCTTCGAAGCGCCGCGTCCCATCCTCATCTTCTATTTTTATAGAATCTGGATATTTGTTGTGAACTTGTGTATGTGCATTGTGCATGCTACTTTTGACAATTTCCGTAGTGGCTTAATTGGTAAGGATGGGACTTGGTGATCATCTAATCAAGGTAGAGGGGTCTTAAATGGTTACTTTTGCCGACTAAGGTAGAGAGGGTGCTTAGGTGCTATTCGCATGCAGGACCGGACCTGAGGTGGAGCTCAAGCTGCCAAGTTATGAAGATCGGGTCCATGTAACATCAAGCATCCGCATGTGAACCGGTTCTCCTAGCAAAATCTTTGCAAATTTGTAGGATTGACTGGCATGTGGCAGAGTCGTGGTAGAGATAATCATTGGGAACATGGGAACAAGGCAAAAAGTTAGGGAGATATTCACATGACATGAGACAAGGAGACATGTGGAGGATAATCTAAGTTTTTATTAGTAAGTCGGGTTGATGGGAAGGAGAGCGGGTTTGCAAATCCTAAATTCAAGGATGGAAGAGAATAGAGGGACCGGAGCTCCACATCGGAAACTGGGTTGCCAATTTAGACATGCGAACCCCCCCGGGCCCGGTTGGAGATCCGGTCCGGTCCTGCATGCGAACAGCTCTTTAAACCAACACTTTGAATGATTTGGGTTTTTTTTGTGGAGTCCATTTGGATTGGTGGTGTGCATGATTAACTTAGCAAATTGGCTTAGACGGAGAAAAATAGAAATATTGTTTATTAAATTGTGCATGATACCAATACATTGAGTTTTTTGAAGTCACTCTCCATTAGCTTTCTAAGTTTGTCTTGAGACCCCCATTTTTCCACTACATATGGGTCTCAAAACCCTCCTAACACTCACCCAAAACTATCCATGATTTCCTCCCATACCGCCCCTTGGCACCTTTTGGCCAAATTGTCCCCAATAAAATAATTTGAGCTCTTATAACTTTTGCATGTTGGATATTAATAAGTACATACTAGTAAGCCACCCCTAGTTACATTCCGATGCTTGCCCAAATCCAATCCCACTTTCACCCAAAACCAACGTTGTACCTTAGCCCACCTCTCCTAGGGTATAAAACGTGTGATTAGTGTGGACATTGTACGTACATTGCCATTATTTCTTTGATATGGTGGTGATTGTGGGGACCTTGGAGTAAAGGATGAATGTTGGATTTTGGATTCATGGGGGCATCATGAAACTTTTCTGTAATTGCATGCAAATCTTGGTGATGGTTCCAATATCCAGGCCACATTTGAATTTCCAAGGTTGCTCCCCCTCTCACATGTTAGTCATGTTCAAGGTTTTCTTATTGCACTTGTTGTTCTTGCCTTTCTTGCCTTCTGTGCCTTTTCTCTCTTGGCACATTTGTGGGTTTTGGTGGCATAAACCTTGAAGGATGTGGATTTAGGTGTGGAACTTGTGTTGGAGGGGGGGGGCTTTGGGTGCCATCCCTACTAGCTGGTTGGAGACATGGTGTTATGGCCATTCACTTTTGACAATCAGGAATGCCACCCAAACCTTCCCTCTGCATTTTTCTTTGTGTGGTTGAGTTTTTGTCTTATGTTGCCTCTACTAGGCCAATTGGTGTGAGGTGCAGTAGGTGTGCATTGGATGAATCAACCTTGAAATTTTCAACTTTGTGCAATCCATCCCTGTCATTGGCTATAATTATGAATCCTTATCCCCATTTTAATAATCCTACATGCCTTCCTTTGCCCAGCCATGGCACCACCCCTTGTTGTAACCAAGGGGGTTTAAATTCAAGAGTTTCTTCACTAGGTCCGCTTCGGACATTCCTAGCACCAGTGCAAACCCTCCCCCAACCATTATTCCTCCACCTAGCACCGAGACACCCTCTGCCCCACGGACACCAACAATAAAGTTGGCTAGAAGATGTAAGGCTAACAATCATTCACGCCAATTCCAAATGACATGCCTACCCCCCGGGTACGCAACTCTCGAATTATATGGCCCTGATTATAATCACTTATAATGCATTTTAGTCCAATCTCAAGTGATATAATTTGTTTTCATGTAGGAAATTCTTGTAGCCCTTCTAACAAGGAATCCAAAAATGTAATTATATATAGGAAATGAGTATTCCTTGAAGCATAAAATTGCATTAAAAACCTAATTATATGAGTTTTTTAAAATATATGTACCATAGGTCAAACTACCCAACTTTTGGGGCTTTTTAATAAAAAATTAAGATTTGTTTATTATAAATAAAACATTGCCAATGACTTTTAATTTTAATTGGAGGCAACTACTTGTGAGGATCTTTTAAAATTATGCATAGGCATAGGTTTAAAAATAGGTGTTTCCATTCTTTATATACATTGTGGAATTTTTAATAAATAATTTAAATATACAACCCAACTTTTTCTACATCTCATTTTATTTAATTTGGTCTTCACCCAAATTTTTGGTCCTTTTAATTTTGTATAATTTGATATAATTTTTACAAAAGCCGTACTCTAAGCCATTTTTAATCCGATGCCCCTTGCGTATAATATGGGAGTTGCGTACCCGGGGCCTGCCCATTCTTCCCATTAGTGGAGCCAATCATCAAAGGTGATGATATCACTAGAGTTTTATGCAAAGTCTACACAAATATCATGGGGAAGTCCAAATTCTTAACATCGAAGTCTGATAACCTTTGGAAGCATCATGGCAAAAAGAAAACCCTTGTTCCCGGTCACGGAGTCCCCATTGGATAGAAGTACATGGACCTTAATTTAGTGCACCTAAAAACTTTATGTTTGTTTGTTGCAATACCCACTAATTCAGTGCGGGCCCATGTTGCCGAGAATATTGTTCATGATTGTCGCAAGAAGTATGTGCAATTTGCCACTCTCTTTCACTTGCTGCAACAAAGCAAACCTCTAACCAATTATGAGCAAATGTACCATCTTTTTGAGATTATGAAAGTCAAGAACAACCCCCACCACCATTGGGAGTGCTAACATAGGGTGGAAGAATGGCAGAGGCAATTTGGCGTGTGGTCTTGAAACAAACACGAAAAGTTATACAAACTGCGCAATTCTTTTCACTCTCATGCAACAAGGTCACCTGCATTGATTTCCAAAGTTGGAATTTCATTCATAGCTACATGGTCATTGATTGGAACTTGTTCCAATTTTACTAACAGTGGAGAGGGTGGTTGATGGAGGGACATTTGATAACCTTACCCTTGGTATCATGCGAGCAACAAAGACATTTGGTGGTCTAATCACCAAAGAGATCTGAGACCAGCTTATCACTTTTGGTGTTGATGGGGTTTCAACCTTCTAGGGAGCAAAGATGAGTCCATTGTATGGCACACAAGACCAACCTTGTTGTCCAAACCTTATCAGACTTCAATGTGGTGAAACACGTGGAGGAGTTGTTCGCCTTTCCTCTACACATACTCAATGCATCACTGAAGCATACTATTGAATTCCAAAAACTTGCAACTTGCATTGGGACTTAGGGGAATAAAATACTACGAAATTTGAAGACCAGATGGATCTCAATGTTAGGACTAGCCAAGCGGGTTTTGGAGTACAAAACTCTTATCACAAAGATGGCCATTGATTCAAACAAGGAGCAGGGGCGGAGCCGGGGCGGGCTGGCTCAGCCCCCCTTGACATCAGTAGTAGAAAACTATGCCAAAACGACTACAAATTTTTCTTTTTTGTTTTGCGACTAAAAAGTTTAAATTTTTGGGACGTGTAATACACTATTGGAAAGGTGTTCTCAAGACCTTTCCAACGGTATATTACAAGCCCCCAAATTCCTAAAATTTCAATTGGTAAAACCAAAAAAAACCTACAACTGTTTAGCAACTGCAGAGTAGGCTGGTCAAAAGAACTGCAATGGGAAATCGACAATGGTTCTTTTTCACAATGTTGTCTACGAGTGCATTAAAGGAAAGTTGGGCATCTGCTTACTATTGGCAATGTCTATTGGCGATGATTGGATGGTTGATCTAATGATCATCTATATCGAAAAGACCATTGCCAAGCTTTGGATATTAATGACATTATCAAATTTTTTATGGGGATGTCAGCTCGATGAGTCCAAATCTCTCAATAAATAATCAAATTCGACCACCTATTGAAATTTGAAAATAAAATATACATTGGATATTTCCATATTTTGGGTCAGCCCCCCCGGGTCAAAATCTTGGCTCCGCCCGTGACAAGGAGCCCACGACAAAGAAGAATATGAAGGTGCACTGTTTTGCTATCCTCCTCACCTACACACACAAGGTATGCTACAAAAATGACGCTTAGTATCTACACCAACACAACATTACAAATATGGACTACTTGGGAGGTAGAGGAGGCCGTTGCCTCCCTATTCTTCTCCTCCATATTGCACCTTCTCGGACTTCCAATCTAAAATGGCCACTTGATAAGGAAGATCTTGCCATTGTAGAAGCCTTGGGTGAATATGCGGATCACAAGGTCTAGGTGAGTGGTTAACCATTTGCATAGTTTTTTTTTGAGAAAGGTGAGGGAGATGAATGTACACTCGTCCTTGTTCCCAACACCTGGACGTGTGCAATTTCAGTGACCTTGAAGTATTCTGACAATTTGTTTGAAATGATAGAGTTGTGAGTCAACCTCTTTCACAACTTCGACATCGGGTTTTCAGTAATGGGTAGTGCTATTGCACCACGGGCATTTGCATGCATTGTGCTTTTGAAAAACATGCATGGAGCTCAAGCGACTAATTGTCTAGGAGTGGAGGCGCTCACTCCAAGGTTGTCCCCATCTCTAGTGCTCCATTGGCCAGCAAGTCCGACAATGACCTCCTAGTCAATTTGGTCCACCTCTTCGTACTCACCAAGGAATGCCACCGAATGCATGTTGGCCATATGAGAGAGACCAACAACTTTGTACATGAGGTGCAACTCCTCGTGGTTGAAGCAAAACGTCCAATCTTGCTCCACGAATGTTGAAGTGTTGGCAACCAAGGACTAGAATTGCAAAAACTCTTCACCTTTGAATGAGTAGATAGGGTCAAGGTACATTCAATTCAACTCCAATTCAAAAAAATCACACCTAACATGAAATCAACAATGCAACATGCAGGGCTTTGAGCAAACTTGATCAAAGAGTTTACCGCATATAACATGGGCATCATACTTGGCAGTGCCAGCATCACCTCCCACTCCAAGTGCGGAATGAGGAGACCTAGTGCATAAGTTGAGCAAGGAGAAAGAAAGGTAAACATTATACAAATCTCCTACCTATTTTTTGAAACAAGGCAAAAGAGCAATTTGGGAGTTTACATGTAAGAGCTTGCAACCAATGTTTTGTGAATGCTCATTTGTTGGTTTCATGCATTTGGGTGCAACATAGTGGGTGTAGGTGATTGTGGGCCCACTTGTGTGAATATTGGCTACTTCATGGAGTTGTTGGATGGGCCACTCGCTTGCCGTGTGCGAAGTTTAAAGCATGCGGAGTTGCCATGAAGTTCCGACACACTTGTGCCATAGTATGCATTTTTTGTTTTTGTTTACGTTTTGGCATGCACGATGATTGTAGGTTCGCAGGTGCAAAAATTTGGGTTGTGAGCTTCCACCCATTCCACCCCCGTATATTGGCTATTTGCCCACTCAGTTGTATGGCCACAACACACGCAAGATTGGAGGGCCAACATTCTCGTAGCAAATGGGTGAAAGAATACCATGAAAAAAACTGCTTCAAACCAGGGTTTCCTATTTTTTTGCTTTTCTATCCCACACACTAACTTTGGCATCAGAGTGGTTCTCTTGTGTTTGTGTTGCAGGTCTTTGGTATGTTGGAGTTTATGTACACAAATATGAGCTATCTTCTATAATTTAATGCAAGCCAAAAGCAATATCAATTTTTTTTCATTTCCATTTGTTCAATGTACTTACTTCGGCATGGGAGTGGGTTGCTTGTGTTTTTTTTGGAGGTATCCAAGAGTAAGGATTTTGCAATGCCAAACACATATTGTAACAAACCTCTAATTCCTTGTTGGAAGTTTCTTTGGCATGAACCACCCAACCACGAGGTAAGATAAAAAGCCCTTACTCTTGCGCAAGAGCCCTTTATATACCTCCCCACCATGCCCGGTTGTCTTAAGTTTATCTAAAGTAAAAACAAGTTCAACTATAATGAACTCTATGTTTTTTCTTAAGTAAAAAGCAAGTTCAACTATAATGAACTATATTCTATGCTTTTACTTTAAACTCATTCTAGACTACCGTTATCTTAGTTCTAGTCAACATGTACCAATAATGGCCCATGTTACACTCCTCCCCATTTAACTTTGAGCGTCTCTGCTCAAATGGGACACTATCTCAAACTCCCAAGCCATCGGCTTGCTTTCGTTTGTGATTGCTTCTTCTATTGATCTTATTGGAAACACTAACACTCTCAACACCTTTATTTTGTGTTAGCCGTTCCTGTGAACGTGCCACGGTGTCCCAATATTCTTTGAGCACTTCTGAACTCAAATTCTTTTCTGGCTCCCAAGAATTATATTCAAGTCCATATCCAAGCCACTCTATGAGGTAAAATTTCTGAGGCCTCGTACGACTACCTCTTACCTCATGTGTAAGAACGCGTTCGACTTCGAACGACAATTCATCATCTTCTAGGATTGGTGGTGGCAAAGGTTGTACTTTGCCAGAAGTCTTATATGACTTTAGAAGTGAGATATGAAATACATCATGTATTTTCAATGTCTATGGCAATTCTAATCTGTAAACCACTTTGCCCACCCTTTTTAATACCTTAAAAGGACCAATCCATCTAGGTAACAACTTCTTTGCTCCTGGCATCTTTAACTTAATGTTAGATGTACTCAACAACATTTGAGTTCCAACATCAAAAGAGATTTCACGTCTCTTTGTATCAGCATAGGACTTCTGTTTATCTTGTGCCGCTAGCAAATGCTTCTTAGCCTCTTGCATAATACTAGACATCGATTGCACTAAGTCCTTTGCAGCAGGGACATGACACCTGCTGATCCCAAAATTCAAAGGTGTCAAGGGATGCTGACCATGATTCAACATAAAAGGAGTAGTTTTTTGAATTGATTCTTGCCAAGCATTATTGTATGCAAACTCAACCAAGGATAAATAAATATCCCAGTCATCTTGAGTTGGCCTAACATAATGCTTTAGCATATCTTCTAGAATCCAATTAACTCTCTCCGTTTGCCCATCTGTTTGAGGATGAAAAGCCGTAGACATAGCTTGTTTTGTGCCCAAAACATTACATAGTGCAACCCAAAACCGACTAGTAAATCGAGTATCTCGATCACTAACTAGCTTTTTAGGAAGACCATGATGCTTATACACAAAGTCTGTGAATAATCTTGATGTTTCTTCTGCAGTAATCTTGGTGGTCACTGTGGCTATAAAATGAGCCATCTTGCTCAATTTATCCACATGCACCAATATTGCATCATGCCCTTGTTTTGTGGGAATTAGTCCAGTGATAAAATCAAGACTAACTCATTCCCACTTCCTTTCAGGAATTTCTAAGGGTTGCAATAATCCTGCCATCTTTGTAGTAGAGGCCTTACTACATTGATATACATCACAAGTATTCACATAAGTCTTGGCATCATCCCTCAATTTTGGGCCACCAAAATTCGTCTCAACTTGTTTCAAGGTCTTCGTAATACCCATATGTCCACTATTAAAAGCATCATGACATTCAAAGAGTATATCTTTACGAAGGGAGCGCACATCAGGTACCACAATTGCATCTTGGTACCACCAAATGGCATCTTTGAAAACCAAGTTTGCTAAATTAACCGGGTCCTTAAACCACGGGTCTAAAGCTACCCTGCAATGATCTTATTAAAGAATTCATTGTCAAACCCAGGGGAACTTTCTCTAGTGTTGGTCATCTCCATGGGAGCACTCCTTCCAGTGTCGGCCGCCACTGGTTGGAAGCTACGACTTGAAGCGCTTCTTGTCAGTAAGGCTAACCTGACCCACTTTTCATCCAATGGGCTCCTGCTTAATGGATCGGCGACATTGCTTCTCCCAAGACGATATTCCCATTGATAATGAAAAGTTTGCTCCAAATACTAACCACCGAGCCTGACGCCTTGACAAATTCTGTTGTGACTTTAGATAGGTTAATGGATTGTGATCTGTAATCACTACACATTCTGAACCTTCTAAATAACAATGCCATGTTCGTAAGGCATGCACAACGGCTGTTAATTCTTGTTCACTTGTGGTATAATTTCTTTCGGCAGGTGTAAGCTTGCGACTTTCAAACGCAATTGGCCTACCTTTCTGTAAAAGAACTGTTCCTATACCCAACAAGGAAGCATTATAAATGACTTCAAATCTTTCACCAAATATTGGTAAATTCAAAACATGCGCATGAGTTAACGCATACTTAACCCCTTCAAAAGACTCTTGACATTGATCAATACAAATGTACTTCACATCTTTTCTTGTCAAATGAGTCAAAGGAGCGACTAAGGTTGAATAACCTTGAATAAATCGACGGAAATAATTACTAAGACCCAAGAATGAACGCAATTGACTTATATCGTTGGGCCTTGCCCATCTAGTCACTGTATCAATCTTTCGAGGGTCGAACTTAATTCCATCCTTACCCGCCACATGGCCAAGGTATTCTAACTCACTCTTTGCAAAGTGACACTTAGTCAACTTAGCATATAATTCGTTCTCGCGTAGTATATTGAATACTTTGCGTAAATGTTCAAGGTGTTCTTCTTGTGTCTTTGAAAACACCAAAATATCATCAAGATATACCAAAACAAACTTTCCCAAGTGTTGTTGAAAAATTCTATTCATCACCCCTTGGAAAGTTGCAAGTGCATTTGTCAACCCAAAACTCAAAACTTTTGAATTGATAATAGCCAAAAGGCACTCTAAATGCAGTCTTAGGTACATCTTCTGAAATTCATATTTGATGATAACCTTGAACCAAATCTAATGAACTAAACACACGAGATCCGGCCAATTAATCCAATAGATCATCGATTCTTGGCAATGGATATCGATTCTTTATGTTTAGTTTATTCAAAGCTCTATAATCTATCACCATTCTTAGTCCACCATCTTTCTTCTTAACAAATAAGATTGGTGATCCATAAGGTGAAGAGCTTGGTTCTATCCACCCTTTGTGGATATATTCTGTAATTTGCCTTTTGGCTTCTTCAATCTCCAAAGGATTGATTCTATAAATAGGTCTAAACGGTGGTGTATGACCTTCTTCTAATGGTATAGTATGGGCCATCTCTCTCTCTAATGGAAGCCTTGCAGGTATGGGTTGAAATATATCTTCATATTCCTTCACCAAAGACCCTACAAGGTTATTTTCCAACCTTGATGATGATTCTTTATTGTGCACCTTTTTCAAATGAATGAGTAAAGGTGTACAACCTTTCTTTATTGCCCTCTTGAATTGCAAAGTTGATAACATGTTGCCTTGAGGCATGGACTTCTTCTTGCTTGTTACCACACTTTGAATTGTGATTTTCTTATTGCCCTTATGCAATATACAAGCTTTAGAATCATAATCAATGTGGGCTCTATGCTTATTCAACCAATTATCTCCCAAAATCAAGTCAAAGCCATCACTTAATTTGATAACCAAACAAGAGACTTGAGATTGGTATTGTTGAATTTTCACATGCACATTGACGGTCCCTTCCATGTCAACTTCCAATCCATTTCCCAATATCACTTTACCATTATTTTCTTTCACATGCAAACCAATGCATTTGACATATGATAAACTCAAATAACAATGACTAGCAGCGGTATCTACTAAAATATGCCCATCTATTCCAGAGACTTTCCCTGAAAATTGCATAGTTAGACCCCTAGTCGAAATAGAATTCAAGAATCTAGGTTGAGGTGGATCATAATACACTTGCCATACGATTTTCTTTGTCAATCCAAAAGCATCTACATGAGTGTGTTTACACTCATGTAATAATTGAAATCTTGACAATAATCTATTGTGGCCTTGACCCTTTTTCTTTTCCACTAAAATGCAAGCACAGTCTCAAAGGGTTCTTTTGCTTTTACCTTCTACATAAGCACTTACATACTTGTCTAGGTTTTTGGAATATGGATCAATAAGTAAACAATGATCAAAAACCTTGGAATCTTCACTAAAAAGTGTATCTAGTGGGCTTCGAAGATAAGAAAATTGGTTAAATGAATTTCCTATCTTAGACTCTAAGATTTGAACAAGATAATCCAAAAATTATAATGTTAATCTCTTTTTCTACCTCAACAAATTGCCCACAATCTTTTTGATGAGGATCTAAAAATTCTTTTCCGCTTTGTCAATAGTGGAATTAGACTTCTTAGGACAAGTATTAGTCCTATGGCTCTTTTCTTCACAAAAGTAGCATTCGCCTTCTTTCTTTAAGGCTGCAACTCTTTTGTAGTCAATCTCCCTACCATTAGTGAACTTCATGGTAGATTTCTTTTGATTCTTAATTGGACCACCTACTCCTATAGAAGGAGTCTTTTTTTCTCACCATTCTTAGTAAATGCAATCCCTAACCCAAACTTAACTTGTTGGAGATTAGAATCTACAGAAAACAACATAGGTAACTAACCCCTGAAAATCCTCCCAAGGTTGGGTATCATTCAATGGGTCCACCGCTATCTTTAGTCTTATTTTTGGCTTTAACCATCAATAAAACGGTGAATCTTATCGCCAACACTCATGGATAAAGTAACAATTTATGCACATAAGTTTTGAAACTCATTGGCATAACTTTCAATCGACGAGTGTTGAGATACTTACCAAGTTTGGCACGGCCACGCTTACACTTCATTGGCTTCTTCACTGTATTGGCTTCCAAAATCGCCAACTTCACCTCATTGCGCTCCTTGGCCTTTTCCAATTCGTCCATCTCCAATAGAAGGTTTTAAATAATAATAATATTCTCTAATGTATTCTCTATCTCTAGAGTTACTAAAGCATTCGTCTCAAGAGATGCCATCTTTGTTTTGAAAATAAAACCTGCTCTGATACCAAATGTAACAAACCTCTAATTCCTTGTTGGAAGTTTCTTTGGCATGAACCACCCAACCACGAGGTAAGATAAAAAGCCCTTACTCTTGCGCAAGAGCCCTTTATATACCTCCCCACCATGCCCGGTTGTCTTAAGTTTATCTAAAGTAAAAACAAGTTCAACTATAATGAACTCTATGCTTTTTCTTAAGTAAAAAGCAAGTTCAACTATAATGAACTATATTCTATGCTTTTACTTTAAACTCATTCTAGACTACCGTTATCTTAGTTCTAGTCAACATGTACCAATAATGGCCCATGTTACACATATTCCCTTTAGCAAATCTAAACTTGTATAGTACGATACATGTTGCATTTACCAATGGCCACTTAAACATTTTCTAGACGCTTCCACTATATGTTTGGTTTTTGAGAATCACCATTGTATGGCTTTGATAAAGTTTCTTACCGCAAATTTTCCAATTTCAATAAAATTTGTATGGCCATTTCGTTCTCTTCTAATGGGTTGTGAGTAGTGTAAAGTCCATATTGCATTTTATTTTGTTGCACATGTGTTTCCTGAATTAACCTAAACTCACAACACTTTCTTTCTGTTGATGCTTGGGTTGTAGCTCGAGGTCAATATAAAAAACCCACTTCTTGTAAGGTGTGAAACATGCAATTGGGGCGAGATAATTGACAAATCCAAATCATAACATTATTCAGATCCATAACAGTGTTCTACAGGACTAACAGTATTCCAGGGAATATTTTCCACATTCAGACTAAATGTAAAAAATACAAGGAATATTCCGTAGAATAGTGTCAAGTCCCGCAGAACACTGTTATGGATCTGAATAATGTTATGATCGTCACCATACCTAAATTCTTCATAATTTTGGAACTCATATGGATATCTTATTCATTTTGGAAGTGAAGATTCTAAAGCGCATTGAATAGTCATGTCCCGGGGTGGCAACTCTTCTTTCAAGTACAGCTCCTTATTATTTCCTTCTAATGCATCTAAGAGTTTACAATTTGTTATTATGTAACGACAAACTACATGCCTAGAAAGTAGACATTGAGAGGAATCCAATGACACCAAGTATGTTTGGATCAGAAAAGTTTTTGACCTTCAAAAATGAGTTTTAGAACTTATTAGAAGGGTTTTTTCTTATGCAGGGGTCACCGTCCAGACCCCCCAGCTTTGTATTTCTTTTCTTAGAATTTATAATAACTTGGAATTTTTTATTATAATTTTTTTCTTAAAATGACAGCTTACAGAGGACTTAGGGTTTGGCGAGGTTAGGGTTGAGTTGCCGTTGGAAACGCAGAAACGGGAGTCTCGTCACTTGCAAGGTTTTGGGCGATTGCAAGGTTGGAGGTTCTGGGCGATTGCAAGGTTGGAGGTTCTGGGCGATTGTAGGGTTGGAGCAGGGTTGGAGGTTCTAGGCGATTGCGGACCAATTCTTCGATTTCGGCTCTTCATCAATGTTTGATTTGGTAGTAGCCGAACAGGGTCACCGCAACCTCCGACTGAATGAGGTAAACTTTTGCTCCGAAGACTTTACCCTAATCCTGGTCTCGGTAGATTGTGATGATTCGATGTTTCCTTTTTGTTGTGTGCACTCCCTTGACTCCATAGTAGGATCCATCAGTAGGGAAGAACAGGATAAAGGGCTACACCACCGAAGCTTGCGACCGAATTATAGAATATCCAAGCACATGGAGATCTCCGAAGCCACAAAGTTTATAGTCTAGAGCACCGAAATTTTACCAGGTTACTGAAGTGAAGCAGATCTCAAAGATCTAAAGCACTAGAGTGTCAAGTTGAAGTTGCATCTCTAAGTTTGGAGTTGAAGTTGTGATCACTGAAATGATCAAAGTCAAATCTTTAAAGCAATTGAGTTTTAAAACACCAACACTAGATCAGATCTTCGACATCTGAAAGATTTCACCACCACCTTTGCTACAATTTGAGCACCGAGATGATGGTAGTTCATTGAAGCACGAAGTAAGTCCAAGAGGACTAGACCACGTGAGTGTGAAATTTGAAGTTGAAGCTTCTAAGGTGTAAGTTATGAAGTCGAAGTTGCAATTCTAAGTTTGAAGTCCATGGTATCTCAGACACGTGATTCCCCCAGGATAAAGTAGTACAAGTCCTTCCCACCAGCTTTGGAGAAGATGTCGTTCCATGCCTTCACAACATTAGAGTATGAGTAGTCCAGTAAGTTTATTCCACCGCACTTGCTATCCCTAAATTGTGATTTCTCAACCATAATTTATTAGAATTAGGAGGTGCAGCTCTTTTCTTCAAGTCTCTTATTATAATTTATAATAAGCTTATTATAAGTTTTTGTATTATAAATTTCGGCTTCAATTCCTCTTCTTAAACCGGTGACCCCTGCTTCTTATACAGGTGTTGCCACCCCGGGAGTCATGTACACCACAACCCCCCCCCCCCCAACATCCCAACTCTCAATTATGTTGACTATTGAGCCTAGATTGGTTAAACAATTTTTGAGTATGTAGTCCAATTTCTCTTCCAAACGCACTTTCTTTTAAGTCCGTTCTATGGAGTCTGTCCAAATCATGGTCGTAGCCTTCTTCATAATGTTTGGAGCTCATAGTTACATCTTACCCATCATCAAAGTGTACATTCTCGAGCTCACGTTAAATGGTCACATAGAGTAGATAGACCCAATTCCAATGATTTAAGCTATCTTGCCTAAGTGTAGTCAAGGCGTGATATTGGAGTGATTTTTCACAGTCTTGAAATTGATATCACAATGTGTAACAACAACAAATTACATCTTATTTTCAAGTTTTGAAATTATTGTAAATTTTCAAGGGCAAGATTCTCTTCCAACCCATATTCACAGCATAGGTCGACTTATTCTTGATAATTGGGAGACAAAAACTTGAGTACATTTAGTGCCCTTTTTGTAAAGAACCCAAATCCATGCCCTTTTAACTTACTTTTTCCATCACACCAAATGTGACGGCGACATGTGTGAAACTTCGCAACTTTTCCATCACATTAAAAAATGACAGCTACATGTGTGGAACTTCATTGCATTAGGGGACTCTTTGTGTATTACAACTGGGGGGTTATCCGAAATGGTCCATCTACACTAGCCCCCCCCCCTCCCCCTCAACCGTAGCCTATTGAGCCTAGAATTAACAAACTTTGAGCATGTAGTCCAGTCTATTTTGAAACACATGTATTACTGGCATCCGTACTTATATCCACACCTAACCACACACCACTTAATTTGATAAAGGTGTCCTATTAAGAAAAGTAACCGCCACGACCCATTTTTTAATCTTAAAATGTACATATGCATTTTAGAACACATGTGCAACAACCTATATTGTGAGGACAAGTTGACCTTGGATTTATAGTGTGTCAATATTCAATTTTACACATTATAGTATGATGGCACTAGAAAATTCTTAGGCAATGCATATGTCATGTCCTTTTCCAACTTAGAGATTGTTGTTCTTCCTTAGGGCCGGTTTACACTATGGACTAGGAAGTCGGACCAGGGCACTATAAAAACGTTGATTGGCTGCTGAACTCATCCCGGGACCACTTCGGTTTACACTTAGGAAAAAATGGCAAAGGTACCATGGAGGTCGAGGTCCCCAAAATACAAATTTCAAGGCCTAATAAATGCACTGACATGGTCCAATGGGTTTTGCGGTGAGAGAGGCAAGAGAGGTGGTTTGGTAGGAAAAGGCAGGGGCCCATTGCAAAGAAATGCCATTATAATATTTTTTAATGAAATGTTTTTTGGGGCACACTTTTCAGCATCTATATGATGTAATAAATCTTGAGAAGCAAGTCTGCCCTCTATGTGCCTAAATCATATCATAGCCCATGAGACATACCATTTCTTCCATGCCCTACCCCTTAAACTTGCTCCCACATGTTTCATCAAACAACGTGGGATATCTAGAACTCAAGAATTTGAGTGCATATTTGTTTTTTTGGTCTACCAACTGAAATATTTGGAATCTAGGGGCTTGTAATATACTGTTGGACAGGTCTTGAAAATGCCTTTCCAAGGTATATTACACACCCCAAAAGTTTTAAAAATTACAGTTGCAAAACAAAATAAATAAATCTAAAGTTATTTAGCGACTGTAGATCAAGGTGGTCAAAAGAACTGCAATGGGAAAACGTTGCAATTCTTTTTCGTATAGTTTTCTACTACACTAAATAGGATATATAGTGTTTGGTACACTAAATATGAACGCATACACTAAAGTAAGTAACATTAAATGTAAACTCAAACACTAAATATCAACTATGGTAATATGTGGACTCGGAGAGGTCACTCCCTCTTTAATTAATGCATACACGTGCGCTTAGGACCTATTTATCGGGGGGCTATTTACCTTGTAGAAAAGATTATAAGGTATGGTATTTTTCAAAATAAAGGTAAATTCTTGTATTTTAATACACCCTATCAATAATTATAATATTTGGGGGAATCATTGAAAAATACCCTATTTTATTTATACTGCCAAAGAAAATTGGAAAGAAGATTGCAATTCAAACAACGCATTGAATCCCGGCACCTAGGTAGAGAACATTAACCCCACATTGGATACGTTGGTTCAGCAACGTTCAAGCCAGCCAACCTGCGAAGTCATCCACCCGAGATTTTTCAACAAAAAATTACCTCTTTTCATCCACTACCACAGACCCTACCCTACACCCGCTACCCCTAGTAATTGTTTCCACGCTATTTTACATGTACTAACCAGGGATGTACAAATGGACGTGACGCGGCCTAAACGCGTCACGTCGCGTCACGTCGCGTCACGTCCAGGGTGTGACGCCAAACGGACGTTACTGTACTAAAAAAAAATTACTAATGGGATTTTTTTCTTCAGATAAGTAATTATTTCGACATCAATACAGGCAGTCGTCTACCATGGTCGACTGCTATATAGGCAGTCGACCACTTAATCGACTGCTAACTTAGCAGTCGACTACAATGGTCGACTGCTAATGTAGCAGTCGACTAAGTGGTCGACTGCTATATAGGCAGTCGACCACTTAATCGACTGCTAACTTAGCAGTCGACTACAATGGTCGACTGCTAATGTAGCAGTCGACTAAGTGGTCGACTGCTATATAGGCAGTCGACTAAGTGGTCGACTACTATATAGGCAGTCGACCACTTAATCGACTGCTAACTCAGCAGTCGATTACAATGGTCGACTGCAAATGTAGCAGTCGACCATGGTAGTCGACTGCCAATGTAGCAGTCGACTACCACCGTCGACTGCTATATAGGCAGTCGATTACCATGGTCGACTGCCATATAGGCAGTCGATTACCTTGGTCGACTGCCAATGTAGCAGTCGACTACCACCGTCGACTGCCTGTATAGCAGTCGACCATGGTAGTCGACTGCTATATTGGCAGTCGACCATGGTTGATAGTCGACTGCTATGTTGCCGTCGACGAAGATAGTCGACTGCAGTTGTAGCAGTCGACCATTGCCGTCGACTGATACTATTAACAGACAAATGCAGTCAATATCATATGTTTGTTGGATTAAATTTTAATGGTTTGGGTATAGTGGAATATGGATGGATGGAAGTAGTTTAGGAAAAATGTGATTAAAGCCAACAATGATATGTAGAAGAAACAAAACCGCGTTGTATTAAAACAAGTATATCGTAAAGATATAAAAAATATACAAGGTTGTCCATATCAATGATACACGCATACTACCTTAACCCCTACGATGTTGCCTAAAGAACTAAACAGACTAAACACTATCCTTAACCTCAGTTCTCCAGCAGTCTATCGGCTCATCCCACCCCACAAACGGCATCTGCATCCGTAGTTTGGCGATGGTCAATGAAATGCGGTTGGACACGTTCTCGCATGTCAATGCACTCAAAGTGACATCCCAAATTTTCCTTCCTTCATTGGCAAAGAGAATTCGGTCATCACCATCGTTGCAAAGTTGTCGAGCAATCATGCCGACCGCATAACACTCAGCCTTCGCGGTGTAATATACATCGGGATCATGGTGTCTCCTGTTTTGGATGTAAAACAGTTCCGGCGCCACCCAAAACTTCTCCTTCTTCAATTTTTCCTTCGCTTCTACGGTTTCTGCATGCCATAGCGATAGGACATCCTCACCCGAATGCGTTGTACATCCCCAATCGCACACCCCAATCTTGAGGCTCCCGTCCGATTCCCAATGCAACATAATGTTGTCAATGGATAGATCGTTGTGTTGCACATTTGCAGCGTGCAAAGCCTCCATGATCCATAACAATGCCCAAGCCAACTTTACCCTCTTCGCCCGGAATTTTTGGACTTGGTCATAGAGTTGCCATTCGGTTGCGTCCATTGTCAAAATGTTGGCATTTGGGCGGTGGGCTCTATCCCGAATGAACATCTCTCGTAGAGTGCCCCCGTTCTACCATAGTGTATAGCCCGCATTGGACACACTGTTGATTAACTAAAACTTGATGAAACCTGGATGCGTGCTCTTTAAAACGCATGCCTCCGCACTTACTTGGATACGAGCTTTTTGCCTATCCGACGTCTTTGGGGTCTCTTCAGCCCACATAATCTCCGGTGGGAGACGATCGTCGCCCTCGATCCTCACCTTCCTCACCTCCCCGTAACCCCCCACCTTCTTTATGCTCTTCAAACTCACGACATTTGCCGTATCGGGAATCCACAATAGTTGGCATGGGCCCGACACCCTTAACCACTTCTCCAATTTCTCCGCCTTCCAAGGAATTATTTTGGAGGCCGTCTTGGACAATCCTTTGGCCACGGGATCCCACCACAAAAATATTTTCCGGATTCTTACAGCTCGAGGGCTCAACACCTCGCCTGTTTCGCCCTCCGGGAACATGTTCTCAACCAATTGCTTGAGGTTGAAAATACCATTTTGGGCCTTATTCTTCACCCATGAATCGAACCCCGCAAGATTCCTATCACCGCTAAACTCGGGGCCATCCACTTCCTGTCGAATAGCAACCTCCATGTCCCTTTTAATTATCTCAACCCTTTTGTGTTTCGGCTGCTCCAAAAAACGGAATTTGATGCCGGCCTCCCCATTCCTCAAATACCAGTCAACTATGGCTTGGTGGACCTTTGCCGTTATCGCATCCGAGAATTTTACCCTTGGTTTCCCGCTCCTACTCGACGACCCTGAGGCCACGGAAGCCCCTCCTTGGCTGCTCATAGGGGCACCGGCATTTGGGCGGACGGGAACGGTAGTATCTGAACGGGGGGTAATATTGGCTCCCGTTCCAGAAGCACTTCCTGATCCCACATCGGAATGTCGTTGCCGCTTAAGGGGCCGTTTGTACACCCTGCCGGGTGCATCCGGCTCGTCCTCCGGCATCCTCCAACTTCGATCCTCCATCGTGTTTAAAAACACGCTATTATTGTGTTCACAAACACAACTCAAATGTGTTCACAAACACGGCCGTATTCAAACCGCTCCACCGCAAAAAATCGGATCCAAAATTGGCAAGAGTTTGCACCCTAAACCAATCTTCCAACCGCCCCCTAGGCCCTCTCAAAACATTAGGCAAAGGATGCTAGGCATGCTTAGTCCCAATGTCCCGCTTGAGGAGGGGTGGTTGAAAAATGATGTCAATGAGGCCTCCCCACTTATATATATAGGTTGGGTGGGCCTCACACCGACGGTACGACCGGACGCCTCGCCCCTGGATCCTGACCGTTGGACCGTGCATCATCCAACGGCCAGGATGGATGCGACGATTGGTCGACTGCTATACGGCAGTCGACCATCCAGTCGACTGCCAGATAGCAGTCGACTCTGGATATGGCAGTCGACAATTAGCAGTCGACCGCGGCGTCGACTGCTATGTGGCAGTCGACGTGTGGGCCGACTGCATTTAGCAGTCGACTGCGGGGGTCGACTGCCATGTCGACTGCTAGTTTGCAGTCGACCCTGGAAGTCGACTGCCACGTCGACTGCCAAGCAGCAGTCGACCCCCGATGTCGACTGCGAGTGGCAGTCGACGTGGCGGTCGACTGCCATGTCGACTGCTAGTTTGCAGTCGACCCTGGAAGTCGACTGCCACGTCGACTGCCAAGCAGCAGTCGACCCCCTATGTCGACTGCGAATGGCAGTCGACGTGGCAGTCGACCGCCATGTCGACTGCTAGTTTGCAGTCGACCCTGGAATTCGACTGCCACGTCGACTGCCAAGCAGCAGTCGACCCCTATGTCGACTGCGAATGGCAGTCGACGTGGCAGTCGACCGCCATGTCGACTGCGAATGGCAGTCGACGTGGCAGTCGACGGGCAGTCGACTGCTAGTTTGCAGTCGACCCCGGAAGTCGACTGCCACGTCGACTGCCAAGCAGCAGTCGACCCCCGATGTCGACTGCGATTGGCAGGCGACGTGGCGGTCGACTGCCATGTCGACTGCTAGTTTGCAGTCGACCCTGGAAGTCGACTGCCAAGCAGCAGTCGACCCCCTATGTCGACTGCGAATGGCAGTCGACGTGGCAGTCGACCGCCATGTCGACTGCTAATTTGCAGTCGACCCTGGAATTCGACTGCCACGTCGACTGCCAAGCAGCAGTCGACCCCCGAAGTCCGCAGCGAATGGCAGACATTGGACCTACCCCCCTCCAAACATAAACAAATTGCTTTTGCAATGGATCCTATAGCAGATTACTCTAAACACTTTTAATATCATAGCATCTTTTATATTTAGTGCACGTTCAAGCGTCGGGACTATAAAGGGTTCACCGCTCATTAGCATTCATCATTCCCCCTCGCTCTAGTTGGCCTTGATTGCCTTTTGGCATTCGTTGCAAGTGGAGAGAGGTAGTAGGTTATATTGGGATGGGCACGCGAAACGAATGGAAGCCTTGGTTTGTGCCCAAGGAGTGGACTCCAACGTCCAAGAAGGTCGAGTGCAAATTTTGCGCGTTGGAATTAGTTTATAGGAAGGACCGCATGGTTGCCCATTTGGGATACCAAAAAAATGACGGCAAGATGCGGGGGGTGGCATTGTGTCAACGTCAAGGGCCGATTGTAAAGTCTTTATTTTCGAGGTGTGGCGGATCGTGGCCGCCAATTCCGGATGACTTTGTGGACGAGTGCGTTGAGGACGGGGGAGAAGCTGTGGTCGGGTCCCAACAACAAGCGTCATGCGGTGCATTGTCGAACGCGAACGGAAGCCAAACCGCTCCACCATCGCCCGCACCGTCAGTGGCAAGGGAGTTGGTGTCCGGGACGACTCCCGAACCCCACCGACGTTCCCAACGGCAAATGGGACTAAAAGAAGGGTTGCAAAATTCGACAAAACGAGACTTGGATACAAAATGGTCGCAAGCCTTTTATGAGGCTAATATCCCCATTAGTATTGTCCGCCATCCCGCGTTCATCCAGGCCGTTAAGGCAACCGCCGAGGCTAGAATTATTTACAAACTCCCAACATACCATGCAATGCGCAAGAGTTTACTTGACGATGCACGGTTCAATACACAAAAAATCGTGGAGTTGAAGACAACATCATCCATCCACAAATATGGGTGCACTATTTGTTCGGACGGATGGGAGAATGTTGTCCACCGCCCTTTGATGAACGTCATGCAAATTTGTCCGGCGGGCGGCGTGTTCCTTGGTTCCATCGACACCACCGGTAGCACAAAGGATGCCGCCTACGTGGCCACCGAGGTCAAACGCTACATCGTTGGAGTGGACCCCACAAAGGTTGTTCAAATTTGCTTCGATAATGCGACGGTCATGAAAACCGCGGCGAGCAATATTAGCCGGGAATGGCCACACATATATTGGCAAGGGTGTGCGGCGCATTGTTTGAACTTGTTGTTGAAGGATTGGGGTAAACAACGATGGGCGAAGGACGTCGTAGACAAGGCGAAGGATATTGTCAAATACATCCGGGCCCACCAATGTCCGACGGCGGTCTTCCTCACCTACTCGCCCAATTTGGGCTTGAAGATGCCCGGGTCCACACGATTCGCCACCAACTTCCTCATGATTGACCGGCTTCTAAAGGTGAGATATGCTTTGGAACAAACGGTTATTCATCCCGATTGGACCGCCTACGTGAACAAATTAAATAGAGGAGGCGATGATCGAAGGAGAAGTGCAATGGAGGCACGTCAAATCAAGACAACGGTTAATGACGACAATTTTTGGACAAGTTGCGATAATTACCGCCACATGTCGGAGGAGGTGTTGAAAGCATTGAGAGTGTTTGATGGCGTTGAACCGGCAATGGGCAAGGCTTGGTTGACCATGAAGAACTTGGAGAAACATGTGCTTAGCCTAAGGAATCCTCCTTTCAACCTAGCACACAACCTCGCTACCTTGGCCGAAGAAGATTTCTACAGCCGGTGGCGTATGATGACCACGGACCTACACCATGCCGGTGCATTCTTGAATCCTTATTTATTGGACGACAACGTCGTCCACGAAGACGCGGCCGTTAAATCCGGATTCTTGGACGCCATGAGGAGGTTGACCACGGGCAAGGACGGTCATTACGGTCGGGTTGTGGCCGAATTTCAAGCATTCAAAGAGCGTAGGGGCGCGTTTGCCAATATGCCCCTAGCCATGGAAGCCAACATCCCACCCCACGAGTGGTGGGACCTCGTGGGCGAAGGTGGCACCCACTTGGCCCCTTTGACAAAGCGAATATTGGCCCAAGTGTGCTCCTCTTCGTCTTGCGAAAGGAATTGGAGTAGTTATTCGTTTGTGCACAACAAGACTAGGAACCGGTTGAGTTCGGCGAGGGCCGAAAATTTGGTGTATATTTATACCAATTCACGGTTGGCACGGGAGAGGGTTGATCGGGACTCGGCCGCATGGTATCTAGTGAACATGATGTCCGAAGACTCCGACTATTCGGCCGACAAGGATATAAATGGTGACCCCCCCGCGGGACCCGGCGGGGATTCCTCGGGGCCTTCGGACAACGAGAGCGATGGGAGACATGGTGGAGGGAATTTGGGCCTTGACAACCACAATGATCCGTTTGCATACGATGGACTTGACGCCGAGGACGATGGTGATCTTCACATGTGGGCCAACATAGCCGGTCGGGAGTTTCTCTCCACTACGCATGTGCGTTCCGCTACGCCGACAACTACAATACCCGATGTACCGGTAGACATTCAACCCGTAGTGGATCAAGATGTAGTGGCCGAACCACATGTGGATGAAGCTCTTAAAGCGGCTCCGAACCGGATGGACATGGACGAAGTCCCACCACATGCTTCCCCCATTCATCCACCGACGGATGTTGTGCCCACTCCTATTGTGCCGACAACATATGCACAACCCATGCAAACTACACTACCCTTTCCCGAGCCCCACGGAGAGGGCACGTCCAATGTTGTCCTTAACACTAGTCCATTGCGAGGTATTGGGCAATGCCCGGCCGTTGCGCGAGCACTGGAATCCGACTCGGATGACACATTGGCGCAACACATTGCGCGTCGGGCCCCAACAATACCACGCATGGGCTCCCGGTTGGTTGGTGCCACCATCGGCATGCGCGCCCCATGCCCCACACCGGCTAGGCCACCCCCTAATATTGCATTGACAAACTTTGGTCGGACCACGAGAGGTCAAAAAAAAAAACGACAAAGGGATGTGCGAGAATGGAGGACTACCGGGGCCACCCCACTTGCACGTCCACAAACTGACGGCGTTATGGATGCAACGGGTTCAAGACCAATGGTATCGATTAGAATGCCAAGGGCTGGCACACGGCTTAGTCGAATTCCCGGCCCGGCAATTGATGGCCACGAGTCCGACGCCCGAACAGATGACAATGCCAGCACGGACGATGAATCCGGCGTAGGCGAAGCTCCCGATGATAGTGATTACCAAGCACCGCCCCCAAGGGTAGCTGTGGGAGGGCCACGCAGGACAAGGAATTCTATTCCTCAAGATAACGATAATGCCCCTTCATGAATGAATATTTATAGTAATGTCAAATGTCCTATGGTGTTCAATGGGTTTAGTTGTATTGGTGATCAATTTTTGTAATAACTATTTTTGGGTATGTTTGTTGAAAAAATAATGTGAATTTCAAATTTGTATGTTGGATGTTGACTAGAAATTGAGCCTCCATGTATGATGTAGGGTTTAGGAAATGAATGTCCAATGTGCACTAAGGTTAGGACTCAGGAGTAGGACACATGGAATTGATTTGTAATGCCAATAGGCCCTATGTAGTGTTGCATTTTTTATTCTATAGGTCGGAGGCGGCATTATAAAATAGTTTTAAGAATATTTAAGACTATTTTTATGTTTTTATTATTGAAAATCATCGAAGACATCAATCCGTGAGGTCCTTTATAGCAAATCATTGTCGAAAACATTCCCCTCTTCTAGGATTAGGTCATCTCGCTCTTCTCCGCCCAAATATTGATCCAAGAATGATGACATTGTAAATGCAGACCACCATTCACGACTTGTCCGATGTGCCATGTGGGGCGTTATGTATTCCAATATTTGCCAATTTGTGTGGCAAATTGGCAATGCTCAAGGCTCAAACATTGCCATTGAGTTTGAATGTACTAATGCTATATGGTAATATGGAACAATTGTCAAAGTTGAGCGTGTCTATATTTGCCCTATTGCCATGGATTGGCTATAGTCGTGAACTTATAATAAAAAAAATTTAAAAATGCCGTAGAAATTTGTCGAGGATTTTAAAATGCATTTTAAATGTGTATTTTAAGATAAAGTAAAAATAAATGCACCTCTAGCCCTATGTCATCTGGGAGGATGAAATGAATGTCCAATGTGCACTAAGGTTAGGAGTAGGACATATGGAATTGATTTGTAATGCCAATAGGCCCTATGTCATGGGCGAGGATGGAATTAATGTCCACACACACACACATATATATATATATTGCAAATACCCCCAAATATATATATATATATATATATTGCACATACATCCATATATATAGCGCATACATATAGAACATACGGTATACCGGGAACCCACATATATATTGCACATACACATACATATTGCAATTTGCACGTACACCCATACATGTTAGACATACATATTGCACACGGGTGTAGCTAATAAGGAAGTTATCATTTGTTTAAATAGCGATCCACTTTTATTTCACATTACGGATCATATCTTTTACATAGTGCGATTATATCCACTAGGCCTAAACACATATACAATGTGTTTGCTAGGATTAAATCGGCGAACTATATAGAACATGAACCGCTACATCTACATAGAAAAAATATAATGTCAATAGTCGCTCCGAAGGACAAATCCAAAAGTTGGTGCATCGACGATATTCGGCAGAACGTTTGTCGACTTGAAGCCAATATTCTCCATTCTCCACAAGCATATCCCGCAAGTATTCAAGTTCCATTATGAAAACATCGTTGAGCCGAGCATGCTGAACTTGCCATCGAATTGGGATGGCAATGCGTTGCGTATGGCTGAACATGAAGAGGTTCAGTCGGAACGCTCGCAACAATTCGGCGAGCTCCGAAGTCCCTCTCACGCCCCTAAATCGATGCCCCATTGGTATGTCTACGTCCCAAATCGACATACGCAACGCATTGTAGACTTCTCCCATACCAAAATGTTCCCGCCAAGCTTTGTTAACTCCCATGTATTTAAAAATACATATGAGAGTTAAAAAATTCGCCCTCACTTCACACCCCCGCCCATACTCTCCTCGGTGATATGGCTCCAAAATAGGCTCTAGGACCTTCGGCAATATGTGCTCCCCCACAATTTCCGCGGTCAATCCGGGTAAAATGGTCGACGGTGCCATGTTTGGCACAACCCTGAAATAGCAGCTTCTCCGCTCCTTCTCCCTTTGTTCTCCGTTTGCAAAGCTTGCTAAAACAGGCTATGGCCAATGGAGAACTTGGGAATGAGGGAAATGGGAGGTTGGATTGCTATATATATGCATCTTTTGTCATGATTGTATGCATTTAATGCATGATTTGACTAAGCTAACGCTCTTCCCAAACCCTAACGCCTAATTTCGACTGCTGGGCAGCAGTCGATTGCCATATTCGACTGCTGGGCAGCAGTCGATTCGCATATTCGACTGCTGGGCAGCAGTCGACTGTGGATGGTCGACTGCTACACAGCAGTCGACTATTAAAATCGACTGCTGGAAGGCAGTCGACTGTGGATGAATGACTGCCTTCCAGCAGTCGACCATCTTAGTCGACTGCTAGGAAGTAGTCGATTTTATCAGTCGACTGCTGTGTAGCAGTCGACCAGCCACAGTCGACTGCTGGGCATTTATCAATCGACTGCTGCCCAGCAGTCGATTTACATAGTCGACTGCTATGAAGCAGTCGATTTGCATAGTCGGCTGTTGTGTAGCAGTCGACCATCCACAGTCGACTGCTGTGCAGCAGTCGACTATGCAAATCGACTGCTACAAGGCAGTCGACTGTGGATGGTCGACTGCTACACAGCAGTCGACTGCCTTGCAGCTTAACTTAGACAACTAATTAGACACACCCGTAACCCAACCTGCCAAATCATTGGATGCCACCCGAGGGCCCACACTGCGATATCCCTATAAAATCAAGTGTGCTACCCACCATGAGGCCACCTTGCCTCGTAGTGATTTTGAGGACCTTGTATGCGTCGCATACATTGCCCAAGATCAACTACGGTGTGGGCAATCCATAGGATTGCGATGGCTGGGAGTGGCAAGATACGGGATGCAGGTGGTTCGTCAAGAAGTATGTATTACAATCCCCGACACGCATGGGGCTTGCCGGACGAACCGGACGAATTTACACCGGAGGTGGTTGCAGAGAACACTCGAAATGAGGACGATTTGCGCAGTGTTTTACGTCCGATTCAAGGGTTCACTGAATTCTATTGGGTTCGACTGCCTAGGAGACAAGTTGATCGTCACCACCGCGGATACTTGGACGCCCAAGAAAGGCCTGCATGCCGCATCGGTTACAAGGAAAAACTTTTCCCATGGCACTTGTTTCAGGACCTTAGCGACGTTCTCACGAAGGGGAAAAATCAATTGTATTTTCGAAAAAACTATGGGACCTTGTGGAGGTTCTACCAAACCATAAAACACTCGGTGTATGACGCAATTCATTGGGGGTTCAACCGGTGCACCGCGCACCAAAAGGAATACCGGGTGTATAGAGAGTACACACTTAGGTCGTCAATGTAAGATTTGCCCACGAATATGGTGAGAGCGTAGTATCAAGTTTGTACTTGCACGTATACTTACGTATGTTGGTAAGTTGGAAATGCACAATATATGAATTCCTAGCAATATTGCGGTGATGTTTTCCGCTTGGTGTGAACTTATAATCATGCCACATGGAATCATTGTCACAGTTATTTGCATCGATACGTGTTTGATTCAAGTGCAAATGCATGTAGATGCAAAGTCCATGGTTTAATTGGATGTTTGTGGCAACCGATTGTGTGGGCAAACATAAGAAATGATCATTGTGCGACACTTGTTTATTACTCCCAAAATTGATAGTGAACAATAATTCACTTATAAACATTTCCAAAATCATGGTTTTTCCCGCATTGTGTACAATTGAGTATCAAATAATGCCTCCTAGTCCAACGCCTATCTCACAAACACTAGCCAACATTCCTAATCCGGCTCCGAATCACTATCCAATGCAATGGGGGGTCCGCGGCTTGAGCTTGCACCGTTCAGATTTGGTGGCCGTAGTGTCCGGCGCCTCGCCTCACGCCTGCTCTCGGTGATGGCCCATAGTTCTTGCGCCGCAGTCTCCCGGTCAGCTTGTGCACGAGCGCGCGTGCGGTCTCCAATGTGCAACCCCCTCGCGGCATTCGGATGGCGCAGGACGTCTTGCATGGTGGGGCTAGAGGCCCCGTCACGGATGTCCAAAAGGCCGTTGACGTATTTCCACTCATTCATCCGGATTTGGACGTCCACCTCATTGAAGCTACCCTCTTGTGTAACGGCCTCCTGCCTCTCCAGAACGGCCTCAAAACTTGTTGTGTCCAACACGTGTTCCACATCCCAAGTTGTTTCCTCGCCCGGGACCGGTTCCCGTGGTAATACCCCCACTGTCACATTGCCGTTGGAGTCATACACGTATCCGTGGGGGTGAGGACCTGGGACGTATTCACCCGTCTCTCCGGCATGCCCACCCACAACACGGTACAAAAATGCCCTCAAACCTACGGCCTGAGGAGAGGAGCCGGGGTAAAACTCATGAGCAACCCTTGTGTACATTTCAGGCGTGAAGTTTGTCGGGTAGCCTCGCAGGTCCTTCAAATACCTCCGTGCACGCCAGCTATAAGCAGGAGGATCGCCGTATTCTGCGGGCGGCACACCATGGATTATTGTGTATTCAAAATCGGGAGGCATTCCCCATTGCACTCCGAATTGCTCGTACAACCTTCGATGCAGAGGGGCTTGGCACGTAGGACAACGGCGTGTTTGCAACATGTGTGGCAACAAACAATTCGGGTGGACCATGTGACCGCACGACCCAACGATCCATGCGCCTTCGGGTCCCCAAGGATTGGAACAAATGGGGCACATGCTCCCGTCCTTGATCCAATCGGGGACGCATGGCCACAACAAGGCTGGTCTGGCCGGGGGTATCACGATGCGGGATGGTACTGCGGTATCCCATTGGAATTCATCCTCGGGCCTCTTGGTCCACGCAATACTGGGGTAATGGTCGTCATCGACCGGGAGGTTCTCAGGATACATGAAATCCAATGGCGGCCACGAGGTAAAAAGAAGCCGTCGTTCGGGCCACTGTTCGCCGTGGTCCCTATAGTGTGTCAGCTCATCCATCAATGCCCTCTCACGCGTGGCGAACATGATAGTGGCTGTGACCATGCCCATGTAGTCGTCCTCCAACAACCGGTTCCTCCTAATGACCCGGTCGTAATCAACCCTCATTGCCTCCAAGTTTGTTGTGGGCGACGGCTCCCGCCCTTGTCCATCACTAGCAGACATTGCTTGCGGCAGTTGTGGCGCATCAGCCTTCGCAAGTTCAAGGTTGGTCAAACGTGCAATCTCGGCCTTCAACCCTTGGACCTCCTCGGCGTGTGCACGTCGGACCATCTCCAATTCCCGTTCGTGGTCAGATTTGCATTTTGCCAACTCCGCCCTCAACGCCTCCACAACGTCGTTGTCGGCAACTACCAGTGGTGGGGATGGCACCGCCGATGCCATCTCCACATCAACGGGCGAAGATGGAGGACAAACCAACCGGGAACCATGTGGCGGTGTCACGTGGACCCTTTGTCGCCGGCTAGGTGGTTCAACCGGCAACCCTATGACAATGTTGTGCTCGTCCATGTTTGACTCGGCGGCCGGTGGAGTCCCCACAATTTGATGATCTGGTCCCGCAAGGAAATCAAAATAAGATCGGACCCTCAAAGGATTCATTGGAGTTTGCCATGCCAATGGAATCGGACGGCCAGCGTTCCGTCCTAGCAGGGCACTTGGTATGACCGTGACCCGGCGTGCCTGCCTCAAGTCCGTGCTCGTGCGGGGTATGGTGGACCAGTCGATATCCACTCCCAAAATTACCTCCGCGTAGACCATTTGGCATAACCACATTAGCATATGCCCGCGATCAAATTCCCTCGGTGCACCCCACAAGAAATCCCACACCTCCTTGCACCGTTCTCCAAATATTTGATGGCTCACCTCCCTCCATATGCCATAGCGTTGTCTAGACATCCGTTCAGCATTCGCGCTAGGAACGAACATCCTCGTCAAATGGGTCCACTCTACGTACCTTCGGACCGTGCTATACAACCACATGCCCCTCTCATTTTGCCAGCCGGGATTGGCGAGAATGTTCGGGTCCCGCGCCACCTCCAAATTGATTGGTTGCGGCCTGCCCCTCGGCGCATTGCCGCGTCTTCTAGCGCCTGCCGACCCCGGTCTCGCTTGCGGAGTCCCCCCCGGATCCAAATCCCCGCCACGTGGAGGTTCCGGCGGCAAGTTATCTTCGTCTGCCATCGTTGCCCCTAACCCCTAGCTTTGTATGCCTACTATAAATTAAACCTAATATGGTAGCACTTCCAAAATAAGCGCCACCACCCACAATTTTTTTCCCAATCCACTAAAACCAAATTAAGGCCGTTCAAAGTTCAAACTACATAATTAGATTTAAACCACTTTCAAAATAAGTGTTCACATATAACAATTTCCGGTATGGTTCAAACTAACCGCAATGGGGTACAATGTAGACCGTATGTAGGTGGGTTGCAATACACACGTTAGGCAATAACAATATATCGTATGCACCGTATACGTATTTCAATACGTATGTCCACCTGTAGCCCTCCAGCTCACCTCTATCTCCAAATGGCAAGGGCTGATTAACAACCTAGGCCCAAATGGAGGGAGGTGGGAGTGAGGGAATGAGGGAAGTGGGGTCCATATATACCCCAAGGAGGCGTCCTTTCGATTAGACGCCCCCTGGACCAACCCATGGACGCCACGTGCCCATGGGTGTCTCTACGAGACTGCTGGTGAGCAGTCGCACCCCTTCGTCGACTGCTATTAGCAGTCGACCATGGGGTGCGACTGCTCACGAGCAGTCGCAACCCATTCAAGTCGACTGCTGATAGCAGTCGACCATAGGGTGCGACTGCTCACCAGCAGTCGTCCGCACTTTGTCGACTGCTATTAGCAGTCGACTTGGGTTATCGACTGCAGTTGGGCAGTCGACTGTCTTCGTCGACTGCTAATAGCAGTCGACTTGAAGGGCAGACGACTGCTTGTAAGCAGTCGCATCCTTTCGTCGACTGCTATTAGCAGTCGACGAAGGGGTGCGACTGCCCACCAGCAGTCGTCTGCCCTTCTTCGTCAACTGCTAATAGCAGTCGACGAAGGGGTGCGACTGCCCACCAGCAGTCGTCCGCACTTTGTCGACTGCTATTAGCAGTCGACTTGGGTTGTCGACTGCAGTTGGGCAGTCGACTGTCCAAGTCGACTGCTAATAGCAGTCGACGAAGGGGTACGACTGCCCACCAGCAGTCGTCCGCACTTTGTCGACTGCTATTAGCAGTCGACTTGAAGGGCAGACGACTGCTTGTAAGCAGTCGCATCCCTTCGTCGACTGCTATTAGCAGTCGACGAAGGGGTGCGACTGCCCACCAGCAGTCGTCCGGACTTTGTCGACTGCTATTAGCAGTCGACTTGGGTTGTCAACTGCAGTTGGGCAGTCGACAGTCCAAGTCGACTGCTAATAGCAGTCGACTTGAAGGGCAGACGACTGCTCACAAGCAGTCGCCCGCCTGTCGTCGACTGCTAATAGCAGTCGACACACCTATACGACTGCCCTTTAGCAGTCGATTCAGTGTGTCGACTGCCTAGTAGCAGTCGCTGTAACTCGTCGACTGCCCACTAGCAGTCGACACTGTTGACGACAGTTTACCCTGTGTGACGACAGGGTAAACTGTTTTACCCCCCCCAAACGGACGTGACGTTTTCAGGTCTGCCGTCACGTCGCTGTTACAGGACGTGACGCGACGTGACGCGACGTGACGCGACGTGACGCGACGTGATGCGACGTGTAATCCCTGGTACTAACTAGATAAAAGAGGCCATTATATGTGATGGTATTTTACATGTAAACATGTTTCACTATTTTTAAACCCCCTATATTATATGTACGTTTTTTGCAAAATTTATCTACAATGAATATATTAGACCCTATTTTTTATCGCACGTTGTTTCTATGATTTTCGCTAGTGACCTCCCCAAGCATGTAGAAGTTACATGTTTTAATTTAGTGTTAGTTAGGATATGAAAAAAATAACAATGATAAAAGGAGAATTCCAAAATATCTTCTAGCAAATCTTCTAGCACTAATTATCAAAGAATTGAAAATTAGTGTTGAGCAAGGTACGGTGGTAACAACATTACATTTAAACAAACACTAAATATCCTATTTAGTGTAGTGACAACACAAGGTACATGTCACATGTAAATTACATTGAACATGTACAATCAAATCACTCATTTTTTGTAAAAATTATTGTGAGAAGATTTGCAAGCCACATCTTTGACACATTTAACAAGTGAAGACAAGTGAAGCCCAAGAGAAGACAAGAGAATGGTCAAACTTGAATTCTTTTCAAAACTGCCCTTTTTGGGCATGTTTAAAAAAAATCATCACATTCACTTTTTGGTGCATGGTCATTCTTCTTGGTCCACATTCGGTTTACACCTAGTGAGGGCCCAAGGCTTTCAAAACTATTTTTTTAAGAAGTCGGACCATGGAAGTTGGACCATGAACTCGGACCATTGAAAAAGGCCCTCTTCCATGGTCCGACTTCATGGTCCATAGTGTAAACCGGCCCTTAGTTATAGAATCACTTCAAAAAATAGGTGCTTAATCACTTTGAGCTCTATCAATAGTAAGATATTTTGATGCTCGAATTAGAGACACTTTACTGTACAAATAGGAAACTCAACTTACTTGCCTCTTTGGAAAAATGCAACTAATTATTTACAAAGAATAAAGTTACGAAACAACTTGCATTCTTTATCATTTTCTCTACTCCATCTATGAAAAATATTGCACAGATTCTAAGCCACTCTTTCTGGCCGAATCGTCTTGGTTTTCATTGTTTTCGGTATTCCTACCATTACAATGACAAGTTGACATGGCTCGAGTTTCATGACGTCTTGGTAAACTCTCCCGGGGTGGATGAAGGGACTAGACTAATAAAGTCTCCTATAGGTTGATGGCTTATGGTTTCCAACTTGGTCTGACTAAACTAGGTCAAATCAACTAGAATTTTTTCTTTATAAAAAAAACCTCAACACTCAAGAATAGTCTAATGCATCATCGTGAACTTCTGAATTTAGGAAGGAATTTGAGGAGTCATGATTGAGGAGTTTAGGAAGACTTCTCGAGGCCTGAACCAATGTACACCATGACCTTAACAGTGTTGTAGGCAACCAACACGCATGAATAACATGTGCAGTATGTAACTGTTAGGAATGTGGAACCTAACATTGCTAAGGGCCGGTTTACACCATGGACCATGAAGTTGGACCATGGAAGATGGCCTTTTTCCATGGTCCGACTTGATGGTCCAACTTCCATGGCCCGACTTCTTAAAAAAATTAGTTTTGAAAGCCTTGGGCCCCTCACTAGGTGTAAACCGAATGTGGACCAAGAGGAATGACCAGGCACCAAAAAGTGATTGTGCTGATTTTTTTTTCTTCAATATATGAATCTTATGGCGGGACACCGGTGTCTCATAATTAATACACCGGTTAAACCTTAAAGCCCGTGTGGACGTCATAAATGGTCAGTTGTAGGCGATCAAGCGGCGTTAAGATTATCTCGACATCTTGTACACGCTCTGATGTTCGAAGTTGGTTTCTGTTTTTGATCACTTACAACCACAAAGCCAATCATCAAGGAGGCTCCGATTTGTTTGGGACACCATAAGGTTCATATATCCAAAAAAGGCAATTTTGAAAAACTCAAGTTTGACTATTCTTTTGTCTTCTCTTATTTTTCATCTTCTCTTCCCCAAAAAAAATTTCATCAAAAATTTATGATAGTAATATTCTTTGCCATGGGCCCTTGCCTTTTTCTACCATAACACCTCTTTTGCCTCTCCCACCGCAAAACATGTTGGACCATGCCAGTGGATATTGTAGGCCTTAAAATATGTCTTTTGGGGACCTCAAACTCCATGGTCACTCTGACATTTTTTTCCTAGGTGTAAACCAAAGTGGTCCCGGAACGAGTTCAACAGCCAATCATAGATTTTACAAGGCCTTGGGACAACTTCATGGATTATGGTGTAAACAACTCCTAAGCCTCACATAGCATTATTAAGCAATGTGCGTTTGTTTGTGTGGGCCCCGAGAATATGAGATGCCGTAGCTAGTGCAAATTTAGATTAAATTTGCACTAGTTGTGGCATCCCATAGTTATATTCTTGGGGCCTACATGAACAAACGCACATTGCTTAATAATGTTACACATGCTCCTTATCCTAGGCATGAGAATAATATGCTCAAGGACCGGGAATAAACATGTTGTGATTTTCAAAGGACAACGGCCCAAGTCTTCGTACTACGGCAAGGTCCCTTGGAACGCAACATCTCTTTTATTTAGAAAGGGTGAAGGAGCATGAGGGAGCATGAGGGAGCATGAGGCTTATCAATGTTATGAGCTATTATGTGTTTGATAGGCATTATTGTCGTTCACTACTTGTTGGTGTGGCACTTGTTTGGCACTAAATAAAAATATTTCTCTCTAGGTGTTGGCTTGGAAATTTGTATATGGAAATAAATTTGGGCTTTAAACTATCATTGCACTAAGCAACAAGTTTTAATATTTTGTAATTACCACAATGTTGAGAGGATATTAGCAACTAAGGGAAGTGGGTTTATGACTTACATTTTAGAGATCTGCACCCAAATCTCCTTTTAGCCAGCGAACGTTTGGAACGCAAGTACATTACATCCAGTCATTGACTAAAAGCAACGAAAAAGTGCCCATACTAGTGGGAGCCGTTTGTTGGCTATGCCCACCAAAAGTGTAGGCAAGGCTTTAGTTGAATCAAATGTGCATGCATACTATGGCAAGTACAACAACAATTGCAATTTCCAATACACCCAAATATTTCAATGGTTTAGACTCTAGAGAATGAACATATATACATGATGGAAAATAACCAAAAAGAAAAGGATAAATAAATAAATAAATAAATCTTGTAATTGTAGAACAAATTTAAGGGTAAATTTAACTACTTCTAGGCCTTTAAAGAATGTCATCCTTACATCCAATCCACATCCATCAGTTCACATCCATGACATTTCGGAAAGCATGTTGACCAGAGAGAAGGCCTTTTCTGGTACAGTCCTCGAATCCATTTTATAAACAAGAAAATTTCATGAATCTGAAGAACAGGAGCATGCAAAAAGGAAGAATGTGTTTTGAGATTGTGGGCCATTCAAGTTTCAAGGGCTGCCTGTGAAGTCAAGGTCATTAATTCTGGAGGCGATGGCAGAGGTTCTTGATGAATTAGGGTACCCAAGGGAAGTCACAAAGGAAGAAGTCGTGTCTGCATTTTGTCAGGTAATTGACCCAAACCCACAATTGCACAATTATGCAACCAATTTTTTGAATGATTCCTGCATGCTGAAGATGGAATGCATGAATCTCTCATCAATGTCATAGGGTTAATATTTGATGAGTCATCCAATTTTCGGTTGAAATTACCTTTTGGTGCAGTCGATTCGGAGAACCCTGAACTGCTTGTCAGACCAAGACCACCCCACTCGCAAAAGAGCATTACAGAAACTCCAGGTGTGTTTGCTGAAAGATGACGGCGCGGGATCCTTGCCGCCCATGGATGTTTTACAGGTGAGAAGCTTGCCCACAGATGAGAGATCTGATTGCAAAAGTTTGAAGAAATCATATGCATTTTATTGTGCATTATATACAAGAAACTATAATGCTAGAAAATAGGTTTACCAGCTTCTGACAATGAAGACAAGTATGTATACCCAAAACCAACACAAAGTATCACAGTCATACAGTTGGGGCCGACAAATGTAAGACAGGTACATAGTGTTGGGTTTCGGTACACAATAGAGTTATCCTTTAACTCAACCGGAGTTTTAGTAGGGAGTTGGTGCGAAACAACCAACTCCCTACTAAAACTCCGGTTGAGTTAAAGGATAACTCTAATGCCCACCGGTGAGATTTTAAATACAAAAGTTTGAAGTAATCACACAAGTTTTTGTATTGTATGTTGAAGAAACTATTAGGGCTAGGAAAATAGGTTCAACAGCTGCCGACAATGAAGAGAAGGGAGCAAAGGCATGTCTACCAAAAGCCAACATTATGTATCATAGTCAGACAAAGCAGGCTTTAAATTTATGACAGTGGTACATAGTGTTGGGTTTAGGTTATGTGTTGGTTTTGGGTATGCCTACCTTACAGAGAAGCAAGTCACCTCAAAACTACAACAAATGAGTTTGTAATTTACATGGTCTTGTACATGCAGGCAGCATGGGATGAGAAGATCCTTGAGCTCGTCCTGCAGTGTCTTAGTGACCACACAGAAAAATGCAGAGAACTTGCTATCCAGCTCATTAGCGATGTGGCCTGTGCAATCACTGAGGTAATCCAAATGCTTCCTACATACTGAAATATTTATGTATTGTAATTGCTATGTCCGAATTTGTTCAGTATTGCAATATAAATGATTCTAATTTGGAATTTTTTTGTATAACGCAACAGTGGCAATTGCGTTAGGTAATTTTCAGTGTCTGATGGTTAAGGGATCAGTTATAACCATGATAGCAGGTGATTGAAGGTGTGAATAAAAACATTAATCTGGGTTGGTCCTGTGTGGAGTTGCAGGTGGATCATACCTTGAAGGAGACTGTAAACACTATGGCCGAAAGAATGGGTAGATCATGACCACTTGAACCTTTTCTTCATTTCCTTCAATTTTTTGTAGGACTTTGAACTCTCTCAAAACTACGTTACTTGAAGCCTATGTTGAAGATTAAAGAATTAGGCATATGAACTAACCTGTCCATGCCTTTGAAGTCTGTTGGTTTAAAAGACTCAGGTGTCTCTAGGATAATGATTTACAAGGACTAAGTTTTTGCAGTGGCATTTTGAAAGGTTTCACGTGTCAGACAGTAATTGCTGAATAAGTGTTACATGAATATGATGGTGCAGGACAGATTCCTGTGTTAGAAGACTCCGAAGAAATTCGTTTGCAGTTGTTTTCACTATTGATCGACGTGTTGCTTCCTGAATGCTCCCTTCAAGCACTTCAAGCAATTGTTGATCCTCTACAGAGGGTTTGGATCTTCTTGCTTCCCAGATGTTCTTGTGATTATTATGGTCTTTTACATAAAACCATGTCAAAAGGACGAGGGACATTATGAGAACCTTACATCAAATCATAATTACTAGCATAGTCAATGTGTTCGCTGATTTCGTTTGTGATCAATACAGGTTTTGGCTGTGACTCTATTTGATCATTTCCACGAAGTGCAGAAGAGTGCCTGTAGTGTCCTTGTCACAATGGCCCATCGTGACCCGGATGTATTTGGAAACAAGACAGGGATTTTCCTAAAAGCTCTTGTTCCTGGCCTCAACCACTCACATTCTCGGGTGATCCATAGATTATGTGTTGTTCTGAATGCACTTTAGCACATCACTTGTATTCAACCTAAACTTTGTAAAAAAAACTTCCAGAAGATTTCTTTCTTTTGTTCAATTGTACGAAGCATCGCACCCTTGAAACACATAAGTAGGTCAAGTCTGAAACTCGTGTGTCATCCGAAAAACTTGTTTGCAGGTAAGAATTGCAATCTTGCAAGCCATTGATGCTATGGTGCAATGTGGTTTGACAGCGAGTATGATCGCTCAACATCTGGCGCCTGGTACCAAGTCCTTGGCATTTGACCATACCACAAGTGTTAGAGAGGTACAGAATGGTCTCCCCATTACAAAACTGCCATAACTTTAGCCTTAATGGTGATCCATTTGCTTCATATGCAATAATGCCCTTGCTTCATGTTGCAGCTTTTCTTTGCCAGTGTTGCAAACTGGCTACACTACAAGGAGAGAAATCAGAGTGATGAGGAGATCCAAAAATTGGTGGTTCAAGGGAGAACGCCACGGTTTCATATTCCCGAACTCCTACCACTCCTCTTGTTGGGCATCACAGATGATTGCCCAGACATTGCCACATCAACTCTTGGAAGGCTTGAAAGCATCGGCGACCTCTATAAAAAGTACATTGATCACATAGATATCCGAACCGTGCAGGTATGTCAGTAACCGAATTTTTAATAATATGCAATTCTTTCCCTATAATGACAGCATTTCATGTTATAGTGAAATTGCCTGCATTACACATACTTTTAGGGTTCCAGTTCAAGTTCTAAGGTATGTGGCCCCATCGTGGGCATTTCCAACTTCACATACAATTTTGACCGTTTGATCAAATCTGGAATAACTTCATACGCTTAGCAATTGCAATGAATCACGAATACCGTCATTTCAAGTTTCAGAATCGAAGTTTCACGAGATGCAAGAGTTATAGGAGGTCATAGTGAGGACTCTCTTTCTCTTCAAGTGATCAAATAGGCCCTCCTAATTGTGTTCATTATAGAACCTAGAATGGTGTCTGTATTCTGGCACAGCACATGGTCCATTCTCATCGTAACACATGTCTATCTGGTGTCCATTCTTAACTACAAACCTTGCAATTATAACACTTAAATATAGGTGTTGAATTAAGAAGAGTGACCACCACATGACGCCCACAGCTCTGAGAAAGGAAGAGAGATTAAACGTGCCTAGATGTGACAGGGGAAAAACGGCAGAAGGTATAATACCGTCGAAGAAGACGCAAAGATACTCGAACAAATCATGGAGGAAGATAGAAAATGTCAAGAGCAATATGAAGAAGAGATGCGTAAGCTGGAGGAAGAACGCAAGGCCGAACAAGAACCTCAAGAACCACATGAGGTTACACCCCAACAAACATTATGTAAAGAGATCACATGTGAAACAACAAAAATTGGAGGTGAAGCTGTTGAGGCGCTTGTTGAGAAAGTTTTGGACAATGTAACCCTACCCCAAGAACAGGAGACAGAGAAAACAAGAAAAGGCGGCTATGCCCAAACATCAGAGCTGACAGCAGAAAACATTTATGACACAGTTTTGAAAACGCATAATGCAGCAGGTCCAAATTACAAGTCACCACAAGAAGCAAGGCTGGCAAAGAGAGCCCCGGGTGACAAAAACAACAACAACAATGCGAAGAGGGTTGTTTCGTGCGGAACAGAGGACGAGGATGGCAAGCTCGAGGCTACTGCGTCGGTGGAGACAATAATTGACACCGACTTGCGAGTATTTAGTGAGGAACATCTCTCAGATAAGCCACAAACAGATACACCACCACCGCATTCAAACGAGTCGATGAAACGTAGTGGATCATCATCACCACAGGACATCTTAGTAGGATGTGGAAAATGTGGAGATAAAATTGAAAAAGCCACTGGAGAGGAAGGTCAAAGGATGTCATCTGCAAAAGGACCCCTACAAACCAAAGAGAATGATTTACACCATATCAATGATGAGCTAAACCCTAAATGCGACACGGAGTTGTTAACCAATGCGAGCGAGACGAAGTGCCCTGTGAATTGCTCAGAAGAAGCCCTTCATGCTTTAGCTCATAAGGGGGAAGTTGAAGGTGATGAGCAAGTGGCAAAGGCAGATGTGGCAGCATCACCATCGCACTTCGATCATCAAAAACCTCAGGAAGGGTTTGGAGGTTCGGAGTTGCACACTAATAAGGGCAAGGGGCCTGAAGAGGAGGAAGAAGTCCAGAGCGCCGATGCTGGGGAGCCAGGCTTGGAGACGTTGCAGTTGCCTGAGCCTTACAAAGGCAGAATGGGAGCAGGTTCCCGCCTCATGGTTGAGGTATGTAGACTAGACAGACCTATTTCCGTTAACTATTTGTGTTAACTATTTCCGTAAGCAATTTCGCGTACGTGTAGTACAAGTGTGATATTGGGGTTATTTTCCATAGGTCTGGAAATTGATATCACAATGTTTAACAACAAAAAATTAATTTCAAGTTTTGAAATTATTGTAAATTTTCAAAAGGGAATATTCTCTCCCAACCCATATTCATAGCATACGTCGACATATTTCCGATAACTGGGAGACGAAAACTGGAGTACAATTATCGCCCTTTTCAAAGAACCCAAATCCGTGCCCTTTTAACTTACTTTTTCCATCATGCCAAATGTGACAGCTACATGTCTGATTCCTCATGACCTTTTCCATCACGCTAGGAAATGACGGCTAGGAACTTCATGATTGTAGGGGACTCATGTATTTAAGATTGGGAGGTTATAGGAAATGGGTTTGTCTACTTTGTGTGTTTCTTGGTTCTTTTGTCACTTTGTAAAGCATTGCGACACACAATACATCATACTAAATCAAGGGGTATACGATTTTGAAACATCATTCATTACATGCCATGTAGGTATCCATGTAGGTGTTTTCATCCATTCAAACCTTCTTGGTCCCTTAGGCCCTCAAGCTGTAGTGTAAAGTGAAGTGGGCGCGGTCTTGGCAATTTCCACCCATGAGAGATTTTAGATTTCAATGGGTACGGGCCCTCAAGCTCTGGTGGAAGTGGCCCTTAGTAGACAGGATTCCTATCATTTCTATAATAAGATGGGTGTTGGAATGAAGTACACTAAATATTGTATTTAGTGTCGTATGGTATTTTACGTCACCATGGTAATTTTTCTTATGACACTTCTCATGAATAAGTGTACAAGTAATGTCATGGATGATTGAAATGTGGATAATATCCATCCTAATTACTGAAACAAATTTTGATATATTTTGCATCCCGAAAATTCTGTAATGAAATATTGTCATGGGTGATTGGAATTCGGATTAAAAAATCACTTAGTGAGTGCGAATAATTGCAACATTGTAAATCTATAATGCCCAAAAAAAATTTACAAGGAATGAGAAATAATGTTAGGTTTACATTTAGTGTTGGTGACACTACACGGGCAGTTTACAGTTAGTATCAAGCAAGACAAATAGAATTGGTGACACTAAATACAATATTTAGTGTAGGTATCCTCCATACCATAAGTAGTACCCTGAATGGAACTGCTGGTTCTCAACGTCAGTAACATGTACTTGTGAACCGAGCCACTACTTCATGGTGACAGTGGCTCCCTTCCATGAGCACATAGTAATCGAGCTACAGTTTACTGAATTTCTATATCTGATTTGTACCATTATCACCTCATGGTTGCAACAATTTTCTAAAAGAAATGGAGTACATGGAGGGAGAAATGCAGAGTAATGTCTTCTATTGCAGTGTTTCCTTGTATTTTTTTCTCCAGCTTACTCATGACGTGTGGTTGTTCTAATTTTGGGAAAAGATGTTCTCTGAGGAAACGATTTGAATGATTCTACAGGCGTTCTTGAGACCAATGTTAACTCCAGCTCTTCAGGAGCTAAAACAGTGGACCACTCCAACCAGATTGGGTGCAGCTCGCCTTCTCCATACCGTTCTGGTTGGTAGCTCTTACATCCTCGTCAGCACCTAACAATAGCTTAAGTCCTTGATATTTTGCGAACATTGAATAGCTAATAACTCTGATGAATAGCTACTGATGACCCTAAATCCAATTGAACTCCAATATCTCCTAGAACTTCAAGTCACCTAATGTTGGCTCAGTTGATCATGCTTAGGAGTCTTGCCACACTTCTTGGGGTTGTTTGGTTCCATCGCGTGCACCCTAAAGATCTTCCTCGCTCTCTGTTTTCAGTCCCGGTGCCCTTGTAAAAAAATTTAGCAGTGAAGTTTTAAGTTATGAGTCGTTATTATTTTTTTAAATATGCAATTTTAGACCTTTGATAAAAACAGACGAGTCCAAACTTGGTGGCTGGTGATTCAGGTGTTGGCTGAGGCGCACGCAAAGGATCACCTTGATATTCTGATCCCAGCTTTTTGTAGGTGAGCCCTTAAACCATTGCATCCATGCACCTCCCAGCTCCACATATAAGTTCGGGATCTTGTGGAATATCATAGTTGTCAAAAGGGTTGAAATTTATCAAAGCTACAATTTTTAACCAATAATCGATGCTTTGTTATTATGATAGAAGAATATGTGACACAAGAAACTGGCAAGTCACTGCAGTGCAGTAGGTGATGATGATGTCAAAGTCGCAAAGTTGGTTGTTTCTGCGGTGCACATTCTTGGATTTCATGTGCCCCCAAAGAAATGGTTGCCTGTTGTACTGAAGCCCCTTGAGAGCACCAAAACAAGCCAAGCTCAGGTCTCTTTTTGCTGAAACCGTTGCAGTTGTTATTGATCTCTTCTCGTAGTCTATCAGTTTCAAGGCATAACCAGTAAACAAATCCTGCAACTATATATCTGCATAGCTGTGGACAGTATGAAATGAGTTGTATACTGATTTATTAAACCACCATGTACTATGTCTGCTAATAATTGTCTGGATTGTCTTGTTTATGTCCCAGAGAGCAAATGTGCTTGTTGTAGTTGCTGCATTGCTGTATGGAACACCCCTCTCGGCTATGGAGGAGAAGCATGTTGTGAAGGTTGGTGTAATTATTGTCTGCAAACCTCCAAATTATGGTTGACTGGAGATTTTGGAGCATTTCTAAACTGTCATCACTCTAAACTAAGGTAGGTGAGGCAACTGTGGACACCTCCAGCTCCGTTGAATCATCCAACCAAAGGATTCAAACATTAGAAGCTTGAGCAGGTTAGCAATTGCAAATCAGGAACAAAGAATTTGAAATCGTTGAAATTGGAGTTGAGGAAGGTGTTGATCAAGGCTCTGGAATCTCTACTTCCCAATGTGGTGTTGTTGGGGGGAACTCTTTTATCATTCAATGTTGTGTAAGTGGACAACATCACTAGCAGATTCTACATGGGCCATTTTCCAATGAAAACCAAGTTTTAATGCCAATATTGGTTGTGTCATGTCTCTAAAGTGGTCACATGTAAGGATAAATGTTGCCGAATTGTTTTGTCATTATAGAATACCCACAATACAAAGTTGGTCAGCACCTCACAGCCACATGCCACCTCCTAATTTTTCCACCTCAGGCACAAAAATCAAGCATGTCATAGCTATAGCAACTCCCAATTATAGAGAATGGTGGGTGTAGTTTGACTTTTGCGAAGGTGACTAACCCAAATATCATCAAGGCGGCTACTAAATCACCATGTATTACTCACCTAGCGAATTAAAGCAACTATACTGTCAATTAGGAGCCAAAAATAGGTGTCCAATTAAAGAAGCTAACCAAATTAGCCTCATCTAACTTAGGTAATGAATGCCAGAAGCCCTACCACATGTTGTAGTAAGCGCCCAACCTAGCGAGTTGGGGCAGCCAAGGTAAGTATTGGGTGCTTACTACAACTGATGGCAGGACGACATGTCTCCGTTATTGGACATAGTGGTCAAGTCATGACAAGATCATTGATTACAGATGATGAAATGCCTCCTCGTATCCAATCAGCAATAGACATGTCAACAAAGTCATTTGGCCTAACCACTACATGATCGTAAAATCTGTAATGGGTACTGGATGACCCATAAGATATCCTTCCCAAAGCATGTATGAAATATTTCAACTCCTTGTTCAGATTTCATTGTTTTGGCATGCAGCTGTCTGAGAAGCTCTACAAAGAAGAAGTATCCTGCAGTGACCATTCTGCTGTCCAGAATCAGGTATATTCCTACTAGAAAGTTGATGTTCTACTTTTCAGTGTTCATCATCATAAATGTGTAAAGGGATTTTTTTTTTCCTTGGTTTAGGTTTTTGGATCTGGATTAAACCTTAGCGCCTATTGATTGCCCATCAATTGTAAGATCTAGACTGATTATGCCAAATACCATGCGCCATATTTTTGAGCTGATTTCCACACTAAAAACTTTGGGCACACTATTTCTCCAACCACAGTATTTAACATCAAAGGTCTGGGTGCAAGCATGGTAAAGTGGACCAAAATAGTGCTCCGGTATACTAAAACCATAATTTTTTTGATCAAAGACCTAAAAGTAGTAGCAAAGTGTTGTTTAAATTGGATTTTTTTTCATGATGACCTCTATTATTGTGTTAAATAATCAAATGTATAATATCAAGTTGAGATCTACAAAAATTATCATTAAAAGTGATGCTCAAAAGCAAATGGTTGAATCTAGTTTTGGACGTAGATTTCATGACCTTAAATATTTTAAAGTTGGAATTTTTTCATATTCCTTGAATTCATTATACACTTCAGGGCATCATCACAAAATTTTGTAGAAAACCATCAATTTAATGTAATTCTATTGTATTGTAAAAAAAATTAGACAATTGCTTGTTCAATATCACCTACTTGTACACCACTTGCAGCGTCTTCTAAAATATGTAGATTTTTCTTGGAATTTTTTTTGTCATCATAAATTTCTTGGCTTGTAGATCAATATGTTTTTTCAATGTCCATGATTTTTTTTTCTTCACAAATTCAAAGTTAATATATAGTTTTGAATCACTTTCACTCAACACTAGGCAAGGATCAAGAGCTATCCACTTTGCCGTGCTTGCCCCCATCTGTGTAATAAGTTACAATATTTCTATTGGATTGAAAATAGTATGCATTTGCCAACTTCCAACCTAGCGGAAGGAGGTGGGAATGTCACGGGAGCACAAGAAGTTTAACAAGGGTTGCACTACTTTCTTGTATGATCATAACATTATTCAGATCCATAACAGTGTTCTGTGGGACTGACAGTATTTAGCAGAATATTCCATCATTCAGACGGAATGTGAAGAATATTCTATAGAATATTGTCAGTCCCACATAACATTGTTATGGATCTAAATAATGTTATGATGGTGCATATTGTGGGCCACATTATAGGGTTGCTTAAAGTAAGTAACAAATATGCTTCTGCCCACAGTATTTACCTTAGTCAGAGCAATCACCACCTTATCATTCAGCTTTCAACTCTTTGTATTCACTTTTCCATTGTCCAATGGCTTCTCATGTTGTTGCATTAATGGCTCCTGCTTGGCAAGTGCCTTACATGACTTGGCAATACGGTTCAATCCGGATACTTTGTGCAAGGGTTTCTTAATTCTTCATGTTGTAATTTCTGATGCTTTTGGGGAGTCATCAAGCTGCATCAGTGCTGACTGGAGTCGTTGTGCAGCTTCTAGCCGTGGTGTCAAATATAATCCAAGTGGCTGGGCCTTTGTGTAAATCCTCATCTTTCAAGTTATTCGTTCTGCTCTTGAAGGTAAGCACTCTTTCCCTCTTTACCCATATTAAATGCCTTTGTTTTCTCGTGGAGGTCACTCTTTTGTGAGACATTAAGAACCATGTGTCCAAAGGAGTAAATTTTATAAGAAAAAATTACATAAATATAGAGTGCCAAAAAACTTCTTTGAGAATATAATTAGGTATATTTCTAGAATATTCACCAAATAGATGGAGTATCCCATGATTATGTGCACTAAAACACCCCTTTATTGCACTACAAGGGAGTTACCCCACCCCCAGGATTGATTTCCTTACCCTCTCCAGTGTGTGACGTGGAAATAAATTTTAACATATCTTAGTGGATGCAGTTGCAGAGTGTTGAAGAGGATCCACACCTACAAAAAAGATCAGGTGAAGTCCTAAATTGGCTTGCGAGTGCCTTGGGAATGCAAGCGACAAGGGAATTGTATGTGCAACACATCCACAGCCTGATGGACATTGTGACCGCTGGCCATGAAGGTTGGTCATCGGGCTTGCCTGGAAAGCTCATGTTTCAAACATTCATGCGGAACGCCAGTGACACAGTAAGCACAGCCAGCATTATAATCCTCTCCATTTGCTTTAGGTTCTAAAGCCATTCGTTGTGGCGAACAATGTATATTCATTGTTGAACAAATGACACAAAAGGTGCATTCATCTAATTTGCTAACAAGTACACTAAAGAATCATATTAGTGTGGATGGAAATTAGCGTGGAAATAATTATTGTGGGTCATTCTAATTGTCAAGTTGGGGTGGAAGTAATATGGGTCTAAGACCTCAAGACTTCCCCTCGGTTTTCCTTGAGCCGCCCAATGAACATCTTACATAGAATAAAATAGTCGCCTTACATCAAAAGTAGCCTAGAATAAAATTCTCACCCACATCAATTTCTTACCAAATGATAATGTGGTCCACACAAATCTTAAACTAGAGATTTAGTGTGGGTTGAAAATTGTTGTAGCCCACATTAAATTTCATTATAAGAATCAATTTGGGCTCTAGAGAATTATTGTGGCCCACACTAAGGTACTGAGGCCTTAAAGTAACACCTTCCCTTTTGGTTAATCCTTAAGCCGTCAACAAGTGAGTGCAACGGTGCCATCAAGTAAGTCATTGTTAAAAGCAATCAATCATTTGCGACATTAAGTATAAACTAACACCACTTCGGCCATTCGTAATAGGGGTGTAAGAAGAATGCAAGAACACTTTTAGAAGAGCACCAACTTTGGCCAATCACAATGGCTAATCAGGGATCTATCTACTCACAAAGGTGGTGGAAGAAGTGATCCACAAAAGGGAGACAACACCTTCATTTAATAGAAGATTCTCACATGCAATAAGGCCAATTTTTGTGATGATTCTCACTTAGCAATCCAACATCAATAGATCCCCCCCAGTGCCTAGTTGAGAGTAAAAAGCTCTTTCCTTTAGACAACTTTGAGATTTTCTGTGGATTACATATGAATTTATTATTATTTTAAATGTTTTTTATTTTGTAGACTCTGTATAGATTTTCTAATCTATGGGTTTTTTTTGAAATTTTCCAAGCTACTTAACCTTCCTAAAATAAAAATAAAAATTTCTTAAAGTGTCACTTTAAGGCCTCGGTACGTTAATAGGACTATTTGATGCAGTGTATTTTTGTGTAACCTGGAGACTTGTTGTTTAACATGGGACAATGTTGGGCAGGTGGGCCCCTATTTGGAGTCCCTATTGCCATTGTTTGGGGTTTGCCTCCAAAGTCACCAAGATCCTGCTCTGCGGATAAGCTTCCTCAAGGTAATACACCTGAACTTTTTTTCTTTTTTCTTTTTTTTTGAGACAGAAGGCCAACAAACCAGCACCAAAGCACAGGAGGTAGTTGACCACCTGGCAAGTTTCTGTCAAGTAGAGAGGAGATTTCACAGCCGGGATTCAAACTGCCAACCTCTTCCTTGAGATTTGAGTATCTCTCCACCATCATCTAGTAGTTTAGGGTCGCCTCGGACCAATACACCTGAACTTGAACGTTGAAGAATCAATTACCATAGATCTACAAAAAGCCATGACCTAACGTACATGACCCTATTGTGAGCACTTCCAACCTCACAAACAACTTTAGTTGTTAATTTAGATACGGAATTGCATGACCATGTTGGCAATTGCGATGAACCATGAAGAAATTTGAAGTTTCGAAGTTAGAATTAAGATGCACAACTTATAAGAGGTCAAAGTGAAGATTTTCTCTCTTTCGAAGTCCTCACATAGATCCTTCCAATTGTGTTCACTATTGAACCCTAGGATTATGTCTACGTTTTATGTTTTAAGCAGACGGTCCAATCTCATTGTGACATGTGACTTTTTGGTGTCCATGCTTGACCGCAAGTCTTGCCATATACTACTCAATATAGGTGTGTGATTGAGAAGAGTGACCACATAACGGCCCACACATCTTCATCGGTCAAAGGCACTTATGAGATTTCTTCTCAACATACTCTCAAAAACGGGCCCTTTGACACTTGAGGTTTTCATGTTCTCATCAACATGCACTGTGAATGACGTTGTCTATCGTATTGAACCAGCTGTTGGACGAGTTATTTGAGAAGCAAGAGTTGGCAGCATCATGGGCACCTCTTGCTCAGCACATAATTGGAAAACTTCTCATTCCTTCTGCCGTATGGCGTGCAAGCAAGGTACACCTTTCTCCACATCAATATAACCAGTTAAGGTAATTGGGCCTTAAACGGACACTTCTAGCTCTGCACCAACGTCTCGTAGGATGCGAAACACGCAATTAGATGCCGGTTCCATATCGTGTCCATAGCCATTTTCCTCATGATTTTTGGAGCCCATATGAAATACCTCGTTCCTTATTGTGATAAGGATTCTTGAGCTCATTAAATGATCATAGAGGTTTCCCCTCAACTATGTTGAGCATTGAGACTAGAATGGTTAACAAATTTTGCACACGTAGTTTGTTCTCGTTTAAACACGTGTCCTTTTGGTGTCCATTCTTAGATCCACACCTAACCTCACACCACTCAAATATCTGATTAAAAAAGAAGAAACCGAGTAAGGCCTGTATACCTTAGCCCACTTCCCACTCCTTCAATTACAAGTGTGGTGTATTTGCTGAGGAGGTGATTCGAACTGAAATTGTTCTATTGTATTATAATTGTGTATGTCTCAGACTGAAGCTGCTGTAAGGTATGGTGCTATGGTGGCGCTGGGGACATTTTTGAAAAGAGATTTGTGTAGCCAGGTGCTCTATACAACTTAAAATCCTGGGACAAGGGTCAATCAATTCTCTTAAGGTCTAATGATATGAATCATCAGCAGGCTTGAAAAGAAAAGAAAAGAAAAGAAAAGAAAACTGTAAAATTCACAATGTGCACTATTTTGTCTAATTAGTGTGGGTTACGCATTGCTATAGCAGTTTACTGAGAGTATCATGTTTTACTCAGATAACATAAGTACACTAAATATGGTATCTAGTGTCATATGGTGTTTTATGCCACTATGGTAACTTTTCGAATGACGCTTTCTTATGAATAAGTGAACAACTATTGTCATGGATGATGGATGCGTTTCATCCACTGGCCAAAACCCCACCTTCTCTCGTCATCAACTTGTGATGAAATATTGTCATGGATGATTGAAATCTGGATGAAAAAACTCTTTGTAAGTGACAGTAATGGCAACACTGGAAATCTATAATCCCCCAAAAAGTTTACAAGGAATGACAAATAATGTTGGGTTCACATTTTATGTTGCTGACACTACACCACAGTTTATAATTATTTTTTGAGCAAGACAATTAGAATTGGTGACACTAAATATCATGTTTAGTGTAGTTAGTTAGTTTAATATAACTTAGTTGGTTAAAAAAACGATAATGCCAGTAATACGTTAAAGAAACATGTAACTCCGAATGGTAACCCACACTAATTAGACAAAATAGTGTAGTGCTATTCGAAAACGGAGGAACTTACTTCATAACAGTATTGAAGATTGCTTACCACCCACAGTAAGACATTTTAAAAAAGAGCTCAATGCAGTCTAGGCACATGCAGTAAGTGACAAGAATCAAGACTAGGCTTGTATTGGCAGGCACAAATAGAAGAAATAACAAGCATGCCTGAGGGCTTCCTTCCCGTTGTGAAAACATGCCTTGATGAAGACTATTTTTTGGATGTCCGACGTGCGACTACACATGTGATGTATCAATATATACGAATCACAGGCTCCATCTTGACAGGTGTAAATTATAGAACCTTATCAGAGTGCTTCATCCAAAATCTAACTCGTATTTCAGGTTGAACCTACTTACTGACAAGCATCTGTAAGGTATAGTTTAGGACCTTGTATGACATATTTCTGGCTCCACCCAACCTGATCACCCAGCTGAATAATGTTATCCAGTGTCGGTCTTTATAAGTTAGGTAACTTTATGGATGCGAGGAGCACTTCCACATGTTGTAGTAAGCGCCCTGGCCTACCAAACCGCATCAACGAAGGTAGGTGTTGGGTACCTACTCCAACCGATGGCAGGGTGACACGTGCCCAATAACAGACGTAGTGGTCATGCCATGGCAGGGTTGTCAAGTACGGGTGATAATGTGCCTCCTCGTATCCAATCAGGAAGAGACACGTCATCAGTATTCCTTGGCCTGACCACTACGAAACTAACATGCCTGCCAATGTGCACTAAATTGGAATGTCGAAACAGATGAGGACAGGAGTGGATTGATTAAAATTCTTGAGAAACGCATGGACGACAGCAGTAACATCATCCGCCTTGGCATTTTGCCAGCAGTGACTGTTTTCTTCTTGACAATGTCTTCAACTTTCAGCGACTCCAAAGTAAGCAAGCAAGTTCATCCTCGAATCTTTTACAATCATGTTCAACTCAACCCTTTGTCCTTGAAATAGGATTTATTTATTGTGTCATCACTTTCATAAGTTGCAGGACTTGGTGCAAGCAGTTACTGACAAACTTGTTTTGGGATGATACCCATGGATAGAAAATAGAAACAGATGTATAAAATTATACCACATACATTTGAGAGTTAAACAATCCACGTTTGGGGTTGTCAAAGTTTGTAGACCAGATGGTGGACGTGTCTCATGTTGAAGTTTGAATATCATCTTAAGATAATGTTCATTTTCGGGTGTTCAAATTGCTCAAAATAGTTATTACTTACAATGGGCAACACACACATGTTTTTCTCCTCACTCAGTGACCCTCTATGAACATCAAATTCACTCAAAGCATAGTTCTCCTTTAAATAAAAGTGAAATCTAACATGACTCGCACCTAGATATCCTTGAAACATATAAGAATCTCCATGCCAAGTGAACCACGGTGATGAGAACATCCACACGGGCAACCAAGAGTTGATACAGTGCACTCTTTGTACCAAATCATATGTGCAAAAGCTCACTCATACTACAAGTCATAAAGTGTTCAAAAGACCATGTAGGAAGTAATGTCAGTGTGGTTCATTTTCATGCTTTGCAGGTGAAAGATTTTGTTTCTTTTCTCATCGTCCACATGGATGACCAACACCCAAAGATCCAGGTCAAACATCATACACATGTGTCCAGTATTTCTTAAGTTCACACAGATCAAGAACAACGTATGAAAAATGTATAACCACAACTGCTCACATTTCTGAGCAAAGGTCGCCTGATGTGGTGATCAGAGTAGGGCAGACCAGCTCACTTGTAAGCAACTGTGGTAAGTGAGCCTTGAAAACAGACACTTTTAGCTCTTTCATATCCTATGAGAATTGAGTGCACACCCAATTAGTGCAAGATGATTAGCAAATGTAAATTGTGACCATAGCGATTTTCCTCATAATGTTCGGAGTGCATATGAATATTTTATTCATCTTCAAAGTGAAGTTCCTCTTGCACATTAAATTATCACAGAGGTCTTCCCTCAACCTCCTATTTATGTTGACAATTGAGCCTAGAATGGTTAATGAATATTGAGCATGTAGTCCAATCTCTTTTAATCACGTGTCTTATTGCTGTCCATTCTTAGATCCACGCCCAATAACACGCCACTCAAATAAATATAGATGCCCAGTTAGGATAAATCACTGAATTAATCCCGCTTACCTTAGGTATTGTGGTATTGACAATAAAGAAGTCATCCTAGAATCAGCACACAAGTCCCATTGCAACTAAACCCAGTCTTGCACATTCTTTGCAGGAGGGTGTTTGTAAAGCACTTGAGGCATGTGCTGTTAAGAAACCGGATGTGGTAAGGGACATCCTACACAGTGTTCATAATCTCCACCGAGATCCACAATATCTTGACCGCATACTTGCAGTTACAATACAACTGAAAAGTGGCTAGATGTGAACATTCTCCACAAAGTCACCATGTATTTTAAGTGAATACAGACCTCTACGCGGGGTTTAGATGAGAATGAGTTCATCCAGAAAGTAAAGGCACTAGGGATTTCTAGAGGTAACTTCTGCAGGGTGACATAGGAGGGTGACATGAACTCAGCCTGATGGAGGAGGGCCCACAAGGAGGACGACATCTAGTCCAGGGAATAAATCTCAAAATTGGGCCCAAAAAATCCTCTCGTTTTGACCAAAAAAAAAACCAAACTTCCTTTTTATTTTAGGACTTAAAAGGATATTGCAAATGGGATTTTGAGAAGTTTCCTCAAACTCATGGTTTCGGCCCTCTCTTTTCCCCCATTACAGGTAACTCTTTTATACCAATATCATTTTGGGAATCTAAATGTGGTGGTTTCCAGCTTCTGACATGCATACAGATCTTTTTAAGTACTTAAAAATTATATTTTCATAGATATACATACCAGTCATCAAACAAGGTTCAGTATGCAGTGCTCATGGTTGATCTCACAACCACCGACATAGATAATGAACACTACACATACATATTGCACTACAATTCAACAATTTCACTATCGTTTAACTGCAACATTTCGTCTTATGACATTGTTAGCTCCTGTCTTTATTTGTTACAGGAAGGCAACCTTGGTCTCTACTCATACCAGGTTTTCTTCTTCTGAGATTTTCCATAGCCTTCCTCCCCGTACCCCGCTTCCTCCAAATTAGACTGAGGCTTGGGACGACCTTGACTACCATACTCTGCATATTCAATTGTAAGCACAGCTAAATCAGTTCAACTCTGGAATTGTGCAGACAATAAAGCCCCAGACAATGGTCCCATTTGATATGCTTGGTCATTTCAAATACTAAAACTATCAAGAAATATCAAAATTTACAAACAGGTGTACTATCTGAAGCTGGAAAACATTCTAAGAGCAATTTCCATGGTCGATGTACAATGATTCTCCCACTAATCGGCTTTCTAGCTCATTCCACCCACAAAATGCATATATTTGCCAGCCAAATTATTGAGAGGGTCAGTTCCATTGGTTTCTTTGCACACAATATCAATAATTCCTTTCCACTTGTGGTCCACATGACAGCAGCAACAATAAAGACTGAGTAAGAAGATTGCACCTTCTGATCCATATTGAGCAGCAGGAGGCTTTTGAGAATAGCCTTGACCACCATACCCTGATTCTTCTTCATACCCATACTGCGATGCTTGCGGTTTGTTAGGATGGCCACCATATTCTGATTCTTCAGAAGCATACTTTGAAGGCTGCGGCTTTTGAGGACGCCGGCCATACTCTGATTCTTCAGCATCATAGTTCGATGCTTGAGGTTTTTGAGAGTAGCCACTGTACTCTGATTCTTCGGATCCATATGCCGACGAACCTTGCGGCCTCTGAGGACGTGTGCCGTAATCAGACCCCTCATTTTCATACTGCGAGGGTCGAGGCTTACTAGGACGCTGACCATACTCGGATTCTTCAGTTTCATATTTTGAGGGAGCAGGTTTGTGAGGACGACCACCATATCCTGACTCTTCAGACTCGTATTGTGACGATTGAGGCTTCTGAGGACGTCCTCCACCATATGCTGCTTCTTCAGATTCATATTTTGAAGATGCAGGTTTCTGAGGGCGGCCACCATATCCGGATTCTTCAGACTCGTATTGTGACAATTGAGGCTTCTGAGGACGTCCTCCACCATATCCTGCTTCTTCAGTTTCATAGTTTGAGGGAGCAGGTTTCTGAGGGCGACCACCATAGCCTGGTTCTTCAGATTCATATTGCGATGGTTGTTGAGACTTGTGAGGACGTCCTCCACCATATCCTGCTTCTTCAGATTCGTATTTTGAAGGTGCAGGCTTCTGTGGGCGACCACCATACCCTGATTCTTCAGAATCATATTTTGATGGTTGAGGCTTGTGAGGACGTCCACCGTACTCAGATTCTTCGGTCTCATAATTTGAAGGGGAGGGCTTCTGAGGTGGCCCACCATATCCGGATTCTTCAGAGTCATACTTTGATGGGTGTGGTTTCTGAGGTCGCGGACCACCTTCATACTCTTCGTCGTCTACACGGCCTTGACCTACATGCAAGTCATCACCATGCAATTGTCAAAACATGCCAAAATAATGTTTGTAACATCACAGTTTGGAACTTCAAGATTGGTTTCTTAAACTAAAAGTATTTTCTTGGGGCCAATGAAATTTGTCAGGAAAGTGGTGCTGCATTAGCACCACTTCATTTTCTATTACTTGGACCCAGTGTAAACTCCTTGGTTCCAAAATTTTGCTCTTGGCCAATTGAGTTTGTCAATTTTGAAGTTTTTTTGGTCTTGAACCCCAATGTGAACCCACTCTCATATACACGGGTGCAACATGCTAGGGCCGCACAGGTCCAAGCTAGTGTACAACAAAAGACTTCATTAATTAGCAAATAAACATAACCATCTTCAATATTTCTTACCACTGGAGGGTTTCGCTGGAACCTTGGCACCTGGGGCCCCATGTGCCTGTCCATAGCTATCCAGGTATGAACTTGCTTGCTCAACATAATTACCATAAGGAGACTTATCCAAACCTCCGTACATTGATAGTCCTCCCAACAGGTCCGACGCTGCCGCTGCCATTTCAAAACACAGGGCCAGACATATCTTTTTCATTTCACTTCTTCATATATAAGTATCAAACAGGTAATTGGCATCCTCAAGCTCTTGGCCTACCAGCCAGTTTCAGCAACTTTGATTTGTAATTACACAGGATACACTCACAATGGTCCTGAAATTGTGATGATACATCATTGGATCACTTCTTTTAACTTAAAACCATTATGAGATACAAAGAAATTGCTATGCTGCATTATCCAGACCCAGGATTCCACCTGTTGGGATACAATTACAAAATCAAAATGTGAACAAAACCAATTAAGAAATGTAAACCCATGTAGTTTGACTGTCTCCATCGCACCTTGTTGACCAGTTCTATTTCATTACTAAGTATGAATACTGACCATGTCCCAAATCCTGCTTTACCATTAGCTGGGTCCAGTCTAATGCCAGAACAGATTTTGTAAATTGATTTGTCTGGAACTTCTTGAAAATACAAACTACTCATTAATCCAAAATAAGTAACTTCCAAGTTCAGCTACCAAGTAGCAAAAGCATGTACTGGAAAATTTACCTGCAAGCTTCCCAGGATCCATTTTCTCTCCAGAAGCAGCTTGGTAGAGCGTCTGCAAGCCAACCCAAAACATCTTATAATCATCCATAAGAGCACCACAATGAATGATATGAGGTACAGAAAGGAATCTTAGGTCCAGTGGAGATGGAGAATCTTACAACTATGATATATCACCTTTAATTTTTTATTAAATTTGTTATTTTTATTTTTATTTTTAAATCAGTCCACTTCCCATGCGTTACAGTTTTCCTACTCAACAATTACCAATGCTAAAAATTCTCCTACAGTACCCTCGTAACCCTGACACAGCTCCCTCTAAATTCATCACCATTGTCTGAGCTTATTGGTGGTGTTTAAAAATAGACAATATTAGTCTAAGTAACCAAAGCTTGACCAGAACAGAAACCTGAATTTTGGACTTTAAAGAAAACATGCATGCAATTTCCAAACAACTAATGTATATCCAAGCTTCTAAAATGCAACTATTGTGGCAAAATCCCCAAAGTATTCAGAAGGCCTCAGCAATCGCCAGGACCCTCAATCCTACCAGACCCAAATTTCTTTGTCCTCCTCTAAATTGACCACCATTATCTCAGCTTCTTGGTGGCGTTTAAAAACTCAGTGTGATATTAGTCTAACCAGAGACTGACCAGAACAGAAACCTGAAAGTTGGACCCAAAGACAAAATAAATGCCATTTTCAACAATCAATACTCCGTCCATCCAAGATTCAAAATGCAGCAAATATTAGAACGAGGGTAAACCTAGTGCTGCCATAGAGCTCAGATATGGCCATAGGCCTCGGCATGCATAATCTTCAATGGCCAGGACTTATAAACACCAAGAACAAATACAAGTACTGCATCCTTTGTTCTAACCAGATTCTAAGTAAATGCCATTTTCAAATAATCAATCTCCATCCACCCAATCTTCAAAATGTAACAAAGATTAGAACGAGGGCAAACCTGGGCGCTGCCATAGAGCTCAGATGTGACCAGATACTACATTCATCACCATTATCATGTCTTCTTGGTGGTGTTAAAAATTCAGTACAACAATAGTCCAACCCAAGGCTGACAGAAGCAGAAGCCTGAAAGCTTTACTCCAAAGAAAAAACGAATGCTTAATGATTTTCAAACATTCCATCTCCCTCCATCCAAGGTTCGGAAAAAATGCACCAGACATTAGATCAAGGGTAAGATGTAGCCAGATTATAAATTCAACACCATTTGGTGGTATTTCAAATTACAGTACAACAGTAGTCCAACAAACGGAGACTAACACAGAAACCCAAAACTTAGACTCCTAAGGAAATATGAACGCTATTTTCAAACAATCAATACTCCATCCATCCAAGCTTCAAAGTGCAACAAACATTAGAAAGAGGGAAAACCTGGCAATGCCATAGAGCTCAGACGTGGCAATAGGCCTCGGCATGCATTTCCATCAATGGCCAGGACCCATAAACACCGAGAAAACATACAAGTACTGAATCCTTGATCCTAATCCTAATTTCTAACCTTAATCTTAATTCTAAATTCACCATTATCATGTCTTCTTAGTGGTCTTCAAAAATTCAGTACAATACTAGTCAAACCGAAGCTTGACAGAAACAGAGACCTGGAAGCTGGACTCCAAAGATAAACGAAATGCAGATGATTTTCAAATAGCCAATGGTCCATCCCTCCATCCAAGCTTCTAAATACAAAAATCACTAGAACATTAGGACAAGGGTGAACCTGGGCACTGCCATAGAGCTCAGATGTGGAAGCTTTCTTCTTAGGCACCCCGCCATGTGCAGATTGTTGGCTAGCATGTGGCCCTGAATCATCATACTCTTCGTCGTCACGGGGAGGCCTGGGGTTCGACCCTCCTGCGGAATGCATCCCTGGGCCATCCTCTGCCTCCGATGCCCCTCCATGTGGCTTCTTCCCTCCCCCTTGCACTTGTTGTGCAATCTTCGCAGCATTCATCAGGAAATCCATCTCTACTCTCCAACACAACCTACAACTATCCAAACACCAACACACAGGGGAGATCTGGAGTGAGCAAACGCGGCACAGCTTAGCAAAATGCGTTAGATAAACGCAACAGAGTAGAGGTAAGTATGGATGTGATGAAATGCACGTACCTACACGTAAGTGTGAGATACAAAGGGAAAGGTTCCACAAATCTGCACAGGTGTGGGGTTCCGAACGGAAGAAGAAAATGGAAGGAAGCAGAAGATGCATTGGGAGGGGCAGAGCTATGTGAGTGGATGAATGTTTCTGATGTGGAGGAATTACTTTCATCCATGAATGATGGATGAGCTTCTGGACGGGAAAAAGTGGATGGGAATCCGCAGTATGGTAGGTGGGTCTTAAATACACTCGTAAACTCCGTAATATCAACCCCCAAAATAAACGGGACTTGTTCAAGGGCATTGGCTGGGGGGCACCGCAGAATAACTTTGCCAGGCAAAATTGGGATTGGCTGTAGGGGTGGGCTGAAACCTTTGAGGGAATCCAGGGTGGCCTTGAGGAGTATGTGGCAGGGGACATGGGTGTTCAGTGAGACGTGGGTCCAAGCAGCGACGATAGTGTCAACAGCAGATGGAAAGGTAGGTGCCAAGGCACTCTGGAATTGGAAGGCGGCGTGGGAGGGGAAGAGTATGTAATCTTATGTGTGACAAAGTTATTTCTTTTGCATGATGCAAAGAGTCTAGGGCGGCATTTAACATGGTCTGCCAGCATCATCTTCCCCATCCAACTCATGGGATGCGGTTCACAGGCACCCTGCTCGTTTGGCTCGGTGGCAATTCCTTGGATAGTCTAGATGAAGTTTTTTTTTTACAAATTCCCTTGTATGAAGTTAGATGGAATAAAGAAATATGTTTGTATGTGTCACTAGCATGTCTTTTTTTGGATTGTCATGCAACCTGCTGCTATTTTAATATACAAATAGTATATTGGCATATGGCATTTATATCAATTAGTACACACCACCCGAAAAAAACAATCGTAAAAGACAACACCCCAAAAAGACACGTCATCTTGTACATATATACAAAGTTTAGTTTTTCAAATAGATAGATAGATAGATGAGGCTTAGACACCCTTGCTCTCAGGCTCCGCAGTTACAATACAACAAGCAAATTGTCACAACATAGAATGCGCTAACCTTCACCTCTGACACCCATATCCAACTCATCTCATTTTACCCCATTCATGCATATCATAGCTAAATGCCACTCCTTCTCTTATATCATGAAACCATGGGGAATAGATGCTCTCGGTTTAAATCTTACTCCTTGTTATCACATTTCCCTCCCATATATCATGGGTTTTGACATTAAAATAAACCACAAGTTTGCACGCATCAAGTTATCATCATTGTAATAACCAATGACTTTGTCTTATTCCATAATGTCACATGACACACTAATTATCTTTTATCACGCATCCGTGTTAACACCACATAACTCCTTAATATCACATGCACTTCAATTGCCACAAGTGTGATATTACAAAGTTTAGGTTGTAGTTACTTTTTCTGTCTACATCATTTCTGGTACTTAGTGTCACATACACTACTTGTGAAGGTCCTGAACTAGATGCCTTGAGGTCTCAAAAGTGTAATGTCCGCTAGTTACCAATATGTTACCATTTGTCCACATAAAGTAATATTTTTGAGTGAAAACATATTTACATTATGGTATATATTATAGCACATTAGGATACTTGAGATGATAGTTTTGTGTTTTAGTATGCAAGGAGAAAATATTGACGAGCGTACTAATGACAAGTGTCATGTGTTTACATTTTAGTATGTAAGGGGAAGATATTCTTGAGCATACTAGTGCCAAGTGTCATTTGTGTACACTTTAATCAACTTATAGACCATTGTGTAGCATAGGCATACACCACATAACACTATTGAACAGACTCATGCCAAGATATTAGTGAGTGCACTTGAATGCCAAGTGTGATGAGGTGACACTAATGATGAAGTTGTCGATCATTAGTGTAACCTATCATACGCCTCAAAAGAAGGTAAGTGACACAATTACACATGTGACACTAAATACCATGCACTGTGTACAAAATGGTTAGCAAATCCAAATTGACGCCGTACCGCTTTCCTTGTGGTTCACAAAGCTCAAATGAATATCATATTCATTATCAAAGCGGGGATTCTCATGCTCAGTGAATGGTAACATAGGTCCCCAATTGCATAACATTATTCAGATTCATAACAATGTTATGTGGGGATGAAAATATTCCACGAAGTACCACGGACATAACATTATTCAAACCCATGACAGTGTTCCGTGGGACTGACCGTATTCCAGGTTCCGTGGGACTAACCGTATTCTAGGGAATATTCCCCACATTCAGATTGGATGTGAAAATACCGGGAATATTCTCTAGAATATTGTCAGTCCCACAGGACACTGTCATGGGTTTGAATAATGTTATTGAGCACTATCAGTACCACAAAACATTGTTATGGATCTGAATAATGCTATATGGCTTATTCAATGTTGAATCAAATTAACAGTTGCGTGGCACCACAAGCGAGAAAAGCATGTGGTACAAAAAACCCACATCAACTCTAGAAATATAAACCTACATAAACTTTTTTCCAGAAAATACACAAAAAGAGAGGAAGCTAGCACCTACCCCAGATACACCATGCAAGCATGCCTGCAAAAAGAGAGGGAGTAGATGGTGCAATGGGAAGGGGCAGAGTTTCATCCATGGATGTGGATGATATGGGAGTGGATGAATGTTTGTGATGCGGGAGTTATGTGACCCGTTGGTGATGGATGAGCTTGTGGATGAACCATGCAGCCATGATGTGCCAAACTAGTACGGAATGTTGATTATTTGTGTGGATGTAAATTGATTCTTGTTGACCAACAAAGTGACATGTGTCATTACGTGATTGGTTTGAAAAGGGATTTTTGGCCACGTCACTTTTTGGCCACATCATTTTATGGTCAATCACGTTAAACCAAAAAAATGAAAAGGATTTCTTGTGGTTGGTGGTCGTGAAATTCACAACACTTTTTGAAAGCTTTGGTCACGGGACTTATTGTAAAGTGGACCTAGACCAAGATGTAGTGTTTTTCATGAAAATAAAAGCGTGACAAAAATACAAAAATAAGGGTTAGTTTAAAATAAGCATTGTTAAAATAATATGTTTTGAAAATGAGAATTGCTAAATATGGTTTCTTTTCTTTTGAAATGGTCATCTTATTTTCCGTTAAGACAACCTATTTGAATTCGGTTGTCGTAAATTCTATGTGATCACCAAAAATTATCCATTTTGGACATGCAAGATTTCATGTCACTTCAATCTCACTTCTCATTCGTTTTTCGACATGCTCATACATGGTCACTTTTAATTTTTCAATGACCTTATTTAAAACGATGTGGAACTACCACTTATTTCTCATCCAGTGACATGTTTTCGAAAGTAGTGGTCACGGTCACTGGTCACTACACCAAATAGTCCTATTAGTGTGGGTGGATATTTAGCGTGGGCCACACTAATTTTATAGTCAAAGTGATGTGTTTGCAAACGGGACAGTGGAATTAATTGAGTAGAGATATTAGAGGACGTGGAGATGTCGCCTCATTGGGAGTAAAGTATGTGGTTGTTATTCGGATCGTTTTTCATGTTCTCCAACTTCTACCCCTTATATTTACATAATGGAACTTGTGTTGCAATAGAAAATCTAGGAGGAAACATGAGCACAAATCGGACTGTAACTAAGTCACAATCCTAGTTGGCACAATACATGGCAACAATAAAACAAATAACTAACCTTCAAGCTTGCCTCCAGCATCTAGCAAAACAACATCCTCTGCCGATACTTCCGCAACGCTAAACTTGCAACATGCTAGCCACATGATTGGTCGGAGCTAAGTTTTTGTTAATGGCAAATTTCAATAGGACTTAAGGGTTGCTTCACACTATGGCCGAAGGTTGAGAGGCCGTCGATTTCCACCAATCAAATTGCAAGAAACCAAGAATTTGGCCTCTCGACCCTTCACACTAGAGACCAAAATCCAAAGGCCATTGCAATTTAAAATGCCTACATGAAAATACTTTTTGACCAAGGCGACGAACTCTCAAAGGAAGTTTGGGTCGAACAAGAATGAAAACCCAAACTATGGTCAAGAGGCCATCGATATTTATTCATAAAAAAATCAAACATTGACAAGATCTTGGTTGTTAGATTGGAGGGGTTGTTTTGGCCAGGGAATAAAGTGGGATGCTCCTTCTTCCTTTGGACTTTGGGCTTGGCCTTTGGAGGCTTCACACTATGGCCGTCCAAGTCAAGAGGCCATGGGAGTTCATGGCCAAAGGTTTGGACTTTGGGCTTGGCCATTGGAGGCTTCACATTGTGCCCGGCCGAAGGCTTCAACTCCTATATTTTATTGGCTATTTTCAACCTATTTCTTTGGACTCTCAACAAAATTTGGCCATTCAATCCCACAGCCTCTTGCCTTGGACGGCCATAGTGTGAAGCGGCCCTAAGTTTATCACCAATAGCTAAAATGATTTCACCGCAACCAACTGCATGTTTTAGGCTCCTAGGACACGACACTCACCCTCCCAATGGCAAACCTTTGCAAGTTGTAAAATGCATACCCTGCTTGCCGAACTTCACTTGTATCGTCGCCGCAATCTGCACACATTCAAGTTCAATGGCAAATCCCAACAACTCCTGGTGTTTTGGTGGCGTTCCTCGTGTGGTGCATGTTGCCTTCGCAAGACGCAATGTTACTACCACCTTTCTTTGGATTTTTATTTTTTTTGTGTGATATCACACACACTTTTTTGTTCAATGTCCTCGGCTTCAACAAACCTTGAGCACCTTTTACTTTGACACCTATTGAAGCCTCAAACACCTCTCACTCTAGCCATACAATTTCAGCTTTATTGCCTTCAGCAAAATATGTAGGCTTTGGCCTAGTTGTTAGGCTACTTTGGAGATGAGCATGAGTTGTGTTTGAACTCTGAAGCTATTGGGTTGCGATCTTAGGGCCTTCATCATTTGCCTCTTTGTGTCTACCGACCTCTCATTCAATTTGCCAAACGCCTAGCTAGCCAACCCGGCCAGTCTGGGGCCCCCCCATAGCCGGGCAGGTGCCCTGGCTGGTTGGTTGCAAGGCACCCCCTTGCAGCTAGCCAACCAGGGTGCTTGGCCGTTGCCTCCAGCCAGGTAGGTCGGGTTGGTTGTAGACAACTCTAGTGGCCTCTGGCCGGGCCACTCTTAAAATATTCAATATTAAAATTTTGGCTTCTTGCACCCTTGTTAAGTGTTGGGCAGGGGCCCTCAATCCCTGCCACAAGCCCAAATGAAGAGCATGCCCTCCTATTAGAGGAGTAATGATACCAAAGTGCACCAACAAGGCATATATACTCACAACAACTCCTGCAAATTGCGATGTAAAATTTCAATCTCTATGTAGTCCCCAGGCAAGGACGGTGTGTTGTTGATAAACTCAATCCACATCACTTCTCTACTTTGAAATGTACCCAAGGTTGTTCTGTAACAAGTTACTCATCGCATGCCTGCAAATATACAAGTATGAAGACATTTCAAATTTCCACATGAAATAGACCCAAGAGTCAAAACTGGAGAGAGTGCCAGCCTATAGATGTAACTTGAGCATGGGCATTTCCAGCATATCCAACATCTTTTGCTACGTACTGAAGATGAGCATTTAAGATATTCTCCTGCAATACAAGCATTGGGTGAGAAATTCCACCCATCCACTGGGTCTAGACTCTTATCAATCATCCGCGTACCATGGCGGCTAAGTTCGACACAAATCAATTCATTTCTGAAGCTGAAATGCCACGTGTTCCCTGAATCTATTGACCGATACCTACGTAGTGTGGATGTGATGCTGTTTTGGAAATGCTGTTTGATCAGAAGGGTTGGCTGCATTCCAGTGTGCTTCTCCGAATTGCTTGAGTTGACTTTCTTTTGGGTGCTTGCTCTTTGACTGAGCGAGAACAAGGACGAGGATGAGGGACGATGTGGCATTAGTGCCGTGCACATGAGCAACATCAGCCGCTCTGCCAGGTGGAGGCGATGAATTTCATCCAGGCTCTGCCGGCGAGGGTGGCGAAGCGGACCGTCCGTCCCGGTCCGGAAGCCATGGATTCGCCGTCCTCCGTCAAGTAATTCTTTGCAAGTTTCTTACTACGGAACTCAATTTTTTTCTTTCTCCTTTCTCTCTCACGCTCACAAACACCGGGATAGGGTAAATGGAAGGCGGGGGAAGACGCAACAAGGCGCTTTGTGCCCGCCTGGCGTATCAGGCTCCGGCAAAGGTTTGAACGCGGCCCCCACCGACCAACCGCGGGGGGCCACTTGGCCAGCCGCCAGGCAGAAGCTGAGGCTAGCTGGGTCCATGTGCGCCAGACCATTATCGTTTGATGGAGCCGAATCAACCGATCCATACAGAACCCCAAGCGAGGGGCTAGCATGCCTTCTGGCCTTTGTGAATCCGCCAGATTGCCGTCCATGTTGTTCGATTCATGTATGGGGAACGTGGGGAACGTAGGAGGACGTGGCCACATTTCTAGACGGCACTGCAACCTCCTCGATAATCAACCACACCTACTTTCGCTTTGCTTCATTCTCACAGCTTGTCGTGGACACATCAATGTGGATGTGGTTGAAACTTTATGGTGGGCAAGAAATCGAAGCGATGGTTATCCTCGTTGGCCTTTCGGACTGTGCCAGCGTTAAAGTGGTTGCCTCCGACCTTGGCCTTGAAGCTGCTGGTCACAATTGAGCATTGAACTTCTTCTTCCTCCTCTTCCTCTCTCCTCCAGGGGACTCTTTGTAGGCGCAACTTCTCAGACCTCTCTCTCTCTCTCTCTCTCATGCTTCCTCTCCGCTTTACGCAGAGAGTCCACATTTGCACTCGCAATTTGCAGCTGACGTTTCCTCGTGGCTCCATGGCTGCTTCTCCTCCCACTCATCCCCTGGTGAGCAAGGCCATCATCGTTGGGGGCGGCCTCGGTGGCCTTTCCGCCGCTCTTCAGCTGCGTAAAGTGGGCATCGATGCGCAGGTACTTCATATACATTCTCTATGGATCTTATTATACGTCACACAGGAATGAGAAGCGGCCTTCATCGCTTCAATTTGCCCTAGGATGATGGCTGCGTGGAAGAAATCTGCCAAGTGTCACATTCACGGTGGGCAAGACTCTTGAGGAATCCCTCGTGGAAATTACCTTTCGGCACTCAAAGTGTTGATCCAGTGCTCTGCCGGAGAATTCCTTCCGCACTCGGATACCACTACTCTGATACCACCGTTCATGCTAGTGTAATTTGATCAAGAATGAGAAGACGAACGTCAGAGACATATGACACGGAGGACAATATGCATATCATTCCCATTCATGAAGACCTGTGACTAATTCTCTGTTCTTTAAGTGCTGTCCGTTATTTAACAGAATCCACTCATTTGAGGCGACAGTGCATTCTGGTCCGTCTTTATGCAGCGGAATGCCTCGGGCTCGGGCAGTGTCCTCAAATCCACGAATGCAACTCACTTAGGGCATTTTCTATACGAAATTTCCATAAAAAAATTTAATCAAATGAGTACTTGTTTTTGCGTTCGATGCAGGTATATGAGAGGGGAGATAGGTTAACTGGCGGCGAGGGCACCCTGATCTCGTTGTTTCCCAATGGCTGCAAATGCCTCTCTCAAGCAGACCCTACCATCATCACGAAGGTACTGTTTCTCCTCAACATTCAAGCGAATGTGTAGGTCAATAGAGATGGACATTAAACTAAGCCGCAGTAAGGGGCAACTTGCACATTGTTGGAACTCCTCAAGGTGCTCCTGCTTGTGATTCTGTCAGTCGTTTTTGAAGCGACATGTCAGCTCTCAATTTCGAGGCAGCAGATGGGCTCGAGGACTAAGGAGACTTCGCAGAGAACATGATATGAATCTGTCTAGCAATGGCCACAAGTATCACATCGATACAATCTTTAAAATCATCCAGCAAGCAGTCCGGTGACCTCCGCATTCATAAAATTCCAGGTAGACCTAAAGTAGTGATCTTCTTCACCACGATGTCAGATTGACTTGGAGATGAAGTTCTGTCTATGAAGAAATCTATTGAAGCCATATATACTTCCATAAACAAGACCTTGTGTAGATGCCCGAGGTATGACAAAGTTTCAGTTGAGGCATACAGATTAAAGTTTAATACCAACACAGTCAAATCTTCTTTACCTACTATCCGGGATAACTCAGGGTACTGTCTACACGCATCTACTGGATGTCAAACACATTCCTTAGCGGTTTGTGGATTAGTTTCGGACGTGTGAGCGTGATTTTGTTTCTTCAATTCAGATGCGGGAAGTAGGTCTGGCAGATGGACCTGCATTGATTGTGAATGCCTCGAGTGGAGAGGAATTGGGATCTTGGGAGCTGAGTCAGCGTATGGAGAAACTGTATGGGCAACCGGTGGTAGCCATTCTATGGCGGGACGCTCTGAGGATTCTATCCGATGCATTACCCGATGAATGCAAACACTTTGGCTACGAATGTGTGGACATATCTCAGGTTTGTTTTGGCATAGCCTGGCCTGGCCCGCTCACTTCTATGCCAAAAAAAGAAAACATAAATAAATAAGGTAGGAAAGACATCAAAGAACCTCCAATGATTTGCAAGCTCTCTTCTGTTATCAAAATGTCAGCCTAATTCGTCTAATCTGCTTTGTCACAGGATGAAGAGGAGGTTACTGTACAGTTCAAAAAAGGCGAGGAGATCGTTTCTATGAAGGTGAAACTTGTGACCTGTACCTACAACCTCTAACTTACTCAGACTTGTTCCTTGTCTTTTGTCTTCATCTGACCACATTTTCTACCTTATAATTTCTCCTTGGCAAAAAAGAACTGGTGCTTAAACAATTGATATTTCTTTGGTTTGTTAGAGTTAAAAGGTGCAAAAGATGTAGCCTACCATAATTATTGAAAACAAACTCAATTCAAAGTGCCAAAGTTTCCCTGAAGAGTGCTCAAGGTAAAGAATTCAAAGGCAAACTGACCTCAATCACTTGGGCCGACGAATAATTGCACGTGCTGCGAAGTACCGATGAGAAAAATATTCAAGTTGGAATTTTCTTATCTGTAACCATCCAGTAACATGTGGATGTCTCCCAGCCCTGTAACATTTTCCCATCCTGTAACATGTGGGTGCCTCGCAGTCCAAAGTCTCAACTTACGTATGCTCTCATGTATTTGTAAGAGCATACTGAGAGTCGGGTGCCAACTTAGCATGTGGAATGGAGTGGATGTTTGAATAAGCATGTTCTGGGTGTTTCTTTGGGATGGGAAATAGGCACCTCTTGCGGTTGGTGCTGATGGCATCCGCTCTGTAGTTCGTTCAAAGGTTTTTGGTCTTTCAACACCTCGGGATAATGGTCGCACAATGTGGCGTGCGGTGATTGATGAGGGACTCTGTCACCACCTGGTTATTCTCTATCCTTGTATTGAAAACTCAAAGGTCTCCTTAGATAAAATCCTCTTTTCACACTAACTAGAAGTACATATGCCTAGATATTGCTATTAAGGGCTTACTCAATGTATGCTTTCAAAAAGTGTTTACTAATTCACATGACCCATAAATGCTAATTATGTGGTAGAGTCGACCAAATGTAACAAATATACTGTAAATTTGTTGAAGGTTTAAAGACTTAGTTGCAGTTGCAGGTTTAAAGACTTAGTCTGATCTGAATCTGATTGATGTTTTTCTTCTTGAGACCAACTTTGCCAATTGTAGGGTTTACCAGTCGGCACAATTTCTGCATTAGATAAGGGGAGGACCATGTTTGTCATCAACGGCGTTAATGGCAAACTTTACTGGGCATACAGTTTGACCGATGCAGCTTCTGAAGGACGTGCACAAATAAGGTCAAAAAATCTTGAAGAAGCAAAAGCAAGAGTGAGGCAAGAGTTTCAGGGCATGGACATGGCTCTTCAAATACTCGAGGTTAATTGGCTTTTCTATCCACCTCTATTACGTTTCAGTGAATCATTCTGATTGAGGAATTAAATTATCATCTGATTTATGTACAATCATGTGAACATGTCTTTGCTTTGTCACGTGCACTAATGCCATGCATTGATCTTCTATCAATGTACGCACTTTAGAAATATCCTCTAACTCAATGGAACTTCAGCAGTTGATCCCCTTTGATCTTTCATTGCTTGTTTTGCATACCATATCAATAATTTCTTTCCAATTGTGGTGCATGTTTCGGAGGTAGTGTTTGGAATTGGATGAAGAGCAACCCAGTTTGGTTCATTGAAGACCAAACTTGTTTTAGCACCTCTTGGCATGCCAAAATGAGTTTGAACCTCAATGAAGTGATATAAAATGTTCTTCATTCAAACCTCCACACTACCTCAAGCATGCACAGCAAACTTACCAAACATGGAAGGTATTGTCTGCAAAACAACCAGGTATCGACAATCAATCATGTTGAGTAAGAGGATAACCCTATTGCCTGGAGTAGATGTTGCTCGATTATATTTGCCATGTTTAGATTGAGATCTGTGAACCTTGGGGTGTCAAGGTGTTGCAATGTGGGTTCAAGTTAGGCTGATTCACTCCAGTCAATTGACCACACTAGGATTTCATTTTTGGTTGGAAACAGGCAACTGATCCAGAGTTAATTTTGGAGCGAAGGGTGTTGGACATTCCTGTGCTCACAAGTTGGACCAATGGACGGATTGTTATTCTTGGAGGTAAGTTACACTCTACTAACTCTTTTTCCATGAAAGAAAGGCATCATTGTTAAGCTTCCTACATCAAGAATTATTTACTCCAAGCTCCACATATGTGTTTAAAGTTTGTTTTCCCCAGTATTCCTACCCTTCCTACAATTTACATTCTCCAATTCATCAGTATGCATCTGTGGGTAGCATTCACGTTGAAACTTTGGTTACTGCTAAGAGAATTCAAACAAAGTAATAGAAAATAAGAAACAAAAAAAAATCTTTGGATGACATTGATCCACCACATCAAGCATAATAAAATACTAATCAGTCTTATTAATCAATCTTAATTAATATGTGATTGGTAGGATACCATCACAACCATAGTGCAACTTTACAATGGTATAAATCGCCGAAATTCCTCCATATTGTGTCAAGAACGGCAAGTGACACATTGTATGACTAGCTAGACTATTGAGAGGTTAAAACTACCTCCACTGAATGAACCATGCCTTAGAAGATTTGTCTGCTTCTAAATATGTTTATGTCACATGATTGAATGATATTGAATGATATATAACTCAAGGACTTGCAGATGCTGCGCATGCTGTGACACCTTCATTGGGGCAAGGTGCTAATCTAGCCTTTGAAGATGGCTTAGAACTAGCGCTCCAACTCTCATCAGCACCAACTTTAAGGTGTTTCTCCAAAACAAATTGAAAACTTTAAAGTCAGTTGTAACTTTTGTTTCCTTTGTAAAAATCGACCCACCTTATGTTCTTGCTTACATTATATCCTTCTTGTATTGTACTACTTATGAGTAGTCAAACCAGTAATTATGTATGTATGTATGTATGTATAAATCAAGGTTTATGTTTATAATATGTTGGTTCTTATTGTTTGTTTGTTTGTACAGCTGTGCTCTAGAGGCATATGAGCAATGTCGCATACCTCGAGCACAAATTGTGTCTGCAAGAACTGAAGCTAAAGGTGCTGCACACCCTCAAAGCTTCTACGATTGGCTTTACAATGAAATCCCATCAAAAGAATGTCAACCATCTGATTTTTGAGGACTTTATTGCACTTCCAACCACTTGGACTGTACATCCTGTAATATAAATTTTTAATGCCAATGCAGTTTTAAAGATTCGCAACCTCTACATGGAGTGATAACCTCTACACACTGATGAATTGTTTGGTTTCTAGAGTCCACTATGGATCACTATGGCCACTGTGGCATATGAGTTGATACAAATGATTTATTATGTTGGTCTACTAGTGGATCATTTGTAAACCACGTTTAGGTTATTCAGCACATAACCTGATCACTTGCCCAAATACAAGGGAAACTATGTGGGCAAATTGTTAATACAATCAAATATCTATGAATTTGAATTATTCAAGTAAAATTGGATTATTTTTGAAATATTGACTGCTGACTTTATTATATTTTATCTGTGGATCCGTTGATATACTTTCAATTTGTCCAACTATCATGTGGGCTACATGAATCCTGTATGTTTAGTTCAATGTCATAATAATGAATTTTTTGAAAAACCCTGACATTTTGTTTATGTTAAAATTTGTGTAATGGATTGACAGATAACATTAAATCTATAATGGCTTGAGTTGCATGGCTTGTTAGTACTTACACTTGAGTTGTTCTTCTTTACTGTGGTCCTACTTCCTAACTTCTGAGTTAATGTCCATAACTTGTATTTGATTATCAAATTTGGTGTGATGTGGGTGCAAAAGGCAAATTTGAGATCAGAACTAGGATTTAAGCATATTTGGATTTGTGTGTGAATTTTGGACCATTCCAATTGCCATTATGACGTGCACTAGATCGCAAATTTACACAAATATGGTGGTTGGCGATCATGAAATACAAACATTTGAAGTTATGGTTGTTGTGTTGCTATTTTTGTTGTTGTTGTTTGATGTTTTTGTCCCCACAAGTGCACATCCCTTATTATTTTGAAAAAGTGTTTGGTTTGTCCAAATATACTTAAATGTTAGTTTCGGGCAAAGCCTAATGAAACTATAAATTATGAGAGTGATTAAAAGTTGATTTCTTAGCTAATATATACTTAGGGGGGGGGCTATGATGAGCTCTTGGCATACTTAACCGAGTTCTTGAAGAAATATGATATGCTAATAAGATAACTATGTGAAAAAGGTGAGCCAAAGAGTCTTGGAACCAAAGAGTTGTAGAGAGGTTTTGATTTGCATTGTTGTCCTTGAAGGACAAATCTGGTGATGTCCGTTTCTTAGTTGCCATGATTCGAGCCCACTAGATAGCAAGAGAAACAAAGAAGTTTGAGAACTTTTGTCCCTTGGGCAATCCATGACTTAGGCATAACTTATGCCCCCTTCCCACCTGACTTTAGCTAAGACTAAAAGTTGGTTCTAACAACCCGGCCTTCACACCATTGACATTATCTAGTGCCGAGCCTAGTTGGCAAATGATGTGGCATGGCTTAAAAGTGGAGGTTTTAAGCCTCAAGCACCGACCCTCCCATCGGTACCTAAACATGAGGCAAGAATATAGGACTTTTAAATGTGTGGCCTTCCGCCCTTGTGATTGGTTGCTTTTTAGTCTTAGCTATGAGGGCATGAGGAGCTTCATTAACAAAAACCGATGGTAAGATAGGTGAGTAGTAAGGCATTTGGGGATGGGACAAAAACTACCCAACATTTATTGCTTGGTAGATAAAACAATGAACATGTGTGAAAGCTACTTAACTAAAACCTACTTGAAAATCTCCGGAGCAAGTTCTTGTAGGTGCATTGGGATAGCCGGATGCCTCCGCTATAACCGAGGGAGCTTTACCCGGTTTTTAGGAAATACTTTGGGTCTTAGCTAAAGTCAGGTGGGAAGGGGGCATTAGGCAAGTATGTAATATAAAGACCTTCATCTTTGTCTCATGCAATCATAGAGCATAATCCTTGATTTCCTAAAAGCATGCTTGCAATGTCATGGTTGCCAAACTTTAAGTGCTTCTCTTGACTCAATTAGATCCTAACATGAAAATGATATGAATTCACCAACTTCCATGTTTTATATATTTTGCATTGGGATCTCTTATTATCATCCACTTGACATTGTTCTCATATTAATTGAAAGGCCCTCATCCTAGTATTATGTCATGTACTCAATTCTAAATATCTGATTAATTTTGGAGATCGAAGCTCAACATGCAGCAACTTCTTCTTCCTTTGATTTTGAGCATAAATTAGTTGTGGACAAGATTGAAGGTGCGTAGGGGTTTGAGAGAGTAAATCCAAATACGGATGGCAAATACCAAGGGTTTGCAAGGCAATAAAATTTATTCATCTTCAATTCATCTTGCTCGAGGCCAAGTCAATTAGTTTGTTTTTTTATTTGCAATCAAGTATTGTAAAAGATATTTGATGAAAACAACAATGATGTTGGTAGTCCCAATTGTTTGGATGTAGTTTTAGAGTTCACTTTGTACAACTTTCTTTCGAATGTTCACTCCATAACAAGCATTTAAATGAATTTACAATTTATAATCTTTTTTATTTGACTTGGGACTCCAACGCTTTTAAATAATCTTTTTACTCCTAAATTCTTACATTTGAGTTCATATAGGTATTATGATGACACATAATATTTTATCATTACTCTAAAATTGAACCTTCAAAGTGGACATGTAGGGGACAAATTATATAATTTTGTGCTATCTAAATCATATATCGTCGTCAATGGTTGGATGGAGCATTGTGGAGCCTTTGATTGATTAGTGGATCCTTTTTGACTAAAGAACCTCCATGAGCTTAATTAGGCCCGTGCTCACTGAAATAGGCTCTCTCTCTCTCTCTCTCTCTCTCTCTCTCTCTCTCTCTCTCCCGCTTTGCTCTTAATTTTGCCTTTGAGATATAATTCAATGTAACATTCTTGATAAGGTGATTAAAATCTTCTACTAAGACTAGGACACTTAGCAGAATATACACCACAGTTAAAACATTAAACTAAACCTAACCATGAGTTAAGTTACCATGGTAAAGGAAAGTTACTACGCTCCACGTTTTAGGGTTTCAATGACCTAAAGTGGCCACCATACCTTGCTAAACCAATACTTAAACCCTATACTCCTCCATGTGAAAACTCTTTTACATGCTTGAAAGAGGAAACTCTTGGCTTTGAATGTGGATACAAGACTAGTGTGGAAGTGCATGGTGTTTGGTATACTAAAGATTGTTACTATCCAAGAAGTTACACAATATGGCAAAAGAGCAGGTTTGTATACTCATTGTTTTGTAGTGAGTATTGGTGTTTGCAAACATTCAAATGGACTTGACAGGTGAGGTAAATGTGTGACATGGATTGCAACTGAGCTTAGCTGAAGACACCTGACACACGCCTTTCTAACACACAATTGTATGTTTGGGTTGGCACGGGTGCAGGTGAGGCTAGCTCTTCACATTTTCAACACCAACAATAGTGCATTACTTGTGTTTGAATATTCTTTCACTTTTATGCTCTCATATTTGTGAAAGTTACTATGTTATTTTGAAATAGTATCTTGGTATGTACACAAACTCTTGAGAGTAGTTGAGATGTTGAAAATACATACAAGTGAGGTATGTAAGTTTATGTAGCACATCTTTGAGGTATTACATGATTGTAACAATAGTTAGCAAACACAATGCAATTACATACTAAACTATGTTTTGAACTCAGCTGCAAGATGTAATGTATTCTTGTGAACATGACACACATCATTACATTTTAGTACTTTATGCCCTTCTAACACCATGCTATCAAATTTTGATTTGAAAGCAAGGCAACATAATAGAGTATCTAACCACTTTGATGACTATACATATTCCTTATTGAAAGTTCAAGTTACTTAGCATAATGTAGAACATAGCTTTAAATCCATGATTACAATGATGGATACTATGTTTTGAGAATGCAATAGACTTGTGATGAAAGAAAATCCCACCCACCCACCCTTGCTTTATTTTGATGAAGAATAGAAAGGAAAAGGCCTCTGAAAAGAGGAAGATCAAGCTTTGAAAAAAGCTTTGAAAAAAGACAACTCTCTCTCTCTCTCTCTCTCTCTCTCTCTCTCTCTCTCTCTCTATATATATATATATATATATATATATATATATATATATATATATATATATATATATATTCTAAAATTTAATGCAACGACAATCTTTAAAGACGTGGCCTAAGCAAAGTAAACCTAAATCAAGGGGTTCACTTAACAAAAATAACCACTCACAAACCCACATAATACCTTATTCATTGTCGACCCACATTACTTAACCCCTAACTTCCCAAGCAATCCAACTCTAGTTGATGGATAATTTCTTCCCTGCATTAACCTCACCTAACTCATTCGTCCACAATCAAAATAACTATAAACATCAAGCCAACGTGGATATCTACCCGTAGACACACGAGCTGTGCAATTTGTAGATGATGTGGGAAAATATGTCAAAGTGGGAAGTGGTCGTATTTTTGTTGTGTTGGGAGCTCATGTGAGGTGTCGACTCCAATCAATAGTTGCCACTTCAATGCAAACATAGCATGAACATCAACGATGTTTATTTCGGTAGAAGTGAAATGTTTTTTGACGTTCATGTGAAAGTGGCCTTTGTGCTCACATCGATTGTTGAAGTTAACATTTGGACAATCTGTAATTTTTATGGGGTTACAACTTGAGAGGGTGTCACATAGATCCCTGCATACCATAGATTAGAGAGTGCAATCACATTAATTAGAAAGTGCATATTGGAATCGCTGGGTTACAACTGGAGAGGGTGTCACATGACGCTTGGTGCTATATATGACACGTCAGAAAGACCCGTTTAATTATTTTGGCGAATTGTTTTATTTTGGTGCCACGCTAAATCAGATATTCAGTTGTAGACCGATCGGAGAGGATGGATGTATAACTCCTGGATGAGCTTAGGATACCTACGTTCATCCAAGAGCATGAACTTCAAATTCTGGCAGAGTGAAGACGAGAGTTCGGATTCCCGCCAAGGTCGGCTACAGCCGCGGCCCCAATGGCCATGGCTATAATGGCCGGTCTGGTGCCCATGTCTCGCTCCAATCTCGCAGCTCGATACGTGTGGCGAAAGTTCCATCTCCTAAGCATAGCCTGAAGTTTTTGCGAAATTTTTTTGGTCGCCGGAGGTCTATTCTGTAAGCATTTCAATCTTCTATCAAGCTCAATCGACTCTGATTACCGTATCCATAATTTCTCAACTCCTTACATCAAAATTCAATAGGATCTGTGCTGGTAAACCTTATTGCTAATCACATCCACATTGCTCAACGCTGTGCAGAGATCTTTTGAGCTAATCAGTATGCGGGCGGTTCTTGGTTTTCTCGGAGTAGTACCTGGCATTGCGGTGCTATCTTTAATGATGGCAGAAGTTCTTTGACATCCTTGTTGCGGCATTGGGATTCCAGATGCAGCTTGGATCCGATGCGCTATTCCATCCGACTGACAATGTTGTAGAGTCTGAGTTTGTGGGTAAGCTCGTTCGCTAACCGTTCTATTGAAGCGTGATGTAGGGAACCGATGCAGCTTGAATTGTTCTTCATCTGCAAGTTGATGTTAGGGTTGAAATTTTTAGTAAATCGTCTGTAATTCTTGAAATAGATGTGTTGGAAATCATCCTTTTCCAGTAATCATCGCATCCGGCCAAATTTGATTGAGGCACTTTTAAGTCTGAGTGTCTGTCGTGAAGATTCCATGGCAGCTGCTTTAGAATTTCGCAAAATGGCCTTTGAGTCTGGTGCACATGGCAATCTGTAATACATTGCGGAATTCATGTTGAACTTGGCTGAAACTTTCTAAGCAAATTCAGGAGGAGAACTATGTGAAAAGTTTGGCTATTAGAGTCGGTGATTGCTGCAGTTGGAGTGCATTTGCTCCAATTTCACACTCCTTATTAATGCTCGTCTTTCATTCCAGAGTTTCTGTGAAAGATCCTCGCATTCTTGTAGTAAATTTCAAGTTACATTACTGATCTTCTATGAGAGTGAGAATTGCGCCCTAGATTCCTCCACTGTGCATGCATGTCCTCACTTTATGGAGGTTGTTTTTAATTTGACTCGTGATCGTCTGCTGACCGGCTTCTAGGTTGGGGAATGTCATATGATTGTGATATTTTCGATTTGTGGCATCGTATCCTTTCGTTGCCATAGGGTTTCGCGACATCATCATGATCGACCAATGAGAATGCATTCTCTTCTTGCTTGATAAGGTAAGCGGGCCTAATTCGGTTTGTCATCTTAAACGGACACCTATTATATTTGAGTGTGAGTGGTTAGGGTGTGGATCTAAGAATGGACAGCAAAAGGGCATCATGTGTTAAGAGATTGGATGACCAGCTCAAAATTTGTAATTCATTCTAGGCTCAATAGTCAACTTAATTGGGGGAAATGTATATGACCATTTAAAGAGCTTGAGAGTCTTTACTTTGAGTCATCCTTTAATTCAAAGGGACTATTCGTCAGGAGTTGGTTGTATTGGATACACCATTTTCCATATTCTGTTTGTTTTTGGTGCATGCTTGGTGGGTGGGTGTGTGAAGGTTTGAGCGAAATAACATTATTGGTTCATTGAGGGTCAAACTCATTTTGGCATGTCAAGAGGTGCTAAAATGAGTTTGACCCTCAATGATCTGAAATGGGTTGCTCTTCGTTCAAAATCAAACACTACCTCCAAGCATGCACCACAAGTGGAAAGAATTTAATGATATTGTATGCAAAATAACCAATAGAAACTTTTAGGGGACCAACTGCCGACAGAAAGTCCCATTGAATCAAAGGATAACTCTAATGAGCTCGAAAAACTACGAGGAATACGGCCACAGGCATGATGTGGATTTGTTAATCATCTTGCACTAATTGCGTTTTTCGTATCCTACAAGAAGTGGGTGCCGAGCGAAAAGCGTCCGTTGAAGACCCACGTACCTTAGTGCATGAAGAATCTGGGGACTACTGAGGAGAGGGGTGATGGGAATTCAGGGTTTGTTGCCGACACTCAAGTCGGTAATGCATCCAGCCCATATTCGGGACTATGCAGGGAAACGGGCAGCCGTTGATACTTACTCTTGGCTTCACAAGGCTGCATTCAGCTGCAGTAAAGACATCTGTGAAGGCCGTCCTAACGAGAAGTGAGCAAAGCTGAAAATCATCAACCATCAATTTTTCAGTGCCAAGCTAATGAAGACTTCAAATAAGTGGATAAATGTCTTAACCTAAAGCCAGAGCTTCCCTATGAAAAGAGGTGGAAACCCATGCAAATATGAATTGACACTGTTATGTTTGTTGCATTGACTATGTACATGAAGATGATGGAAGGTGTACAGTTGACTACCATGAGATGATGAATGCAATGCTAATAATGTTCCCTTTGTATATATCATGAAATAGGTATATTGATTACTGCTTGCACCGAATAAACCTCTTGCGGCACCATGGTGTGCAACCAGTGCTTGTGTTTGATGGGGCTTGCCTTCCAATGAAATCTGATGAGGAAATCAAACGTGCCAGGTATGTGATCATAATATTCTGTCACCAGTTGCAGGTGGGTTGATTTCTTATCTCACAATATGGACCGTGATTAATTATGTAATATGGCTTCTCAAGCAGTATAAGCAGTAGGGTTCTGAATTTCTGAGTAACAAATGCATCAAGTTTCTAAGCAGCACTTTGTTGATGATACTGCCATATCTTGTTGCCAAGAATTTGTATGTTGTAGACAAATATGCAAATGTATTCCAAGTAGTATTCCTCATTTCGAGCAATGAATTCATCAGTAAGTGCCTCTGGTGTTTTGGCATTGCTGCAGATCAAGGAAGGAGAATTTAGAACGTGCACTGGAGCATGAACGAGTTGGAAATAAGACAGCTGCTTTTGAATGCTATCAAAAGGCTGTTGATATTACCCCTGCTATAGCTTTCCGGCTTATTAAGGTACTTCATGCTTTGATGCATCTTACTGGCCTCTATGTGAAGAGGTCAGGAGGCTTTGTACTATCCTTTAGCAGCCTAGCAAAGGGATCTCCTAAACTATTTGTACAGGAGCAAACTTAGGTCTTGTCATACATTGATGGGTAAATGGTATCTTAATATTGATATTACATTGCTGTAGCTCATAAAATGCCAGATTATTTGCAGGCCTGGCACTATACCTGCTTGAGCAAGTGCCAGTTCAGTGAGGCAGGTGTGACAACTTGTTGTAAGCATTTAATCCATGCATGTAAATTACCACATGAGTGAACGAAGGAATGGAAACATAAGGCATTGTAGGTTTTGAGTCTGGACTGGGCATCCAGCTTCCATGTAGTGACTTTAGGTCTGCAAAATTAGGTTCCTAGATTGTAGGTGAGATTTGCAAGATGGATTCCAGGGTCCCAGCTCCGCTGAAACATCTGGAGCAGGGTAAGCAAATTGGTTGAGGAACTTTCATTTCTACTTTAATCTGTTTTGATGTCTCTAGTTGCATTTGAACAGGTGTTGCGACAGATGAATGTTGAATATGTGGTGGCCCCCTATGAAGCAGATGCCCAGTTAGCATTTTTTGGTCTGCATGGACATGTTGATCTTGTCATTACAGAAGACTCTGACCTCATAGCATATGGGTGCCCCAAGGTATAATTTGCCATATTTATCACAATCAAGAGAATGGACCAAAGAAAAGACAACACTTATTAGTGAATGTGTGTTCTGTTCTCTGTTTTCTTAATTCTCAGTGCATGGTTGTTCTCTTTTTATTTATTCTTGGTTGCTTCCTTTCTCTTCCTTACATTTGAGTTTGTATCTCGAGAATCTCTGGATTAGTTATCTCTCTTGGCTAGTAGTTCTGTTGTTTACTGGTTACTGATATCTGTAAGTGTTGTCTGAACTCGATATTACAAACTATAATATCTCATTAATTGGCTCTTGTAGTGATTCAATCAACTTTCTAGCAGCATTTTGAGTAATCACAAATACAGTTGAAGGAGGATTATTGCTCTCTCATAAGAAGTCTCTGAAGCCAATGTGAATTATCATAACTGTCCAATTTTTGTTTATTATGTGATGAATCAAATTACTTGCCTTAAATGCCAAGCTTTTGTCTTGCAGGTCTTCTTTAAGATGGACAAATATGGACAAGGTGTTGAGTTTCAGTTCTGCAATATCATGCGCAACAAGGGCCTAGATTTTAACAACTTCACCAGGCAAATGGTTCTTGAAATGTGTATCATGAGTGGTTGTGACTACCTTCCCTCTTTGCCGGGAATGGGTGTGAAAAGAGCTCATGGATTAATAAAACGCTTCAAAAGCTATCAAAAGGTGGGCATATTCAACTTTATGGAGTGGTGCCCTTTGTTGGTGTTAATCCTCTAGGTTTGAGGAAGAGATATCTGATCACTGCCAAGTTGCATCATTGGTGATGCAGCTCATCTTTTGATAGATACAGCAGACTGGATAATCCAGATTTTACATTTTGCCTTCCTCTTTGGTTGATTTTTTAAGAAAACTTTCTATTGCATTCTGCAGGCTATTAAGCACTTAAAGTTCGGTGGGGTCTTAATTGACCAACAATATGAGAAAGGCTTTGAGAGAGCCATTCTTACCTTTCGACATCAGCGTGTTTATGATCCCACAAAGGCTGAAATGGTTCATCTTACAGATATTTCCAGTGAACTTAGTATTGACTTGGAATTTCTGGGCCCATATCCTTTCTCAAGCTCCATGTGGAAGCTTGCATTAAAATTTATATCTGGTCATTTATTTCTAAAATCTATTGCTTATACTAGAAACCTTAGTGGAGCTGAAGGATGATGTGTTTATACTCAAAGTCTGAATCTTTTTTAATCATTTGAAGTACATGTATGGGTAGTAAGTTTTAGGATTGCAGTTGGACATGAGTTGTGCACTTGACTCCTTATTACTCACCTTTCTCAGACACTTGTCACAGCAATTGCCAGAGGTGATGTGGACCCAACCACCAACGAACCCTTTGAGGTATTATAATTCACCTTCACGACATATGGTTGCAGCATGCTGCATGGATTAGTTCTGTATCTGACATGTAACTTCTGGTGATGTAGGAAGAGAGGGGTCCAGGGAGACCTGATTCTCAGGAGAAGATGGATACTCCAGAGCAGAAAGTGGAAGTTGAGGCACCAAGAAATGTGCTAACCAACTATTTCCGTATCCACAACAAATTCGTTCAGCTTCAACTGATTTGTTTAGTACTTCTTTATCATGACGTAAAAAATTGCAAGGTCAAAAAAATCTTTGATGAAGCATTAGAAAGAAATGGATTGCGAGACATTATAAAACTTCTCCATTTTTATTAGGATCAGCAGCATGCAGAAGTCAACATATGACATAGTACCCATGCTAAATAATTTCTAGTATTCTTGCTAAGAGTTCAAGACAAATTTCTTCTGGAATTCTCGGGGTCTGTCATGTCAACTTATTGCTACTTTAAAAACATCATCATGCCTGAAGATCTTATGGCTTGCTTAAATACACTTAACCTTTAAAAAGATGCTCCATCGGAGGGTGCAAAGAAGCACTTCAGAACTCCAAGGATTCACCACAACTCATCCCCCACTTCTGATGCAAGCCAAGGAGAGATGGCTTCTCAAGCCAGGAAAAATATTTTTAGTCCATTCAACCAGTTCAACCTTACCTCTCTGAAGTCACCGGTATTTTGCACACCACCAATGAACCCTTTTGTTGAAGACGAGCTTCAGCTCAATGACGAGGAAACAGGGATTATTGTCAGTATTAAATCCTCCATTTTGCTCCAACTGATAGAATGTTTACTTAAAAAGAAATTTTCTTTATTGTGCCATGTGTGCCTGGTGTATTTGCACGATCCCACTTAGGCTCAGAGAACTCAAAATTGATTGCTCTCCTAAGAGAACCAGCAGAGGACACTCGTTGATTCCTTTTCTGTCTTTTGTATCATGTGCTTTATGTTCTTTCTTTATAGTTCTTTTTCCAAGTACTGACTGTCAATACATATGCAGGATCTTGAATCTGAGATCAGGCGACCTTTGAAGAGGGTGTATGAAACTGCAGGTAGATCTACTTTTCAAAATCCTGGATCTTATTTTGTGAGACATTTCACTGCATACTTGTTTTATCGACAGGATGGGTTTTAGTATTGCAGACACGGTGGGGTTTTGGAGGATCTTTGTAGATTGGTGTGCTCATTGTTGCACGCATGGGTTCAGGAGAACTGCAAAATGATGAAAACATCTCCCCCACAGTAGCTGAACCCAAGGTGACAAATCTTGAATTCAAGACCAGGAAGATCTTTGTCTCTCCTCTTCTGCAGGCTGCAGCTGCTCCACAAGCTGCTGGGTTTGGTTCCCGATCAGAAGCCAACTCCAGAAGTGTTCCTGTAAAACGGAGTGGGTACTTTTCTCGACCTGCACCATTCCAATTGGATGCAGCCATTCCTGAAAGTGCATCAAAGGATATGGATGTCTTGGCAGATTATCAAGAACATGATACAGATACTCAGGATTCTGGGAGGATTTGCTTTGCAGATCAGGGGTTGGAGGATCCTGATGATGCGGCTGGCTGCCCTCCTGCTGAAAATGTATTTCTTCATAATAACCTTAGCAATTTACATTGTGTCAGCAGTTATGGAGAGGTTTGTGAATGCACACTAAGCAGTTTATGATTAAATGTCAGACTCCAGCATCAACATGGTATAGCTTGTCAGAATAGTCAAATTGAAACTGGAGCATTGAATTCTGACCTTTGGGTTGGGTGTGGAGTGTCGGATACAATCAGTTCCTGGGACTTGTTACAGAACTGTTGGATGGCACGAATATGAATAAGGTGACTGAACTGCATTGGATGTCTGGCAAACTCAGTTTTGTTAAACTATACTAGGTCACATCTGCTATTTCTGACTATTTTAATTTGTCTCAGGATCAGGAAGTTGCAAAGAAAACATTCAGGAAGGGAGGCCAATCTGCAGATGCCATAGCTGCTGGGAAAAGTATGTGCCTCAACCTGTGACACTGTAACATGTCCAGCACACTATGATGTCTATTTAGTAAATATTAACCACCCTTCGTAAGTGTTTTGACAAACTTGTTAAAGTCAAGAGGCCACAACCTAGTTGCCTCCAGATGTACTTCATGTGATCGGTTATGCTGGAACTTCATCAGGGATATTGGTCACCTGGTGCTTACTCTGCTCACATGGATGATAGCTGCATGAAAGTAAGGAGCTGAAATTACTTCAATTTGAGGATGTGCAGGAAAGCACATTCCATATTTTAGAAGCAAACTTCTTGGAGAGAATGCTAGAAGTGAAAGCTTCACATCTGTTTCACATGTGGGTCAGTATGCAAGCCTAGCTCAAAGCTCAATGGATCAGTTTGTCTCAACAATTGCACCATTCCGATGCTCAAAGATTGGCACTCGTGCTAGTGGTTTGCGGGCACCATCAAAGTCTGCTCAGAACAAGGTGGCTTCAACATCCCAGTAAGTGAAGAGGTCTAGGAACCTAAAGTATCATCCCTTCAATCCTTAAATGCATTGCTATCATGCTGGTGAAGTGAATTTTCAAACAGTAGATGTTAAGTACCTCCAAATTTTGTTTCCAATATGTATACATAACCGGACTTGACTAATGATGGTTCCCTATGCTAACTCTTCAAGGCCGAAAAGTCTTGGAATGATTGACTCCAGATACTGGCAATTACCTGTGTTGGTTGTTTGTGCATTGATGTTCTCTGAGTCGTGGAAATGGGCAGTGATATAGGTTTTCATTCCCAATAGTGGTAACTTTGGCACCAAAATGATTCTAACTTAGCTTTGGCTGTGCAGGGCTGCTGAGAGTTCGAAAAAGACCACAAATCCTCTGAACCAATTTGCTCATTCATCACCCTTGATCATTCCAAGGCCGGCAGCTTTGGCCATGCCGGTTGCTGCAGGCACAGTGAGGTGGCAAACCTATTCTGCGGCCGACTGGGAATAAGAGTGGGGTTCTTCAACAAGAAAGTTATTCATTCAACCATTTATTGTTATAATCTTATACTTATTATCATGCCGTGACTTGTCTCCTGTCTCATGGGTGAACCATCTCTTTGAGCATGTTGTAGATCTGCAAATACGATTGTCTGTTCTCGTGAAGGTCATCTTCTGTACTATGTCAGGAGAAATATTGCATTCATGAGAAATGTTCCTTGGCCTGTCCCCAATTTTTATAACTACCTAATTATGTGAGAATAAACATGCACTGGAGTCTGTATTGCTCAGAGTTGACAATATATATCACCAACTACTGCACTTAGTCATAATAATGTGGTATTTGGAGAGTAGTACACTAACTATGACATTTAGTGTCACTTGCTATTTGGAGTTACATAGTGCTATATCTTTTTTACTATTGATGTAATTTTTTACCAAGTAAAGTTATTAGTGTTCTATAATTTCCAAACAACCAATTTTGCATTTGTTGATAAGATTTGAGACATATGGTAAATAGATATAGTAGTTCCAACAGTAAGTGACACTAAATGCAATATTTAGTGTAGTCTACAGTTTTTACATTTTGAACAGGGTTAACTACATAGTGTCCATGCCTAGACAGTGTTTTCCAAATCAAAATCAGCCAACGGGACTTGTTGACCTTTGACTCTCCCCTCTGATCTCTCAACTGGTTAGCTATGAATCCAGAACTCTTGTATTTGGGAGGCTTGGATTTTTATATTACTAAGTCACGAGTATGAAATAGTCCACCCATCCAATGTGAACCCTACAGGTGTCTCCATAGTCTACTTCACATTTGCATTGAGTGCAATTTACCCTTCATTCTTTCTACATGTTTACACAGTGCCCTATATGACGTCTTTATAAGATGCTGTATTGCACTTCCAAATAAGATGTGCTATAAAAGCATTTTTGCATCAGCATTTTGAGGATTGTCATCTCCATTGGGAAGATACTCATATCTTCTCATCGAACTTAGAAGTGATTACTTTGTATTCTCATCACATTCACAAATCTAATTGTTTTGATTATGTCTTCATTTGTTCCCACTTCCTATGTTACCATCCTTCACCAAAAAGAAAACTTGTCCATTCCAGCTATATGTTGTGTCTTGTTCATTGCGACTCATGACAAGAAAATTTATAAGCAAGGAAATACAGACATCAAGCAAAGGTTTTTGGCTCCCGTTTTTGACAAATGACAACTAAATTGATTTCTGTATATGTTTTAAAGCTGAGAACTACAATGGGTGGTTGAAAGAGACATTATTTCTTATAGTGAGAGGGTGTGTTATGAACTGTGCAAAGTGCAGTTCTGTGATTTCACACTGCAAAGTTGCAGAACGACATTATGTGATATAACGTGAACCAAAATTATGTGATTTAAAAAAATCCGGACCAGTTCTTACATGTTCTTTATTGTAGACCTGCCTCTACTTTCCTTGTACTGCCAAGCCTTGTACTGAATGAGCTTTGAGCACGATGGGAGTTGACTTGATCATTGAGAATTCAAACACTCGTAGTGCTCCGATGCAGAGTTTAGAGTCTTTAGACACCAAAGTCTTTCAAACTTGTGCTTGCCTTTTCTACACAGTTTTTAATGTGGCTGCTTTTGGGAGATTCTCTGAAGCGTGTTATAACGATCAAATGTCATCAGCACAAGGCAGTGCCACATACCCTAAGGTAAGCTTGACATATTCGGTTATTTATCTTAATTGAATACTTATGTTTGGGTGGTGTGTGGTTAGGTGTGGATTTAAGAATGGAAACCAAAAAAAGAAAAACATGCTTTCAAAAAAAAATTGGATTATGAACTCAAGATTCATCAATTACTTTGGATTCCATAATAATATAATGGGGGGGGGGGGACCTATATGATTGTCTAAGAAAGAAGGGACATTTCACATTGATAATGAGCAAGGTGTTCATATATGCTCCAAAAATTACAAGAAGAATGGCTTCGGCCTTGATTTGCATGTGCCAATCATCTTGTACTAATCACACGGGGGGTTCACTCCATGTCAAGTTGAACACCACGTGCGGCCAAAGTTTGCTACCCCTATATTACATGGAATAGATAAATTTAAAAATTATGATATTTTTTCTACATATACATAACCATTGATAATATCTTTTGTATATTTTTTTGAAATTTTTAGTCATCTTCATTTTTTGTAGTAATTATTTTAATTCAATTCTGCGTCATTCTAGTTAGAAACGGTATGTTTTATTAAAAAAACAGATCATCAAATTTAGTTACCATTTTTTACTATGTAATAGATACCGTGTATATCTACCCATGAAAAAACATTGATAAAATTTTGACCCATTTTGGTGATGCAACTTACCAAAAGTAGATTTTTTTTGGCCGCACGTGGTGTTCAACTTGACAATGCAGTGACCCCCCGTGACTAATCACGGAGTTAATATTCAAGGAGAAGTGGGCTCATTGAAAAAAATAACTTTTAAGATCCGTTCATCTTACTAGACATCCCATAAACTCTTGTACAAATCACCAATATTACCAATTGCCTCCATTTAGATCTACTTGGTCTCGCCCGTCTAGATTGCTTTCCCAGTGCCTCGTACTTTTGCCGATTCAACTGTGCACCAAGATCAATCAACAGTGATGGCTGACCTACTTTGAAGGAAAATATGTCACAAAACTCCAATGTTTGCATTGGATCAAATGTCAGATTTTAAAGTCCCAAAAGGTAAAAGCCTTATGGGATTAAAAGTACATAAAGATGTTGACAAAGAGGGTAATTCCCTAGAGTAACGAAGTGCATTGGCCTTTGTGAGATAGAGGCTAATATCAACTTGATGGTCCAATTGGAAGAAAGATTTGGATTTACCAAATACTACGTTTTGAAATAAGGAAAGAAGCCTATTTGTAATAGTATCCATCAATCTCAGACAATTTCAAGTGGTTTAATTGTGAGTTCATCTGCAGGTGGCAATTGCGCCTCTCATGAACACTTGTTGTTCTACCACTTCCAATCACAGGAATTAATTGATAAACTAGAAACTGTAAAAGGTATTATAACATTACTCAACGTATAGCTCTTGTCCTATGGGCCCTCAAAATATAACAATGGGATGCTTGGAAAGCTGTACAGGGAGACTCAAATACAAACTGAACTCCCAACATCTTACTGTTATATTTTGAATGCCCATGTTGTTGAGTAATGTCATGATAACTTTGAACACTCTGACTTGCATTATTAAAATTTTGTATGAATCTAATAAGCAAGTTAGAAGTATCCAAGTCACACCTGAATTCCTTAATATTGAACAAATAGAAGCACCCATATTCAAAATTGTCCCAAGTTAGTAGAGTAGACTATGTCAAATCGTTGACTTTATTTTGGCAATTCAGCCAATAATCGTTCATTTGAACTTCTTAAAATAAGTATATCATAATGCGAGGATTTTCTGGAATTAAGAGGTAACTGATGCAAGTGACCAAAGTAGTATAAGGTACCCACAAAAAAAAAATATAGATGCTCATCAGAAGGCCACAACCCATGATATAGTAATAGGGTGCACCGGTGTTCAAGATTGAAGTCTTCAATGCCCTTCAAATGCGATTTGGCCCTTCAAAATATACCTCTCTCAAAAAAACCCTTCAAAACGCAACCCCAAATTGAAAATGAAGACGTCACTTGAAGTCCTCAATATAATCTACCTATCACAAGAACCAACAAGTGTAGGGCATTGTCACTGAAAGTTAGATGGTTGATTCTTAATTCTTCACATTGTACTAGAAACATGTACCATATAATTCATGCACAAGTTTAATATGAGTTTTGTATTTCATTTTTATATTCTTAGATTGACGTCTTGGATTTGAACCAACCCTTCAACTATAGAGCTGAAATTTGAGAGCCCTTCAAAATGAAACTCACATGAGGGCTTCAATCTTGAACACTGGGGTGCACTCATATTCAACCACCACTCTTTTGTCAACTTCAAGGGAAATATGCACATTTAAAAAATAATAATAATGGTGATTACTCTGACTCTTTCCCATTTCAAAGAAATTGGTAAGTCTATGACATCGTCGTTGACATCATCAATACAAACATATCATGAATCAGTGTCCGGGGATATTTTTGGGCATAATCAGTCGAGATCCTAGTGTTTCCAAGTCCACCCATCTACATGTTGACATCCTTCGGTTTTCCTTTATTAATTTGAGGTATTTCCATACATTCCTCTAAAATGATGGGTAATTTTCCTGAACGAAGTCTTGAACTTCAACTGGTTATTCTCAAATTCACACTAGTGCGGGAGGAGGGGGGGGGGGTGGAATGTCGCCTTACGAACACATCGACATTGGCCATACCTCGTCGACGTCACCCACCTTCTTGCATCTAAGTTGTGTCGGGGGTGATGAAAAGTATCTAATGTCGATGATATTTTTCTACTGTCCATTGTTCCGGGTTTTCACGCAAATGGTACATCTATGAGTCCAGTACATCTCGCCGAATTTCATTGGTGGAAAATCACTATGCCAAAAACAGGCTTTTTTGACTACAACAACTTGACCAAACTTGACTAACTAGTCACATGAGGACTACAACTAGTCAATAAAGATTCCCAGAAGATTCCTAGTGAAGTTGTAGTCAAGAATAAGAGGACCTCGACAGGAATAGCTTCGGGAACACAATTTTACTCATTGGTGACCAACTTGACTAGTTTTAGCCAACGTTGACTACAAATGGCGACGTCTCAAATGACCACACTATAATCTGTCTTCATTGTAATCTGCCTCTTCCTCTCTTCCTTGCATTGCTACACGAACGTCCTCAGCTTCTAGTATTGTACAACCTTCTAGCACAGGTGCATGACATTGTACATCGTCATTTAAAATATTAGATCTCAATCCACGGTAGTCTTCATCTGCAGCTTCTTTCTGCAGCACAACTTTCCATTCGGGATTCTCTACATCGTCCACAAAAAAAACTTGTTGCACGTGGAGGGGAAACCATGTTGTGAAGGCCTCCTCTTGCATGATGCTTGGGTACTCCAATCTCCTACCCCGGTGTTGACGTCGCATGTCTTTCCTTGACCTCTTCCTTCGGGTCATTTCTGCAGCGTGTCGTCTATATCACACACCAACTTTTGAGTGTCATTACTTCAATTAGTACGACACTATAACAGAGCTTCAACCATGCAATGATTGAAATTAGTCATCCAAATAGCAATGATGACTCAAATTAGTTCTGCATGGAAAATCTAGTCCTACATTTAGTCATATTATGAAGGCTTATGACTGCAGTTAGTCATCAATGTAGTCAATACAAATCGAGGCGCCACCCCGACCCTAACCCTAGGCGTCGCCACCCAACAACATAGTAAAATACTTAAGTATCGTGACTAGAAGTAGATGATATTTTTGTTCTCTTGAGTATGAATTCTAAACTTAATTCTCGTGAAGTTGGCTTTCGAATGGAATGCTCTCTATTGTTGACTAAATTCGGTTGTTGGATACTCTGTATAGGGAAAGAAACAGAAGGCAAAATCCGGAAGTCCATTACAGCAGGAGGGTCCAGAATTGGAGAAAAAAAATGAGCATGAGGTAAGCTCGGGCTCAAGGGAGAAGGCGGCCCCAGATGTTGCAGGTGACAAAGGCGGTGGGATAGGAGTGCCGAAGAAGAGGTCGCGAGGCACGGAGTTGGAGAAGCTACAAATTGGAATTGAGGAACCCCAAATGCCACGGAAATTATGAACTAAACATATTGTGGAGACGATGAAGGAGAAGATTGACAAAACTACTGTGGAAACAATGAGGCCTGCTAAAAAGAAGGTTGTGGAGGAGAAGCAACCACTTCCAAGAGCTACGACAGTTGATGTAAAGACAATGAAAGAGAAGGACATCAAAGGGGATGACGGAGGAAAACGGCCCCCCAAGAAAGGTGCACCAAAAACCACAAAGGTATAAAGTATCTATCGTTTTCTCAATTTTTACATAGACATTGTTCTTGAAATTGTGACTAACTAGTCAAGTCTTGGAACATTGTGACTAACTATAGTCATCATCTATAAATACTGTAATTCATCACAATCATTTAAGTAGAAACTCTGACTATTGATAGTCACTATTGCGGTTTTTGAAACTCACTGGTAGTAGTCAGTAAAAGAATAGTCATGTATCCACGGTCAAAACTATAACTAACTTCAAAGCCTGTTGTTGTTTTTGTAAGAAAAAGAAATATTGAAGGAGGTTGAAGAAATATCGCCCTTTACATCAGGAGACATTGTAAAAATCATGGGAATATGAGTCGACGAGGAATCGCTTTTAATAGGGGACGGGAGGATCATGAGTCTTCCGGGGGGGACAGTGCAAGGAGCAGTCATCTGTGAAGGGATTGTGTCGGTGGAAGTGTTGCAGAGCCACGATGATGCATATCTGTTATATCGGAGCATAATGTTAGATGATCCACCAGTCACGAAAATTGGTGACGTCGTTGGGCAATTTATTCTGTGGCCCACATAATGTTTGTGCCACAGTCTGGAAGCTTAATTCATGTCTTTCTCTAGGAACCCCAACTTGTTTATGGGAGGACTATACGTGGAAATTTTTTTGTAGTCATAATCACTTGGATGGAGTCTTCATTTTCCCTGAACCGAAGTCATTATTTTGAATATAAAGTGATCTTTTGACTCATATATAAAATGCTACCAGTATTCGTTTGTATGGAATAGTTGATATGCGCAGCTCAGCTTGTTACTACAAATAGTAAAGCTAAACATACAAAAATATGCATCTAGAACTATCACTAGTCGTATTAATTTGACTACTTATAGTAACAATATTAAAAATAAGGACTAAAACTAGTCACATGTGGTGACTAGAGTTAGTCACAAATCTGGAATGTACGACTAAAGTGAATGCAAAGAAGTGACTATGCGCAGTTGTTTCTAATTGAAGTGAAATACAAAAATGACTGTTAGTCGTGAAGAAGACTATGTTTGATGACTACTGAATGCTAATTGTGTGACTAGTTTTAGTGAAGAAAAACCCTAGGTTGTCCACTATGAACTACAACAATAAAATTTACAGGTCATACACAATTTATTATGACTAGATTTAGTGAAGCGATGTTATTAACATGACCAAGCATTTACTAGGTTTAGTCAATATATCGTGACCATCTTTAGTAGAGTGGTGACTACTTGTTTACTAATTCTAGTCAACACTGCGTGACTATATGTAGTCAAAACAGACGATGTCCCAAAGGCGGTGCCAATCGAGGTCCCAAAAGGGCTTTGGGAACGCGCATTGGGAACGAAATGCCCAAAGAATAAACCATAGTCAACTTGTTGCAAGCGACTGGTCCAATCTGACAAGCCTTTGACTGACTTTGCGACTACAGTAGTCCTAGTCAAGTACTTGGTTTTATACCATTTTTAGTCAAAAACCCCAGTAAAAAAAACCTGTTTTTGGCATAGTGAAGGAGAGACATGGATAAGGTAGAGCGTCTATTGTCACTTTGTTCCTCTCTCCCTCCCTTCGCTCGGCTGCTTGTCCAGGTAGAGAGATGTCCCACCCTTCGCTCGGCTGCTGCCTTCATCGTAGCCCAGATTGCTTGTCCAGGTAGAGAGATGTGGCATATGTGAGGCAACCCTACCAGACATCACTCCAAGGGCATTGGCGCTCCAGGGCTCGTTAGTAGATTGGTTTTATTGTGCTTCAATTCCTCTCGCGTGCACGGAGATGCGATTCGGGTAGTTGGCGTTGAGAGAATCTGCATGAAGGGAAGAACCCTAGAAGATTTGTGGGTGCACTGGTGGATGTGGCTTACATTTCCATCGTGGGGCTCCTCAGTAATGGTCACGTTTGGGGAGATGGAGAGGAAAATGAGTGACTTTTTGCTTTGTCGAACAATTGATCTGCGTGGAGAGTTGCAAATCTCGCTTTCCATGTCCCCATAGCCACCAGTGGTTTCTCTTTTGCTATAATTACTTGTGGATTTCTCATCGAAGCTTTGAAATGCCATTTTCTATTAATTACCTGGAGCCTTTCTGTTCATGAATTTGAACCTTATGGTCAGCAGCACAATGTGCATGCAACAACTAAACTTTTCGTATTCACGAGGGCAGGATTTTTTGTCGAGAGTCATTAGATTTCAGTGTTGAATTAAAACTGTTAGAATTTAGGTCGTACAAAAGAATGAAATATCGGAGGCCTATATTTGTATTCTTGGAAAATACTGTGGAGAGATTTCAACAAGTGTCAATATGCTCCTATCGGGAGATAGGAGTTGCGATCATATGTAGTCGATATGTCCAAGCGTTTGATTGGTCCTAAACCCTATGATCCTCATGTCGTTGGTGCGTTGTGAGTGGTGGGCACGATATCATCTAAACCCTAAAGTTACCGTACCCCCCTATACCCAATTTACTTTCAACTCTCAAGTTACATTTCAAACAATTCACCTTGGCATTACCACCAAAACAAACTTCACCATAACTTATAAGGAACTTTCATCCGTGTTGTGCCCACAACAACGGAAAATGTTAAAAATGAATCCTACTAGACATGTATCGTGTCATTCAACATTCAAGCCAATGTCGTCTTATAATGTCGGACTAATGTCGAGGGCTGCGATAGTCCAGAGGACCCAAAGAACATCGCACACAAGTGTATTTGTCGCTTGAACGACATTGGCACGACATTCAACCCCCCCCTCCTCTACTAGTGTCAACTGGTTCATCTGTAACTAGCAGCTGGTTCTCCCCGTTCATTGTCATGAATTCTGAACTATATAAGAAGAACCGATCGAAACCTTGCAAACATCAATCTCCTCATGATCAGAACCTGAGTCCCCCAGCTATCTTATTCTATTTTGCAAGTGGAAGTGTTGGCAATGTAGATTACATGTTGGCTTTTTGCAATTGCTGATGATTCAGGGTGGCTGCTCATGATGTATCATGAGTTATACATTCATGCTGTTCATATATATATATATAATTTTTTTGGGGGGTCTTGCATAGTGTAATTTGACTTCATGATCAGGATGTGCACATTAGTACAGAATCATCTCTTAAGGTAGAAGTCCCTGATTCCACCAGTGACCCGATTCAGACACCTATTTTTCCCCCAAAAGTGGGCAGCTACGTATTTCAAAATGTATATTAATGACATTATTTATAGCAATTTAAAACTCGGCTTATGTCACCACTGTAGATCGTAAAAAACCTTTGACTATCATTAATCATATGATGTCTCAAGTTTCATGAACTTGATCGCATTACCTTCTTTATGGATATGCTAATGTTTTGAAAAGAAAAAATTGTGATTTTTTCAAGCACGTTAAGGGTCCTTCTACACTACTTATATTATGCGAATCAGAACTTACCCTGAGCTTACACACTCTCAACATCTTCAATGGGTAGTGACTTCAGGACATCATTTTGTACCTAAACTGGGCCTTGTAATCGATCATTTCAGTTAGTTTATTAGTGCTCTTTACATGTAATCATGGATCAAAAGAATATTATTTGGAGATGTCGGCAACCAATAACTTAGGTTGTTATTCGTAATTGATGTTGTAGCCATAAATTCTTCTGAAAAATCATCTTAAAATCAAAATTCATGTTACATGGAACATTTAAAAACCATAAGGTTGTCATGAGACATGCTGGCAGCAAGAATTTAGCTCATTTTGAACTGCTCACATCTGGATGCATGTTACCTCCTGTAGTTGACTTGGTGTCTTCTTGTCACACTTGTGGGGAAACTCGATTTTGCAATATATATTGCATCGTACAAGTGGTCAATGTACAAATCTAAAAATTATATTCTGGTGTAGGGCCACATTCCAACACATGGGTTGTCAATCTATCGACTCCAAGCCATAGTATATTATACAGTTTTTAACGGAATTGCACCATATCATGTGTTGTGAGCACACTTTTTCCTTCACCTGATTTTCTTGAAGCGAAAATCAACATACTCAAATATCAGACCTGTACACATCCACTTTGGTGTCAGTGTAGAGCAGTGTGGCAGAAGTTCAGTTGAAAATGGAAAATTGTCAAAAAAGAACTTCAAAATTATTTAGGAGTTAAAGACAAATTTCCTAGGAATTCAATTTGCCAACACCCATTCCTAAAACTTCTGCAATATCATCAGATCACATGCTTTAATTTTTTTTTTCCAGAATATTGAACAAATAGCAGACACATAAAGGCTTGAACTTAGAGATTAATGATTCGGTTTCACATTTGACAATATGGTAGAGGGTCCAAGATTTGTGCATGAGAGCCCTGCAGTTACAAACTTAAAAAAGGTAGGCAATAGGTGGCCTTGGCAATAGAATTACCTGATGTTTGTCTTCGAATGGCAATCGTGTCAATTATGTGTCATCACGAGACTGGATGATGGATCTACAAAAGCAACCTAGATATATTAATCCCGTAAACCTCCAAGGCCCTCTCCGAGCACTCCAAATAAGTCATCTTTCTCACTTGGGGAATCCTATTATCCTAAATTGCAAGTATCTTCAAATTATGATACATTTATAATTGGAACACAGTTGGATAATTTGTGAGTCTTCATATGGTAAAGGTTCAAAATAATCCGGTTAAGCACCAAAATTTATATTCTTGAGATTTAATTTGAGTTACATGTAGTATGAGCACATAAGTAGATTTGGAATTGCGAAGGAAACAGTTGTGAGTGACACATGACGGAGGCAATCCTACAACTTGGTTTCTATTTTGAACTTTTGCAATGTTGATTTCAGCAATGTAAAGTCCAAAAGTAGGCTCTCCTGCTTCACGCAATGCATCTTAACATGATTCAAATACCTTCTCCAAGGATCAACTCCATTAAAGCTTTGGAAGCTTTTATTTAAGCCTTTATTTACAAATCAATCTTAATATGGTTAGTCTAGACCCTCAATTGTAGTAATGATTTTGCAACCAACCCTCTTGTTACTAGATTTCATGCATTTTGCCCCTCTTAGCCAACAATGCATCTAATAAACAAATACAGCTGGTTCAATTTTCAACAGTGGGCAATATATTATGGAAAATATCTTACATATTGGTGTGCAACTTGTGGTCCACCTTGTTGAATGTTGCGGACACCTTGTCCTAGAATCTCATGTTCCCGAAATTGGGCTGCCAGAAGCTCAACAATATTGATAAGCAAGTGCACAATTTGTGCAACTACCTAGTAGGAACTACGTAAGTGTGTATGCAAAACACTTTGGAGGCCAAGGATTTGTGCCATTGAAGTAAGTTGAAGGTAAAAACGTTGGGAACCCCTTATAGCTCAAAGATTTCTTTACTTGGCAAATTTGACCTTAGATTTAGTCTCAAAGAATCTGAATTAGATTAAGTTGGGATGAATCGACCATAAACTTATAGGGGTAAGGTTTTTACTAGATCCCTTTATAAGAGTGACACAAATCCTAAGCCCAATTTGGAGTTGATGTACAAGTACTTGCACATAGAATAGAAAAATTTATAAATTTGACATCAACATAATTGTTTTATGTAAAGTTTTCATGTGAAACTTTGGTTGAGCTTGCTAAAATGTGACCTTGAATGCTCATGCATAAATTTTTATTAAGGCTTTTAAAATGTTAGAAGAGTGGGGCTGAGTTATAAAAAATATTGACTTTCCAACTTGTCATACTAGGATCGGTGGACCAAGATAGCCTTGCATAGGCTGATCCGGGATTCAAGGTGGCGAGTCCCATGGGTCAAACCTTGTTTCATATTCTAAAATTCTTTTTTTGAGGATTGAAAAGGAGATCCAAGAAGTTTCACCCACATTTCAAAATAAGGCTATGATACAAGATGGTTTAAAAAGCTCGAAATAACAAAAAGTAGCTCTTAAGAATAAAAGAACAAAGCAGTAATTGGTGCCTCTTTGAGATACTTTGCATATAACTTCTATTAGGATGGATAGATAATCGTATATTCCACACACAAACCTGAATTGAGGAGGTTGATGCTCTTGTCAGCTTGGTTGGGCTCCTTGCCGTGCTTTTCTTTCCATGTCCGCTGCCAACATGTGCAATATCCACGTCGAATTCATTGGGGTGAATCAGTCCTTTGTTCTTCGCTTTTTTGGAGGGTCCAACAACAGTCTCATCAAACTTGGATTGAGCCATGTGGGAAGCATTCAACAACGACGCATGTGGCGGGGGTTCCTCGGATTTATTTGTATGCACAGTGCTAAGGTCACCACTAGTGACCTTACCAATCACATGCTTGGTTTTTTTGGGTGGACCAACAGGTTGATCGTCGAAGTTGAATTGCATAACCTTTGGGGCACATCGCAGGGGAGGAGCTGGAAAATCAGAGCCTGAAATTTCAACCACTGGGTAGATGCCATTCCGGGTCTCTTGTGCCGCTCTCTCAAAGTTTTCATTTATGACCTGCAAAAGTTCCAGCTCCACAAATGCTTCAATTCACTATAGAGTAGAGGTGCTCATAACCGATCACTTAAAAGATTTTGCGCCAGATCTAGAGAAGTATAAGGTAGTGCAAATTTTTCCCATGTAGGAGGATAGAAATCGGGAGGACTGCAAATTTTTCAATCATTTAATTTCTTAAATTGAAACTCTTGTGAGTTTATGAAGCCAAAAGTTGACCCAAACATATTACCCATGTCTAGAGTCTGCCATAAACGCTCATTTTAAACGCTCATTCCTCCTCACTTTAGCACCCAAAACCAAGACATGTATCATGGCAATATTGGTGTTGGCCTGATCAAAATTCAGTCCCAACTTGATCAAAATTCCAATACCCTATAGATTGTCGATGGGCTCTTGATCAAGAATAGACACCTCTCCAATAGATGGTGTCACATACAACACAAACGATATTCTACATCCAATTGGAACAAAACATTCAAAACAACCCTTGCAAGGTTGATCATTCGTAGTGGTCAAGCCAAGCAATTTTGATCATTTGTGTACCCTTCATTTGGTACGAGGCACATTATCACCCGTAATTGATGACAAATGACTTTGTCATGGCCTGACCCCTACGTCCAATAAGGACATGTGTTGCCTTGCCATAGGCTATAATAGGCATCTAATACCTCTCTCACTGCTACCACAACTTAGTAGGTTGGGCACATCCTAAGGTAAGCATACCTAATTTGGTTACTTATCTTAATCGGACACCTATATTTGAGTGGTGGGTGGTTAGGTGCAGATCTAAAAGCGGGCACTAAAAAGGCAAGTGTTTAAAAGAGACTAACTTCAACTACATGCTCAAAATTGGTTTAACCATTCTAGGCTCAAAAGTCAATGTCATTGAGGGGACCTATATGGCCCGAATGAATTTCATTTGTTAAGCCTCATGTGGATGTTATGAATTATCAAAGTTACAATTATCACATAACTATTCACCTTGTTAATTTCGCTTCCAACATGTGAGACATCCAGATCAAATTCATCCAGGTCAAATTTCATTGGTTAAGCCTCATTGTTAGTGGACTTAGATAATTCATAACAATTCAAGATTAGCTCCGAAACTTTATGGAATTGTTCCTGGCTTCTACAGGTACATTTGTGTGCCCACAGAAAATTTAACCTTGCGAATCTGAGTAGTATACTGTAGCAAACAACAAAAAGTAACCAAATAAGGCCCATCTACCTTACAGCCCGTGGCAAGGCTCTTCACATCCATCACCTAGTTTGTAAACTTACACATGTCAGTAATAGAGGAATAGTCACGAAATTAACCTCTCGCACAAGAGGCTTGACATTCTTCAAGTATTTCTCGACTGGAGCACCCATGAGCCTGTAAACCTCAGTGGTAACTTTCATCGCCGCATTTCGAACATCGCCATTGGCACTGTTGAAGGCTTGGCCCACAAATGCCATGAGAGGCTCTGTTGGAACCCCCATCTTGTTTGGGGGTTGTAAACCAAATGCAGGAATTACAAGCAACAACAATTGCAAACGCCCTAAAATTAATCTCCAGATTCCCTGTCATGATAGGTACAATAGTAAGTACACAAACATAAACCACAACAGAGCCAGCTTGAACACAATAAATTCATTTATTTTCTACACTTGAGATTATATGTGGACTTTATGTGGTCACTCTTCTTTATAGGACACCTACAATTAAGTGGTATATGGCAGGCTTGTTTTTAAGAATGGGTGCCAAAAAGACACATGGTACAACGATATTGGACTATGTGCTCAAAATATAGACACCTCTCTAGGTTCAATAGTTCACAACAATATTGGTCTCTCTGATCACTTGAATTTGACCTATTTTAACTTTTGCACCTGAATTCCGATTCTGAACCTTGAAATGACAATGTTTTTGATTCACAATTGCCAACTGACTGAAATAATTTCTGATTGAATCCAACAGCCAAAACTGTCTCTGGATTTGGAAGTGTCCACAATAGGCCACATACCTTACAGACACTTTTGGAGACCATTGAACAGATTATTTATAGGTACCTGGTTTTTAGGTGGCCTCAATAGTGGAACAGCAATAATATGAATTCCAATCTCCTTCTTTGATGCCAGAAACATAAGAGCTTCAGAGCATGCGTCCCTGGTGCGCACATTTGAGTCCCCCAGTTTTTCAAGTAAAATTTTCACCAAATCACTCATACAATTTCTGAGGTCTGCAGTAGGCACTTCAGCTGCATATCTTGTTACAAAAAGCCGCAAAAGCTACACAACAAATAAACATTGATGGCATCAGGCAACAGAACTGTCACTCACAAAAACCTATAAACAATGAAAAACTTAGCTCTAAATAGTGAAAATCAAACTTGGAATTGAACACATAAGTACCTGCATGGCACTGTTGAAGACATTTGCAACCCTATCGTTGAGAGCTCGAGTAATTACCTTGTCCAAAACCCTGACCCACAACTCATTTTGCTTAAGAAAATCCACTTGCAACAAAACATATCTAATTTGAGATGCTTGCAGACAACTACCAAAGTATGCAGAAATTAGGGTAAGGTAAGCGGGCCTAATTAAGTTACTTATCTTAATCGGACACCTATATTTGAGTGATGCGTTCTATGTGTGGATCTAAGAATGGACACCAAAAAGTCATCATGTGTTTAAAAGAGGTAAGATTATGAGCTCAAAATTTGTTACCTCTTGTAGGATGTATGAAAAGACCTATATGATCAATTAAGGAAAAAGAGATTCTTCACTGTACTAATGCATAAGATATTTATATGAGAATCAAAGAACAATGAGGAAGATGGATACGGCCTCAATTTGGATTTGCTAATCATCTTGGACTAATTGTATGCTTAATACCCTAGAAAAAGTGGATGCAGAGCTAGAAGTGTCCGTTTTAGGCCCGCTGACCTATGTCCTTCATTTAACATTTCTTTGATGACAAGGCAAATGGCACCAAAAAATAGCAGAAACCAACACACCTAAAAATAGCAAGTGCTTCACCTTCCAAACTATACGTCTTCAACTCTTGAGTAATGAAATGCAGAGCTTTATCACGTAACTGCCATTGCTTGCTATGGAAACACTCCACATGGTACAGATCCAAAACTGCAAGCAACGGTCGCGCTTCGGCCATTAAAGCCTCTGTAAGGGGCTCAGGGGTTAAGGTGTCATCGGGATTAACCCTCGGCGGAGGCGGTGCATAAAGTGCTGATGATGAGCTCATCTTGTAAATGCTCTCATCTTCATTTTGGTGATTAAATGCCATTGGTTGTTGTCCCTTTGTCGCAGGCGATCGCTTCCGCTCGATAGTGGAATTCGGTCGAGGTTCCGTTGTTTTTGGTGTAGAAGCGTGCCCGCTTTGATGATCCATATTTGAAGAATTTGTTGTTGACATTGCTACCAATTCATTGTCGTTGGAAGCAATTGTCGGGGTTGACAGCTCGGGGTGGCAGCTATCTGTAACACCCGCAAGGTCATCATCTTTAAAACCTGGTTTGGAGCTGCTAAGACATTTTTAAGAATAAGCATTATTTTGGAGCTGATGCTTTCGCATAATCATAAGCGTTTTCTCAGAGTATTCGCTCCAAGAAATTTACGAAATTTCTTCGAATTGAAAAATCAAATCAACCTAGGGTGTCTGGACTAGTATGGTGACCTAACCCTGCTTTAGATAAATTTGCATCTGATTAGTTTTAAACATAAATTTCTAAAAGTGTAAAATTACCTTTCTAAATCAGGCAATGGATTCCCTCATTCCAAGCATGTTGATGCACCTCTTTACGTTGTAACAAATCACCAATTCATTAATAGCATTAAAAAGTGATTTAGAGACAACCCAATTCCCTGATTACCTCTTTGTGATGATGGCATATTGTTGGCTCCATTGTGATTGGAGTTTTGATTGGAGGACTCCAACCTTTGATCAGTCATGTAGTCGCTACTCAAAAGAGAAGGTGTGGTTTTCAAGCTAGGAATTAATCCACCTTGAGAATCAGCTTGACCTGGAATGATCAATCTCAAGTTTTGATGATGCATCATCAGTGCATTTTGCTGATGGTTGAATGTTGTTGGCATCAATGGTGGAAGCTGCATGGTTGGCTGCCCATTGTGAGTGATAAATGTTGAGCCATTCATATTCAAAAATGTGGGTGCCATTTGTTGTGTTCGTCTGGGATCGTTCCGGTTGTAAAATGTGGGTAATTCATGAGGATTGTGAATAGAATACGTTGTCAACTGCGGTGGTGACTGTCCTGAAGAATTGTCAAAATTCATAGGTAACATAGGTGGTAGGTTTTGATTGGGTAAAGAAAGTGACCCTGCATTTTCATGAGTGTATGTGTGTCCCATAACTTGAAGTAAAGTAGCCCATTCGTTTTGATACGAGAATGCAGGTGCAATGGCTGGAAGAGGGTCGGTTCCCCCTGCATGAAGCAAATTGGGAGCCGTCATTGCTGGAATAAAAGGATCTGCAAAAATTACGCATTACACACGACATTTGAGGAAACGAGATCCGTGATTCCTAGAAGTAAAACAATATCACCTTAGTGATGATTTTTCAGAATATGGCATTTGATGCTAGATAGGAAAGACATCACTTACAGAAGAAGAACTCCGGTCTCCAGAGGCCGGAGTGAATAGTGTTTGTTCGTAGAACATCTGTAGCCACCTCCTAAAGGACAATGACGTCACTCTCAATAATTATAAAGATCACTCCAATGTTGCCACCGGTGCGAATTATGGTGTTGCTTCATCTTCAAGTTAGTCCAATTCTATATGGGATTCCGAAACGGACATCACAAGAATTAGAGGGACCTTGAAGACTACTACCTTTTTCCCCCTTGAATTCACTCTCATCATCTATCCAGAGATTTAACTTTTACCTCTTCCTGGGATGCCCACTGACAATTGAAATTTCATCATGTCTCTTCTCTGAATTGACCAATCGATGTAAGAACCTGGTTGGTTGTTATAAAGAGCTCAACCTTGTATAGTCCACAAGGAAAAAGATATAGTATTATTTCTGAACACCTGTGACTTTATAAGCAGAGCGCTAATGTCATATTTGAAAGAGAATCCCTTAATTCTGATGCATATTCCAACTGCTGTTTTCTTGGTTAAGTTACATAAGTAACGCCCACCCTCAAAGAGTGGTTGCATCAAACCGCAACTGTTCTTGCTAAACTGATAAAAGTGGTAAGTTGCAACTTGATGGCCCAAGCTCAGAACTGTACTAAAACTCGACCAGCTTCCCCCTGAAAGGGGAGGGGGAGGGGGTCTCACAAACATTTGATAACATGTTTCGAAAACGGAGTTTGGTGGGCCAAGGTAAGAGAAATTTGACCTTGACATGTGCCTAACCTTGGAGAGCTGGGCTTCCAGGTTGGCCCCTCTATTTTGGGGTAGAAATGTATGTTGTCAGCTCTTACCTTAGCCAATGTTGTAGCCAACGTTGGCCTCGATTTCAGTTTAAATGCTGTCAAAGCCGGAATTCTTTTACCTTAGCCTACCAAACCCTGCTTCAAAATCAACATATCAAACGTGTGTGACCCCCACATGAGCCACCTGATACTGGAGTCTGGGACAAAAGTACACTACCCATTTGGTTTGATGTGGCATTAGTGTGCCATGTTGATTGTAGTGGTCATTAAGACTTGGTCATATGACACCCTCTCTGGTTGCCTCCCGGTGATTGCAAGACAATCAATGTGGGTAGACAATGTATAATGTGGGCCACACTAAACCAGATGTTTTAATGTAGTGTGCATTCAACAACATAATCATCAACTTGTGAAGAAATTAAATACAGAATCGTAACAGGAGGCTGGGAGGGTTAATGGGCGAAAGAGAAACCGGAGGCTGACCATGCTCCCCACACATGGAGGGAGATTTAGGTCTGGGAAATTTGTGAGCACTTTTGCCTCGCCACCATGAAAAGAAAACAGATGACAGCAGCCCCAGCTTCTTCTCCTCACATTTCACACTCACAGCTCCAGAACCTAATTACCACCAAAGTCCCAACGGCCAAAATGATGTAGTCAGATTATGTACATCCAATTGACCCCAGGTGCTTTGTGTGCATTCTAAAGAAAATTGAGGTGTTTGATAGGAATGACTCTGAAACAAAGTCTTCAAACAAGCTCAATAAGTGTAAACGGACGTTTTTGAGTGGTTGTGGTAACGGTGTGGATCTAAGAATGGACACCAACAAGACATCATGTGTTTAAAAGAGACCGGACTCCGTGCTCACAATTTGTTAACCATTCTAGGCTCAATAATCAACATAATTGGGGGGAACTGATATGACCATTTAATGAGCTCAAGCACCTTCAATTTGGTACTGAATAAAATGTTCATGTGAACTCCAACAATTATACCAAGGAAATTGCTACAGACAGAATTTGGAATTGGCAATCATCTCACATTAATTGCGTGCTTTCTACAAAAAGTGAGTGCAGAGCTAAAATTGTCTGTTTAAGGCCCATTTACCTTATGCCAAGTAATCATACTAGGAATTTAGACCCTGCCTTACTTTTGAAATGATTCTGGCATCAAAAGGTTTCCATCAGTGTTACCCGGATTGCAAATAAGGTAGGTGAGCCTAAAGCGGACAGTATCAGCACTGCATCTACTTCTCTTATGATATTAAACACGCGATTAGGACAAGATGGCTAACAATCCAAGCCCAATCCAAGTCAAGGCCATAGCTATTTCCCTTAGAATTTTCAAGTTTATGTGAATACTTTATGCATTTATCAAAATAAAGATTCTCTTTCATATCAACTGACCCTATAGGTCCCCCCAATAATGTTGACTATTGAGCCTATAATAGTTAACAAACTTTGAGCACGTAGCCCAATCTCTTTTGCACACATGTCTTTTTGGTATCTATTCTTAGATCCACACCTAACCAGACACCACTCAAATATAGGTGTCCAATAAAGATAAGTCACTGATTTAGGCCCGCTTACCCTAATCACCTTTACCTACCCTATACCTCTTTTTTGTTCAGTTTTTTTTTTCCGAACTTGCCTGGACTTTTGCTTTAGATAACCTTCACAGCAGAATCCTTCCCATAGTACAGGATTTGGACATATTTGACGTAAATTACAACAGGAATATGGAAGACCAACCACAGAGGATATACATACCTTTGGAAGCATGTAATATCAGGAAAAAAAACAAAAAAAGGGGTAATTAGACTAATGAGATAAGGCACAAACGTACGTTGCTTCAAAGGAGGCTTCAGGTCAGTCGTCTTGCAGGTTACTTCTTTATCTACTTTCATCACATTATATTTGTCATGGTGCGTTTGAGTTCCAGATTCTCTTTTATCAAAGTCAGAATGTTCCATCTCAGGTGTTTTCTGCACATGTGTATAGGTATAATTCTCAATTCCCAGCAACTGATTAATTTTACACTCACATTTTTTTTACAATACATACTCTTAAAAGATACTGATGATGATGATGATGATGATGATGATGATGATGATGATGGTGATAAAAAACGAAATAAAGAAGGATCACCTGATGAGGCCACTCTTCTTGTGGAAGTCCTTCAGCTAACAGTGCGTGGTATGCACTTTCTTCTGAGCAGAAGTCACTGCGAAGCAAAAAACCAAAAAGGATGAAAACCGACAAAACCACCAAACTGATAATTGAAAAGATTTTGCAAATGCAGCGACTCTGCCCATTACAATACAAATCATCCTATAAACAATCAGTAATTTAAAATTTTAAAAATGTTCCATCTATCATTGTTATTAGATTGATAGCTTTTCAGAGACAATCCAGCTTAAGCCGGAATATGGCAGAAGAGGTTAGCAGTTCTAGTTGTCTTCTAACACTGATTTCTAGAAAATTCCATATGGAACGTGTGAGATGGTACTAAGGGGGTACCCAACAATCAATATATCGCAAAAAACTTGATTCCATAAATCTTTCATAAACGTAACAGACGCCATGGAAAAAAAAGACATGGACTTATTCTTGCTGCTCTGTGATTCACTCTCAACCTACCAGCTCCCAAAATAAGTTTGGGGTTTGAAGTAAAATTGCTGTGCTCACCAATCCGAAGCTTCATCATTTTTCGTCTGCCCCTTATCTGGTGTGAACGTGTCAATTTGCCGCAGCTTCTCAATCTCCAACTGCCGTCCTCAAACGACCCAGAAACTTTAAAAAAATGCACATTCAATACAGGAAGCTGAAAGGCGTCACATAAAGTCCTCTGATTTGAAAGACGCCTAGTTTGGCTATTGCAATCTACATAATGCTTCTACTCAAAGTAGTCAGTAGAATAGAAATAAAAATAAAATAAAATAAATAAATTTTGAAAAAACCTTGCAGACTTTGGCAGCATCATAATCCTCAGATTCAACAGCTGCTTTTTTCTTCACCTCTAGTTGCTTTATTTGTTCACCAGTTACTTTGAGCCTCTCAATCATAACCTGTACAACTTTCAATTTTGCGTTACCAGGTGAACCGTGGTATATTTAAGGAGTGAGTCGAAAACACGCAGGGAATTTATTTAACCCACGACCTTACATCTCCCTTAGAAAAAGTACATCCAAGGCCCTGCGATGGAATTGCACAAAGTGAAGAATTTAAGCGAAATTTCTATAAGTTGGCGAGTTTAAGCAAAGGGACCTTCAAACGCTTAGCCTCATCATAGTCCTCATCTTGTACTGCAATATTTTTCTCCTCTTGCAACTGCCATCAAACCATTGATAATACCCAGCAAGTGAGATTCAAGCAAAGTACACATTTACCAAAGCGCAGATTCTTAAAAAGCTGTAAGCAAGTATTTGTTGGTGTTCTGGTCCCACAAATACATCTGGAATAAGAATGCACATACTCGTAAAATACGACTCGCAGTAGATGCGTCAACAGGAGGGAAGTTGCAGTCGGAACGCTGTGGGCTTGGCACCTGTATCCTGGCATCTACAGCTTTAAAACTTGGACCCTGTTTCCTGGACCCATCGTGTTGTTGCCATCATAAACATTCTACATCCTAGTTTAGTTGGGATCAGCAACAAACATGATTCTCCAATTCATCAACAGTCAAACTTAAGTTTATCACATAGTTCCTTATGCTTTTGAAATATATTTTAGTGAATGAGTTGCATAGAGGAGCAAATTGCCCCTGCTTGCAAATTGCTAACTGTCTTTTGGAATACTCTTTCTCTTAACGATCTGAATACAAAAGAAGAACCCCGTAATAGTGCCTACATTGATTGTCTAAGGTCAATGAAGTTATCCTATGATCATGACTTTTGGCTCGGAGTTGATTGTTTTGCATACAACACCTTCCATGCTCAGTAAATTTTCAGTACATGCTTGGAGGTAGTGTGGAGGATGGAGCGAAGAACATTTTACATTGGTTTATTGAGGGTCAAACTCATTTTGGCAGGCCAAGAGGTGCTAAAATGAATTTGGCCCCCAGTGAACCGAAATAGGCTGCTCTTCATTCAAATTCAAACACTACCACCTCCGAGCATGCACTACAAGTGGAAAGAAAATATTGATACTATATTCAAACAACCAATGGAGATTCATAGGGGAGCATATCCTGACAAAAAGTTCCATTGAGTTAAAGGATAACTCTAATTTCACAAAATACAACTATTTTCACCTTCGAAGTGAGAAGGGAGCTACCTGGGAGTTTGCAAAAGAGCTGCAAATCCAGGCTGATTCAGTAGGGCCCATTGTTGCTCGTCCAGGGGCTCACCTGTTAATATTAACGCCATCAAGCCTACCTGTCAAAAAGCACAGAAAATTTCGAAAATAAGCTAATGAGTTCTCCTAATAATTACCTCGGGAATTCCGTGGACATCTTATATATCATCACTTTAACCTTTCTATTGACAAAATATACGTGAAGTCTCACAAGTCCATAGGTGGGACACCCTTTCACCAAGACAACCTTGACAGAAACCAGAATGTTGTCACTGAAGCAAGACCTGATTATAGACATTCAGGTTATTGGAATAGCAATTATGTAGCACCAAGCGAACAACTGTTGCTGGAGCGTCCACATAGATGCTCTTCAGCTCCCTCGCTTGATGTCCACTTCGTTCATTCGGGTCCAAAGAAAGATACCTGCATACCACAACAACAACAACAACAACAAAAGAGCTGAAGTAGTTATTAGTTTAAAGCAGGTGTCAAATATACTCTGCTTCCAGCAAACAAACTAGGGTTTCACAAAATCTCAAGGGTTTCAAAAAAAGGCCGGTGAAAAAAGCATCGGGTGAACGTGGTTACCCAAGGCGTTTCATCTGGCTAACAGCCTCATCACAATGTATGTAGGGCACCATCAGATTCACAAAAACCTCCACTTTTGTTGGAATCTGTTATGTGGACAAAAAGAGTCAAATTCTTATCAGCATAAATTACTGGCAACGACCTGCGGCCACATACAAAGTATTTAGGAAAAGATTGAACCAGTTTTTTCAGGGTAAGCAAAATATGCCTTGAATTCATGGCAAAGTAGTTGCATGTTGATAATACGAGATGGCCACTGCAGCTCCAACACAAGCTCCTGAGGATAATAACAATACCTGTGAAACAAATAGAGAATTAAAACGCAATGATGCCTGGCAGTTTTACCTATTTCTGTCTGTTGTTGAATTTTGTGGAGAATCTCAAGTGAGATGTGATCATGGAATTGAAGCACCTTTCTTTTATCAGTTAGCTTAACCTAAAAATTGTTTTTTAGGGAAAATCAAATTAGGAGAGTTGAGTAAAACCTGGAGCTCTGCCAACCCCGACCAGAGACATCTTTGTTCAGCTCGCTGGCAGGAAAATCTTCATCCTGCATCAATGATTTCACATAGGTCTCTACTTGAATAAAAACAGCAGACCATTGAGCCAAAAACACAGATGTGATTCAGTACAGACATGCAGGCAATTTTAAGGAGCATCTTGAATTCCTTGCATTCAAATTGAGCTTTACCTGACCGGAGCAGTAAACAACATTGAAGGGGAGTTTCTTGACTGTCGATAAATCGTGATTCGATTTGGAGTCTCTGGCCATGGATGCATCTCCATTTGGTGATCGCTCCATAATGTTTGGTTCTGTATTAGCTGCAACTTATCATTTTTGAAGTGAAATTCTGCTTCTTCCCTGTTTCAGATGACCCGAAGTGAAGTTCGGGGGTACAAACTGAACCCTTGATATTTCTCTGCAAATAGGGTTTAGGCCATGAATACATTGACCACCTTTAAGAAATTTGCTTCTTTCAGTGTTTCAATCTGGTGCCAAAGCCTGAACGATCATGGTAGCTCTAACAGCCAATTCATGCCAAATGTTGGAACATATAAACTGCAAGTATATGGCATTCCAAACCTCTTAAAAAAAGTCATTTCCTGGTTAGCATATGACAGGGATGGCATGAGCTGCTCAGAGCTATTTCATCCAACAGTGGAGTTGATTTGTTTCTCGATGAGATGACTTGTAGTATGTCGAGGTGCGAGAAAGAGACGAATTCTTCGCAAGTAGGTTACGTCCAAGAAAAGGTAGATGTAGGAGGAGCCTGTAGACCTTGAGATTTTGGCAACATGTTCTTGTGAGCCAATCTTAATGTCAAGCTTAATGCCACTCGATAAGGTTGCTATCAAAGCCTCAAGGAGTCCATTCCTTCTGTTGCTCTGAACCGCATGATTGTTACTTCATGATATGCTTCATCAGCAAATGGAGTTCAATCACATGTTGGTGATGTTGAAAGCATTTGAATGCACTTCGGTGGAGACTCAGGAATGAGGTAGGGACGTTTTTCCCATGTGTTCAATCATAGTAACAGCTTTACGAGATCCATTCTACATCATAACTTCGAACTTCGAACTTCAAACAAAGTGTTGGTGTCAAAAACATCACTGGAGTTCTTCATCAACCCCATAGTCGAAGTGTTTCAGCACCTTCAGAAAGTGTGCCATCGCCATAGCTGCGAAATTAGGTTAACCCGGTGTCATGTCATTCGATGTATCACAGATTACTCGAAGTAATTCAACATCATCGTGCATTCAACAAAAGCCTACAGCAAGGATGCCTAACCTGCATTGAACCTAAACAGCTCTACTAAAGGCTAACTGCAAAAACTCCTACAAGGAAAGAGATCAAAAATCATGAATGCCCATAATTAACTTCACATTGCAACACAGGTTCTTAACCATCTTGGGATTGACAAGAAGGCAGACAGACAGACAGACACCATGAGACGATGATGCCGGTGGGAGGGTTAGCGATGTTTAATTTGATGTTTTAGCACAGGGATGATGAGTCAGGTGAGTCGCGGCTTAAACTTTTGAGAATGAAGGTCTGTAACGAAGAACTTCCATTGTTGTGGGGGGGTTTGTGAGGAGGAAACCGTTAACAAAGGCTCCCCAACGAAGGGAAAGTTAGGAGCGGCACAAGAGGAGGAGCCTCTTACACTCAACATCTGATCTAGTGTGGCCCACACTACACTGATTATCCCATTTAGTGCGTGTGGTACTAATTCCCGAAACGCGCACTATTTTGCCAAATCTCAAAATTAGTGAGGGCTGAAATTTGTACAGAGTGATGTTGACTTCATAAATACATGTTCATTTATCATACGTTTTCGAGAAAATTTGTGTTTGTTCTAAGGTGTTTTGTAGAGTGCATAATTTGTTTTGGTGAGTTTGAAGAGGCTCCTTCTTCTTCTTCTTTTTAGTCAATGCCACTCACTCCTCAAGTATCTCCTAACATTAAGAAAGTGAAGAGAGCTTGCATTGAGAGTTTTTGGCACTTTGACACTTTGGGCCCTCAAAACCCTAGTTCATCTAGTGGCACTAATTTCATAGCGTAAAGAAATTTACTGTTACCTTCGCTAATCTCCCACACGCACTATTAGCCCACCCTCACTAAATGGGATAATCGGTGTCATATTCATCACCAACCCACATTGATTGCCTTGCAATCACTAGCTGGCAACTATGTAGAGAGGGTCACACTTGGTGCTACATGACAAATGACAAAGACCACTCTAATTAACATAGAAAACCAGTTTTAATGCCACATGGAATCAAATAATTATTGCAGAACTTTTAGCCCCAACACCCATAATCTATACCCATCCCACATGAATCGCAACCTAGTGGCCACCAAAGCAGCGTAGGTCTACCTAACGGGTTGACATTGACACTAGAATACATAATCAACAACTTACACATGTAATTAACAAACATCCACATTCTTGTGGATATGGTAGTTTAAATGGCACTTTTATCCAATTTAGTTAGAATAGCAATGGACACAAAGGACACCACCAACCTTGTCCAAGGTTCATTTGGACATGTTTTCCTCTAGTGCAACTTGTCGCATATGAATAACATGTTTCGGGCCATCCCTATGCCATCCGCTCAGCATGTCAACAACCAACCATTTTGGAACTATGGAACAGTAAGTGCATAAGCACATGCCGCTCATGTAACCTTGTTCTTTCAAAGTTATAGAACATATCATTCATAGTTTGGGCAAGTGTCGTCCAAGCATGTTGCACCTGTGCACATGAACTAATGTCTTAGGTCATCCCCCACACTATCCATTCAACATGCCATCGTCAATGGCTGACCATTTGGGAACTTTGGAATGGTGATCACGTCAACAACCATGCACGCTTGGCATTTGCCTTTTCCCAAAGCATGTAGTAGACTAGTTTAGACATGTGCCATCTTGGCATGCAGCAAATATGAATTAATGTCTTGAACGATCCCTAAACCATTTGGTCAAGATGTTGTTGTTGACGGCTAATTTTTTGGAACTTTGGAATGGCAACTACATTAACACCAATGCACCATCGCCAATCACTCTTTCCAAACTATACAATAGACTACCGTCCTACCTAGGCAACTTTGATGGATATTATATTATTTCGTAACATATCAAAATACGTTGTGAAACTCATTTTCAAAAAAATTAAATTAAATTAAAACAATTAAAAAACTCAACAAAATCAGTTTTGGGATAACCAAGATTTTTGATTTTGTCATAATCTATTTTTGAAAATAAATAAAACATCCAAAATTGTCTAGGTAGGACAATAATACGAACATGTGTCATCCCAACCCATTGCACCCATGCATATGAATGAATGTCCCAGATTATCCCTACACCATCCACTCAACCTGCCATTATTGGCGACGGCTGAACGTTGTGAAACCTTAGAACGGCGACTATATCAATGCCCGTGTGCCTTCGCCATTCAGTACACCAAATATTGTATTTTGTGTCATATGGTATTTTATGTCACTGTGGTAACTTTTATGATGTCACCTTTTTTTTATAAGTTTACAAATATTTTCACCTTAACTTACTTGTAGTTCATCCACTTTGGGTATATTCTGCATCCTAACATTTCTGTAATGCAACATTATCATGGATGAATGAAATATGGATGAAAGAACAACTTGGTGAGTGAGAGTAATTGCAACAGTGTGTATCTATAACGCTAGTATATTTTACAAGGAATGAGAAATAACGTTAGTATTACATTTAGTGTTGGTGACACTACACAGGCAGTTTGCAATTAGTATTTGAGCAAGACAAATAGAATTGGTGACACTAAATACAATATTTAGTGTAGTTCCAAAATGCATAGAAGTATATTACTTTACCCCCATTTGCCTTCCACATGAGGTTAAGTCAGCCACGGAATGGTCCTCCTCGGTGGGGTCACTAATTACATCACCCGCATCTTCATCGCAATCTAAGTAGAAATGCTCTTGCATTTCCATCCAGATTTCTTCACCTCACTGTTACTCACTGATCAATTCAATTGTGAAGTTGCAAGGAGCTGCCTATCCTGTCCTGGAGCTCCCTCACGGATTGAATGTAACATAGTCTTTTCCTTATGATGCATCTTCAGTTTTTTAGTTTCCGGTAGGGAAGAAGATTGATGGGTGAAATTTGCTTGGGATGATTTCTGATTTCTGGGGTTGTTGTAGAAGACTGAAGAGTTGCAGGTATAGCAGGAGTGGGAGAGCTCTCCTTGAAGTTTGGCACCTTCACATAACCTCTGTTTGAATCCGCCATTCTGTATTTAGAAATTTTTGAAGCTCAGAGGCAGGAGGAAAATGGTGTGGTAGGATGCATATGTACCACTGGACAAGATTTTTTTAGCACCAACCCTTTTAAATTTTGAGGACCTTCATCCTTAATCGCTTCTGGGGCCCAATTGGGGACTCTCATGCATCCAGTGTTTTAATATTGTAGAACGTGCTAATAGATTGCGATGTGATGTTCTGGTGGAGAGTGATAGCTGATTGTTGTCTTGGAAGGTTACACTTCTTGACATCCACAGAAAGTGACTTGGAAAGAATTTGATGAAGATTTCCATTTTATCCAGTATAAAGAGAGAATACACGGTTGCTACAAACATGTCAAAAGCGCTTGCGTTGTGATAGAAATTCGATGACCGGCTGGCTATGGAGTCGGGTCCAGAATTCAAGAGCTGAGGGGTTCACCTTATCATGCAATTCAATTTTGCACTGGGGTTTTGTGAGGTGAATTTTTTGTGATTGTAAGCACAGAAGAGCAATGGATAATGCCAGACATGCTTCTTGGACAGTTCCTATGTGAAGAAGAAGAAGAAGAAGAAGAAGACCCTTTACTGTGTTGTTAGTTTTGCTACTGCAAATAGCTATGTCCTCCGTATCGGTTCTGGGTGTGTATGGGAAGGGATGCTGCTGTTGGAGGATTCAGCAGGAACATTTGCCCTCAAAAAACATTTGGAGACGGCATTTTTTTACACCAGGTAATGTAATTCTCCACACCACCCCATTAGTAAATCACAATTACTTGCGTCTTCGTATGTGATGAATTATTGTGCAGGGTTTTGATCTGAGTTCCAGTTCCGCAGCCTTCTTGTTCAGCTTAAGTAGACTAAGGTATGCGACCCTGTTGTGGACACTTTCAATTCCGCAGACACTTTTGGCCATTGAATCGGATTGGGAATCGTCGTTTCAACTTGTTAGCAATTGCGAATCGCTAATCACGAAGACTGTCATTTCATTGCAAGTTTCGGGATTGCAGTTTCTCGAGATGCATAAGATATAAGAGGTCAGAGTGAAGATTCTCTTTCTTTCTCTTAGACTGACCGTACAGGCCCTCCCAATGGTGATGATGTTCACTATTGAACCTGTATTGGTGTTTACATTCTGAGCACATTGTCCAATCTCATGGTGACACATGATGTCTTTGCTGTGTCTGTTCTTACAACAAGCCTTGCCGTATACAAATCACTCAAATATAGGTCTCCAATCCAGGAGAGTGAGCACATAAGGTTACTCGGTTTCTTCTCTTAATGAGACACTTATATTGGAGTGGTGTGTGGTATGGTGTGCATCTAAGAATGGACACAAAAAAGACATCATGTGTTTAATAGAGATTGGACTACATGCTCAGAATTTGCTAACAATTCTAGGCTCAATAGTCAACATAACTTGGGGGTGGTGCTAAATGACCATTTAATGAGCTTGAGAGGCTTTACTTTGACAATAAATAAGATATTCTATGAGCTCTAAAAATTCTAAGGCAAATGGCTCCAGACACAATTTCGAATTGGTCATCATCTCACACTAATTGCAAGTTTCGCATCCTAGGAGAAGTCGGTGCACAGCTAAAAGTGTCCATTTAAGGCATGCTTACCTTATATCAATCTCTCAGGTTTTTCAATGGTCCTGCAGATAGGAAGCTCAACATGTATGGTATCACAGCCTTGACATCATCTTCACCCTACAGCAAGCCATCATCATCATTTCGAAGCTCTTTTGATTCTGGCAACATCTACCAAACAGCTAACCCCAAAGATGAGACTCAGAGCGATGAGCATCTGGATTATGGTGATGGTGATGGTGAGGATGAGGATGAGGATGATGAAGATGATGAAGGTGATGCATGGTTAATAGATGAAGCCACCACCCCTTTCAATCAAATCTCTGTGATAGAGCTTGACGAAGGCGCAGACCACAGTTTTGCAGGCGCATATGTGCTAAAGCTCGAAGGTGCAGATGCAAACATGATTCATAGTGTATACTGGAACAATGGCCGAGTGTGGACAGGCTCATACTATGATGTGTTTGCTTCATTAATCCCATTGTTGCCCGAAGGCCCTGTTGGCATTTTCGGTCTCGGTGCAGGCACAGTCGCACGTCTCCTCCTGCATCTATGGCCTTCTTTGAATCTGGAAGGTTGGGAGCTTGACCCTGAAGTTGTGAGAGTCGCTCGTGAGTATTTTAGGCTCCTGGACTTGGAGTCATCTGAACCATCCCCAGTGGCAAACAGAATTTCAAAAAACCGGTTTCGGCCGTTCAGCAACACACCATACCAGATAAGACCTGAAGAATGTGAGACAAGTGCTTCTTCACCATCTCAACATCTAGATTTTACAGGAAAACCAATAATGAGAAAATTAGGGCGCTTGGTGGTCCATGTGGGAGATGCACTTAGCCCAGACGCAATTGTGGAGGGAGGATTTGCAGGTGTGGTCGTGGACCTGTTTACAGATGGAGGTGTGTGCAAAGAACTCGAAGAAGTTGAGACATGGAAACAGATCAAAGCACGCTTACGACCTGGCGGTCGCGTGATGATCAATTGTGTTGCAAATTCCAGTAATCTTGCATTAGAAGAACGATTGGACACATTGAAGGATTGGGACCACAGAATGCAAGCTATAGTCAGATCAATGGAAGCAGTTTTCCCTGCAGAGGTTAGCATGCGGGTACTTGATGAAGAGGGCAACAATGTGATGTTGTTGTCTGGAAAACCACCAGATGTGGTGTCCTGGTCCTCGAAGGTGCCTAATTGTTTGGTTCAAGGTGTTCAAGAGTGGAGGCTTTGGGATGGACACGCCCTTGTCAAATTTGCAGGCACACAGAATTTGTGAAGGTGTTTCTGAAGAGGGATTACTAGGCACTCTCCAACTCACTTGCTACAACCTATTTTCAAGTGTTACTGTCCATATATGAACTCTACATAGTTCTTGGTTTGGTTACTCCTTTTGATAACACTTTGTTTTGTACAACATCCACTTTGATGTCATCAAGAAGTGTTCATTTACATGAACTTCTTGACGACTAGTACTGTGCTTCAAGAAAATGAACGGAACCTTATTAACCTAGCAATTGCCTTTCAATGAAAATGAGACTAGACTCTATCAACCACTACAAGTGCCCACATGTACAGATGTCTTGTTCGTGATACCTGGTATGTCCATCTTGAGGTTCAAGATGTGAGTGTTGGATTTGAGAATTCACTCGTTCCAAGGCCTTGTGCCTATATAAATTCCACCCTGCCTGAAAGTTTCATGTCGAGCTCTTCTACGCTGTAAAATCAAACCTTGGATAGAGTGCGGCACATCACATGCAACTCTTGAAGCATTGGTGTCTTCCAAGGAAACCAGAATCCTAGCTCACTTATATCCAAAATGCAAACATTCACAGAGAATGCATAATAACCTACTTGTAAGTTGCCAGAAGTCAAGAACTTGAAATCAAGACATGACTTCCCACTATTACCATCTCATCATGGCACACCAAGATATCAAAGGCACATAAGATTTGCCAAAGAAAAAGGATCAAAAAACTCATTGAGAGGGGACATTTTTGCAACATCAATTTTCCATCTTTTTCATATACACACACAACCTGAGGTTTGATATCAAGTCGGTCCAGCCCAAAGTCCAATAACACCTTTCACCAGTACTCAGCTACAAAGAATATGAAAGACCTGGAGTATATTGCACTACAACTACTGAGACTCCGTTGAAGTGGAAGCCTAAGAATTCAGCATAAGTCCAGAAAAGTATCACACAAGTTCACAAATTTATCACATGGAGACATGATTTCACACATTCGATTTGAATGAGGACAACACACAAGAAGCTTCAATTTCTGAGGCAAACAATGTGTACAAAATTCTTATTTCTCACTGTCAATCTACAAAATCAGCTGCCACCTCCATCTGTGATGGAAACAATTTGACACCGTAAAGAGTGTCCTCTGTATAAAGAGTTCATGAATTAACTGTACAAAAAAATCTCAGCGCATCCTCCGCCGTTGTGCGAGGCTTCAGTCGGGATACGGGCAACAACATCAATCTGGCACTCTCTGTTTTCTCTCGTCCTTGGGGAAAAATATACAGTCGCGAGGCCCCGGCCAGTCTCTCTCTTTGCTTCTTTGAAGCTTGCTCGGTTCCGGGGAATACAAAGAGATTGGAAAAAGCTCATCATCAAAAGGTGAGTGACTACTATATACATCACCAAAAGCCTAAGTCTCTCTTCTATGTGCACTCTATAAAAACTCTAAGCACTCCTTTTTACACTAACTGGGAGAAACTGCCGGTGCCATCCTCATAAGAGGAAAGAAACTCAAGTGTAAATCCACCATGTGGGAAGAAAGCCTCACATGTGCAGATCGACACAGCAAACAAAAGAGGGGAGAAAGGATAAACACAAGATGATGTTTGGCTTTGAAGGAGGAGAAAAACTCTTGGAAGTAAGCAGAAAAACCAAGCATCCTCCAAGGGGAAGGGGAGAAAGAATCTACAATGGGAAGAAGAGGAGGAGGAAGAAGGGAGATCAGAAGGGAGATCAGAAGTTGAGAAGGAAAATCAATACCGGGATTAACAAGAAGAAACTCTCACATGGGGATGATGTGGATTGAGGGAGGGGGATAGAACAATTTCTCATAAGAACACATGCCGACCTGGAGAATCCAGGAAATCTTTCTCCATTCTCATCACCCTGCCTTGCGAGGAGCAGTGGTAGCCATAGCTCGGAAGTAGTCTGCATCACCGGAGAAACTTTTGTGCGGCCCAGTGGTAGCATGCCCAGGTCCATAGGGGAAAAAAGGTGCACATGAAGAGCTATGCACAGCAGCCATGTAATTGTGGACCTCCTTCGCCACCACGTCCCGAACAAGTGCCATTAACCCTGCAGCATTCACCGCAGTGTCAACACCATAGCTTGATGGTGGAGGTGCATGCCAAGGCTCCAAACCCTGTGCAGCCTGTGGCTGGAAAACTGGGGCTAGGGCCTGTGCAACAGCAGATCTCACTGCTCCGGTCATCATCTCCGCAGTGGACGCACTGTTGGCATGGGATGCAAATGCGGTGTGAGGAGGGATGGGAGGGATTTCGTTGATATGGGGGTTTCCGGTAGGGTTGTTGGATGGTAAAGTGGAAGAAGAGCTTGCCGGATGTCTTGTAAAAATGGACATCGAAAACTGCTCTTGTCTGGTTGGTGGTTGCTGCTCCATCTCCCACCGCCCGTGAATTGGTGCATCTGTAGTATTAGGGAGTATTTGGCAAGGAATATGTGTCACAGGTGGTGCCTGTTGGCGGATTCGAGGGCTATCCTCGGAAGGAGATGATCCGGGTAAAGAGAGGCTCAAACTCGTTGGCGGATCCATGTTGTCCGAAACCTCGGAGATGTCTTTAGACCTGTCAGGTATGGGTGCTGAGAAAACACCGGTGGGGCCGAAGGATGTAAAGGCTGATCTCGGTACAGGTCGGAACACCTGTGGTGCCATAACCGCAGTGGCTGCTACTGCTTCCCTCGGAGACAATCTGGTAGGAGACTCAGGACCGAAGTTGATGCGTTTCAACTTGTGATGTGAATCAACCTCCCACCCACTCTCTTCATGTGTGCTTCCATCTGTGGAAACTTTGTTGCTGCCTCTCTTTCTGCCATCAAATGATCCTATGTCTTCCTCATCCGGTGACCCCTGTTGGCCCATATGGCTAAGCTCCACACACTGTGTCTGGGAAGATCGCTCTGCCAAGTGCCGCCTCCTGAGGGTAGAGTTCCAGTGGTTCTTGATTGCATTGTCGGTTCGGCCGGGTAACAGCCTGGCTATGGTGGCCCACTTGTTGCCGTGCTGGTTATGTGCCTCGATTATGGCTGCATCCTCTGCGGCTGTGAATGGGCGGTGCTGCACCTGAGGGCTAAGCTGGTTGCACCATCGCAGCCTGCAGGATTTGCCTGACCGGCCAGAAATCCCTTTGCTTATCAGAGACCAATTTCGGGCTCCATATTTCTCCACCAGCTGCTGGAGTGCCGAATCCTCCTCAGGACTCCATGGCCCCTTGATGCGATCGAACTCCTCCGTTGCAGAACACCGCTGTGCACCCGCCATTGCCATTTCTTATCAACCAATGCTTCATGTACATCAGAAGGACCGTCACACCGAGAGGAAGAGTGTCGGGGCCGGGTGATTCTGCCATCCACGAAAACATCCACGATAGTTTATGAGAAAACTGACATTCCTTCCATACAAATCCCAACTACATGAAATCCCAGGAACAGATTTTTACTGCAAGAAAATTAAGATTGTAACATTAAAGCCATGTGATAGTGGCAGTGCACTGACTGTAAGACCGTCAACAGCCAAATCTCAAACTCTTGCAACAACTCCAACAATTCTTCAAAGAGATTTAGGCACCTTTTTGTTTTCTAAAGATAGCGCGGAGGGGCTTCCACTGGCCCTTCTGAATCGCCTGCAACAATAGATCAGGTCAGATGCCTGAAAGAGAATATGTAGAAACTAGAAAACCAGCGCAAGTCATAATGGGGTCACCAGAACAGACACCGATCAGTCACATCGGAGTCTTACTTCGAAACAGGTTTTGAAAGTATGCGTATCCTTGGAAGAATATCTTACCGGAAATGGGTGTCAGCGGTGCAGCTGCAATGGGGAGGTCCGGAACCGTCAACTCCTGGAGGAATCCAAATGTCTGATGACATACGCTTAGGCAGCCTGCAGAAACATCACCATCATCATCGTAAGCAACAGATGATGCTGACCAACTGGAAAAAGGACGAATCTGAACCACATGTGGTCCGAAGTAACACTACCACCAGTCCTGTCACCATAAATACAGTCTAGGATCGCATCACCTAGAGTTGAATCCCGAAGTTCAAACAAGTTAAACTAAACCAAACCAAACATGTTGGTTGTATCGTAGAGAGAGAGAGAGAGAGAGAGACGTACCAGTCAGCTGTGGACCCAGTCTGTTGAGAGTCAAGCTCCTAACCTGAGTTCAGAAACACAGAACACTGATCAGCCATCGACTTCATTCGCAGAAACAACATCGGAGTTTTGACATACACACAACAACACAAGACGAAATCGTGTACACAAGGCTCCTGAAGCACCATCCTGTTCGCATAATCAAGAGGACGAACGTGATGGCTCAGTGGACCACCAAGGTGCTCACAACGCTGTAACATAAGTGTAAGCATCTTCATCAAGAACCATAATGATGCGATGATTTTGGTTGGGGGAGGGGGAGTTTTGGTCACACAAATGCAAAGAGAAAGTCCAAACATCGATTTCACGGAAAAGCTGACCGCTGTGGCCCGAAAACACCGGCCATTAACACAAGTGGGATATCTTCTGTGGTCTGAAGAAGGAGAACATCCAGAAGCGGCTTGAGCAACCCTTGGGAGCTCTCCCTTCACGTATAAACTTCAGATCCTTATTGTAGGATTTCTGAACCTCAAGTGCTGCCATTGGCAGGAACCATATTGGCACCATTTCTTCCGAGCTTTCAAGAGCCCGGACTGTGTTGATACCTACTAAGGGCGATGAAGCTGAACGAATGGCTGATACCACAGAACAGAATCGATAAGGGAAGGCTGCTACTCCACCAATACCGAAGTTTTGTGGCTTCCAGAGGCCACAACCTTCGACTCTCTGGCCTATGTAATGACAAGTTTGCAGACTTTGCGTTATGTACTGGGAGGAACCAAGGGACGTACTCAGACTGGTGCAGTGTTTGCCCCAAATCCTTCCTCCCGGGCTCGAATCCGCACCCGAGACCCTCGTTATTCCAGCACCAGGATCTGCTCGAAGAAACCGAACCTCAACAACAGTCAGGGCTCCACAAAACCATCAGATCGAACACAAACTCTGCCTACCTTTACAACCCCCCGACCCAATGATGAGGACTCTCAACCACACCCACTTAACCCGACACCCAAACCTGGCAAAACCGAAAACCTGGACCGACAACATAGTGCTTAAGCTCCCCGATCCTCTTCAGCACTCCAAGGCACCGATCCTCAGCACCCCAGAATGCGAGATTGCAAAAACTTACAAAACAGAAAACAAACAAAACCTCAATCAAACAGCCTGTGCATTGATGTTCCCTCTCAGGCTCCGAAGCATGAATCGGATCGCCTGGTGCACCAATGAAGGTGAGACTTTTTCTGGTGGAACGATGGGAATGCAAGGATTCCAGAAAGAGTTGAGAGACCAATCTGTGAGCATACCATAGAGCGATCTTATGTGCTGCGCGGTGGCTCCGGGAAGGGAGAGAGAGAGTGAAAGAGAAGAGCCTGCTGCGAACAAAGAGGCCGACACGCATGGGAAGGTGATGCAAGGATAGCGCTAGCCTCGGCTGCCCCCAGGCTCGGGATCCGGTCCGGTGAAGAGGTTCGGAGTGGTGGGTCCCTCTAGGTTCGGGGATAGGCTCGTTTGGGTTAGGATCTCCTCTCACTTTCTCCATCACTTCTTCGTATAGCTAGGGCGCCCCTGCATGTAGGGCCTGGTTTTAGTAACTTACTACAGTCGGTTATTTGTTACCTTGTCTTGCCTACTACAACAGTTTGGGGTTAGAGAAAATATCTCCGATGCCCATTCCGTTTGCTCACGTCATATTTGGTGGTACTCACTTGCGATGGACTTTGCCCGATTTTGTTGCAACGACACTAAGGGCCACTTCACACTCGAGCCAAGAGCTGTGACCATGAAATTGTGAGAGCCCAAAAGAAAGTGTCCAAAGGCCGTCCCAACACACCTCCAAAATCATCTAGTGTGGTCACAGACCCTCAAGTGTAGTGTGAAGTGATATGTGACCGGGCCTTCAACCAAATGTTATTCCAATGGATTTCTATTCATGCGGGTCCTCACACATGATAAAATAGAATAAACCAATGGTTGTGAGCATTTGGAGTGCCATGGTCTCCTGGTTTTGTGTTAGGCCTACCTCCAAGAGGTGGTTTTTGAAAATAGTCCAAGTGACCGTGAAACACGATCCATTCGATGAAATGTAGGAATCCACGTAGACTTTACATCCATCTTGCATTCACTTACACCGTTGATCCTTCAAGTGTAGTGTGAAGCGAACTTGGACCAGCTCCGCCTTTTCCACCAATGAGAGTGCTTGAAGTGCAATGGTCACGGGCTCTCAGTCTCATGTGTGAAGTGGCCCTAAATATTGTATATGGTGTCACCAATTCTATTTGTCTTGCTCAATACCAATCGTAAACCATCCATGTAGTGGCACCCACACTAAATGTAACCCTACCATTATTTGTCATTGTTTTTAACAATGATTGGGCATTATAGATTTACAATGTTACGATCATTGTCACTTACTAAGTGAATTTCATCCAAATTTCAATCATTCATGACAATATTTCAATATGAAAATGTTAGGGTGCAGAATACACCAAAAGTGGATGAATTACGAATAAAGTTGGATGAAAGTATTTGTGAACTTATTCATAAGAAGTGTCATTAGAAAAGCTACCACATGGCTGCACATAAAATACCATATGCCACTGAATACAATATTTATTGTGATTATATATAAGATGTGATGTGGAAAATAGACTGTTTAAAATTGATGTGTTGTGTTGTTAAAATGTGTTGAACCCTCTAATAATAGTATTGACTCATTTGTAGATTCTAATCAAAATTGAACCCACATAAATTTAAGTTTGTGATAAATCATGTGGTTAGTTTGGATTTCATTGATGTTTCATTATAAATTTGCTAAGAATTGGGGTTAAGTATATACTGAATTTATGCATAAATTTTGGACAATTCCAATTGCCAATATGATGTACACCATATCACAAAACTACACAACTACGGTGGTTGGTGAACATGGAATACAAACATTCGAAGTTGTGATTGTTGTAATCTAATATTTTTGTCCCCACAAGTGCACATCCATTATTATTTTTGGACAAGTGGTTTGTCCAAATATAATGAAATGTCAGTTTAAGGTGTATAGTGCTAATTTCAACCGATGCCTAGTGTTGGCCCTTGGGTTCCCATAACTTTGCAAGACACTTGTGAAGACGTAAATCTAATCAACGAAAGATGGAGAACAAGACAAATGAGTTAAATTTAGCAACTACCTTAGCAGCCTTAAGATAACCTATGAGAAAGTTTGAGCAATATGCCACATGTTGGTTTTCTAGTGGTTAGGACCTCTCTAGAAGTCCATGGATCACCCATAAACATGAACGCTAAAGGTATATGGGTGTTATTTGGTTCGTTTTTCATGTTCTCCAACTTCTACTGATTAGATTTACACAACAAAAGTTGTGTTGCATTAGCAAATCTACGATGAAACATATGTAAAAACTGGATTGGAAATCGGACTCCACCTAATTGAGTTTTGACTATCGAAAGTGCATAGTTGTTGATTTCTTAACTGGATACATAGGTCCTCCCCATTGTGTTCAAGTATTGAGTGTAGAGTAGTTGTCAATATTTGAAGACGTAGTCCAATCACTTTTAAACATGTGTCTTTATGATGTAAGCTCTTTGATGCTCGCCAAACCACATACCGATTAAGAAACGGGCCACTTCAGTCCCCATCTACCTTGGGCAGGCCAAAGCTGCCACCAGCCTGCCTGCAAGGTACGGGGAGTGAAAGGCTACTCCTTCACTGCTTTTAGGCCTCCAGGAGTCCTTCCTTGTGTAACGACAACTTCAAAAAGTCTAACTGAGTAACTTGGCAGTTGTTGTCAAGTTATCAAGAAATGCTCTGCAGTTGGGTTCGTTTGAATCGTGCAAGAAAATAATAATAAGAATAATAATTTCAATAAATGAAGATGTGGTTTGGATTGGCGTGTATCGGCACATAAGGGCCGGTTCACACGGGTCCCAAGTCCCAAGTCCTAAGTATGACATGGATGCCTACATGGCAACACTTTTTGGAGGTGAGGCTCGGGACTTGTGTTCAAAATTGGGTCAGCAAAAAGCTAGACCTAACTCTCAACACAAATCTATTTTTTTTTACACATACAGTGACTCACAAAAGTACTTGGCCACTACTTCTGAATCCATTTGGCACGCAATTGTAGAGAGAGGTTAATGAAGCCGCCTCCCAAATTAATTAGGGTTAATCAACATCATTTAATGCAGTATTAGGTGGCTTCCTTTGGGTAATCCAAGTGGTACATTTTTGTGGGAGTGGTTCAAATAATCTCAAGGGTGGCCAACTACATATGTTGACAATAGTGACTTCTTCTTCCACTTGTGTTTCCATTGAGTGTATAGATCTTTGAGAGCTTCCAATAGTCTTAAGTTTAGATTCTTCACATTTCTAGTGGTCACAATGAAGAAAACAAGTTTTCATGAGTGTTCCCAAGTCATAGCATTGAATGAGCAGGGATTTTCACAACGTTTCATAGCCGGCCATCTTCACATTCCTCGTAGCACAATTGGCCACATTCTAGTTTGGTTCAGAGAAAATGGGGAGGTGTCTGATCGTCCAAGATCTAGGAGACCACGTCTTTTGAGCATTCGGGATGAGAGGCTTGTTGTGAGGACTCTCAATCAGCCGAAATCAGGGATTGCGGCAATTGTAGGTCATAGTTTGAGAGCTCAAGGTCTTTGTTTGTCTGATGAAATTGTCCGTAGAAGTTTTCGGAGGCAAGGGCTTGGTGCTAGAGTAAAAAGGAAAAAACCATTGTTGACAAAGAGGCATAGGTAGAAGCGTTTACAGTGGGCCTAGTAGATGCCAGGTCATAGGGGAAGTTCTCTAAGGTATAAAACCTCTGAGAATGCATCCCCACCACCAAGGGCAGATGGGTGTAAAGCCTGTTGCGCAATTTATTCTTCATGAATGCCAACGTACTGAAAGTACGCTCATCTTCAACATTGCCAAGAACCATCACGGCAACAATCTCTACTAATTTCATATATTCAGAGCATGAGTGGTGGAGCACAGAGGATGACTCTATGACCCTCCAAATCCTCGTCAGAGGGTTCAGGTCAAAGGGCTTCTTCATTGCACCAGCGGCATTGGATCGCATCATCAACTTGAACATGGTCGCTTGCATGTCCAGTTTTGCCAGGGACAAAACAATATCCACCATGGTCTCGGAGAGGTCAAATGAGGCAGGTGGATGGGTTTTCTTTTCCCCTTTGCCCTTGTTTTTTTCCCTTTAGATGAACCCTCAACGATGCCTTTGCCTTCAGAAGATCCTTCCACTGGCCCGTTCTCAATTGGGTCGGATGGTTCTTTTGTTCGGCCATTGACAACAGTTTCACTTCCCTTGGGGGCCACTGCCACAATAGGTTTAGGGTAACCATAGTGTTGCTTTATGATTAGAAGATGTGCATGGAAATTTTTCTCTGCCTCATCATCTAGCCAATATTGGGGATAGCACATCCCGAGCGCCTCCAAAAGCCTAGAGGCAGGAAATCTGGCATTTAATTCTCGGCACAAAGTAGCCGCAGCATCTGCAAGCAAGCCACACATCACATAAATTTAAAACTGGAGTAACAAACCACAAAGACACATTCAAACATATCTTCAAATTCAAATCGGAGTTCACGTTAAAACATACCTGCACTCTGCCTCTTCACATTGTCCACTATAGCAGCTAGTATCTCCCGGGTCACAGGAATAGTGGTTCCTGATATTGCATCATGATGTGCAGCTCTAACAGAGAGTCCTCGAGCCTCAAACGACATAAATTCCACCCCCTCTGCATTCAAATCCAAAGGATCCGTGACCCACCGCAATGGGATGGCATCATGCCTGCCAGCCACAATTGTCATGAAGTCCCAGAAGACATCTTGGGCAAAGGCCAAGTCAGAGTCTAGATACCAAGATGTAATCTCGGCTTGGCACACTTGAACAACTGCAATATAGTCACAGATGAACACCTCTTTTTTGTGCAAATTGCATGAGAGAATGTAGAGATCGCAACATAGGCATTAAACAACTCAACCCAATGACAACCTGGATGTCAAGAAGATGGTCAAAGTTGTTCTGCGCCACACTAGTGACCTCCCTATCTTCTTGCATCTTCACAACCAGGGTCTTATATTCATTCATGACCCGGACAGCAGGAGACAACATACTCAACCATCAGGTTTTGATGTTTCTCATAATCTTTGAGCCTTTGGTCTGCATAACCTCTGCAAGCTTCACAAATTCTATGTGGCGCTTTGGAGAATGTGCAAAATATAGGTATAGTGATTGGAGCATGTTCTCAATGGAAGAGACCATAGGTAAGTCTGAGAGTGTTTGCACTGCCAGGTTTGTCATGTGAGCCTGGCACACACCCACAACACATTAACCATAGGAAAACACAAAACAAAACAGAAACTTCTAATTGCACACAATGCAAAAGGGGCAACAAAATAAGTCTTACCGTGCAATGGACCCCTTCGAGGCGTGGGGACCAACTATCTTGCAGTTGGCGTACAACCCCGGTCCGAGGCCCTTGAAATACACTTACACCATCTGCACAAAGCACATGCACTTAGTTAGTCCGCTTAAACAACCGGTAAATGCAAATTAAAAGTGCACAAGAAGGTAAAGGAGGTAAGGGATGTACCTGCACCAAATGACATGAGGCGTCGAGCTATGTCCTCCTGAGTTAATACCCCCTTATCCATCAAAGCTTGCATGATCACTTTTGTGAGATTATCAGCCGTGGTTCCTTCAACAACCCTCTCAAAAGATAGCAGGACCGGGATTCTTTCCCAGTTTTGAACATAGTAAGCATGGATACTAATCCACGATTGGTTATCAATCGTGGTGACCTCATCAATTGTTACTAATAAAAACTTTGAGGTTTGCAGGGTTTCTTTCATTTTTGTCTGAACCTGCTTAAACAAACATTCCACCATAATCCATCCAGAGTTGTCGGACCAGTGTCTGGTAGGAGCTTTCGGCACCCCCAAGAATTGGAACAGGGGTCTCAAAGCTTCGAACTCAACCATCGGCCTACCTTGTTGTAACAAATGGAAGATAGTGCCAAACTGAAGGCGTTTGCGGGCTCTCTCACCCTTTAGTGCAGATACTTGATGGGCCACTGTATGCAAACTCCTAGTCGCAAAGATTCTCTCATTTCTAAGCTGCTTGCAATTCTTTGCAATGTACCATTGCCCTTTGCGAACCCCCAGCAAAGGCATGTTCCTTTCAGCCTTGCGCGACCCACCATGTTTTTTCAGCGTGTCCCACTTTGGAGACAAGATTTTTGGCTTACCATTTACAGTTGAGCAAACAACACACTTAACAGAATGATACAACCCATCTTCCCCCACTGACATTTTGGCCCAAGGCAATCGAGCACTCCAAGACTCCTGGAACTTGCGGGAGGCTTCATAAGTTTTCTTGCCATTTTTTGACTCATTTGGCAGACTCTCAGTAGGGGTTACTTCATGGGAAGAGGAATCAACCGTGGTGTCGCTGGACAAGACAACAACCGGACCAGGTTTGAGACGAACAAGCGTAGGGGCGATTGGCTCAGAACTAGGGGTCAACAATCTCACGGCTTCGTTGCTGCGGTGACGTTTCAATGGAGGTGGTGTACGTGTGTGTGTGCACACACTATTCCTACTAGAACTCGCCGCCTCTGGTTTCGACATATTGCTAGTACCCGGGGAGTCCGAGCCACCAGAGACTCGAGTGAAGTACCTCGACAATGCCGAGCCAGCAAACATCGCAAGAATCCAGATTCTAATACCCAAAACACAGATTGAAGCTTCCCGAATTGCATGCACCAATGCAAGGTGGGAGGAGTGCGGCAGGGAGTTGGCAATGCGGGAAGGAATTGAAGCCTCAACAGAACAAGGCGGCAATGCAAACTCAGAGGACAACGCAAAGAGACTTGAAATCACGACACTTGCATTCGGGAATTGAATTTTGCAAGGTTGCGGTCTTATTACCTGAACTTGTTTGTTTTGTTGCCACTTACACCGTTCTTGCAGAATTCAAGAACGTTCAACAGTCGGTGCCATCGTGATCGGAGCACTCCCCCACCACTGCACGGAGCGCTCTTGTTGCACCTCAACTTTCAAGCCTCAAATGCCATCTCTCCACTACCAAGAATCATGAGATCTCAACCAAGTAAGCATTTTCTGGCGCCAAGTAAGCATGAAATTAAAAGGACATCAGAGGTTGCAACACCTGGCTGCAAAGATGTTGGAGATGAAGAACTACCAGGCGATGATGGAGGTAAGTGGGAAGAAGTAGTTGGTGACAGGAGGGCATCATTGCCCGAAACTCGGTGAAATGGACGGCTTAAGCTTGGCGATGGGAGATAGGTATGCGGCCATGATTGTCGCCTCATGGCGATGTGATCCTCGCCGTCCCCAACCTAGCAACCAAGTACTAGGCTACATACCATCCCATCAAGCACAATCCATGGCCATCAATTTCAATGAGAGGGGGAATATATGGCAAATTACGTTGGATTTTCTCATGCCCAGTTGCATTAAATGGAGAATCCTCGTAATTTTGGAGCTTTCTGGCTTTATTTAGCCGGAAAAAAAAGACTGGATGCAAGGGTGTCCACTACAACTTCCGTCACTTGTATCCTTTGGGCTAGACAAAGGAGAAGAATGTTGGACGGATGCATCTTGCAGGTTCGTCTGCCAGGGCACGCTAGCAATCCAAGAGGCCAAACTTTTGCATCCACATTGGAATAGCTATTCCATTATCATGAGGTACAAAACCCCAGCAATTTTGTCACTTCTTTGCTCTTCTTTGAAATGTTTCATGCTCACAACGTAACATACCATATCCAATATTTGGTCCGAGGAATGGTTTTATTACATGGCAAGTATGCTCATTGTATCTTTATAACATGACGTTTGTGTTTCCTATGACTTACTACCTTCCTTTCAACAAATATAACTACTAGTTTGCACCTAATGACAACTACTCCCACATTCCAATTGTCACATCGGATATGTACAAGAAGAAGTGCAAACTCACGCCAAAGGCAAGTACACTCCCAAAGGCAAAGGGCATTGTGACCCCATAATGCTAGCAAGGATGAAAGGGGAAGGCCAATGTTGTGGCCGCTAGTGCGGTGTCACAGTAAACTACCTTTATCTCAAGCCCAATATTGTTGAAATTACATATACGTAGATGAATCATATTAACACCAAAGGTGTTTTAGTGCATGGAGCAGTGAAGGAAGGCAACACGACACAATTCTTTACTCACATCTCCCCACATATTAAAGGGTTCATTTATGTATATGTGTCTCACTTGCGTCTTGGACTCTCCATTCCACATGTAATGTCAACACTTAGGAAGCATTTCCAGGAGGTTTGTGAGAGGGGAGAGTAATTAACCAAGGACCTCTTCATCTCCAAACAAGATATCCGTAACCTCGCAAGATCCTTGGCAAAAGGAGACATACAAACGTGACAAGAACGATGCATAATTTGTCCGCACGTGGGTGCTAGAAAATCCCTTCCTCGTCTTCCACTACAAAGAGACATGTGTGCACATTACAAGGTACTTTGACACGAGGCAATATTCATTTTACTGTAGGAGTTCATACTTCATGGCAATATGGTATGATACTCAAGCATGGCCACTGTAAGATGATCTCAATAGATGCAACATTTGCAACAAACGAGAACAAGGTACCCTGCCCGACAAATTTGCCCCCCCCCATTACCACATCATATAGCTTTCCCTTACTATTGTTTCATAATATCATATTCATGTTCATCGTAACATTGCCTTCCTCCTAATGTCGTCTTAGTTGGTCATTGTAGTTTCCTCAGTACACACTCATGGTGTTTGATGATCAACACAACGGAGTGCCTATGGCATACATTATTATGTCCAATTCCAAGCAAGTGGATATTGAACAGTGGATGAGGGCACCCGTTGCAAGGTTAAGGAAGGTGCAATATGGCTAGTAGCCCAATGCCTTCATCATGGACTACGCCCAAGCGGAGATCGTTGGTCTACAAATTGTGTGGCCAAGGTGAAGAGTTCCTATGTTTATGGTGTGTGCATTGCAGTAAGTGGTTAAAACAAGTTGTTGTTTAAGATTAAAAATACATGCAATCATGGCTAGGGTACTCAAGGGACTCGGTCGTATTATGTATGATAATAATTGCCTTGATGGTGAGGACATGGGCTCCTATGCAATTTGACAACTTCACACACTCACGGATAACTTCCCAATTGTCCACAACTTCTAGGCTTACTTTGAGAAACAATGGGTAGATAAAATGCACATGTGGGTCGTTGGACATCATAACTCGCCTTATGCTTTGCAAACATAAATGCAACAATTGAAAGCTACCACTCCAATCTAGAAGTGATGTTGAAGGCTTCGAAGGGCATAGCACATGGAAGGCAACTTGATTGGGTTCTCTACGAGTTGATGGAGGAGGTGCTATCACACTATTGGTATGTTGCAATGAGGAAACACCATGGCTTCATTCGTAACATCAAGCAAGAGCAATTTCTCATCAATGCACTATTGAATGCCATGGAGATTCCTTATTGGAGGCTACAAGGTCTTGATGTCCTATTGTGTGCAAGAATTAAAGATATTGGGGCTGGGTAATATTAGGGGGAACAAACCTATATAGGATTGGGTTTTAACTACAATCCCTACATCCACGATGGATGAGTTCACATAGACAATCACAAACTTCAACCCCAAGCCGCCCTTCCAAATAAGGCAGACGGGTCTTAAGTGGCTCATTTTCTTAATCAGACCCTTATATTTGATTGGTATTTGGTTACACGAGGGATCAGAGAGCAAACATCATAAAGACACATATTAAAAGAGTTTGGACTACACCTTCAAATATTAATAATTACTCTGCACTCAACAATGGACACAATTGGGAGGACATGTGTATCCAATTAAGAAAACAACAAACATGCATTGCCAATAACCACAACTAAATTAAGGGAGGTCTAATTTTCAATCCAATATTTGCAAATTTTTCATTGTAGATTTGCTACTGCATCACAAGTTTTGTTGTGTAAATCTAATCATTAGAAGTTCGAGAACCTGAAAAGAAAAACCAAATAACACCCACATACCTTAATCCCATATACAACCCGTACATACGTATGCCTTTAACTCGAGTGACATTCATCAACCCGTTGCCCGGAGCTTTGGGATGTCTAGATAAACTCATCCATTGAGGAAGTAGAAAACACAACAAACTATCCTATAAATAACTAAGAAAAACATACTTGCAAGCATTTTGAATTTAGAAATAGCATCAAAAACCTTGAATTGGTATGGTGGCTCTAGTTGGAAATCATTGGCCCTCAAACCTACGAGGGTTTTGTTTTTGCTAGAGCCCCCCCTAGCAATGAGTTCACCTAGATGTCACAAAGCGCGGCCCCTTCCAAAAATGCCTACTATGTTCTTATGCCATATTTGATCCATGCATAGATTAGCTAGCACGTGAAGATTCCACTTTTCACCTTTACCAACCATTTCTTTTATATAGTTTGCTATGAAAAGTGACACATCGAAACCGTTGTATTTAGATTCCATGAGTTGAAGGTCTATTGCAATTCGTGTCGCGTGTTTGGTGACTCGTTTTGGACAAGAAAACACATGAGCACAACCTTGAATGTGAAGGGACCATCGCCTTGACATTTGTGAAGATTGACGTGGGTTTATACTGTAGAGGGCAAAACCCCGCTCAAATCATGCCACATGTCATTCTTAAATTGGTTGAGCTTCAATAAATCCGACGTGGACACTTACACTCAGGCACTACTAAATACGAAGTGGAGCGCTCTATATTGTAGACTTTTTTTCACCCATCGGATTGACCCATTTAAGGGAGGAGCCCATCTTGTGGGATTGGCATGATCAAGAGGAAACGAACATCGACATCAACACTATTTGTGGACATTAACAAGGACATGTTCGTGCAACTTGTCATGTGAGTTTATCCTATTCAATTATGTTATAGAAGTAATGCTTACATATAAACAACATGAATATAAACATTGAGAACCCAATGCATCGTTAAAACACTTAAAATGCCATGTATTCCTTGATAGTTTGGGTTTTTTTTTAATCCTTGCGAGGCATGTTGGGAATGCACAAATATGAGAGGGGGGGGGGCAGTATCTCCCTTTGTTACAAAAGAAGGGCCGGGGTATATTAGGATCCATGTAAATATGGGCAAAAGATTGATCCAAAACCAAGAAAGCTTATGGGAGTGTTTTTGCATTGTTGACACATGCACAAAGCAAAACCAATATTATGGGATAAATAATTACAAGAATATGATCAAAGCCCCAATATTACATACTCTAAGAAACAATGTGCTCGAATATTCCCTCTAAATGTGTGTGTGTGTGTGTGTTTAAATTGTGTGTATATATATATATATATACACACACAATTTAAACACACACACACACACACAATGTGGATGCAATTAAACACGTGTTGCATCAAGACATGCAATCCACATCTCTAGATTTGGTTTTTGTCATTTCAATTGTAAGTGTTGGCAGTATAAATGTACATACATAATTCCACAATGTCTACGTTTCATGCATAAGTCTAGATTTACTACAAACACAATTTGGTCAAAGCCATGGATGCTCACAAAGAGGCCACTTCAAGGGCAACTCGTTATATCAGTCGTACATAACTAGGGCATAACGTCTTCAGTATCACTTGTTTTGGGAGTAACATGCAAGCTTAATCATATGAATCCAACTAAATAACATGTGGATGAAACTTATGATGTACCAAATGGCCACCCACACCAAATAGTGCAACTAGGGGAAGTGTTGACATGGTTTGACAAGACAATGGATCCCAAAAAACTAACAAGCGGAGATGAATTGCAACCGTTGCACTATGGGCTCAATGGGGTTTGATGGTCAAAGTTCAAATATTGTGGAGGGTGCTTTATTTCATCTTTACTAGTGCTGGAATGTAGTTTCCACATGCGATTCAAGAGGGTCTCGATCGTTTAGAATTGACACGTGACAAATTTTGAGGGTAAAACAATTTAATTTTGTCCGAATAGAGAGCCCTCTATGGTACTTACAAAGGTTAGCATCTGATTTTGTTTCATAATTATGATATCACAAGCCCTCAACAAGCTTCAACAAAATGCTCATATAACTCCATTAAACATCTAATTTATCATGATCTTCACAACATGTTATGTAGTACCAAGTGGCACCCTTCCTTGGTTGATTATTTATTTAGTGGCGTTGGTTTTTTTGGCCACCTATCTATTTTCTTTTATTACTTACTTCTTTTTTTAAAAAATGGAAAAGAAACCATCCTCTCTCGTTGCCACCAAGCGATTGCAAGACAAATGATGCGAGTCAATAATAAAGGTAATAAATAGTGTGGGCCGCACTACATAAGATATTTTTTGTGCATGTTTGCAACAACACACATGTAACATTGAGGTTGCTATGTTTAATTGTCACAAGTGCCGGAATGATGTTTTCATGTGGAATTCAAGTGGGTCACAACCAATCTAAGATTGACATGTGGCATGATATGAACACTTTGGTTTTGCATTGAAATGAAATGAGTTAGATTTTAACGTCCAAGAAGCCAAATTATCAATGGGGACTACAAATTCATAAAGGTGAGGATCAAAAGGAGAAAATTCTTAAAGTAACTGAGTGCATTGCCCTTTGTAAATAACAACTAATACCAACATGAGAATCCAATTTGTAGAAAGAGTTGAGACTACCTAGCATTACAATTTTTAAACGCATAATTTTTTTTGCCTCTAATGGACTTCAAGAGAGGCCACTCCAACCTAAAGTGTGCTGCAATTTCAATTGCATTGCAAGAGCAAAAGTGGTGTAATTTGTTTTCTCCGAGGAATGGAATAGTCAGGCACTAACTAATTTCAATGGCGAGTCTACGATTCGGGTGTGATAAGCAACAATGATGTTGTGTGGGGGTGGTGAGAAGGGTTGATTCAAATACTCTTTACTTCCATAGTTGAGGGAACTCCTCAAGGCCAAAAGTAGTATAGTTTTTCGCATGTGACATGTGAAGAGTTTTCCATTCATGAGTTTAAAAAGGCTTGCTTGAAAGTGTGAAATGTAAAACCAAGCTGCTCGACCAAGCCGGGTAGTTTTAACCAAGAAAAAAGAAGGACCAGAGCTTGAAACCAAGCTCCTTGAACTTAGGCACATGTCAAAGCCGAAGCACTTTTACATGAACTTACCAAACTCTATTACATAACCATCATTTTCCGAACGTAATGTGGCCCTCCCCTTCATGTGCGATAATCCCCTATCTTCAGTTGGAAGTGCCACAATGGAAGGGTTGCACACACCCTAATATAATGCATTCCTTTACATACATGAAGGGGAGGCCACACATGTTTGAAAAATGTTGGTTTCAAAACATAGTTTGGTAAGCCACACTAAAACAATTTTGGACCTTGACATGTGTCTTAACTTTGAGGGGCTTGGTTTCAAGATTGGTCCTCTTTCATTGGTTAAAACCATCATATTCGAACTCCGATTGGAAACAGAGGTTTTAAGCCTTGCAAAACCGCCGTCCTGGGACGAAGCTCAAAACAAACATTTATACCCAACAAAAAGGGGACCAACCTCGAAACCAAACCCCTCGAAATCAGGCACTTGTCAAGGCCAAAATTCTTTCACCTTGAACTCCATCTTCGAAACCGGCGTTTGGGACCCGTGTGGCCTCCACATGGAAACAACACTTGCAATTCAATTCAGATGAATTCCAATCCCACGAGTTCCAACAGCTCGGGACCACAATACAATACACTCGTTACAACGTTACTACTCCAACTTCCGCATGCTCCCGGAGGTGGAAACGCAAACGAAGGCGATTGTCCGTGGGAACGGAATGGAATCATACCTAAACGAGTGTCAACCAAATGAGTTTAATAAAGGCCCGGTGCATGTAATTGAGACAAAAACAACCCCTCTAGCACACACGCTCTATTTAAGGGCCGATAAGGAAGATGAGCCTGCTCTTGAACGGGGGCCTAAGAATGGGGGGCCACCTATTTGGGGCTCCACTAGGGCGCCCATAGGGTAAGATAGTGCCCCCATTAATAAGGCGTGGGTTACTTGTCTGCCTGCTCATTGGCTGCTCCCAACCCCTGGTCAGCTCTTGATGATTTGCAGGGTACGTGGCTTTATAGTATTAAGAAACAGCCATGTTGTGTATGCGCTCATATATGGGAGGCCTCCCGATTTTGGGGGGTTTCGGGCCCCTTTTCCGAGGGGGCTAAGCCCTATTCCTTGGGGCATGGCTACACGGCCACCACTTGGATGGGGAGTTATCGGAAACTAGCGTAACCTCTCATTCATCCAACATAAACGCCCTGAAATGGTGCGCAGCCCGGATGTTATTATTTTTGGTTGATTTGATACTGGAATCGGTTTCGCAGACCTTGGATTAATCTAGTTCAGGTTTGAAACGAACCTACAACAAGCATATTGGTTGTCAAGGTTTTTATGTTGGATGGATGATATCATGGCCACACTGGCCCGTCCATCCGACTCCAACCCAGCCAGTGCGGATGGGACAAGCTCCTAAAGAGCCCCGGCTAGTTGGCTGCAACCCACCCTCTCGTTCATCCTACGTAAAAACCCTAAGATGGTACGCAACCTGGATGTTATTATGTTTAGCTAATTTGATACCGGAATTGGCTTTGCAGACCTTGGATTAGTCTAGTTCAAGTGGTCTTGAAACGAATCTACAACAAACATATTGGTTGTCAAGGTTTTTATGTTGGATGGATGATACCATGGCGACACTGGCCCGTCTATCCAACCCCCAGCCAACCCGGCCGGTGTGGGGCCCCTCCGCAACTGGGGCCGCCCATCCAAGGCGGATGGGACAAGCTCCCAAAGAGCCCCGGTTGGCTAGCTAGCTGCAACCCACCCTCTCATTCATCCTACGTAAAACCCTAAGATGGTACGCGCCCCGGATGTCATTATGTTTAGTTGATTTGATACCATAATCGGCTTTGTAGACCTTGGATTAGTATAGTCCAAGTCGTCTGAAACGAATCTACAACATGCATATTGGTTGTCAAGGTTTTACGTTGGATAGATGAGAGGCCTCTCTCCATCTTTGAGCTAGGAGGGAGGGGAATTATTATTGCATATGAGCATACCCTCTCATTCATCCAACGTAAAAATCATGAGATGGTACGCAGCCCGGATGTTATTATGTTTAGTTGAGTTGGTACTAGAATTGGCTTCGTAGACCTTGGATTAGTCTGGTCCAAATCGTTTGAAACGAATCTACAACAAGCATATTGGTTGTCAAGGTTCTACGTTGGATGGATGAGAGGCCTCTCTCCGTCTTTGAGCTAGGAGAGAGGGGATGATTATTGCATATGAGCATACCCTCTCATTCATCCAACGTAAAAATCATGAGATGGCACGCAACCCGGATGTTATTATGTTTAGTTGATTTGGTACCAAAATTGGCTTTGTAGACCTTGGATTAGTCTGGTCCAAATTGTTTGAAACGAATCTACAACAAGCGTATTGGTTGTCAAGGTTCTACGTTGGATGGATGAGAGGCCTCTCTCCGTCTTTGAGCTAGGAGAGAGGGGATGATTATTGCATATGAGCATACCCTCTCATTCATCCGACTTAAACGCCCTGAAATGGTACGCAACTTGGATGTTGTTATGTTTAGTTGATTTGACACCATAATCGGCTTTGTAGACCTTGGATTAGTCTAGTCCAAGTCGTTTGAAACGAATCTATAACAAGCATATTGGTTGTCAAGGTTTTACGTTGGATGGATGAGAGGCTTCTCTCCTTCTTTGAGCTAGGAGAGAGGCGAATTATTGCATATGAGCGTACCCTCTCATTCATCCAACGTAAAAACCATGAGATGGTTTGCAACTCGGGTGTTGCTATTTTTTGAATGATTTGGACACTATAATTAGTTTTGAAGACCATGGATTAGTCTAGTCCAAGTCGTTTGAAATTAATTGACCACAAACACATAGGGGGTCGAGTTTTTACATCGGACGGATGAGAGGTATTGCTCGTATGTGCCCTCACTAACTCCCTCTCTCCCTCCTTGAGTTGGAAGAGAAGGAATGATCTTATATGAGTGCACCCTCTCGTTCAACTAACATGAAATCCCTTAAATAGTAGACAACATGGATGTTGCTATTCTTTAGTTACCTTTAACGACCTTGGAAAAGTTTTCTTAAGGTCGTTTTGAAACGAACCGACCACAAACCTATAGGGGGTCAAGTTTTCACGCTGGATGAATGGGAGGCAGGCTTTTATGCAATGATTTCCTCTCTCCTACTTTGAATTGAGTGTGTGTGAGAGAGAGGGAATTGTCGCATATGAGCGCACCCTCTCATTCATCCAACATGAAACCTATTAATTAACATGTAGCCTGGATGATACTGATTTTTAGTCAATTTGACATTAGAACTAGTTTTGAAGACCACGGATCAGGCTCTAGTCCAATTCATTCAAAATGAATCAACCACAAACATGTAGGGGGTCAAGTTTTCACACTGGATGGATGAGAAGTAATAATTCCCTCTCTCCTTTGAGTTGGGCCCCTGCCAATATTTAAAGAAAGTGAAAACTCATGAAATTCTATTATCTCACACACACACACACACATATTGGAGTAAATTACGATTCCAAAATCAACATCAAAAGGCCCATAATTTTCTAGAGGAACCCGCTTAAAATGAATACACCACAAACCTATGTGATTGTGTTTTCTACTAGACGCCTTTTAACATCGTTCCCCTTCATTGGCTCTTCATTTAATCTTAACCCAAATAGGTTTCTCTACCCTATGCCAAATCCACCAACTCAACCATGTTGTATTGTTAATCAACAATGTTCTATCTTGCCAACTGCACATATTCTTCAATAGGCATTGCTTCACTTCCAAGATTCAAAGAGGAATCGAGACATGCCAATTCATTTGATGCTTCTTTCATTCTCAATTTCTCACATTCATCATCCATGGCAAAACTGGCACTCCGGTATGGAAGTAAAATCTTGGACATCCTTCAATTGTTTCATATGATTTGGGGATTCATCTCTTTCCACACTTGAGAGCACCACATAATAGCATGCCTTACATTAGACATTATTTTCTTCAAGTCCTAGTGAGTAGTAGAAGAATCAAACCAAGAGAAAAACACATTCCAAAAGCTTCTTCTTATATTGAACTTTGAATGAAGCAATTATTCCATGACACAAGGATTGTACCACACTTGTAATATTAGGTGGTAAGAAAGAAATAATAATACTGCTCAACTGCAAGGTCAAAAAAACCAAATGATCACCCCTACCAACATGCTTAAGGGTATGAATAGCATAATTGTCCATAATTAAAAGTACCTTCCGTATTTGAGTTTTGACATGTACATTTAGGCTCATCATCCAACTCTCAAATACATTTGATGTCATCCAAGCCGTTTGGTTTGCAAACCACCACACATAGTATGTTGGCAACCACCTTCCAAAGCATATTGGGTATTGAGATTTGTCAACTTGTATGTACATGTCATGCGTGCAACAAAAGCAAGAACGAGACAGTCCTTCTGAATTTTGCACCCACAAACTTTTCCTTGCGCTAGTGTCTTGTTTACTTGGGCACGATAAAATAAACCAATCTCATCCACATTGTAAACATATTTCTGCTGCCATAACCAATGCAGAGGAGGTCACTACTTACCAAATTGTGTGCAAGCTATTTTGTATGCAGACGTGGTCATCAACACCAAAATTGTTGAAATTATAACCGAAATGAAAAGCATCCGCCACTTGACATTGCCAACACATCTGGAGCCAAGAACATAGAGAGTAGCATGGAAAAATCTAGAAGTATAAGTCAACAAGGATTGAAATTTCCAATCTAAAGAGATGTCATATTCAGGGGCGAGGACACATTTCAAATAAATAAATAAATAAATAAACAACTTTGGAATTCTAGTATGTAGATCTAGCAATCCCTAAATACTCAACCTCCACCCAAATCCAAAGACTCAAAAGTGCAATGTTTGTTCTGAAATCAAGATTTTAAACAATTAACTTGAGTCAAGTTAAGTTAACCCATGGATGGATTTACCATGTACTCCATGGTGCCAAGGTAGATCATGGTGTGGGTCCCATGACACGCTCACATTACTTACCTTTGTTATATGACAAATATGGCCTAAAAATGTTGTATTGAGAGCATCGTAGTTGTAATATTAGGGTAAATTAACACTAGAAGTTTGGTCAACGGGAAACATGTCGTATTATCCGGTTTAAACTATAATTGGATTATACATTGGGTAATTCATCAACTTAGGTCCACTTTACATACAGACCAAGAGTCGTACTCATCAAAATCTTAGGGCCATTTCGCACACAAGATTGAAGGTTTGTGACCATTGCATTCTAAGATCTCTCATTGGTCGAAAAGGCCAAGACCGTCCAAGTTCACTTCACACTAGAAGGTGAAGGTTTAAGGGTCCAAAGAAATTATCGTGGATGAGAGGTCTACATGGATTCCCACATGGCAAACTATAAGTATAGTTTTATGGTATGCCAAAAGTTGCGTCATGTCCACCTCCAAGAGGCATGCCTAACGCAAATTCCGAACGACCATGTCACTAGTATGGCCTTTGGATGAGAATCAAAGACCCTCGTAGTTACATGGTCATGGCCCATGGCTTGTGTGTGAAGTGGCCCTAAGGGTCCTTGAAAATCATCCCAAGGCCAATCTTGCAATGATGGGCCCTTGAGCTTAGTGCAAAGTGAAAATGGACCGTGTTGAGGGGCTGCGATATATGTTCAATTCAGGTCCCCACCATGGTAATATAATATTTATAGGAGCCAATGGCAATTTAAGTAATTGTCACAAACCTTGGTTTTGTGTTAGACCCACCTCTTGTCAAAGGGCCAAACGCAATATCCAGTAGACCATGAAACATTGTCCACTTGTTGCCATGTAGATTTTTCATCCATTCAAACTTCTTTTTGTCCCTTGAGCATTCAAGGCCTATTGTAAACTGAACTTGGATTGTCTCCGGCTTCTCAACCAATCACCAAAAATTTATATCATGGGTCAAGGGCCCTTGGGCTCTAGTGTAAAGTGGCCGGTTGAGTTTGTGTGGCGATTGGCCTTCAATACAAGTGTAGTGTAAAGACATATGCAACCAGGCTCTCAACCGAATATTAATTCACTACCATCCTATTCATGTGGGTCCTTCCACACAATAAACTACAGTTAGTCAAGGGTTGTGAGATGTTATGGTCTTTAGGGTTTGTGTTAGATTCACTCCTTTGACACAAGCTTGATACAAAATCCAGTAGACCATGAAAGATTACCCATTTCATGCCATGTAGGACTCCATGTATGTTTGTCATTCATTCAAAGTTCCTTGGTCCTAAAAACATGTGGGTGTCGGCTTGAATCGAAGATGTATCATTGCAATTTGTGTTCGAGATAATTTTTTGGATTTGGTGTACAAAAGGAAAGTTGCAGAGAGTGAAATCTACACCAAATATGTATGGTTGCAATAAAGATCAATGTCCATAATCTCCACCATATCATTTTATAAAATATTTTCTTCAAATTTTTATTAAATTCCAAGATGTATCAAAATCACTTGATCATTGATGCGATTGGTTACAATAATATTTTCATAGCTGGGAGGGTCATTGACCTTGTCACTTTCCACAAATAGTATAGTTATTACCAAAAAAGAATTTAGTGTTCCAACCACTTCAAAGTCCACATCTTAGAGTCATTCATAGATAACTTTTTATTGGCTTGGTCCCAATGGTGTAGAACTCTATTGATGCAAAGTGCAAGAGAAGAGACTACGAATTAAATAAGATTGCTTTAAGAAAGATATATTTGGCTTCTTAGACGTTTGCACTAAGAGAAAACTTGTTCATTCGAGCCATTTGTTGCAACTTGTCTATTGCAACTCACAACGAGAAAATGCATAAATAAATCATTTTGGTTGCAACCTGGAGGTTTTCGGTTGCGAATTGGGGAGAATCGTTAACCGAGAACCTCTAGTGGACAACCAAAGTGATTTATTCATGCAATTACTTCTGGTGAGTTGCTATGGGTGGTTGGAATGGGCAAGTTTTCTACTGTCGTTTAAGAGCTTAAGACCCCTCAAACACTAGTGCGAAGAGGATTGAAACAGTCTTGACCTTTTCCACCAATGAGAGAGCTTTTGGAATTCAACAGTCATGGGCCTTCAAGCTCTAGGGTAAAGTCTCCTTTAAAGACATTTTGTAGTGGACTCGACTTATTTTAGTTTTTAAAAGTTTTTTAAAGATTTTATATTTTTAAAACGTTTTTATGTTTTTAAATTTTGTAAAGTTTTTAAAGTTTTTAAAATGTTTTCTTAAAGTTTTGTTTTTGTTTGTGTGTGTGGGGGGGTGATTATTTCTTGTTATTGTTAATGTTGTGGGGTTTTTTGCAATGTAGTGCATGAGGTGTTTTATTCCTCCCCGACTTCATGACCACTCGTGATAGTTTCCATCTCTAAGGAGGCATTGTTCTTAAGTGTTGTGCACACACTTGAGGACGTTCACAAAGCAAACAAAATTCACTTTTCTCTTGGATTTTCAAATTTGGCAAAGTCACGTCCAAACAAGGAGAAATTTGAGTCTTTGGAGTGAACACATGACTAGCTACAAGCCTTGTTTCACATGAGCAATGCATAGTTATTGTAGAACTAGAGTACAAGGCCATGTGTTGACCGTAGGATCTTCCCCATTCCAAGGAGATCCATGCATTGGAGGAAAACACGCTCTCATCTATCATATAAAAATCAATGCATAATAATCTAAGCACAAATGTACATTTAGGCACTTAATTTTTAGGTCAAGGTCCATGTGTACATTGAAGTAACAATGTTATGGCATTTTATAGACATAAAACCGCAACTATAATAAGGTACGAAGGTGGTATTCAACCACTTTTCTTAATCAAACACCTATAGCTGGTTAGTGTGTGTTTTGGTGAGGATCAAAAAACAAACACACAAAAGAAGACATGTTTAAAAGAGGTTGGACTGTGCCTAGAATTTCATTAACTACTCGACACTCGATAGTGAGCACAATTGGGAGGACGTATGTGTTCAACTAATGGGATCAACAAACATGTACTTTCAATAATCGTACATTACCAAGGAGGATCTGATTTTCGATTTGATTTTTGGTGATACTTCATTATAGATTTGTTAACATAATATTACTCAATTGATGAGCTTTGTTCATGGGTCCAATAGTAGATTTGAGAATAAAGACTCCAAATGCCGGAATTCCACTGTTTCAAATAGAATATGAAGTCAGGGCAACTTAACACAACTCATTAGCTGAGTAATGTTATGTTGTGACACAAGTTTTGTGTGTGTAAATATAATTGATAGAAGTTAGAGAACATAATTTTTTTAAAGTCACTAACACCACATGCCTTAAACGCCAACATGAGGGTTGGGAGTAACTTGAGAGTCATCGATGTCTTAGTTTGGAGTATAACTCATAAGCTATCTTGCAGGTGGTACGGTTCCCATTCTTCAATCAATCATTACAACCCAATTTAATGAAACAACTCATGAAGTTGGCTTGGTTTCTTTTATCTTAAGTGTGACTCGCCATATACAACCAAACAAGTGCTAATGCAAACTCCTTTCACAATGATTTTGGCTACTCAAAATACTTTCAAGAAGTCCATCCTTGACAATGGCATAATGAAATTCCTCCTTTCACCTCTCCAAGTTGGAACACCATTTGGCACAAGCACAAGGCACAAAAAGATGTGGCTTTCCTTTGGTCAATTATTCACAAGGCAATGGTGGTAATAAATGGCGTGGATAGATTTCGGTGGAGATCGACAAGAATTGTCCCCATCGTGGCTCGCCATCAATGGAATCAATGGAGCACGGATTTTTAAATTGCACGTTGGCTTAACAAGCTTGGCACTATGCAGCTAATATCACATGGCAATTCTTTGCCAAAAGAGGCAACCTTGGTCCCATGAAGTGTCTTTCAATGTTGCAACGCCTTTTCGATCGGCCCTCTCAGCAATTCATTGAAACCTTTCAGTTGTATTTGGTTTTTCTTGAGGAGTGGCCTCCCATGCATCATTTGCATCAACGGAATGATTCGGTCTTTAATGCTACCCACTAGCCAATGAAAAAAAACCACATACACACACAGTTGCGTGAGACTCTTTGATCGACTATGGTAGACTTAAGTGGCAAAGTACCCTTCAAAACTTGGATAAAGCTCCGAACGTTGCTTATGAAGCTGTGGTTAGAGAATTTGATAAGGTTTGGTGTGTCAAAGGCCTCATTGTTACTCATAGCAATCAGTGGTCACTTGGAAGGTTAGGGCCCGGATGGGCATTGTTTCTTGGGTCCCTTTGGCTCACGGTTTCCTCCCAAGGTGTGTTGTCTTTTTTCCTTGCAATTGAATCGGTTTCAATTTATGCCATAAATAAATGAAGGAATATTCCCTCCCTGATGCAAGCAAACTTGATGGGTATAGGGCATCCAGAATAGCCTAGCTCTGACTTTAAGCGTGGAGGCCGTGCGACTCCACTTTCATTGGTCTAAGAAGTGAGTTACTCCTCCTTAATTAAGGCGGGTATGTGAGGCTATTTAGGGCCATTTCGTGTACTTGGCATCGAGAAAGCCAACAAGTTTATGCTTTAAACTTAGAATGGGCAAATCCGGGGAATAAGATCCAATCTTCTGAACTGTTTTCCATTTTAGTCAAAAATGCTCCTGTGATCCCAAAAATGTGGCCCTTTCGAAGGGGGGACCACCTTCGCAGCAGCTCGTAATTAACAAAACTCTCAACCTCATAATCTCACCGTCTAATTTCAACCACGCTCATCATACTACACTAAACATGATATTTAGTGTCACTTACTATTTGGAGTTACACATTTCCTATTTTTTAAAATTATTAGTGTAATTTTTTTACCAAGTCAAGATGTTAGTGTTCTACATTGTCCAAACAACCAATTTGACATTTGTTGGTAAAAGAATGAGATGTACGGTTTACAGTTCTAGCGCTACGTAATTCCAAATAGTAAGTGACACTAAATATCATATTTAGTGTACTACGTAGTAACAATCAAATTGTAAACACACCTCAAGAGGGCGAAACAACCTGTACACTGGTTCCTTGGAGGCAAGGGTTTAGGCATCCAACAAGGAACGAGTGTATGGGTTGGTTCGCCCAAATCTGAAGAGGGTTGGGGTGGGGAATGTCAAAACACTTATAACCAAGGCTTGGGTAATTACTTAGTTAGCACGCATGTCCCCAATAGTGCAGCAAGCCTAGTGGCCTGGGCCAACATATGCTATCTCCAAGACAAAGAAGGATCTTTCATCGAGAAAGCCCTATGGCATGATGGGATCCCCATTGAACTTTTTAAACAACCTTGGCCTACCATTGGAGGGACTTCTATTATAATGATCAGTGGAAGCATTGGGCAAGGTTTTCCATGAGGGGGTCACCAAAAGGGTCCTTAGTTTTATACCTAAAGAGGGGGATAGTAAAAATTTAACAATTGGCAACCAATCATGATACTTACCGTCATTTAAAAAGTGTTTGCTAAAACTCTACAAAGAAGGCTACAACCAATGTTGAGCGATGTTATTAGCCATGAGCAAACAACATTTTATCACTTTGATTTATTCTGGATAGCAATGTTTTAACACAAGAAACTTGCATAGGGCCAAGTCCTCTAGACAACCCTCAATTTTCTTAAAACTTGATTTATCTAAAGTTTATGATAAGGTGTTGTGGCATTTTATGTTCTACACTATGGAGAAAATGGGTAATAATGCAACGTTTATTGTATGGGTCAAACTTCTCTTTGACAATGCAAGTGTGGGCGTCAATCTCAATGGTAGCTTGGGTGAATAATTTAAAATTGAGAAAGGGGTTATACAAGGTTGCCCCCTCGCCCCCTATCTCTTTATTATTGTTGGGGAAACCCTCACCCACATTATTAAAAGAAACACTAGCTGCATGAATACTTAAGGGAATCACTCTCCCGAGCATGATAAAACAATAAAAAATCTCAATATGCCTATGGTTCCTCTCTTATGGTTAAATGGGGAAGCGTGACATTGATGAATGGTAAGACTCCTTGAAGTTTTAAACGAAGCCTCAAGAATGGAAATCAATTGGGAAAATTTTGCGCTTACTAGTTCGATAAATATACTCACAAACCTAAATGGCTAGCAGGGTATGGTTAGAAGTGGGTAGAGGAAGGGGACATGTTCAAACTTTTGGGCACCCCCTTTGGCCTTAATCTCATGCCCTTGACATGGATAATTTTCCGTATGATAAAATCTCCAAGAAACTAGACTACCGGAGTACGATCATTTCTTTTTATAGCAGGCATGGTGGTAATTTGTAACCATATGTTATTTTCTATTGTGTGGTTTTTTATCACTTGTGAGGGGTGGTTCTAGCAAAGTACTCAAGAAAATTAGGACTGCCATCCGTAACTACCTATGGTATGGTAGAAATCAACTTACTCACACTAGGGTTAGTTGGAAATAATGTTGCCTAAAAAAGAAGTGTGGTGACTTGGGATTGGTTGATCCAAAAGCGGCCAAAACCATTATTCTCTGCAATATATTGTGAAAGCCATGGAACTTAGAGGATCCAACCTCCGACTTATGCTTTGGTATCGGTTTGCTTGGTTCAACCCCCAAAGAGGAAGGAGATGGCGGGTTGGCTTGGACTGGTTCACCAAGTAAGCACCACCAAGGGGTTTTGGAATCTAAAGTATGGGGGCATATTAGTAAGGCGTGGAAAACCATGCTTAAAAGCCACGTACCAACTTTCTCCCCAAGCCCTTATGGAATTACTGCATTCTAATATATGGTGGTCCAACGGCCTTCAGCTCATCGATAAAGGTTTCTCCTATGCCATGGCCCATGATTTATACCACAAAGGCATTCATTGTGTGGATGACATTTGGGACGAGCCCAAGTTAAGGTCAAAGTCACCATGGCGGACAATGAGAACTGGATCTCACTTACGTCTCAGATATTAACAAATGGAGGCGTCTACTAAAAGATTTGGAGGCCACTCATCCGGGGCAATGGGTTGGTTTTAATTGTGAAGGGGCAAATGACCCGACTTTTGTTTTGCAATGTGCGGAGGACTTTATTCTATCGGGTAGGCAACAATATCACCTTCCCCTAGCTCTTACGGGAACATGCTTCACAATTGGCACCCACTTAACATGCCTTAACAAGTGGTGGCACCCCACTGGAACTTCATTGGTTTCTTCCACCACAAGAAAATCATTTATGCCACTAGAGGGCCCAAGGAGCAAGGAAAGAAAGAAGAAACCACACTTTGATGGCAAAGAAGCCACACTTGGGTAGAACCCAAACCAATGGAGGTGGGTCGAGAGTTACTGCTTCCTTAACTATACCAAAAAAATTGGTAGAGATTCAATAGTTAATAGGGTCTCTGGTTTTACTAGGGGGAGTGACAAATGGAAATGGTATCTCCCATGAAATTATCGGTTTTATTGGTCTCACGTATGGGATCCAACACGCTCTGGTGAAGAGGCCACTTTTGTGTGGTCTATTTGGCACAAGGCGGTTGCAGTTAACAAATGGAAGGCATGTATTGCGCTGGCTTCTATCTCTAAGCAATGTGTGTTTTGCCTCCCTAACACGAGCGAATCGGTTAAACATAGTTTTGGGAGTGCATTCAAGCCCGCAAAGCGTGACGGTGGGACACCTTTAGCATGCATGAACTTTGCGGGGTCCAGACGGGTAACTATGATAGTTCTCAATGGAAACAAGTGTTTTTGGTGAGAGGATCCCTAAGAAGTTAGTGAAAAAGATGAAAATATGGCACCTCCTTCAAGGCATCACCCTATGGACGATTGAACGTAATGATAGGGTGTTCAACCATGAACAATGGCATGAGTCCAACATGAAACATCTTATTTGGGATGATCTCATTATGTACGCCAAGGTGGCTTGGGCCAAGGTTATTAAATTTGTTGACATTAGCATTTACTCAATCGAAGCCCTCTTAAAAACTTTGATTTTCTTGAGGTGCTAGGAACATTTTGTTTGTAGACGGGATAAGATGAAAGTCATGTGGAATTGGAAACGTCAACGTATTTAGGTTTGTCAATTTGACCACTTAGTGGTTTGGGGGTTGTCCTTGATTAATGGGGTGGGGGTGGTCCTTGGTTGGGTGGCTTGGTGGGGTTCTAGTTTCTTGGGCCCTTGTTACTTTTTACGTGGCAGTGTGGCACGTTCAAAGGGCTCCACCCAACAAAACCATCCTTTAGGTCCCTACCTGTGAGCACTACACCGTTTATGGTATTTAGTGTCACGTACACTAATTGCATTATGATTTTATTTGTCAACATAAGTAACTTCTTCAAGTGAAAAAATATCTACATTATGACATTTAGAGTAGCACACTAGGATACTTTAGATGATAGTCTTGTGTTTAGTATGCAAGGGGAAGATATTTTGAGCGTACTAATAGCAAGTGTCATGTGTTTACATTTTAGTATGCAGAGGAAGATATTCTTGAGCATACTAATGGCAAATGTCACTTGTGTACACTTTAGTCAACTTGTAGACCACTATGGAAGGTAGGCATGCACTATTGAACACACTCATGCCAAGATATTAGTAAGTGCACATGGAACACCAAATGTCACGAGGTGACACTTATGGTGAAGCTGTCAATCATCACTGTAACCTAGCATATGCTCAAAATGGGGTAAGTGACACTATTACGCATGTGACACTAAATAACATAAACATACTTAGGCAACCGAAGTTGAAGGCCATGAACTTTTAGTTGGTATATATAAGTCTATAGATTCAACTTGCGAGTCACTTGTTTGCTTTTGTGTAATTTTGAGGGGAATAAGTTTGTTAAAGTTGCATAACACTAGTGAACACTTAGTGCTCATTAAGTGGGCCCTTAGAATATAACAGTCGGATGCTCGGAAAGTTGTGCAGGGAGACTCAAATTTTAACTAAGCTCCCAACATCCAACTGTTATATTCCGAGGACCCACATCGCAAAGCAATGTTGTGTGCATGGATTAGTGCACGGTAGCATATTTTAAAACCGTTTATTGAAATTGACAAGTTGATTTATACGTATACCAAAGTATGGTTTAAAATACAATTTCATGCCAGAATTAATAGTTCTTTAAACATGGATTTCGTCTAATGGGAGATGTACGGAGCATGGATTTAGTTTGAATGCAAGAGAGTTACCCTTGTATAAGGTATGTAAGTGGGTCTAGTTTGATTACTTACACCATTAGGGCACCCATCTTTTATTAAGTGTGTGGTTAGGTGTGGATCTAAGAACAAGCATTAAAGAGACATGTGTTTAGAGAGATTAGGAGACATGCACTTAATTTGTTAACTATTATAGGCTCGCTAATAAACACATGTGGGGAGAGGGGGGAATAGATGATTAGATATTGGTAGTCATTCTACATAAAAATGGCCATGAAATTGGACATGTGAAATGTGTGTGTATGTGTGTGTGTGTCACACTATAACTACATTGATTATGGTAAACAATCTGGCCATGTGTTGTGAATAATTCGAGGTACAGTGGACAACTTGTAGTGTGGCTCACAATGAACACCATCACATGAAATAATAATGTGAAACCCTAGTTATACTTGTCATGTCCTCATGATATTCCCACCTCCTTCCCCTAGGTTGGAGGCACTTCAAATGCACACTATTTTCAACCCAATAGAAATATTGTAACCTACAACGTGGACTTCTGATTTTTACGTGTTGTGGTTGATAAATAGTGTGCACCCTCAAAGTCATCCTTGATGTTTTTAGAGTGGAAGTAACAAGATAACATGGTCCACAATATTGACCATGATCAATGTAGATAAAGTGCTTTGAAGTTTATTCTAGGATCAAATCATGTTTAAAACTATGCCTTGGTTCATGAATAGCCTAATAATCCACACAACTCTAACATACTCCCATTGAATCACACATTAACAAATGAGTGGATTCCATCTTGAATCAAAAGACAAAATGATTATGACAAAAATCAAAGCCTTTCAAATCGAGTTGCCTAAGAGCATCACCACCCATGAATGAAGCTGAACTGCAAAAGTTTAAACACAAAACAAAGATTCATCCAGGTTCAGTTTGGGTAGGAGGCATATGCCCCACCCGCAAACTCGCTTTTGAGTCCGACTTCAACGAGTACCCTCAAACCCAGTAAATTTTTTATTAGGAAGTAAGTTGGAGGAGTATAATACTCTTGTCTTATTCTCGATTCATTGGAGTTCAGGTCAACTTGGTGCACTGAAAACTTGCTCCGTTTTGCAGGACAATCACTGCACTGAGGCTGCCTCGGTGTTAAGTTCATCCAATTTTCAGATGGGTGGGGCAATTCCAAACTGAATTGAACTATTCTACATCCGTTTTGCAGTTCAGTCCACTATTGGTGGCAATGCTCTAAGTATGGCCTTCAGATGAGAAGGACTAGGTGGTCTAGGTCATAGTCTAGGTCACTTCACATAGGCCACCAAAACATGTGTTAGGTAGAACCACAAACGTTGGCAGCATCAACTCTCACGATCCGGCCATAAGTGGCCTAGATTCCATGGCTTGCATAGACTTCGATTGTGGTTGAGTAATGGTATGATGCTTTAAAATTTTTTTTAATAGAAGGTTACTAAAGCTTGATGGGGAAGCAAATTTTCATGGCCAAGGTGTGGCCCATTGCAAGAATCAACCATCTCTAGTAGTTTGGACAACAATCCAAACCAAACATGTCTCAAAATTTGTATTCAAGCTCATTGTGAGAGACATCAAGTCATCTAGTCAAAGAACTATGATCGCCTCTAGAATAGGCCAATGAGCTTTAAGTTTGAAAATTCAAATTATCACATGTAAGTATTCTATTTATATTGAAAATAATTCCTCATCTCAATAATGCAAATTTATAAAACTAATGATCTCACAAGTTGCCCCAACCCGAGAATTATAACATTGCAATAGTCAAATCTTCTCAAGTTAGATATAATTTCCTTCTCAAATTTTCATAATGGAGTTGGTCTTCACATACAAGTGGTTGTATCTTCCATGAAGCCATCGGCTACTAGAGATCGCCCTTTTATTGATTCGGGTTGTATGACATTTACGTAAACTCAAACATCATGGATGAAGGGGCTATAGTGAAATCACCCCCTTATAAGTTGAGGGTCAATTCATACTTAGTGAGCCCATTTTGGGCGTCTAAAAACTTGTTCATTTAGGTTGTTGTTAATAGTTTGCTTTTTTACTCGTGCAAATTACCCTAGATCAATAACTAGTGTTGGGCGGGTAGTAAAATTGGCACCAAACCCCTACGAATTCTCATGGCAAATCTTTCAATTTATAACTATGGTTCTCAAAATTTCAAATAACTAGATTTAATTCATAAATGTGGGTTCTTAGTACATTAAAAACCCAGTCAAGTAACCTTCTAAAAAACTGCTAATTCTTTGTTAGTTTTTTTGGGAAAACTACTAGACCTTTGATTTTTTTTAAATAATCGGGACCATAGGATCTTTTATTATGAAAACTCTCAAAACCCTAAAGCGAACGTTCTTTGCTTCTAATTTGTCTTCAACAACTGGAATGGAGGTTAGTAACAAAATCAAATACCCGCCCAACATTGGTCAAAACCATATTACAAAATATTATAACTTCAATTATTCATCCAAGTAGCAACCAAAGTCAAGAAAAAAAAAAGTGCATTATATTCATGTGTTGATGAATGTCAAAAATAGTGTGGAATGTCAATAAATTAGCGTGTGGCAACCTAATGGCACATAAGAGTGTAGAACAACAAGAGAGCTGACTAATCTTGTCTTGATAAATCTCATGTCATGATAGGATATGTCACCACTATTGTAGGGTTATGTTAGGTAATGACAACATACATCCCTTACAAAGAAGGGTCCCAATAATTGAGTCACAAGTCACCATTCACTTTTCATCGTGTCATTCCATCTTTCGAGGTGAAATATGGTGTGATTACTTCATGTCATCACTTGTTATTGACAACGAGTTGATCATGAACAAATTTTAATTTATCTCATTACACTATCAGTTCTCAAGAAACCAGATACATGTCGAGACTGAAAACAATATATCACCCTCCCTCTGCATAAGCATGTCGAGACAAATTATAAAGTGTTCCATTTGATTCATGGAAGTAGATCGTAGACCTCGCAGATTGGTCATTCATGTAAGAGAAATTCTCACTCAAGAAATGTAGTAGATATAACTCTTTTATTGCCAATCATAAAGTTCCGGCAACTACACTATTGTGTCTAATTAGTGTGGGCCACACTAATTCCTAATAAAACACGCTAATTTCAAATTATAATTTAGAGTGGCCCACACTAATTTCAAAGGCGAAAAATAGTGTAGATCCTCTTCCGGTAACAGACAATGTAACTAGCTACGGTTACATATCATCATGACATAGTTCCAGGTTATTGTACTCATGTACAGAACTACAACAACCTTGCATCTGGTCACTGCGAAGCGCATAAGAGGGGTCAAGAACCCCATTATTAAACCAAAGTTTGAAGCTATTAATACCCCGTAGCTCAACGACTATACGGTCGTTTTAATTTAAGCATGTTTTTCCTTCACCGACTGCCATAGCAACAAAATGTGTGTAGAGTATTGGTCGGGAGTCAATTGAAGTGTAGAGAAATAACAATGCAAGCAAGAAAGATAGACTCAAAGTCAATATTCCGGACTCAAAGAATTATGTCTTGGGATATTGACATGAGTGGACAAATCTTCAGAAGGCGTGCAACACTTGTTGAAGAAGTCCTCACCTGTGCCCATGCTCCCCAAGAATACCACAAAGTATGCTAGTAGAGTGTGCATCATGTGTTAGTAGACCTCTTACTTGTTATCGATGTCAACAATGCTTTACACTTTCCTTAGAGGTAGGCAATATGAACAATCTCTATTGAAGTTGTTTTAATCATCTGCAAATAATTCAAAAAATTGATAGATAGAAACGTGTGACACGAGCAAACATTAGCCAACTCAAGTACGTAGCCAATTCATTGGTGTAGTCTATCTGCATACTAGACTTAGTTTTTAACCTTGAACTCATTGGCAATGGAGCTGGATTTGTTCATTTGGCCGTCATTGTAGGTAATTTGCTACTCATATCTCCACAAAGAGAGTTGAGACCGTGCTCAACAATTAACGCTATGAACCGTGTGAGCCGGGGGTGTTTGTTGTGCCAAAGTGTCCTTCGAGATAATCTTCTAGCCGGAGTGTGCAGAGGGTATTACAATGCCGGAGTATACTGGGAACTCTGCGGTACCGGCGTCCTTATGTTATGTCTATCTTTCTCTTATGGCTTAGGTATGTTCACGGGCAGCCCATGGGTGAATTGGAAATTCAAGATTTCAAGATAATGAGAGAGTTGGGCATCTCCTGAGTAGATCTAAGCTTACATTCAAGCATAGTCATTTCTTAATACATCCTCTTGTTCAAAGGTCAAACCATTCTTCTACATATCCATGTACCTTTCAAAACCTAGGAGGGTGGGTGGGACCAACCCTCATGGCCATATTATTGCATAGCTATCCTTATACTATCATTACTAACTTCTCTTGGTATGTATCTAAAAATGTAAGCCTTTGAGCATCAAACTACTAAGGTTGTAACTTTTGTACCCTTAAACAATGTGTTGCATTCCATATCCAAAACTTATGTAAAAAAGTATGTAAGACATGTATAAGATGTATTTCAAGGTTGAAAATCAACTCACCAATGTCTTGTATTCCTCATCATTTTGTAGAATATCTAAGCATTATACACACAATATTTTTGAAAGAAGATGATGTACAAAACCTAAGAGTGCCATCAAAATTGTGAAGGGCTTGCCTCACATGTGCCCATGCCACCAACCAAATCCAAAGAGAGGGTTAGTAACGTACACGAGGTGAACAATAGCTAAACACAATTGTTATCTATGTCACACAATCAAATACGGCATAAGCATACATTTTGTATCATTAAATATCCAAACTGCCATTAAGTATTTTGCCTATTCCTTAGCCATTTGAACCTTGTGTGACCGAACCTTGAGGCAGTTAGTATACACCTCCCACGAGTCCGCACACTTCACACTAATCCTAGAAGTTACTTAGGGTAAACTGCCAAAGCAGCTTAGCCTTTGAAAGGAGGTTCTCATGTCTCGTCTCCTTTCATATAGGATTAGGTAACCATCCTAGTCCGTGGATGCATAGAACCGGATCTATGGTGGATATTTGTTAGGTAAAGCTTACCTAACCCTAAGGTAATTAGTCCATTGGGGTTATATTTTATTACCATTTTGATTCTTTTATGGCAAAATAAGAACAAAGTAGAGAGAGAGAGAGATCCCTCTAGCTAGGGGTTCATGGCGTCTATAAACCCATTCATCATGGATGAAGGGCTACAATCACATCAAGTCCTCTACAAGGTTGATGGCCAATTCATTTCCACTAGAGTCCACTGAACTAATTTGGGGTCTTTTATGCCATTTCCCGAGCCAACTGATCTAGAAATAGCCATTTTGTTCACACTACAAAATAGTTATGTTGTGTTTTCACTTGCGAACAAATGAGTTTATGTAGACACCACGGATCCCTAGCCAATCTCTCTCTCCTAAAACAACAATTCAATGAATGGGGAGAACCAACCACTACACTATTTTGTCTAACTAGTTTGGGTTATCATTTGCAGTTACGCATTGCTATAACATCTTACTAGGAGCATAATTTTTTTACCAAAATAGCATAAGTAATCAGTATGCACACTGAAGAATATGATATAACTTATATGGTAAAAAACATATAACGACTATAAAAAGTTATAGCAACACGTAACTTCGAATAGTAATACATACTAATGAGACTAAATAGTATAGCTACAAATGAACTGGTTAAGTTTGAGAAATAACCGGTTGAAATTCCGAAGTTCAAGAAAATTACCCATCAGTCTAAAGGAATTTAAAGAATATACCTCAAATTAATAAAGAAAAACCGAAGGATGTCAAAATATAGCCGGTTGGACTTGGAAACGCTAGCATCTTGACTGATTATGTCCAAAATCTCCCTGGACACTGCCACCATTTGATTGTGGTTAATAATGAAGGTTATGGCCACTTCACACACGAGCCAAGAGCCGCGACCATGAAATTGTGAGAGCCCAAAAGATAGTATCCAAAGGCTATCCCAAGACACCTCCAAAATCATGTAATGTGGTCATGGACCCTCAAGTGTAGTGTGAAGCCATATGTGACCGGGCCCTCAACCAAATGCTATTTCAATGAATTTCTATTCATGCGGGTCCTCACACATGATAAATTAGAACAAATCAACAGTTGTGAGCGTTTGGAGTGCCATGGTCTCCCGGTTTTGTGTTAGGCCTACCTCCAAGCACTGGTTTTGGAAAAGACTCCAAGTGACCATGAAACATGATCCATTCGATGCCATGTAGGAATCCATGTAGACTTTACATCCATCTCGCATTCACATACTTCCTCCGCTGGTCCCTCAAGCGTAGTGTGAAGCGAACTTGGACTGGCTCCGCCTTTTCAACCAATGAGAGTGCTTGAAGTGAAATGGTCACGGGCTCTCAGTCTCGTGTGCTGAGTGGCCCTTTAGTTGCGGTTGACTAATGGGCAGCTCATTAACTTGCCAAAGGCGGAGACATAAAAATAGGCGGCAACGGCAACGCTTGATGAGCGGGCGGCCTGGAATGGCGGAGCCACTTGGGAGCGGCACCCCCAAAACCCTAACAGCTATAACCGGAACCAAAGCCCGTGCCGGGCCCACGTGGCTCAGCTCGGGACCCGTTCCCAGCAGGCAGGGCGGGCGGGCGGGCGAGACGCTGGGCCCACCCCGGCCGTTGAATGCCCAGCTCCTGGGAAACCGACAACCGAGGCTGCCCGCTCGCTTTATTGGCTCTGGTGGCCCGTTCTGCTGCCGGGCTCTCTAATAAGCCCCGGCCCGGTTTGGATTGCTAGCGCCTGCCCAAGTGGGCCCAGGGCTACACTGTTTTGTCTAATTAGGGCCACTTCACACACGAGCCAAGGGCCGCGACCATGAGATAGTAAAGGCCCTTGACTATCATCCAAAGGCTGTACCATGGAGGTTGGTCAAGACATCTTGTGTAGGGATGGGACGTCAAGCATAGTGTGAAGTGAGAACGGACCATGTTGAAGGACCATTGAATATTTTATTGATGAAAAAAGAGGGGCAGCCCTACCTCACTAGTTACATATCTTCTTTGTCTTCTATTTTCACTTTCTTTTGGAGTCTTACATTGTAGAGGAAGGGAAGGAGAGCGTGATGGATAATCTTGAGAGAAGAGGGAGAATTCTCATTGCATTGGCTCTATATTGGTGTTTGCACATGATTGTGCAACATGTGCTTGATATGCAAGCATTGGCACTCAATGGAGAATGGGAGAATGCCGTGATTTTAGGCATTTGTTTTGAGAGCATGAAAGTGAGCGATCGTAGCGTGTGGGCATTTGAGAGAAATGTAGGGTTCACGGATAGATTGTTATTGGGGTCTTTCACGGAAAAAATGTTCAAGCAAAGAACGCGTGTATGTCACAAAACATTCAAGTTTCTTTGTGAGAGATTAGGTCCATTTTTGCAGAAGAAAAACACACCAATGAGAGAGACAATTTCGGTTGAGAGTAGAGTTGCAATGTCATTACAAAGGCTCGGGACTGGAAATACATTGTGCACGGTAGGAGAGGTATATGGAGTGGCCGAAAGTACAATTTCAGAAATTGTGAGGATATTTTGTAAATTAGTTAGGGTTCATTTACAAAGGACTTTTGTGCAATTTCCAAGTGAAAGTAGGTTTAGGGTTTTAGCAAAAGAATTTGAGGCACTCCATGGAATTCCTCATATCATAGGGGCAATTGATGGGTCTCACATCCCAATTCTTGCACCTATAATCGGGGGAGAAGATTACTACTGTCGGAAATCCTTTCATTCGGCATTAATACAAGGTGTAGTAGACACCAAATGTGTGTTTTGGGATTACGAATTTGGTTGGGCAGGTAGCATACACGATTGGACATTGTTCCAATTAACAAAAATCGGAAAAGAATGCATGAAAGGTAAATTTCTACCTTACAAGTTGATTGGAGATTGTGCATATCCGGTGCGGCCATGGATTTATTGTCCATTCAAGGGTTGTGTTGAAGGTTTAGAAAATTACAAAGCAAATTGGAATTTCATTCAAAGTTCTACTCGTATGTGTGTAGAACGTGCATTTGGGATTCTAAAAGGCAGATGGAGAATCATAATGAAAAGGGCAGATATGCACTTGCGACATATGGTAGATGTAGTTGCTACATGTATTGTTCTACATAACATATGTACAATCAATAAGGACAAATTCGATATGGAGTGGATTGAGGAGGCAGAAAGAGAATTGAGAAGGCGAATAAACAATAGGGTATTGAGAGAAGGGCAAAAAATGAGGGCAGAAGTAGTAGCTATACGAGAAGTTAGAAATATTGTGAATGCAGAAAACATGTCAATGAGAGAGGAAGAAGTAGATAAAGATACAGAAATTTTCTTGATAAAAGAAAATGAGAAAGATGGAGATTTATTAGTAGAGGCAACAGAAATGCATGAGAGAATTGCCAAATCTTTGTGGCAATTGAAATTACAGAAAGACCTAAACCTGGAATTTCAGGATATGAATACTACATCAGACAATAATGAGTGATTACAACTTCTGTACTAAAGCTGTCATATGGGCATCCATATTTTTCAATAATTCTGTTGTAGCCTGAAAAGATGCAATCAGACTGGATGAATTACTAACTACCTGCTCCAGAAAGCCTTCCATTTTGTCTTGAAATTTTTTCTTCTTATCTTTTGTGATGCTTGGAGGTGATGCCTGCTCAGATTCTTGTGTAGTATTCTGTTCATCTTCTTGTGCACTTGCTGGCATTTGATTGACAACACTTGCACGCTGTCCATTCCACATGTCCATCTGCTCATAGTATTGACATTCACGCCTTGCTTGCCCTGAAATTCCATTTAGACGCTTATCATTCTTGTATTCTGTGAGAAAGACTTTGTATTTTTTCTTACAAGCTAGCCAAGTCCTTCCAAAATTGCGTAAGCTTGATACCATACGGGCATGAAGTTTAATCCAAGCATTCATACCTGTAAACATACAACCAGTAAAACAGTAATTAGATACAATAGCAACTAACTAGATACAGTAAAATAATAACAGTTAGTAGTAGTGGTAGGAGTAGTGGTAGGTTAAGTACAATACGTCCTCAAGTTTTACAACTTGAGGGGAATGGTTCGGTGGCCAAGACACCTAGAGGGTAGTGGCCTATAGCCTCGAGGTGCGGGGTTCAATTCCCGAGGCAAGCATATCCCGCTAAGTCTCGAATGGGAGGAAAGGGGGGCCCAGGGGCAAGCGGCCAAGGCCTTTTAAAAGGCCCAATTGGCCCAATCTGAATCGAACCTTTTGCACATTCAATCAAAAATTTCATACCTTGTTTTCTTGCTGTTCTTGCAAATTCCTCTTCCATCTCACCACGAATTGCAATGAGAGTTTCAATCTCATAATCTCGCCATTTGATAGGCGCATCTTCCTCCTCCGAATCACCTATCTCTATTTCATCATTCTTTGCTTTTTTTGTTGTTGCTCCTTTCGGCTTTGTAGTTGATGCCCTACCTCTCTTTCTCTTTCCATTCTCCTCCTCCTTCCTAGCATTCTCTTCTGCCTCTCTTCCAACACCTTCAACATTTTGTGGTACTTGGGTTCCAATCACTTCTATCTCACTATCGTTAAACAACTGAAAATTGCTATAACTCCTACTCGCCAATGATGGACCGTGCAATCCGAATTGTGGCTGACTCCATGACATCCAAGGAGAATTCTGGCTCCATTGTTGGCTTTCGGATCCACTGCCATTTTGCGAAAAACCTGCCATCTTGCAAAAAAAAATTGTCAAAAAAATTTCAATCAAAAAATTCTCTCCTACAATCGCACACATAACAAACCTCTACACACTCCAACTCGTTGAAGCAAACGACCCTCTGTCCTCTTTTTAACTAATCTGTCCTGCAGAAAAGTGACTGTTGAAAAAAATATTAAAATATGTCTGCCAGCCGTTTCACTGCCATGTTCTGCCGGAATTTGCGTCAGGCCCACCTCGAAGAGGTGGGCCTGACGCAAATTCCGGCAGACCATGGCAGTCAATCTACATGCTGCCATGTAGGACTCCATGTAGACTTTTCATCCACAGACTTTTCTTTGGGCCGTTAGGCCTTCACCTTCTAGTGTGAAGCCAACTTGGACCGTCCCCGCCTTCTCGACCAATGGCAGTGCTTGAACTACCATGGTCAGTGGCCTTCGGTCTCGTGTGTGAAGTGGCCCTTAGTGTGGGTTGCCATTTGGAGTGACGTTTTGCTCTAACTTTTTACCGACTTTTTTTTACCAACTAAGTCATATCATATTCGTTGGTGTATTAGGGCAAGACTACACTATTGTGTATAATTAGTGTGGGCCACACTAATTCCTAATAAAACACGCTAATTTCAAATTATAATTTAGAGTGGCCCACACTAATTTCAAAGGTGAAAAATTTGTGTGGGTTTTGTCGTTTCCACAATTGGATGAAACTTCATAATTCCATCCAATTGTGTTTGAAGACTTTCCCCACATTGACCTAGCTAACGGAGGTTGTTTGCGGAGAACCCTAACACACACGGATGGATGACATTACATTTTTCATCCAAAGTGACCCAAACACTTGAAATTTAGTGTGGGCCACACTAATTTCCAACCCACGTGCATTTCCCACCCACACTAATTAGACACAATAGTGTAGTGGTTCATGGATCTACATCTGCATACATGAATGAAAAGCCGCCTCCGTCTTGGATGCGGATGCAAATCTAGAAGAGAACTCCACTCAGCATGTAAACCAGTTTGAAATTCACCTATCGTTCATTAGGAAGGTGCCATGGGGACACATGTCTTATCTGAAAAGCTATAATAATGACACCTTGTTGTCAGTGATAGAAGGTTCCTTGCATGTCTCGACATTATACAAGGAGTTCAACAATTTCTTTATTAAAGTTCATCCAATTTGACTATATATAAGGGTGAGTGGGCCACTTCCCTGCATCCGCATCTGCATTGCGGATGTAAAAGTGCATATGTAGATGTAGGGTGAGTGGCCTTGCTCTAAGTACTTAAGTTATTATTTGGGTAAAAACAAAAGATGCTCTCGTCATAAAGTTATAGCAAAATGGTAACTCTAAATGGTGACCCGCACTAATCAGACAAAATAATTTAGAAGTCCACGTCTTTGAGCTAGGCCCCTACCACTATTACATGAGGTGAAAATAAAAGAACGGGGAGAACTCATTGCTAGTTACATATGAATTGGTTGGGCTCAAGAAATAACTGGTTGAAGTTCAAGAATTCAAGAAATCTATTGATCATTTTAGAAGAATTTAAAGAATATAACTCAAAATAATATTAAAATTGAGAGATGTCAACATGTAATCGGTTGGACTTGGAAACATCTCGACTGATTATGCTCAAAAATCTCCATGGACATTGGTGAAAATGCAAGCAATTCTATTGTAGCATGTAGTTTTTTGTTTTAAAATTTAATTTTTTTAAGGATTGTTTGATCATGAAATTAATATTAGAGACCATGGGTTAGTCTAGTGGGACTCACTTGAGATGAATAATCCATAACCTATGGGGATTGTGTTTTTACCTTGAATTGGGTCCCACCACTATTACCAATGTAAAGGAGGTCTACAATGTTTATGGAGTTTAGTGTCACTTACTATCCGGAGTTAAACGAGGCCCAATATGTGATGTTACATCCATCCATTTCGTGCACCGTGTGAAATTATAAGTGTAATGTTAGTTGTGAACACATTCACTTGTTGATGGAGAATATTCACTCATAATTGATCCCTCCACTACATGGTTCAATGATCCAAAACAATGGTTTTAATACATGGTCATTGGAAGAAAGCAAGAAAGGAAAGCGCCTATGCTTTGCCAACACTAGCATAATTGGAGAGTCTCCTTGGCTTCGATCATGATGTAGACACTTTCTTAACGGCTATAATGGGGACACCTTCATCGTTCCTCGATTAGGTTCACCATACCCCTTAATTCTCCCGACTCCTTGAATAATCTAGAAGAAGAAGAAGAATCTCCGGAGGAGGCCAGAGTGAATAGAGTGTCTGTTTGTAGAACAACTTGGGCCATGCCCAAGGGCAATGGCATTAGATGTAAAACTACTTCACCCTTTGCAAGGAGCAAACATTATATTTAGTAACTACTAACCGCTACTAGTAATTGGTAGCATGGCACTACTCTAGGGGGCAAGGTATAGTGGGTTGTAGGTTGATTTGTTTATTTATGTTAAGTTCTAGAGATTTGTGATGGATTGTCAGTTCTCTAGTCTTCATTTATGAACTAGTACTGAGTGTGCATTGTGTGGAGATTATGTTAATTTGTTTAAATGTACTCTTGAGTTTGATGATAGGGAGTTTAAGCATTGATTCTGAGCTTTTCATTGATGGGATGTGTGTTGTGGCCCTTGCGCTTGTGGCTAAGACTATGAGCAGGGCTATGTTCCATCCTATGGTTATGATGTCGTTAATGAGCGGTTGGTATTTTGTGGTTTTCCTATCGAGGGCTTCTACATCAAATTGGTCATTACAATATGTAAATTCTATAAATTGTATGGTAAGTTCTGGTGCAAAGGTTTCTGGTGGGGGTTGGTTGTATGGGTGGCCGATAACGCACAATATGTCAGGTTTGAGCCTAGTGTTGCAATGGCATCTTTGGGCACCACATATGCACGGTAGCCATGTTGGCACTGTGTTTTCCTGAGGTAGTTCATTATGTGTTCATGGGTGGTCGCATGGTTTGGTGTCTCACTATCAGCATGCGTGGAGTCACTAAGAAAGCCGTTATAGGGACCAACTCATTGATGTCGGGCTATGTGTACAATTATGAGTACAATTTAGTTTTTTTGAAAAAGAGGCTCATGTAGAGGCTCAAATACCATATGCAAAGGGGAAAAAAATAAAATCAAAATCAAAATGTATCATATCAAATAGTACCTTCAAAAACTAAACACCATTTTCACTCTATAAAAGTCCATTTCTACATATATAACAATAGTGCCACAAAGAAACCCACATTTTTTAATTAACAATGATGTAGTCCATCTTAAATGTAGCCACTATCAAGCATTTTGACTTGACGACTTTGTTTTAAAAGTCCATATTTAAATTTTTTGATAGTTGTGACAATCCATACATTAATGTTGGAAAATCCAAACACCATTGTTTCAAACACTTGTGTGCCTAACACACTACTTAAATGTCTTCATAGCAAAGTTTTAAACTATTTCACAAAAAAATTGCCAAAGAAAACACAGTAGTTTGTGATACATGGACCTTGCAATACATACCCCTTCATGAAAATAGTATTGTGACACCGTTATTGATACACCAAACCATGCAACCACCCTCATAAGTGTATAGTGACTTGATATTTTAGTTGATATGTATTTCCCATACAACTTTATTGTGTCTTTTTGTTATGAGTGCATGGATGTGTTGTTGTTTGCATTTAAGTAGTATGTGTAACCGTGTATCTGCATATGATGAGTTGCAAATAAGGCATGTTTTCGATGGGTAGGCTTCTATGCCGAAGAAGAGTTGCTTTCTGGGATGACCCATATACTGTCCAATTCGGAATTTTATTAGGCAAGTTTTCTGTTAATCCGTGACGGTGGGGTTTGTCCAGAAGTCATTTGATAGTACTTTGTCAATGTCATCGTTCTCGAGCCATTTGTGTAGTTGGTGTGTTTGATTTGCTATAATTGCTAGGTTGTTTAATGACGTGTTTTTCGAGGTATCTAATGGGACCTTTGTCTGGAGTCTCTTGCATGGAGTGCCACCAATCTTTTTGGAAGTAATATGGTGTGGGGTGTGCGTGTTTGTATGGTGTTGCGGCGTCTTTGTGGTCTAGTTCACGTCCATGTTTGGCTAATGCGTCTGCTTGTTCGTTGTCATTGATGTTTGTGTGGGCTTTTATTTTGTGGAGTGTGGTGATTTGGGTGCAGGATATTAACATTTTAATCATAGCTTCTAGGATGTTTTTGTATGGGTGGCTATTATGTAGAGTGGGGTGTTTGATTTGGGTTTTTAAGAGGTATAAGACATTGAGGCAATCCGTGAATGTATGGGTTGGTTCGTCACGGTATGTTGTGGTGAGTAGGTGTAGGGTGTGGTATATGGCCATCATTTCTGCTCATAGCATATTTTGTAGTCTTGGTAGTCTTTCTATGATTCTTAGGTCTTTGAAAGGATTATAAACACCATATCATGTTTTTTCACATTTCCAATGTCCGCTACTTGTTTCTTTAGGTGGTTTGAATGACCCGTCTGTATGGTAGCAAAATTGTGGCGGATATTTAAGGGATAGACATCGTTATGGGTTGATAATTATTTTTTTTGGGGGGGGGTAATGTGAGTTTAGACCATTTTTTATTGCGGTTTACTGGGGTGGCCATAGGTGTTGGTGGTGCAGCTTGGTTAAACATTGCGGGGATTTGTAGAGTGTTGGCAATGTCATTCATTTGTTAGGTATATTCTTCTGATCCAATGGGTGCGTTCTTATGGTGTACGCATAGTATATGGATGGCATGACTTTTTGTTCTAGATTCAGTTCGTAGCTCTAGGGGGATTGTTGGTTCTTCGTAAATGATGGTGTCTGCTTTGAAGTGTGTTATGATATGTGAGTATGGGAAGGGTGCAATGTGGGGGTTGGGGTTGTAATACCAATTTTCATATGGTGCCACTAGTATCATGATAGAGCTTGGGTCGTTTTTGGCAGCAAGGCATGCCCAGTGAAGGGCTTTCGATTTTTGCATGTGGGTGCGCGTAGCCTTTGCCTCACCATTTGTGTTGGAACGCTTGTCCTATTGATCCAAATACTACATCTCTAGGGAATGGGGAATGGAATTGTCGGAGTGTGGTGGAGCAAGTTACTAGTGATGAAAAATATGAGTGTGTTATTTGGAATGAATGTATAAGGTGTGCAAAGACATCGTTTGGGAGTGTGTATTGTGAGAATTTTAGGGGGTCATTTTTGGGAGTTTTATATTTATATCTTCGGTATAGCCATGCTACCTCTGTTCCGAATGGTTGGGTAGGGGCTCAAGTTTATGTGGTTTATTTAGTGCTAAGTGGTATTGTTCCCATAGCCATTTTAGTCTTAGTTTAGGGATAGTGATCAAATGTCGGCCAATGTTATCGTAGATACTTTGTGTGTAGGTGATGTCATCTTCTGGGTTACATTTGTTGATATGAATGTAGCATAGGGGTATGGTTTGTGGTGGAGGAATGTATCTAGTATCTTTCATTTGTTCTTGGTGGAAGTTTAAGTTTAGTATGTTAGTAAAGTGTTGGTGTTGTTTCCGGGTGTAGTATTGTGTGAGGAGTAGGATGTTATGGTTTATGGTGCTTTGGTTATTCCAATGAGATATGGGGTAGCCATTTGTTGTAAAGTATATCGTTTGGGAGTGTCCATTGGCATAGGTAAGATGTATATATTTTTGTGATTTTATATTTGTCTTTGTATGTGTTGGGGCGGTTGTTTAGTATGGTGTGTATTGGGAAATGTGTTGGGTCTTTGAGGGAATAATCTAGAAACCCAATGTGTCTTGCAATAGGCGAACCATATTGGAAAACATTCACACATGTTATAGTTCACTAGAGAATGGAACCCACACCACTTGCAAGACGGAGACGAGACCCAACAACTCAAATCATTGGCTTCGTGTTGAAGTCTTTGATATTGGTAACTTGATGTTGTATAAGAACAAAAATAAAAATTGGCATGTAAAAAGATCATCTACATTTTGGGATGAAACCAAAATGGAACGGAGGGCGACAATACAACAAAGTGACGATTATGGGATAATTTACATGTACATCTGCCAAATGCCGTCCTCTCCATGGTTTCAATTGTAGAATTACTCTACTCTAAATAGTCCTATTAGTGTATATGGACCACATTGATTCTCCAAAGCCCACATTAGTTTCCAATCCATGTCAAATCTCTAGTTTAGAAGCAGTGTGGGCCACATGAATTTTTTTTTTCCCTAGGAAATTGAAATGGTTGTAAGGTGATGAATCTATTTCATGTAAGACATTGATTAGAAGACTCAAGAAAGACCGAGGGAAAGACCCAAGACCTTAGACCCACATAATTTTAGCTAGACCGTACAATGGTTCCTTGGAGGCAAGGGTTTAGGCATCCAACAAGGAACGAGTGTATGGGTTGGTTTGCCCAAATCCATAATTTCCACCCCAAGTAGACAATTAGACCGCGCTAATTATTTTCGCGCTAATTATTTTCGCGCTAAATTTTCACCCAGACTAATAGGACTAACTACATTGTTTATGGTATTTAGTGTCACTTACCATGTTTGAAGGCGTATGCTAGGTTACGTTAATGATCAACAACTTCGTCATTAGTGTCACCTCGTGACACTTGAAGTTCAAGTGCGCTTATTAGGATCTTGGGCATGAGTATGTTCAGTAGTGTTATGAGGTGTATGTCTATGTCACACAATGTTCTATATGTTGACTAAAGTGTACATGAATGACACTTGACATTAGGATGCTCAAGAATATCTCCCTCTTGTATACTAAAATGAAAACACATGACACTTGCCATTAGTATTTAGTATGCTCAATAATATCTTCCCCTTGCATACTAAAGATGCAAAACTATCATCTCAAGTATTCTAATGTGCTACGTTGAATGTCATAATGTAGGTCCAAGATGACCCTAAACTACCGGATGATGGTGGAGATATACCCAAATCTCAAGGAAGAGGTTGGCGGTTCGAATGCCGGCTGTGAAATCTCCTCTCTACCTGACGGAAAACTTGCCAGGTGGTCAACTGCCTCCTGTGCTTTGACGTTGGCATGTCGGCCTTCTGTCTCAAAAAAAGAAGAGAAAAGAATGTCATAATGTAGATATTCTTCACTTAAAGAAGTTACTTATGTTGGCAAATAGCACCATGTTGGCGATTAGAGGACATGACACTTTGAAACCTCTAGGCATCTAGTTTATGCCTTTCGCAAAATAATGCAGGTGACACCAAATGCCATAAACGGTGTAGTGTAATTTTGGGTGTCTAGTGTAGTTATGTATGCTACTTAAAGAAGTTACTTATGTTGGCAAATAGCACCATGTTGGCAATTAGAGGACATGACACTTTGAGACCCCTAGGCATCTAGTTTATGCCTTGCGCAAATAGTGCACGTGACACCAAATACCATAAACGGTGTAGTGTAATTTTGGGTGTCTAGTGGAGTTATGTATGCTACTTTTGGAACCTGATAAGAGTGAAAGTTCAACTTGCGTCCTATACACTGTTCATTCCATTTTCATCCATGTACATGTGCATTAGTGTACTTTCGGCCAAGGTTGGGTTCGTTTTTGTCTAGTATTTAATTTCTTGATATGTGGATAACTAGGCACCTCATTTGAAAATTTTGAAAGCTCGGGAGAGTGTATTTAAAAACATTCCTAAACTTCCAATGTTCCATACACACTATTTCAAAATGTTGAAATCTTGGACATGATGATCATATGCATGCGTAGTGTGTAAATTTGTTGAAGTAGGTTGGTATTATCATGCCGGGGTTTATATGTGATTAGGTGACATCAATTCTTTGATACATGCATTTTGCACATCTTAGGGCCATGTCACACACGAGCCAAGAGCCGTGACCATGAAATTGTGAGAGCCCAAAAGAAAGTGTCCAAAGGCCGTCCCAACACACCTCCAACATCATGTAGTGTGGTCATAGACGCTTGAGTGTAGTGTGAAGCCATATGTGACCGGGCCTTAAACCAAATGCTACTTCAATGAATTTCTATTCATGCGGGTCCTCACACATGATAAAATAGAATAAATCAATGGTTGTGAGCATTCCGAGTGCCATGGTCTCCCGGTTTTGTGTTAGGCCTACCTCCAAGCAGTGGTTTTTGAAAAGAGTCCAAGTGACCATAAAACATGATCCATTGGATGCCATGTAGGAATCCATGTAGACTTTACATCCATCTTGCATTCACATACTATGTTGGTCCCTCAGGCGTTGTGTGAAGCGAGCTTGGACCGGCTCCGCCTTTCCCACCAATGAGAGTGCTTGAAGTGTAATGGTCACGGGCTCTCAATCTCGTGTGTGAAGTGGCCCTTAGGGATGCTTGTTTGTTTACAATCTTTTGTCATTATTAGGCAAAGAAGTCGTATATGTTCTAAAATTTCTTGAATGAGGGTTTTCTTAGATTCTTTTTCCTTTTTTCTTCAAAAAATCATGAACTAATGTGTTGATTAATTTACCCCTAATCTTACATGCACAATATAATAATCGATGTGTTGCCATGGGTGACAACATAACCTATGTGGGCTTTAGGTGCTCACTCATCTAAATTGGAGTTCTATACTCAACTGGCATATGGCAAGGCTTGTATTAAGGAATCAACACCAAAAAGACATGTCATTTGTTGAAATCGGTCTGTGTGCCAAAAACATATCACCCATTCTAATAAGTTCAACTAGTAACACAATTTGGGAATGCCTACGTGACCACTTAAAGAGGAAAAGAGAATCTCAATTTTGACCTCTTGTAGTTTTTGCATCTCACCTCTGATTATGAAACATGAGATGACAATATGCGTGATTTGCAATTGTTAACTCGATATGACAACCCTCGATTTGATCCAACTGGCAAGATTGTATTGGGATTGGAAGTGCCCACAACGGAGACATGTAATACTAGGTATCTTACATGGCTGTACACCAAAAAGACATATCGTGTGACAAAATTGGTCTATGTGCCCAAAGCATATTACCTATTCTAAGTGCAGTGGTACACATAGTTTGGGAAGGCCTATGTGACCACTAAAAGAGAAAAGAAAAGACAAGTAAAGAAATCTCAACTTCGACCTCTGATAGTTTTTGCACCTCACCTCTGATTATGATACCTGAAATGACAATATGCGTGATTCACAACTGTTAAGTAGATATGACAATTCTCGATTCAATCCAACGGGCAAGATCGTACAAGGAGTTGGAAGTGTCCACAATGGGTCCACGTGACACTAGGTACCTTAAACGGTCGGTTGTACGACCTAATGAAGCAACAACAACGCATGTGGTGCCAAGTCTCTCTCACCCACAAGCAAGCAAGAATGGCGGCCAAAGCCTTGCTGCGTAGGATTGGGACCCACCCACAAAAATTTGGTTGCACCCGATTGGAGCTCCTATTTCGCGCCCAATTGGTGCATTGGAAGCAAAATTAAAGTTCGCCACATGCATGGTGTTGGACGAAAATCTTGAGGCTTGAAATGTGGGGTTGAAGGAAGCCACGTAGGCCGTTCCTTTCGTGTAAGCCAAACACCAACCGCAAAAAGCAACATTAATCTTCGCCTTGGAAATCGAGCCCCATTGTTGGAGGTACAAGGCCTTGCACTCTCCTACAATTATGGTACCCAACACATGATGTGCGTGTCACAACATGTGCCCGAAAAGTTTTACGGGGTTTTCATATTAAGGTAGATGGGTCGTAAATGGTTACTTTCATCAACTAGCCAACTTCTCCTAGGATATGAAGTATGCGATTAGTACAAGGTGATTAGCAAATCCTAATTAAGGTCATAGCCACTTTCCTCATAACGTTTGGAGCTTATATGACTATCTTATTCATCATCAAAGTGAAGATTCTCATGCTCATTAAATGGTCATTTTGGACCCCCCCAAATATGTCGACTATTGAACCTATAATGGTTATCATGTTCTGATTGTGCAATCCAATCTCTTTTAAACACATGTCTTTTTGGTATCCATTCTTGGAGCCACACCAAACCACTTACCACTCAAATATAGGTGTCTAATTCATACAACCAAATCAGGCACGTCTATATTAGCTCTAGTTGCACAAAGCGGCTATGATCTTTTGGTAAAACATTAAGGTATGTGGTCCCATTGTGGGCATTTTCAACTCCATGACAATTTTGGCCATTGATTCGTATCAAGTATCGTCTCATCTAGTCAACAATTGTAAATCACTCATATGTTCATCTCAAGTTCATAATTGTACTCAACTCCTTGGTTGTGCTTTGTGGGACCATATATTGAGCAAAAAATAATCATCACTTAATTCCAGGGTTTCCCTTTTATGGGGAGCACTCATGCTACGTATTGTGGAGTTTTTGACAAGCAACTATAGATTCATATTTTAGAAAAATTACAACTTCTTTTTTTGGGAAGAGACCATCATCTAACTGCTTAGCAGGGTTATGACATAAATTTGGAGTTGACATACAAAGATTGTAGGAGATCAAAGTGGAGGTTTCTATTCTATTTGATTAATCACATAGGCTACCAATGGTCTTACCTCTTAAACCTAATCAAAAGCTTAGCATGGGTTTGGAATTCATGTGATTGAAATTTGTTGTTGATGACTTCATATTCAATCATTAATGATCCTTATTGTAATAGCTTTATTCTTCCAATTCAATTCCTGAACTGAAAAAAGAGAGTTGAAATTAGGGTGCAAATAAGGTCAAGCATGTGAATGAATTCAATATGCATTCTTATGAGATATCTAAGTATAGTTAGCCACCATTTCTATCTAGTCTTGTGTTTTTCCATCTTTCGAACCATGTTGTGCATAAGTTAGTTTTGAGCATTGGGACACAATTTTGTTAAATAGTACATTGCTATGAATTGTCTATGATTAATTGCATTCAATATCATAAACATGGGTTTGCCATGGTGAGATGTAAAATTTACTTTTTAACTGTATGGATGTAGCTTCAATGTAAATTTGTAACAACTTCTTTTTTAGTGTAATCATTCAAAGTGTATTTTAATTCTCATGAACACACTTTGATCTTTAAGGGTTAACAATTGAATATAGGATGATTGATTTGTGTCGAGGAAAACTCTCATCAAAAAATTTGTATTTTGAATGACAGGTCATGATTACAAACTTTACTACATACTACTTCAATGTAGGTGTTTCATAAAGAAGAGTGACCAAATATAGCCCACAAACATTAATGTAGAAAACATGTGTTTATTGGAAGGATATTGTGTGCCCCAACATTCTTTAGTGTTGAAGCTCTCAAATGTCATAGATTGTTGGAGGCTCACCATCAAACCATAACCCTCTTATTAACCTATTGTATACCTTAAGGATAGCAAACAAATTTATGTCACCTCTCTAAATTGGTCACATGTTGGAGGTGGTGTTCTGAATTCACATATGGAACTCGCAGCTATGATCAAGGTTCTCTCTCTCTCTCTCTCTCTCTCTCTCTCTCTCTCTAGAGTTTTAGCAATTGGCCATGGTGTGAGGCTCTCATTACTCGAAGGAACATTAGATAAGGTTGAACCTTAGGTATTTGAAGGTGATATACATATACGTGATTTACAATCGTTGATTACATGAGACAACAATCATGAATTGTCTCATCTAGTCAGCAATTGTAAATCACGTATATATTTGATGCGAAAGGGGACACTTCCACCAGCATTGTTCATCTAAATATTAAGTTCCCTTTATGAGTAGAGAGTAGACCAATGGTGTTCTAGGAGTAGTCCACAACATGTGTGGTTCCTCCCACATCTTGTAGTATAATTAGTCTTGTGAGAACTGACATTTGAGTATATTTGAACAAACCACTTATCCAAAATAGAAAGGGATGTGCACTTGTGGGGACAAAGACATCAAACAACAATAGCAAAAGCAACAACACAACAACCACAACTTTGAATGTTTGTATTCCATGTTTGCCAACAACCATATTTGTGTAGTTTATCTAGTGTATGCCATATTGGTGGTTTTTTAAGTATTGAAAAAATGAGACAATTGAGAATATTTATTCCAATGCCCAAAAACATAACAAACTCATTATGGACTTGTAAAGGAGAGTGTGGTAAAACTCTCTTGGGTGCACATGATGAAACCTTGACACACCTTTATCCGTATACAACCTAAGCATGGTTGATGAAGACAAGATTAGGTGCTTTGACATTCCAATGCATAGTTTTAGTGTTATCTCAGTGGTAAAGAAGCTCGTTCCCTCGCCATATTTTTATCATAGTTCCTAAGCGTATCCTTATAAGTAATGTCCTTGGCCGCTCCTTTACGAGCTGCATCCCATGCATGTGTAGCATACTCAAGAAGACCTTGCTATAAGGCTTGTTGAATTTCCATGATGTCCCACCCATTATTGTGGAAAGTAAGACCATTCCTTTCCACTCATATAGACCATAACGTGACCCCCCTTCAAAAGAAGCCAAATTACGGAGAGCTCGCTAAGGGAGGACGGGAATTTTCTTTCCAAAGATCCCATTTTGCCAATCTAGCAATCTCCACATGCATTTGTGCCTAGGTTTTGCTTTCATGGTATCGATGATTCCAATGGTGAAATTCCATGTTGTGTGAGCCACCCTGAAGTCGCAAAATTTGTGGGCAATGGCTTCCGGGATGTCATTCATGCACATGTGGCATTTGTCATCAATGTCCATGATAAACTTGGGCTCTCCATAAATTAACAGCAACTACTTTATGCCAAATTGACCAAATTAACGTCACATTGACGGTAGAAACTGTCCAAAAAAATCATGCATAGATTCAAATATACTTAAATCCTAGTTTTAGAGACTAATTTGTGTAGACCTCCACATTCTCAATTAGTGTGAAGTGAACTTGGACGGTCTTGACCTTTTCGACCAATGACAGATGTTAGAATGCAATGGTCACGGGCCTTCAATCTCGTGTGTGAATTGGCCCTTGAGTATGCACTTAAACATACTAGGTGGTGCCGGCGGAGAGCACCTCCAACCGTAGAGTTGCAAGTGTCCATTATATAGGCCCCACATGCCTTATGTGTTGTCAGTATATTTGTTTGTTTTTTTTCCCCTGCCCTAAAGAGCATCTCCACCTCAGGCCTATCCGGAATCCGGATTGGCAAAGCTACCTCTCGTGCAAGAATATTGCTGACATTCTTGACCCTATGTATGGAATCCCTCATTGAATCGGGGTCACCGGTTTGAATGAAATCCCCTCCGAACTTATAACGAGCCTTGGCTTCGTAAGAATACGTACCCAACTTAGTCAACACTTACTTACTAGGGTTGTGGGGCCTAGAACATGCTTCCAATTTGGAAGGGGCGGACAAACCAACCCCGTTTATATGTGTCGAGTCTAATCTACAGTAAAACAATAATCGTTATAGAGTGGACTAGTAATGTTTTAAGACCACATTTTCTAGTAATGCAAGCACTCATCAAGAAGCATGGACAATTTGGTTCCTTAACACCTGCCGAGGGGGTAAAGGTAAAAATCAACCCCTATAGGTTGGTTGCTAATTCATCCCAATTTAGGTTCACTACACCGTTTATGGTATTTGGTGTCACATGCGTAATAGTGTCACTTACCCCATTTGGAGGTGTATGCTAGGTTACAGTGATGATTACCAACTTCATCATAAGTGTCACGTCATGACACTTGGCGTTCAAGTGCGCTTACTGATATCTTGGCATGAGTGCGTTCAGTAATGTTATGAGGTGCATCCCTATCTTAAACATCTAGTTTAGGCCTTCGCAAATAGTGTGTGTGACACTAAATATCATAAATGGTATAGAGCAATTAAGGGTGTTTGACCCCGATTTACATGTTAACATATCTAGCAATAAATAAAACAACATGGGATAAACCAAAGTGGAGATCTTATTATGCTTGAATTTTGTTTGTTAAGGATTTTGTATTTGTTGGCATGGAGACAACTTCATAGGGAACACTCAAACTGTGGCATGGAAGGCCTCGTACATGTCATCCAAAATAAACCCCTCCATCCATCCACTTTGAGCATGTTTGTTCACCTACAAAAACTTCATCCGCATAGATTTGCTCTTGATAAGAAACTGAAGAAAAAATAACGTCAATGTTTTTACATTGACATGGAATGATTGTTCACCAACTCATGTCCATGATCATGGGGTTATGGGGGATGGAGATGGCTTAATGCCTATTTTTAGTTTCTCTTAACAATGATATTTTTGTGCATTGTATGTGCCACAACAAACAAACAAACAAATTATTCAACACTTGGTGCATGTACAACTTTTGCGAGTATAATGTGGCAACTTGAACGGGGGTTGTGGTTGGGAGCTTTGGGGGATGGTGAGAGCCAATGCATGTGCATGCAACGTAGAGGAGCAAACGAGATGGAGTGTCCCGGGAGATTTTTGGGCATAATGGGTCAAAACCCTAGTGTTTCCAAGTCCAACCGGGCACATGTTGCGATCTTTCGGTTTCTCTTTATTGATTTGAGGATTGTTCCATAGATTCCTCTAAGATGATTGGAAATTTTCATGAAGTAATGAATTCCAACCGGTTTTTTTTGGCAAGCATTCCCTCAATCTTGGTTTACCAAAACTACTCCACATAGTAGCAACAAATGTAATCTTCCCTTTGCAAGCTACACTAGTTTGATTATTTGATGTTGATGACCACATCCCTCGATCTTGCGGTATTTGTAACAACTCATATTGATGTAGAAAATATCATTGTGGTAATATTTATTCTTATAGTATAGAAAAACATCGCGGAATTTCAATTTTGAGGTGTTAAATTATGAGCTACTTATCGAGGTCTACATGTTTCATTGAACAAACACTTTCGAGAGCAAAAGAAGTAACACACATCAACTTTCAAAACGACACATTCGGTTCTAGAGATCGTGTTGTTCGTCATTGTCCGTATGGGCCTTGGAGATCGCCCTCGAAAAGCATGGTGCACTCACACACACACACACACACACACACCGAAGCCTTGGAAAGAACACAACAACTAATGACCTAGCTACACCTAGCTATACTCTAGAAGTCTAGAAGGATAAAGGATTTTTGATATTGTCATGGGTCTATTGGCAACACCGCATGATCCATGTGACCTCCTATAACTCCTTACAAGTAGTACAAAGTCGTCCTTTCCAACATCGCCTTTCGTTTCAACACCCTCACCAAAGTGATCTTTAAGTCAACTTCATCAATGACATGAGTTAGTACTTGTGGAGAATCTTTCCCGGTTGGAGACTTGGAGTCCACCTTCAAAAAGAGGCAATATACGAGCCCTTAAGTCACCAAGAGGTTTTGTTAAGTAAATGAGTCGAGTGTAGGCTCAAAGTCAATACATCTTTCTTGCTATGATGTCCCCATGTTGTCTTTTATTGGGTGCTTTACTTGCTTTTGATTTGATTGGAATTATTGGACGCATCATTAGCAACGTGGGAATTACATTTTGTTAAGAAAAGAAAAATCACAAGATGGGACACCCCAAATTTGGGTACTTATCTCGAGGGTGCCAAGTGATTCACATCCGTAATTTGGGTCTTTGTCATTCCAATGGACAATTCGATCACTTTTACAAACAATTAACTCTATTTACACCACACGGTGTCAAATTTTGTAAGGAGACAAGGTTGACCAAAACAAGGAGTCTTCGAACTCCTCCGTGATCTTTTGCTATTTAGGTGACTCATTTTCACGAGGAGACACGACATGCAAACATTCTTGCTAAATAATACTTGTATGCAAAAACTGAGAGGGTAAAGGTGACCGTTCGAAAATATTTTTAAAAAGGAATCTTCGCTTTAAACTCTTATAACTTTCACATCTTAACTCCAATTCTGAAACTTGAAATGATAAATCTTCTCAACTACTAACTGTAGGAGACAATTTTCGATCCGATCCAATCCAATCCAACGGTCGTAAATGTTTGACGAGTTTTGAAGCACCCACATTAGAGCCACATATACCCTCATCTTAGAGCAACAACAGATCGAGAATACATATACCTACGTTTTCTTTGAAACTAGTTAGTCACGTGAAGGTGGGTGAGGCTTTTTGGGAGTTTTCTTGCATGCCACGGTCTGGGACTTTTGGGCCCTAAAACTGGGCCGTTATCCGGCGGTGCTTCTACTCTTTAGGGGTGGTCGTAGGGTTTAAGCTTCTCTCTCTCTCTCTCTCAATAAAGGGTCTTCATTGCATCCCCCTAAAACGTACGATACTACTACTGCAACTTTGTTTTGTTTATTTGTTTGTTTGTTCTTTCGTTTCTTCCTGGATACTAGCACCCCCCCCCCAACACCCCAAACTCGGCAACATATAATCTGCGCAAATCTCGTGTTTCGCGGACCCCAAGCAAAGAATGTCCAAGCCCTAAAAAAACAGACAACTTGTGGCTCGGAAGTCTTGCTACAATCATGTTGACCCTCCCTCTCCAAGTTTCCCGAATCGAGCACGTTAGGCACATCGGTGTATCTTATATGTGGCCACTTTGAACTCCATAAAGAAGTTTGGATGTTGAATTGGACCACGGCTTGTTTTTAGTTTCGTCAGTAAGATTGTCATTTTAAGTTTCGTAATTGGAGTTCATATGCAAAAGTTATAGGAGGTCAAAGTGAAGGCGTTTTTTTCCCTTTACGTGCCTTCCAGTTGTGCTACCACATGAATCTAGAACGGCGTGTAAGTTTTCAGCACGTAGTCTAGTCTCAACATAACACATGTGTCTGGTAGTGTCCAGTCTTACCACTCAAATGTATGTTTCTCATGAAAAAAATAGTGACCACATAAAGCCTGCGTATTGTCTTAGTGGAGGACATTGTACCAAACAATGGCTTTGTCAAATCGACGTGCCCAATCTAGAGCCCTCAAAGATTGCTAGTGCCAATTTTACTACCGTGATAGGTGAGACCATGTTGCCCTACTAGTGGGATACTAGTGTAACTTAGCCTTGAAATGTTTAAGGGGCCCCAATGTACAACTTACCTATAGTATACCTACAAATCCTCAAACAAGTCTTAAAACAAAGTTTCATAGCTCTATGAGTTTGAAATTTTCTTTTTATTGCATGACTTAACACCAGGAGGAGTTTTAGTTTCGTTTTATAAGAATGGAGGTAAGTGTGATATTGATTTTCAATATCCAAAGTATGTCTTGGCATCCAAGGTAACCCATGTTTGTGTACTTGAACCCTGAATCATAAAGTACATTAAGATATCCAACTTGATGCACTTAAAAAATGCACTTGATGAATGAGTTGATTCTAGACAAGGTCTACCATGCTAAAATCAACACCCCACCCTAAACCAACACCCTAAAATCTTGCATAATAAGTACATATCAACTTGGAGAATGTCCACCCCCTTAACATCATGTTAGTGTGTTGGTTTTAGGTCATCTACCTATAAAACTTCGAACTCTAGATATAGCTTCAACCGGTTATTTCTCAAACTCAACCGGTTCATCTGTAACTACACTAAATACGGTATTTAGTGTCACCAATTCTAATCGTCTTGCTCAACACTAATTGTAAACCGCAGTACAGTGTCACCAACACTAAATGTTAACCCAACATTATTTGTCATTCCTTGTAAAATTTTTAAGGGAAAATAGATTTACAGTGTTGCAATTACTGTCACTTACCAAGCCATTTTGTCATCCAAATTTCAATCATCCACGACAGTAGTTCATCCCAAGTCGGTGACAAGAGAAGGTAGGGTTTTTGGCCAATGGATGAACTCATCCATCCTCCACGACAACATTCGTTCACTTATTCATAAGAAGTGTCATCCAAAAAGTGACCATAGTTACGTAAAACACCATATTTAGTGTCGTAGTCCGTGTCCCCCCGTTCATACGTTGCTTAGGAGTTAGCATAATACAATTGGATGAGTTGATGCAAGTTGGTCGAGTGGGAGAGCGGGATAGACAATGATCGCTCATAATAGGAGTCCGAGGCCCGAGGCCGCATATATATTCCCCCCGTCTCATCAAAAAGGAGGCGGGCGCATACTTATAACAATTCCCACCCAAAATGCGGCTTCGACTCCTACACACGAATTCGGAGCGAGCCGGCCGGGTGCCTTAGATGTCGAGCATCCGAATCGAAGCGTCGGGCTTACATGTGGCACATCGGGGGGGGCTTCGTATACATATTAATAGTTAACACTTATACACATGGCCCGGATCGTTTTCAGTTCGTACAATGAGGAGAGTTGTGGACACGAGCCATTGTGAGCGAAAAAGGTCATGCCATGGCTCGGCTATGGTGGGGCCGAACTTTAATGGCTCCGTGAAGAATCACTTGAACTTGGGTTTGAAAGATCACAAGAACATTCTTTCTTTTCGGTTGGGGCCTGCATGTTGTTGTAGGAGCACAAAGCCCAAGCTCGGCCTTTGTTGTGATAATAATAAAAGTCGTTACTACCCTTGAATCGGACATCGTAAGACCAAACGTGCAGTTTCGGAGCACTCCCTTGCCTTTCCGACAAAGAAGCTCCCCAAAGCAAGCAAAGGGGTTAGGGTTTAGGGTCAATAAGGGGAAAAGGAAACGGAAAGAAAGGGAGCAAACCCCCCCCCTTAAACGTTACTAATCGCTACTAACAACATTTAGTGTCTTCAAGAAGAGCCTTGTTTGAGTTGAGCTCTCAATATTCATATTTGGAACTGAGCGGAATCTAAGAATCACGTGTGTGATATTAGAACGCAAGTCTTAAGTGATTCCTAACAAGGAAAGGCATACGTTATAAGTAGAAACTCCATCGTTTACTTAGACATCTACAATGCTTTGCTTGCTTGCCGTGCTCAAGGCCCGATGTTTAAAAGACACCATCGTGAAATTGGGGGCTAGGTTGTGGGAGGCATGTGATTTAATGTGTCGACCGGTGGTCAACCAAAACCATGTGTATGTGTGTTGGGTGTCTTGGGCATTATGTGGTCACCCTTGTTGGTTGGGCACCTATATTTGGGTGGTACATGACAACACATGTGATTAAAGAACGGACACCAAAAACACACATGTTGCAATGAGATTGGACTATGTGTTCAAAGTATGTTAATCACGCTAGCAAGTAACATAAGTGGGAAGACCCTATGTGACTACTTAAAAGATTAAAATCTTTAGTTTGATTTGCTATAACTTTTGAATATTAACTCCAATTCACTAACTTGAAATGACAACCTTCGTGATGGTTCACATCAGTCAAATGTACAAGACGATTCCCGGCCGGCTAGATCCAACGGCCAATGAAAAGTTTGTGGAGTTGGAAGTGGCCACAATAGAGCCACATATCTTATTATGGACATTCGTGGAGGCATGCAATTGCGAGGACTCGAAAGAACAATGATATATATATATATATATATATATATATATATATATATATTTTTGAGACAGAAGGCCAAACCAGCCAACGCCAATGAATTGAAACAAAAGAAAAAACGCGCCCAACCCGAGGGGAGGCGGGGCCCCTCAGACGCGAAACACCGCCACGTAAAAGTAACAAGACCAAACCCCACCACGGACAACCCACCGGACCCACCAAAGCCAAGGACAACCCCCAAACCACCAAAACAACCCCACCGAGGGCAAGACTACCTATCTACCTTGCCTTTTCCAATTCCACTCAACATGCAGGTTGCGTCTTCTACAAAGAACATTCCTAGCTCCCCAGGTTTTATCAAAACTTTGGAGCATGGCCACCGCCGAGAAGCTACTAATTTTAATTTGTTCCAACACACGATTCCAAGCCATTTTGCCGTAAATGATGAGTTCATCCCAAATCCGGTGTTTGACCCTGGATTCATGCCATTGTTCCTGGTTGAACACTTTGTCATTGCGTTCGATCCAAATGGTCCAAAGCGTAATACCCCTAAGGAGGTGCCAAATTTTAATCTTTTTTCCATACTTTTTGGGGATCCTTTCACCAAACATCACTTGTTTCCAATTGAAGCTATCGTAGTTGCCAGTCCGAACCCCACAGAGTTCATGCATAATGAAGGTGGCCCATCTCCATGCCCTCCTAGCTTGAATACAATCCCAAAACTTATGCTTGACTGACTCGCTAGTATTAGGTAAGCAAAAAACACATTGCTTGGAGATTGACACCGGTGCAACGCGGGCCCTCCACTCATTGACCGCCACCGCCTTGTGCCAAATTGACCAAATGAACGCGGCTTCTTTACCTGCCTGAAGCGGATCCCAAAATTGTGACCAGGAGAACCTGTAATTGCCCGGGAGGTAGCCTTGCCATTTCTCCGCCGCCCTAGTGGTACCAGGATTTCTATTGATAATGCCTTCTCTCCCCTCTTTGGTGGTATAATCAAGAAAACGACCTCCATAGCTCCATCTCCACCGGTCCGGGTCCCAACCAAGGGTGGCCAATCGCCCATAGAAGAACGTGATGAGTTCCTTCTCTCCTTCTTTTTTCGGGCCTTTGTTGGTCTGGATAACTTTAACTTTGTGAAAGAATCCTACCATTTCCCCTTCCGGTTTTTCCCAGCTTCTAAGACATCGAGAGTGGGTGCCCACCGTAAAGCATTGCACCGGCAAGGGCAAGGAAAGGTGATGTAGTTGCATACACGGGGGGGTGAAATCAAACCCGCATTGAAGAACAAGATCGGGGTCTTCTTTGCCATCAACATAGAAGCCAAGCCATTCCCCTTGGTAAGTAGTGTCCATGTCATCTTCTAATCGGGTTCTCCATTTTTCCCCAAGTTTGTCCGTCAACATGGTCCATTCACCGATATTTGTATCTGTCAGGCTAAACTTTTCTTGAGCCCTATCCCAAGTAAGGAAATTCCGTTGTTCACTGTCCCACACATCGTCAACACACCGAATACCTTTACGGTAAAGTTCCAACCCTTTGTCGTAAGAAAAGCCATGTTTAATGAGTTCCACCCCTTCCGACCACCAAACATTTGAGTGAAGTAATTCCATTCTATTACGAGGGGGGAGTTGGAAGGTACCCTTCACCATAATTTTCCAAGCTTTACCTATGTGGCCCCACACCTTAGAACCTGTGAAACCCGTATGTTGTTTACTGGTAAACCAGTCAAGGCTAACTCCCCAGCTCCTTCCTCTCTGAGGGTTGAACCTGGCAAGTCTGTACCTTAGCATAAGTTGTAAATTAGACTCTCCCGGTTCCATGGCTTTGACTATCCATTTACACAACAGGCTAGTCTTAGCAGCTTCCGGATCCACCAACCCCAATCCTCCATATTTCTCTTTAAGGCAACACTCTCTCCAACTCACTCTAGTACGGGTAAGTTGCTCCTTTCCGGACCAAAGGTAGTTCCGGATTGCTCCTTTGATTTTGCCTATAATTTTATTTGACCCTCCCCAAACTGTGATGAAGAACCACAAGGTGGATAATAAAACCTGATTACAAATGACTGCTCTCCCTGCAAGTGATAACTTCCTAGTGCTCCAGTAGTCTAGTTTCTTAGTAATTTTACTATAGAGGAAGCGATCAACATCGGCCGTGTTGAGGTTAAGGCCAAAGGGGGTACCTAGCAACTTGGAAAGGTCCCCTTCCTCCGCCCATTGCCAATTGTAACCAAGTAGCCATCCTGGTTTGTGTGTATACTTATCGAACCAATAAGCACACGACTTTTCCCAATTGATCTCCATCCCTGAGGCTTCACTAAAGACTTTGAGCAGCCGGACTAGTTCATCCACATATTTTTTGTCTCCTCGGACCATAAATGATGAGTCATCCGCGTATTGTGAAATACATTGCTGTTTCCCCCCCCCCCCCGGGAGGTAAAAGAACAATGATATACTTGCCATTAAAATTGGTCAAGTGTCCCTATCTTTAGAGATAATAGACTATGCCACCTTTGCTCTTACAATGCAGTTGAAAAGGAGGAGGCACACTTTGTGTTGGAGGAATGTCCCCTATATAACCGCATTAGAGATATGTTTCCATCACTATTTTAAAGAACATAGTATTAGGGACCTTCAAGTCTTTCTTCCAATTGGACCAGCAAGTCGAGATTAGCCTCTATCTCACGGAGGCTACCACTAACTCCGCCACGCTAAGGGAATTAGCCAACCATCGCGATGTACTTTCACTCCCATTAATAGCCATTTGGGCTTCCCCGACTTTATAAAACGAATTTCCCATTTTCGTTTCGTTTCAAAGCACAACCGGATTCCTTAGGGTTTTGTCAATCGGGCGGTTGAGTATTTGACCCTCCCTCCCTCCTTCTAGCCCGGTCCTCCTCTTTAGGGCACCATCATGGGCCCATTTTCCAAGCTACTAAGCCCGGGATGCGTACTTGGGGAAAGACAAAAGTAGGTATGGTGGGGGGCTTCCCAAAGGAGTAGAAAAACAGCAAAGGTCAGGATACGTGGGGCCGCCGTGACTCGGACGGGGCTAGTTTCGGCCAATCGCGTGCCGCGGGGTGGCCCCCAAGGCGCAAGTACACACGGCATGATTTTAGTGAGGAAATAAAGCCTCCCTCCCTCCTTCAATGTAGTACAGTCAAGACTCTATAAATGTTATAGGTCGGGAGTAGCAAAAAAATAACATATATAGAATTATAACAAGTAACACTTATAGAATTCATACCGATGATTAATAACATTTATAGAAATAACACTTAAAATTTCCGAAAATGAAGAACATAATGTTTTATAAAAATAAAAATACAAATACAAATGATAATACATAATTCAACTAAACTAATTGAAAGAAATAATCTATGTAGTAGTAACTTGACGAGATTCTTCCAACTAAACTAACCAAAAGAAAGAATCTATAGTAGTATGATGAGAAGCTTCCAAATGATTAGATGAAACTTCCTTCAGGAGTCCTTGAATGCTTCTGATGTGTGATAGGGCATCATTTGGTCTTTGTTCAAAGTATTTCTTTAAAGTCTCTAGAGAACGCTCAACAACACTAAATCCTACAACTTCTTCTACCACATCAAACATAACCTCATCAACATCAATTTCTTGATGTTCTAAGGAATACATATCCAAAAACTCCTCATCGGTAGGTTCATAGGGGTTGTTTAAATCAAACTCCATCTCATAATTGAGGTATTCATGAGCATTCATCACGTCACCCACCTCACTATCAGATGACAACAACGTCAGTTGATGAAGTAGAGTAGCAACCATCAACCTCTACCAAGCACCTAGCTTCCTCTATCTCCCTCTCAATAAAGATTGAAAGAACACCCGTGTGCCTCCAACAATTTTGAATTGTTCGCAAAGAATATGGGATAAATATGATTACATGTATAAAATGTATGCTCTCATATATTATTACCTTGATTTTCTCAAAATTAACACTTATAGAGGTGCAATTAACAAAGAAGGGAGTAGAGCATGTTATAACGCTTAACACATAACACTCACTAGTCTTACCAATTGTGTTTTTGTAGGGGAGTAAAATTTTCTTAACATATATGAAATTATAACGCTTATAGGGGTAACACTTATAGAGTCTTGACTGTAGCTAGTCGACTCCTCAAGTGCGCGCCCTGGGAAATGGTCATATATATATATATACATATATATCACCATATTTTTATATACTTGTTTACATAAGATACACCTAAAAGGAAGCGGGGCCTTGTAAAGCCTGAAACCGTCGAAACCAACTTTGTCCGACGTTCAATAAAGTCCACTAGGACTCATAGGTCTAGCTAGCTAGCTAGCTAACTAGCCATACGTTTAGCCCCTTCTCCTCACACGGACAAGGCTCCTTGACTCATCACCACACGGGCCTACCTTACCTTATAAGCTTACCTTTATATGTTGCAACAACGTCATAGAAGACATGGGTTTCCTAGATGACACTCCATTAGCTATGATAGGGCGCCTCGATTGGTGTCGCCACAAAGCCCTTTTTCTCCCCTCGAACGGGGCACTTGTATGGCTTATGCCACAGACAAGCGAAGTCGTTTTTCTCCCCTAAAGCCGAGCTCTTCATTTGACCTCCGATTAAAAGGAGGTCGGTTCGGTTCGGTTTTCGCTCTTCCAACGGGAGAGGAGCGCACGGGGTGGTGTGCCACCTGGCGGAGACGCCCACTACAACGGGACACATGGGACTTGTGAATCTTGAGATTTTAGGGCCCTCGTAGGCTTTAGGTGTAAGAACGTTTTGGGTCCTTAGGCCCGAACGAGATAAGTTATGGCGGGGACCTCAACGCTTCTCGGGGATGGGTTTACGTTGGGGGTCCAAGACCGAAGAAACGCCAAAATGGAGCAACCTTAGTGGAATGGTTTTGGATCCGCGGGGGGGGGGGGGGTGTTATGTTAGGGTCTGAGTCCAAAGTATGAATGAATGAAGTGGCGATAAGATGGCGCCACTTTCCTGCCGGATCTCGACTTTGATCTTGAGTCCAGGCTTGCGTGTAGGGGAGAGGTTCACTAAGGGGTGTTTTGGACCCTAATGTAAACCCCACCTTTACATTGTCTTTTGTTTGCCTAATATTTGATTAAAGTGCCCAAAATAGTTTTGTGCAATTTCAAAATACATTGAAGAAAAGTTTGGCATTCATCCAAGTTTCTCTCACTATTTTTGGATGGCTATTGTGAATTTCATCTAAGGCGGCCAATTTACACTAAACCTTTACCTTCACCATTGAAGCTCCCATTAGTTACCCTAAAGTTTTATGTGTCGTGGTTTGTTATGCGTGAGAGATATGTTACATTTGTGAAAGATTGTGGGTTTGAAGTGTTAGAATGGCTAATTTATTGAATGAGAACACATGTGAGCCGAGCTTCTATGATTTGGCCATCTTTCTATTAATAAAAATTATGCTCATCAAGTCAATAATTTCCTAGAACTTTAGTCACCCTATATTTATATATTTCTACCCAAGTTGCTAGGAAACTATTGTAGTTTCATAGCAGCTTGGGCGGGTCTTTGCCTAATAAGTAATAAAAGTGACCAAAATAGTTAGGCAACCTAGAAAATAATATATCAAAATCAAGCAGTTTCAATAAGTTATGCATTCATCCAAGTTTCTTTAATTGTTTTTGGATGGCTATTGCTAATTTTATCTAAGGTGGCCAATTTTCCCTAAACCCTTGCCTTCACCTCCGAAGCTCCCATTAGTTACCCTAAACTCTTATGTGACATGATTTGTTACATTTGTGTTACATTTGTGAAATTGTGGATTAGAAGTGTTAGAATGACGAAACGAAAAGACTCACAAAAGACTTTGGACTGTAAGTTTAAACCTATTGATACCTAACAACTAATTTATTGAATCACAACACATGTGAGCCAAGCTTATGTAATTTGGACATTAATATGATCGTTTAAAAAAACAATTAGGCAAAACATGTCAACAATTTCCTAGAAATTTAGGCACGCTTTCATGTATATATTTTCTACCCAAGTTGCTAGGAAGCTACGGTAGAGTACTTTGGTACAGTGCTTGGAACTTTTCATGGTTGATGCCGTCAATAGAAAGTAACTTAAGTCGCTCAAAAGACATGTCCCATCACAAAGAGTTTGGTCCTCACTTTACATTTGCTAAGTTAGGTGTGTCAAAAAGTATTCTCCAACAAGTTCCCGATAAGTTGTCCCTATAGTGGTCCTAATTGCTTAATTTTTTCACTAGGCTTGTGTAGACTATATGTAGCTTAGACTCATGCCCCGATCACATCAAACCTTCCATCCGGTTCCAACTGTGAAATTGTTGGGGATTATGTTGAGAAATAGATGTTGGCCCACCACTTTTTGCACTATTCCAGTTGGAGATGCCAACAGATGGTGTCAGAATTGGCCGGTGTGATCAGCCCCTCAGCTTGGAGCCCTTTTGAAGGAACCCAACTTCACCCCCTAAAAGTTTTGTGGCCAATTTATCTCAAATAAATAAATAATATAAATAACCAACACCGGGCAATCCAATGTGAATTTGAGCCCATTGGCCCTACCTTGCTCAAGAATCTTCTCGATGCAGGGTGGGATTTACTGTCTACCTTGTGGTGGGTGGGCTCTTGGCTTCCTATTTATCTAGCTAGTTTTTTTTCCTTTCCATCAAGTAGAGAGAAGATTTACAATGGGAATCAAACCGCCAACCACTCCATTCGGAAATGGGTACCTCTTCACTATCACCTGGTGGTTAGGGTCATCTCGGACCATAATTTATCTCAAATTACTTGGCCTAGACTAATTTGAAGTCTTTAAAGTTGATTCCGGTGTCAAATCGACTAAAATAGTAATATCCAAGTTGCATATTATTTCAAGGTTTTATGTTGGATGAATGAGAAGTACGTTCACATGCGATAATTTCTCCTCTTTCCCTTTGCATCCCCTTTTGGAGGTGGGCCAAACTTTCGCAATGGGGGTGACCATAGCCTCTTGAAATAAATATCACCTCATCATTGTTTTCTGAGCATAATATCCAATCCAACTAAAATATGATATCTCATGTGCACATGGATGAAAATCTATAATGAGAGGGAATTGTTGCATTTGAGTGTACCTCTCATCCATCCATGTTGAATGCCTACTATCAATAGGTTGTGGTTGAAACAACTTAAATGTGTCATGTTACTCCCCCCCCCCTCCCCCACTGCTTGATAAAAGCCGCCTCCGGTCGCCTCCATTCATAGGAGGTGTGCTGATACTCATGCTAAACCAATTCGGAGTTTTGGAAGCTAGTTCATGTGCCCTAGTAACATATGACCTAGTACATAATGTTTCAAGTTAATTTCGTTGCATGAAAGAGAGGTACACTCATATGCAATAATTCCCCCTCTCCAAAATGTGCACAATGTAGTGGTGGGCTATGACTTCCTATTGCTCATGTTAACTCATCAATAATGGAGGTGGAATACCAAAGATTATTCATTATAATTTCAAAAAACAACAACAACAACAACAACAACAACAACAAAATTGTTCAACTGATTAAGTTCTAGAAGCAACATTAGAGACCTCACCCAAATTTAGCAACGAGACCACCAAAATCCCAGGGGGTGGACTCTTGATTGGAAAACCTAAATGACGTGCGTGGGTAACTATGAAATCAAACCCCCTATATATGAGAAGTTTATAGAGAAAAACAAATGCATGCTTACTAACGCCATGCTAGAAAATGGGCTCATGTACATGTACTAAGCTTTTCAACTTAATGTGATAAATGGGTGATTCTTGAGACAAGTTGCCAGGTCCACCGAAGGCAAAGGTGGTGATTACAATTATGAAAATTTGTGAGATGGTTGTAAGTTGATCAAGTGAACATAACTTTAAGATTATTGTAAGCATAATTCGTGGCAATTAAAGACTATGCGGTTACTCAAAAGACAATACCCCAAACTTTGTTTAGACTATGAGCCATTGATCACTTGCCAAGCTTTTGAGCTTCATGACTAACATCGTGGATGGAATTAGAGTGATAGGAGGTCACACACATAGGATGGAACCAAACTTAACTGAGAAAACACCAATGAACCATAAGAGTGTGAATTAAGCTTTATTAAGAGGGAATGAAGGAGTAAGAAACATAGATTGTTGTTAGAGACCTTAATCCAATGTGACATTGATTCTTATAGACACTAGCTCATTCTTCCTTGAGACCTTGTACCTTGGATTGTTTTCCTTGGGCTAGTTTAATTGATAGCAAAAACCTAAGTACAAGAGTCCACCCTGGGACCAAAATAAGTTGTTATAACCAAGAAAAAATATAATTGACTGCCCACATTTCATTATGTTTGGGAGCAAAGCTTAAAAAAGTGATGTGGATTTCTCTTCATTATGGCTCTCGACTAAGGGTGGTGACCATGAGAAATCCTATGTCATTTTTTCCTATGGCCCTTGGTCACTACACCGATTATCCCAATTAGTGCATGGTACTATTCATACATACGGAATGCTATAACTATTCAATGAGAATGTAACATTCTACCCAGCAAAGTCACTTATGTTCTATAATGTCCTAACAACATTTGTTAGTAAGTATTGAACTCACGAGTAAGATGTTATTGCACTGCGTAACTCCACATAGTAACACACACTAATTTGGAGAATCAATGCAATTTAATTGGGCCATGTGTTCCCACATTTATTGAAATGCCCCATGGTTTAAATTCTAAAAGAACTTTAGAAAAACATTGAAAAATCTAAAATGGTCAATGCCTTTGTAAAATCGGGGGTTGTTATACAGACACATTTTTGTGTATAGATTGGAGTTTCATTTTCATGCTTGGGCCGAGGACACGTGACTTACGTTTTTATCCATTAAAAATGTCTCCCCCAATCCCGTGCGGCCCGGCCGTGTTTATTGGAGAAGGGGGTGGCTCCCCCAAGGAAGATGCCCTATCCAAAATGACGAGGTCATGTGCTTGGGCGGTTAATAAGATGCATCGGATGCCTACCAACCTTCACCGTCCAACTCTCCTATGTATGCGACTTTGCTTTATTCTATTTTCCACTAAAACCTCTCGTACTTAATAATTTCTACCTAACCGAATGAAGAAGAACATACTCTACAAGGGGCCGTCCTTTCAAGACAAGTATGTAAGGTCGAGGCATCCGTAGTCGGCTAGGTCACTAGGGTCATAATGTAATGCCCACATGGATGAGATCTATATTTTTGCAGACGAACGGAGTTAAGGTTGATGTGGTGGCGGCTTATGATTGATTACCCTCATAAGAGTTTTGACAACTGCTGTAGCCAAGCATTGGTAGTTAAATGAGCGGTTATGGATTAACCTATAAATCGACTATATGCTACCCTAACTTTACTGCTTCGAACTTTGTAGCAATTTCCATATTCATATCTATCTATCTATCTACTATTACTCTTCCTTAGAATTTGTTTCTCTAACTCCTCGTTCCCCTACCTCCTTTAGGTTTGGACAACAACTAGCGCACATGGCATGTCAAATGCAACTAAATCTCTCGACTCCCTCTCAAGTTCAGAGCCTCTTGCCACCACATACAAGAAACACATTGTCGTGGAATCAAGGACTTGAAGTTCAGAGATAGATTTAGATAGGATGTGGCACTAGTAGAAAACTATGCCCCAAAAAATCGTAGCCGAAATCGGTTGCAGTTCTTTCGACCAGCCCTATTTGCAGTCGCTAAACAACTACAAGTTTTTCTTTTTCGTTTTGTGACTATAATTTTAAAATTTTTGGGGCGTGTAATATATCGTTGGAGAATACAAAATATATCGTATGTCACAAACTGAAAAAGAGAAATTTGTAGTCGTTTAGCAACTACAAAGTAGGTTGGTCAAAAGGACCGCAACCAATTTTGACTATGGTTTTTTGGACATAGTTTTCTACTAATGTGTGTAGGTTGGATTAACTTGTAGATTGAATGTGCGGTTGTATTGCGTTGTCCCATGAATTTGAGCTAATCAAAGGTCCGAGATGACCCTAAACTACTAGGTGATAGTCGAGAGGTACCCATTTCCAAATGGAGTGGTTGGTGGCTCGATTCCTACTATGATATCTTCTATCTACTTGTCAAGAAAAAAAAGCAAAAAAAAAGCTAGGTAAGTAGGAAGCCAAGAGTCCACCCACCACAAGGTAGGCAGTAAACCCCACCATGCAACAAGAAGATTCTTGAGCAGGGTAGGACCAACGGACTCAAATTCACATCGGATTGCTCGACGTTGGTAATATATTTATTTATGAGCTAATCAACAACCCTATACACACAGGCTCTCACTCCTTGCCCATTTCTCTTCTGCATGCTTGCACATTTGTCACTCGACGAAGCATGCATGCTGGGACTCTCCTCCAAGTTTAGATCATGACTTTGTTAATATTTAGATGAGGCTTTGATGTTTGGGTGCACAGGTTGCTTGATATTGGCTTGACAGTTAGGCTTCGTGTTCAGCCGCACATGTTAATTTGCAGGCTAGGTTCGATCCTCTTTGATGGCTAGGTCTGCTTTCTGATCATCGGAAGCTCATATCGTTTGTCAATCCTAGCTAAACCGGTTTCTGATGTTGGCTCCATCTCGGTTTCAATTGGCCTTGGATCCTGGCTGGATTCTAGTTCAATTCGGCTGAATCTGTTATGTTGGCTGACTGCATCAATGGTCGGGGAAACCGACGGCTAGTTCATTATCAGCCGATGGATTTCGCCTCATGGCCGGTCCAAATTTCCAACCATCGGATGCCAATCCGACAATAAATTCAATCATCCGGCAATTAGCCAATGGACTAGAAAATTTCCCGGAAATGTAGTCGATTCTTCTTGTGAGTTACTGGATTTCAGCCAGAAGAAGTATTCAAATACTGGCCGATACCCGGGAAATGGTAACCGATACCCTCCCGGTCGTGAGCATGGATATCTAAGTGGTCAGGGCTTCGAACGGCAAGTTGAGGGATGTAGGCCAGGTGCCTAGGTCAGGGTTTCGAACGGCAAGTCGGCAACCCGCGGCGCCTCCATCCTCCGCGGCTCCGCATTCACTCTCGTGCGCCGCTCGCTTCGTCATCTGCACACTGCTCCGCCTCTGCCTCCATCCTTCGCCAACCTGCTTGTTGCTCGCATCCAATTTGGTCACATTTTGCTCGAAGAGCGAACTTCCTGAAGTATTATAACCTTCTGATTCTTGCTGAGATTGCTAAGTGCCAATGTGTGAGTATTGCAACATGTGAAAGGGCGTTTTCTGTTCAAACTACTATTAAACAAAAACTTCGTAATCGAATGTCTACATCTAACTTAGAAAGTATGATGCGTGTTGCTATAGAAGGCCCAGACAATGATTTTGATGACATTCTAACAAGTGCTCTAGATCTTTGGAAGGATGCTGCTAAGTTTAACTATTTGTATAGCAATCCAGAGCGCTATTTGTCTGGGGCATCAAATGATGCACTTGAGGAAGTACCCTAAACCTTAAACTTTTTGAATTATGCAACCTTTTCATGACCAAATCCAATTGCTTCTATGAAGAATTGGGGGATCCTTGGCCTTCAACCGGTGAAGGCATTGCTAGGTTCAATTCCTGCCAAGGATATTAACTCTTCAAATTTAAAGTTTTGAACATGCCTTTCTTTTCACTTATTCAAGATTTTGTACTAAGAAATGATTTCTAATAACTTTTCATACATTTTTTAAACAATTAGTGCCGATATGAATTCCATTTAATCGGATATTGGCCAATGAAAATATGAAAATGTAGGCAATTGGCCGATTGATTTTACAAAAGACCGATGTAAATTGGAAAAAATCCGACCCTTTGTATCAACTACCGGCAATTAGCCACTAAGGCTTCAAAAACTTCCCGAACTCTGGACTGCATGAAGATCATATGTTGACTCAAGCCTCAAGCTCAATACCATACCCTACCTAAACCTAGCATAGACTTTCAAAATTTTAAACTAGAGGCAGGGCACAAGCATGGTGAAGTATACAACTCCATTATCCTGGACAAGTTGAAGTGAAAGTGATTCAAATCTATAAACCAACTTAGAATTTTGTGAAGGAAAAAAATCATAAACATTTGAAAAACACGTTGATATACAAAGTCAAGCAATTTATGTTGACAATTTTTTTTTCCTCGAGAAAAGTCTACATATTTTAGAATACGGTGCAAGTAGTGTGCAAGTAGATACATTGGACACGTAGTTGTCTAAATTTTGTCTAAAACATGATAAAATTAGATGAAATTGATGTTTTCCTACAAATGGTGCCCTCAAGTTTATAGTGAAATCAAGAAATATGAAAAAAAAATCCAACTTCAAAATTTTTAAGGTCATGAAATCTATGTCCAAAACTAGATTTAGTGATTACCTTTTGAGCAATATTTTTTAATGATAAGCTTTACGGATTTCATCTTGATATTCTATATTCGAGTACTTAACACAACAATAGAGGGCGCCATGACAAAAAAAATTCCAATTTAAACAACACTTTGCTACTACTCTTAGACGTTTGACCCAAAAATTTATGGTTGTAGTATATTGGAGCACTTTTTCCATATACTTGACCGTGCTTGCTCCCAACAATAGAAATTATCTTGCACATTGTCTTGCAATACACACAAATGGTATTTTGTAATTATGAAATGAGATAGTGTAAAAATGATATATATATATATATTCTGAAATGAGATATATAAAAATGCAAGCTCGATATGGAAGTTGCATCAACCAAAATGCAAGGTTGGTTCATCATTGCAAGTTTCATTAACTATAATGCAAGGCCTTCCCCTAATCACATAACCTTTATTATTGCAACTTGCATTCACTACAACGCATCCACCACACAACGATTCCTAAAACAACAGTGAAAGGTCAAATTCCATAATAAGTTCATGTGTTTATGATCATCCCCTAACTTTAACTACACACATCCGTCGGTAGTAGTTTGTCCTCTCCCATCCCACAAATGCTCTTTCAAGTCTACTTGAAGGGAGGAGAAATGTTCATTGGAACCTTCGATTCGAGCAAATTCCTTGCTGAAGGCCCTCAACAGTGAGCACACGTTGGCAGGGGTTGTCTGAATTGCCCTCATCAATATTCTCAAGGGTTTTTCCCCGTGCTCGTCATGCAATATCATATTATGTAAAAATGATGGATGTGATCGTCACGTCGGCTATAGCATCCGTGTGCAACTTTTGTGCAAAGATTCTAATAATTGCCCACTGTTGTTGCAAGACACCAAAACATCTCTCCACATCTTCGTCCCAAGCCTCCTAAGGGGCTGATCACACCGGCCAGTTCAAACGCCATCCGTTAGCATCTCCGACTGTAATAGTGTGAAAAATGGTGGGCCAACATCGATTTTTCAACATAATCCCTAGCAATTTCATGGGGCGGAACTGGATGGAAATTTTTGGTGTGATCGGGGCTGCGCCTTTGTAAAGTAGGATGTCTTTTCATCTTTAGGTTCACGGACATTTTTAACAAAGCACAACCAATTTGGATAAATTCCATCCGAAAGTAAGTAATAACAGGGATAGTAATTTCCATTCGTCCAAAATCCTATATCCTTTGATTCACCCGCCAAGTTATTGTGGAAGAGGGGGAAGCCATCCAAAACGTTGATATCATTGCATCCCTTGGGAGTGCCAAGAAAAGCATGCCAAATATGAAGCGATTGATCACAAATGGCTTCTAATATTACACTTTTATCATTATTATTTTTAATCTTGGTATGCAACCGGACAAATTTTCATATTGCCACTGCATACAGTCCAAACTAGCAAACACGCTTGGAAACCCCTCTCCATAATATTATTCAGATCCATAACAGTGTTCTGTGGGACTGAAAGTATTCCATAGAATATTCCCCCACATTCAGATTGAATGTGGGCAATATTCCATGGAATATTGTCAGTCCCACATAACATTGTTATGGATCTGAATAATGTTATGTCCTTTCATTAACATTCATATGTTTCACAATATCTCCCTTGATGGGTTCCTCAAGCGAATACTTCAAAACAAGCACGAAGTGCCACACACCACCACTTGCACATCTCATTTGCAATATATTCTACAAGCCTACAAAATTTCTGCATAGTAAATAGAGTGACTCCTAGGGAAAGTATCTTACCATGGAACTCCCACTCAATGCCATACTGTGCACATAGATTGTCCAACTCCTACACCCCCCAATTAGCTAGCCCAACTTGCCTCAATGGCATGCTTGTAAGTACTACAACCAATTGATTCTCATGTCCAAGACCTAAACCAATGATAGATTGCGATTTAGAAGGCTAACCCCACCATTGACCACAACCACAAGGATTCGCACAAGACAAGTGTGATTTAAAAAGACCATCATTGTGGTTGTTTATTATGGTTTACCACTACCACAACCACCTTTGACGTGTCAATGACCCTTGTGTAATGTTATGACCATTCACATGTGCCGAAAAACCCTGTAAGGCATGCGGGTGTTATTTGGTCACTTTTCTTGATTGGCGTGACACCTCTATTTGATTCGCATGTGGTTTGGTGAGGATTAGAGAACAAACACCACAAAGACACATGTTTAAAAGAGATTGAACTACATCTTCAAATTCCATTAACTACTCTCTTCACTTAGCAATGAACGCGACTAGAAGGACCCATGTATTCAACTAAGGTATCAACAAACATGCACTTCCAATAACCATAACTAAATTAGGATAGGTCCAATTCTCAATCCGATTTATGTTGGTATTTCATCGCAGATTTGCTAATGCAACACATCTTTCATCGTGTAATCCTACTCGGTAGAAGTTGAAGAAAATGGAAAAAAACCAACCGAATACACACTCACTTATCAATGAAAATTCATCGATATTCACCCCATTATCACGGGGCGGTGGCCACATACATATAGTCCTACCTACCAACCAACCAACATACTATGGGTGGCCAACGCACCGCCCATCCTATTGAGGGTGAGTTTCCATGCATACCACTTGCCCACCAAATAGTAGTGGGAAGAAGGACAAACTCACCCAAATGTAAATGGAATCTGGTGGGGTAGGGTTCGTATGTGCCAACTAGCTACTCTCATCTTCTCAAAATCCGGGCCCACCTGCTAACCTCCTCCTCCAAGTCACCAAGGATGGAATTCTAGACCTTCGGCGACCGACACTTGTAGATTAAAATGTGCTTTAGTGAGTGCAGGAAAATCTAGCGGCACATCTCCACATCCCTCCACATTCTAGTGAGCCACGAGAATGTGGCCGGTAGACGGCTTGTGTTTCTTATCTACATGAGAACACCTCCGACCCGCTATTATCTAGAATCTAGTGGGCGAGCGGCAAACTCACCCTTATTACACTTACAAACGGTTTCGGTTGGCTCCAACCGACTCCCAATGGCTCCCTGCAATTCAAAGCTCCTGCCGAAGAATAATGACACAGGAGTATCTTCTCAGCCGGCCTGGAGACGCAAGCAAGAGCGAGCAGATGTCAATGATTGTGAAGAAGGACAAAGACAAGACGCTATATCTTATACCGGAAAATGCTCTTGCTTACGCTATGTGAAATGTCTTCGTGTCTTCTCTCTGGACTCTGGAGCGGCCTGGACGTTGATATCTTGTGTGTATGTTGGTAGTATAATATAGCAGTAGTAATCGGGTCGTACCACGAGACGTGCTAAACTATATAATATTGCATTGAATATGTATATGTTTCATGAGGAGAGGAGTAAGTCAAATCGCAGCCTTCCAGCTTGTTTGTTAACGTACGTGTGCTCATGTGGACACCTTACATTTAAGCGGTATCTGGCGAGGCTTTGAAGTGAGGGAGGATACAGACACACACCAAAAGACATGTGGTGAGATGAGATTGAACTAGCTAGGCCTTTGATCCCAAGTATAGACATCCGTTCTAGGTTCAATCATTGCCACAATTGTGGGGGGTACAAAGAGGAAACGAATATCGGTCTAAGGACCGACTCGAAGATGGTCCGGTAGCCATCGCTCATATCGATTTCCGTACGGAGGGCGGGCCTACGTAATAAGGGTATGTGGGTGCTACTTGGTTCGTTTTTCATGTGCTCCAATTTCTACCGATTAGATTTTACACAACAAAATTCATGTTGCATTAGCAAAACCAAGCTGAACTAGCAAATGCAGATTGAAAATCGTACCTCCCGATTATGCTCACTGTCGAGTGTGGAGTAGTTATTAATATTTGAAGACGTAGTCCAATCTCTTTTAAGCATGTGTCTTGAGGATGTTTGTTCTTTGATCCTCACCAAATCACATATCAATCGAACCTAGGGGCCTGATTAAGAACTGAGCCGCTTAAGACCCATCCACCTTATTACATAACCGCATAGTCATTTTCTCTTTCTATATATGAGGCGGGATGGAGGTGGGAGGGACTATGGGGTTTAATGTTGAATTTGGAAGTGGTCATATGCTCCGCACAATTCTTGTGATCTTCCCAACCTCACAAAGATGTGGGAGCCAAATGAGTAAAATTATGTATGTGACCATTAGAATGAAATTTGCATGTGAGCATATCTCTCATTCATTCAATAAAGGTGCCCTGACACAATATGTAGGTCGGAGGTTACTTATTTTATAACATTTGAGTGACTGGAATCAGTTTCAAAGACCTTGAATTAGTATAGTGGGATGCATTTAAAAGTGGATTAACCACAAACTTATAGGGGCGTTTTTTCCAACATGGATGGATGATAGGTAACACTCCTTTGGAACACTCCTCTCTCGCCCTACTAAGCAATCGCTTGGAAATAAAGATAATCTTCACTTTGACACCTTAGAACTTTGGCATCTCAAACTTGAAAATGACAGTATGCGTGAGTCGTCGTTGCTAACTGGATGAGATGATTCTTGATCCGATCCAACAATCAAAACTTGTACGAGGAATTGCAAGTGCCCAAAACAAGGCCACATACCTTTTCAATAAGACATGTGGACCTTAAAAGCCAAACACCCATAACGGGGTGGTATACAAGAAGGCTTATAGTTGAAAACAAACACCAAAAACACACGTGTTTCGATGAGATTGGACTATGAGCTCAGATGAAAGACACCATTTCAAGCTCAATAAAGAACAAACTGGGCGAACCTAATATGTAATCACTTTTTTCCCCAAAAAAAACTTTAAAAGACACCCAACATCACTTTAAACCTTCGTAACTTTTGAATCCCAACTCCGATTTCTACACTTGGAAAAACGGATCTTCACGGTTCACAACTATCAACCGGATCGGATGAATCAATGAACGATCCCGTCCAATGGTCGAGGTGGAGGTGTCCGTTATAGGCGCGCTTAGCGAGTCGCGACTCCCAAGTGGGGGGGGGGCTCATGGGGGCCCTCTCATTGGTCGAGCGGAAGCCCAGGCGGTTAAGGTTAAGAAGCTGTGGGAACTACTCCTCCAGCTCACTCCTTTCCTGCTCACTCTCTGTATCTTCTTAGGCTTTTTGTTGGCATAAGGAAACGGGAATCTATCTATCCAGGTGGAGAATTTTTAGTACGAGGAGCTGGTGGGCGGGCGGGCCACGGACCATAACCTTGGAGCTGGTAGAAGTTTCCGGACATCATAAAGTAGGTGGGTCTTAAACGGTTACTTTTTCCGACATGCCCACTTCTCAATCGATATGAAACACACAAATAGAGTAGGCAGACATACCTATTTCTGTTAACTTAAGCAATTCTGCATAACATAATGTTTAGTAGCAAGTCCGGAATGACCTTCTCAAAAGAGCATCAAATCGGCTTGATGTTCTTTCAAGAGCAAAGGTAGCACTACTTTTGAGTTTTACTTAGGCTGTTTTTAATTTATTTAGGTAGTTACTTTCAATGCTTCCAATTAATTATGTCGGTTTCTAGGATAAAGCTAATGCCAAGTGGTGGTAAAGGTTCTAATCTAGGCTAAATCGTGATCTAAACAAATTCAAAAAGCTATAAAGCAACGGGAAAGTTGGTGAGGTCAAAAAGATAGTTGCACTTTTTGGAAAAGTCTCCTGACACCCATATTGGAAACCTCTTTGATGCCTTTTTGAAGCTACTATATTTGATTAAATATCCATTCATTCACCCTTGCTTTGCAAGCTTTTCCCTTCTTGTTGAGGTAAATTTGCGGGTACTCAAAGGGTACCCTCATAGCATTGCTACTTGATGTTATGAAGTGTAGTGCATGTGTGATATCGGGGTGTTTTTTTTCACAAGTTTGGAAATTGATATCACATTGTTTAACATGAAAAAATGAAAACGTTAAAAGGTCAAATTCTTTCCAAACCCATATTCACAGCATAAGTCGACCTATTTCCGATAACTGGGAAACGAAAACTTGAGAATAATCAGTGCCATTTTCAAGGAACCCAAATCCGTGCCCTTTGACTTACTTTTTCCATCACGCCAAATGTGACGGTTGCATGTGTGGAACTTCACGACTTTAGGGGACTCTATGTATTAAGATTGTGTGTGTGTGTGGGGGGGGGGGGTTATTGAGAATGGGTTTGTCTACTCTAGATAGTATGAGATGGTTGATGAATCCAAATCTAGGCCGTAGCCACTTTCCTCATACACTTTTGGAGCTCGTATGGGTATCTTATTCACTATCAAAGTGAAGATTCTTGTGCTCATTAAAATGTCATATAAGGTAGACATACCCATTTTCGATAACTTTAAGTGTGGCACATGCATGATATGGGAGTGATTTTTCATAGATTACGATAAATTTCCAAAGGCAAGATTCTCTTCCAATCAATATTCATGGCATAGGTCGACCTATTTATCATGATTGATACACAAAAACTTGAGCACAGTGAGTAACCTTTTCAATAAAAAACCTAAATATGTTGCTTTTTAAAACTTACTGCTTCCATCATGTTGAAACTCCCCAACAACTATGAGTCATGTCTCCTCTCTCACATGGCCACTGTTTATTTCCAACATTCCAAATAACAAATTGATGGCTACAGGTGTGGAACTTCACAAGTTTCCGGGGACTCTATGAATTATGATTGGGACTATTATTGGAAATGCGACAATTGCAAATAGTTAAGTTCGGCAATTCATGTTTCGAGAATGGAGTTGAGATGCATAGATTTTGAGAGGTCAAAGTGAAGAGTCCCAATCATCTCAATCGATCACATAGACCATACCAGGTGTGTTGTTCATAACATTATTCAGATCCATAACAGTGTTCTGTGGGACTGACAATATTTTGCGGAATATTTCATCATTCAGGCTGAATGTGAGGAATATTCTGCAGAATGTTGTCAGTCCCACAGAACACTGTTATGGATATGAATGATGTTATGTTGTTGAACCTAGAATGATGTCTTTATCACAAGTAAGTACTCCAATCTCATTGCTAAAGGAGGTTAACCCTTAAACGACGGAGCGGCCCTCTCAGGGCCTCGTTGACCCTAAACTATTTGACCATAAGATAGCGTCAAAACATGTCGGAATTGCAAAAAAAAATTCCCCAAACTGTGTATCTCAGAATTCCATATCTTAATATATATATGCCAATCGCACTGAAAGAATTACATGGAGGTCTGAAATGGGGTAAACATAGGCTGATGGGAGAGGCCCTCTCACCCCGGCTGGGGCGAACCAACCCCTATATTCGTACCTTACCGGGGAGGGCGAACGGCTAGGGATTCGTGGCACTCACTTAAAATCAACCATCCTACATATCGTGGATGAAGTGGCTCCAATACAAAAAGACCCCCTATGAGGTTGAGGGCCGATTCATTCAAATGTGACATCACTAGACATCCGGTAAGGTACCAATGTATGGGTCGGTTCGCCCTGGCCCTCTCACCCCCCCTTGACCTTTAAGGGTTAAAGATTGGAGGAGATCGTGGAACAAAGAGTTATCGCATACGGATGTACCTATTCATCCAAAACATAAAAAAACCCTGAAATATAAGCCACCGGAAGTTACTTTGTGGTTAGTTTATTTCATGCCAAAATTAGCTTTGAAAGACCCCGAATCAATCTAGTCCAAGTCATCGTTTTGAGATGAGCCAACCACAAACCTCTACGAGGTCGTGCTTTTAATGTTGGATGGACGAGTGTCTCTCTGTGTGTCTGGTCAGAGGGGAATCGGTTATCACTTGAATGCTTCAACAGTAACTAAATTAGTTGTGAGACGAGAGGACGGTGGTGTTTTCGGATGCAAACGAAGTGATGGTTGATAGTTATGTTGCAGTTATGGATTGCAGTTACAAACTGATTATGAGCCTGCAGGCTGGTGGGTAAGTTGGTTGACTAGCACGTACTTGTGGTGTGTGGAGAAGGAAGAGGAAATTTAAAGAAGCCAGCCCATACCTGCGAAAGCTGCCGTTCCCCAAACCACCCTGGCACGGCCCGCCTTTGCAACCTCCCTGGCGAACCAGAGAAAGAAAAATACTGTTGCATATTATGAGGATAAACGGTGGATGGGTCTTGGGACCTGTTTTGCACACAACAAAAAAGAAGCCATTAGGCCATGGCTCTTGAGAATCCTTGAATTCTCATTGGTTGAGAGTGTCACAAGCCCCTGCTTTAGGTTTACATGAGGGCAGTTTTGCATCACATCTCATAACATCTTCAATGAATGAAGAATCTACATGCAAATATTCTTGGTGAGAGAAAGGAAAATATTGCATATGAGTTTACGGTGGATGGGTCTTGGGAGTTGTTTTACATGAAAAGCCATTAGGCCTTGGCTCTTGAGAATCCTTGAATTCTCATTGGTTGAGAGTGTCAAAAACCCCCGCTTTAGGTTTACATGAGGGCAGTTTTGGACCACGTCTCATACCATCTTCGGTGGATGAAAATCCTACATGAAAATATTCCCGGTGAGAGAAAGGAAAATATTGCATATGAGTTTACGGTGGATGGGTCTTGGGACCTGTTTTACATTATAGCCATTAGGCCATGGCTCTTGAGAATCCTTGAATTCTCATTCATTGAGAGTGTCACAAGCCCCTGCTTTAGGTTTACATGTGGGCAGTTTGGACCACATCTCATAACATCTTTGGTGGATGAAAATTCTACATGGAATCTCACATGGCAAGCATAGATAATGTTGGTCAAGATTGTGTGGGTTTTTATTTAGGACAACTCTTGAAGGTAGGCCTAATGGGATTTGCGGTGGGAATTTGGGTGTACAACACTAAGGGCTTGTGCCCTCCAAAAGACTTTGGGTTGTAGTCCGTGGACTTCTGTATGGTCATTTAAGAGCCATGGCCCAATGCCTTTGGTGTAAACGTGCCTTTAGGGCCACTTCGTACATAAGTCAAGGGCCGTGACCGTGTGATTGTGACGGCCTTGGAATCTCATCCAAAGTTCGTACTAGCTATTAAACTGGCATGGTTAGCTGGATTTGCGTCAAGCCTACCTCTTGGAGGTGGGCCTAACGCAAATTCGGACAGGTCATGAAACATTATTTATAGTTTGCCATGTATGAATCCATCTAGACCTTTCATCCATGTGTGGAATGAACTTGGACGGTCTCAACCTTTTCGACCAATGAGAGGTCTTAGAATGCAATGGTCACTGGCCTTTAGTCTCGTGTGTGAAGTGGCCCTTAGAGGGTTACTTTATCCACGACTAGACCACTTCTCCTAAGATATGAAACATGCAATTAGTACGAGATGGTTAGCAAATCCAAATTGAGGCCATGACCACTTTCCTCGTAATTTGTGGGGCTCATATGACTATCTTATTCATACTCTTGGTGACGATTCATGTACTCATTCAATGGTCATATAAGTCCTCTCAATGATGTTGATTGTTGAGCTTAGAGCGGTTATCATATTTTGAGCACATAGAGCAAACTCTTTTGAAGACATGGTTTTTTGGTGTCCGTTCTTGCAGCCATACCTACCTACATACCAATCAAGTATGGACGTATGATTAAGAAAAGTAATTGAATAAGGGTTGTATGCCTTGTATCTCATCCATTCATCCATGTTGACCGTAAATACATGTGAGGCCATATTAGTGGTTGATGGATGATTAAATGCAATCCTTTCATCTTACCAGAACCTTCTAGGAAGGTTGCTAACCGGTTCGCTAGACTGTAAATAGTCTCTTTGACAAGGATTTGGTGTCATTTTGGTATGGTCAAGTATGTGATCACAAGAAAATTGAATAAAAATGACAAAAATTCATAGATTGGCCTTTGTTCACTTCATAACTTGTATATAGAATCATGCTATAATTGTTACATGTGACCACACTTATTGTAAACCTTTTCATAGCATGAAAGCATATATGTATTTACGAAGGACTTGGATAAACGTTTGATTCATTATGATATCATGTGTTTAAATTATGAATTGTTGTAGGTTAGTGTTCGTAAATTTATGAAATGACCAATTATGCAACCTCAAGCACTCCTAGCAAAAGGGAGATGTTGGATACTAGCTTACCTCTCATCCATCCATGCTCAAAAACCTTTTTCCTAAAGATTTGTGGTTGATTCATTTCAAATGTGTTATACAAGACTTTTGACTTGTACAAGGCATTATTGGTGGAAAGGGTACCCAACCTGTGCATGTGACTATTGCCCTTTTTCACATACCACCTTGTGCTACATTTGCAACCTCAAGCATTCATAGCAAAGGGACATTGTCGCATATGAGCGTATCCCTCATCCATTCATGTTAAAAACCTTCTCCATCAATATACAGGATTGAGTTATTGTAAATGTGTTGCACGAGATTAATACCATGCCTACACTAGAACCAACCATTGCTCCTTGGCAGTAGGAGGATTCCCTCTTCATTGGGAATGTTCATCTCTTTACAAAATTTTCTGCTACCATCAAGGATTTTTCATCCTACTCACAAAATCTCATTGGATGTAATGTACTACAGTTTCACTAGTGCATACATGCAAGAACTCTTATCAAAATAGAATCTCTCCCATGGTATATTTCAATATGTATCAGGTATTGTTGGTGAAAAGGGAATCCAACCTATACATGAGATAACCACCCCGTTTACATACCATACTTGGTTAAATATTCAACCTCGGGCATTCGTGACGAAAGGGGAAATGTTGCATGCAAGCATGCCTCTCATCCATCCATGCTATAAACCTTGCACACCCCCAAAATAACAATCTCTCCCGATGATGCGGTCCCAAAATCTTAGGGGTTAAGAGTAGGTTACCTTCGATCACTTCAACACACATTATCTTCAATGCTTCCTAAGCGGCACTAAGTCGAGAATCATGCACATTCAAAAACCATCGTCAAATTGCGACGTGCACCCCTACCAAGAAGGTCACCGATGCCGATGCAATGGTTTGGAAGATATGAACATGCGCATGATCGATTCCTATTCCGCTAATAGTAGTATTGGAAGATTACCGTGTTGGTGTTCTCTATAAAGTGTTTGGTCAAAGAGCATGCGACACAACTAACATCCACAAAAAGTCGTATGTGTTGTTGACAACAACACACTCAAAGTTATATTGAAACACATATACCCATGCAAGGGTAGATCCCATCACTATGCTAAACATCTTATTTAATGCGGCCGACAACTTATTGTGCCATCATTGACCCATGTTGATTGTCTTACAATGACTGAGTGGCAACTATAGAGGGTGTCAGATGACATTTGGTGCTAAATGACAAGTCTTGAAAATCATTATAAGTTATATGGCATATTGATTTTAATGCCACACTAGATCATATGTTTAAACTAGGGTCACTTTAAACCATGACCAAGGGTCATGACCATAAAATTATGAGGGACCTTCAGACTCATCCAAAGGTTGTACCATGGAAATCTGAGATTAAATTTTGTGTGGTTATGGGTCTTCAAGTGTAGTGTTTAAGACACACGTGACCGGGCTCTTAATTAATTGCTATTTCAATTCCATCTTATTCATGGTGGGCCTTTTTATAGGATAAATTATGCTAAATCAAGGGTCGTGAGATTTTGAAGTGTCATTGTATCATGGTGTTGTTCTAAACCCGCCTCTTTGAGGCCTAACTTGATTCAGAATATGGCAGAATAGGAAACACCATCCATTGCATGCCATGTAGGACGGTGCACATAGTACGCATCCATTCATACTCACTTTGTTTCCCTGGCACTCAAGCTCTATGGTTAGTGGACCTTCATCAAACACTAGTCTTATGCATATGCCTATATTTGAGTGGTTATATATATATATAGGTATGTAGTTAAGAACAAACACCCAAAAAGACACATGTTTGCAATGATATTGAATATGTGCTTGAAATAAAGACATCCTTCTAAGTTCAATAATTAATACATTCAGGAGGGCCGATCATGTGATCACGTCATGAGAAAAAGCATCTTCACTTTGATGTCTTATAACTTTTGCATCTCAACTTTGGTTATGAGACTTGAAATAACAATATTCATGGTTCACAATAAGGTAAGCGGGTGTTTATTTAGTTACTTTTATTTTAATTTGGACCCTTGCATTTGATTGGTATGTGCTTTGGTGAGGGTTGAAGGACAAACACCATAAAGACACACGTTTAAAAGAGACTGAACTACATCTTCAAATTCTATTAAGTAATCCACATTCAATAGTGAACACATTTGGGAGGACCTACATATTCAATTAAGAAATAAACAAACATGCGCTTTTGATAATCATAACTAAATAAGGGGAGGCCCAATTTTTGATCCAATTTTTTTGTTGTTGATGTTTCATTGTAGATTTGCTAATGCAAGACAAGTTTCGTTGTGTAAACCTAATTAGTAGAAGTTGGAAAACATGAAAATGAACCGAACAAATCTCACGTATCTTTCGTACCTGGAGGAGACAATCTGCGAACTGTCCAACAACCAAGCGTGTACATGGAGCTAGAAGTGTTTGTTACAATTGGCCTGCATATACACCTTATAGCCGGTTCCATCTAGGTCCCAAGTCCCACTCATGTTAGCAAGTCCCAACATGGAGGCAAAGTCCCAGCTTTCTAAGCCTCGAGGAAATCATTAAAACATGGCTTATATTCATTAAAGTCGGATCTTAACTATTTTATGCAAGATATACCAGGACATGCGCTGAGAGTTGGGTCTAGCTTTTTGCTCGACCCAATTCTCAACACAAGTCCGAAGCCTCCCCTCCCAAAAGCGTTGCCATGTAGGCATCCATGTCACACTTGGGACTCGGGACCCATATGAAATGGTGAGCCCCAACTTGCATGCGCCTCAACCGCGGAGTTTGCACGGATCGACCTCAAGTGAAGTGGGACTTAGGACTCGGGAACGCGTGTGAACCGGGCCCCTTTATATCTTAATCTTGAGAGTCATTTGGCAGGCACTGTAAAACACGTGACAACGCTCATATATACATATATATAGAAACACCCACTGTGCTACAAAAGTGAAGAAAGGATGTATGCGGTCACACCGGTTGAAAAGCTGGCCTTTTCTTACAAATAGGCTTTGCTTCGTACCAAGCACACAGGGCCCAATTCTCCTCACATGACTAAATTCACTGCAACTGCAACATCAACAGCAACACTTGCGAGCTCTAAAGCTACAGATCCCACAAGATGCTCGGATTACCGGCCCTCTTGCTTGGAAATCTGTGGCAGCCGATTAAACCGAATTTAAGTTTAGTGACCGCTTTTGCATCTCGCACACTCAACATTGACTCATAATTATGCAACAGACTGGAATGGGGGGAATATTCCCGTGCGGATTATATTCCCCTTCCCGGGAGGATGGGATTACTACCATATTGGGGGGGGGGGGGGCATATGCCTTACACCGTTCCGTGCGGTTGGTTCCGGACTTAACACTTTGCCTTATTTGGGGCGGAACTCGGCCATTGGCTCCCCGAGCGGCAGAGAAATCGAATTTTGCAGGGAGTGCCAGTGGTAAGAGTTGCATCATGGTTTTTCCCTGACGAGTTTGTGTGCGTTTGTATGTACATTATATAAAGGTCACATGTGGGCCTTAATGAGGTTTACTCCAATGATCGGGGAGAACCGGCAGTTAGTTGCAAATGAACCGGTTGAGTTTGAGAAATAACTGGTTGGAGTTCAAGACTGCATGAAAATTACCGATCATTTTAGAGGAATTTATAGAATATACCCCAATTCAATAAAGGAAAACCGGAGGATGTCAACATGTAACTGGTTGATGTCAAACACTAGGATCTCAACCGATTATGCCCAAAAATCTCCCCGATCAATGGTTTACTCTTCTTGATCGGACACCCGTATTCTAGACGTACGTGGCGAGGCTTGGTACTTCAACTTTTAATCGTTCAAACATAACATTACGAAGGAGCTACATGATGGTCTCTTTCCAAGGAAAGAGTTTGCGATTAGAAAAACTTGATAGTTTACAGTTGGTTGTCGGAAAGTTCACAGGTCACAGTCTGAGTGTTCTCCATGAATGGGGAATTCCAAAACTAAAAGAGAATTATGCTCATGTTATACACGGTCCCACGGAAAGCAGCCAAGGAGTTATGTAAATGTTGTGAACGTCCCGAGGGGTTTTAGTGTCCCCTATTGAATCTAATATCTACCATTATCATCTACAAGCATCCACCTAATCCATTTTCCAGGTGGCGAGCATGGTGATTTTGTTAAAAAAATCTTCTTCTGTCAATCTTAGAGTAAAGTGACCCATATTGAAATGGCTTTGATCTTCAATTGTGATTTTGAGAGCTTATGCATAAAGTCATTCAATTTTTCTCAATCATTAAATCACTCTACTCAAAGAGTGTTGCCGGGCTATTTAAATTCGGCTTTCTAGATTTTCCTACTAGGATGGGTGGGCCAAGCTAGCCTTGCGTAGACCGGTCTAGGATTTAGGACAACGGATCCCATGCACATACCTAATTTTAGATCCTAAACTTCTCTCAATGCTTGAGAGGTGGAAAGAGGTCTGAAAAGTTTCACCGAACTTTCAAAGTAGGTTCCAAGACACGAAGAGCTAAGGAGCTCTTAATACAAAGTTATCTCAAAGAAGGTTCAAACCCAAGGTTTCATCCCTCTTTGAGGGACTTCATGGATAACTCTAATGAGCTCTTAAAGAAAAGTTTTTTCAAAGAAGAATCAAACCCAGGGTTTCATCCCTCTTTGAGAGACTTTGAGAATAACTCTAATATCCAGTCTTTGAGAAACAAGGTATCCATAAAGTCCCTCAAAGATGGATAGAACTAGGAGGTTGGTCCCTCTTTGAGAGACTTTTTTATTAATAGCATTGGCTCATGATCTTGTGTAGGAGCGTAATTTTATAAGTTGGGTGAAACTCCTTCAATGTTCCCCTCTTCCAATCCCCCAAAAATCAAGAGATGTTCAAGATCTAAAGTAAGGTCTACAGATGGGACCCGTAGTTTTAAATGCGGGATTTGCCTGGACAAAGCTAGCATAACATTATTCAGACCCACGACAGTGTTCTTTGGGACTGACAATATTCAATCTGAATGTGAAAAATTCCTGGAATATTGTCAGTCCCAGAGAACACTGTCGTGGGTCTGAATAATGTTATGCTAGCTTTGTCCACCCATTTTAGTATGATGAACCAAAACAACTTTTTTTTCTTCTACCCAACACCATTCTTTTAGAATGTGAATTTAAGCCTTAAGAAAGTTTGGGAGCATTCAAGATGCTCTCACACTCACTTGGAGTTCGATCATAGAGTTATGAATAACTCTAATGCCCAAGAAACATAACACTCGGGGAGATCACTGACAAAAATCGTAGAAACAACGTGCGATAAAAAATAGGGTCCAATATATTCATTGTAGGTAAATTTTGCAAAAAACATACATATAATATAGGGGTTTTAAAAATAGTGGAACATATTTACATGTAAATTACCATGACATATAATGGCATCTTTTATCTAGTCAATACATGTGAAATAGCGTGGAAACAATTACTAGGGGTAGCGGGTGTAAGGTAGGGTCTGTGCTAGTGGATGAAAAGTGGTATGTGTTGTGGTAGTGTGATTGTTACTTAAATGTTTAGAGAGGAATTTAGGGTGGTCTTCATGTCCTTAAGGAAGGTTGGGTAGTCAATATCCCATACTTTGATTTCTAGATGTTAATATGTGAATGGCGGTTTCTAGGTGTGCTCAAAATGACATAGAAAGCCAGTTGTTTGGAGAAGCTAATTTATTGCTTTATGACCAAGCTTTTTGTAGATTGCTTGTGGGCATACATTCGAATTGTGGGATACTTACTTGATGGAATAAAAAGCAACTTAAGATTATTTCAGGTCATTAAGGAAGTTTGTGCATCCAAAATGCTATACTTTGGTTTGTTGGTGGTGATATATAAACATGTGTTGGAAAAAAATGGGGTGTAAGAAACAAAATACGGTGTAAGAAAAATAATGGACATCAGTTGGGCTCCGAGAAAAAAAAATTGGGGTAAAGTCAAAAAAATTGGTTACTTGGGGTATAAGGAAAAAAACGCAGTATAAGTAAAATAGGGTATTTTTAAATGATTCCCCCAAAATTTTATAATTACTGATAGGGTGTATTAAAATACAAGCATTTACCTTTATTTTGAAAAATACCATACCTTAAAATATTTTCTGCAAGGTAAATAGCCCCCGGATAAATAGGTCCTGACCTGAGCACACGTGTATGCATCAATTAAAGAGGGAGTGATCTCCCCGAGACATAACATTACTAAGTAGTGCACATTCGTTTTGTGGGGCCTAAGAATATAACCATTGGATGCACAAAGCATGCATAAGGAGACTCAAATGCAGATTGAGCTCCCAACATCCCATGGTCATATTCCCAGGGCCCACCGCTACTTAAATAATGTTAAGAATAACTTGAATTTACTTATATGCTTATATGCTTATAACCATGAAACTCAAAGATCAGTCATGTTCCCATACATCCATTTTTATTTAAAAAAAAGACTTCTTGTCCTTATGATTCCAAAACCGAGTTACCTCAACACATAAGTGTCGAAACTGACCTAGGTGTACAATACTCATATTGGAAATAGCAGTGAAAAATCCTTTAATTGTCAGATGAAGATTGCTGCTTGAGCACCTCCAGTCAGTGTGTATGTTTGACAAATTTCATTGACACTCAACTTCAAATTCAAAGTGTCACCTGACGTTTTCAAAAACAAAAATGAATGTCAATCGACATCTACATTTTCTTCTATAATGCCACCTCACTGTCACATGCCTAGTAGTACGTGTCATTTCAATTTCTAAAGTGTCAATTGACGTGTGGTATTTTCCTTCACAAGTCACACTACATGTCAAATTCTAAATCGTGCGTGTCAATTGATGTGCATTTTATTTTTGTGCAAGTTATTGCGTGTCAAATGTTAAAAACTTGCAAAAACTTTGTCAAAAATACACACTACCTCCAATGCAAATCGCTTCCAAGGGACATGTTAGGGTCTTACTATCACGGCTTCGCCCCCTCCATACCCACATGGGCATGGGCATGGGATGGTGAACAGACATCACATGTCAGTGTACACACATTGATTGTTTTTTCTTTTTCTTTTGCTTTTCCTTAGCTTCTCTCCGAAGCCCTAAACTTGGGAGAATTGAGGAGTTTTGTGAGGTGTTTATCTTCTTATCATTGGAAAAGTGCTATTGAATGGAAACAAGAAAATAAAAAAGCCTTAAAACACAAACAACTCTCTTTCCTTTCATTGATCATGAGAGTGGGTTGATACCAAGGTCAACGATCGAAGGATATCCAAAATGGGACGATCCTATTGGTCAAGAGAAAAACTTTGGACCCAAGGGAATTTACACTATGGTCCAGGTCCAAGGTATTAAAAAAGGACGTAGTCCTAATGTGGCATCACTTTCATGTCAAATCTCGGCGTTTCGGTTTCCCACTCAAGGAGATACTCCTCTTAGTTTGACAAACCAATCTCGAAGCTTGGGTCTAGTCTTGAGTTGGAAAGCAAGGTCCACGAATGGGGGGGGGGGGTGATTTGGACTCCAAGTTTCTTGGATTTGGAATGTAAGGTAGAAGCACCCAATTTTGATATTGGCCCCGAATCCGACACCCAATCCCCCCCCCCCCAAAGTGGGCACCTACATACTTCATCATGAACACTATTTATATTATTTGAAGGACTAAAAATGCAACTCATTGGTTGAAAGAGACAAAATGTCAACAATCAACATTGGCCATAAAGTAGGAGGGGGGGGGGACTATGTGAATAGGAAGACTGAAATCAAGTTTGTGACTTTGAACACTTCTATAGAATTTTTTTCTTACTTCTTCGCCAACTTATTATCTCATACTGTATTATATTATACAGATGGAAAAAATACGTAGAAAAAAGCTCAATATTACTTTTGTTGTGATCCATATAATCTCAATGTCGTTGTGTTCATGCTAATCCAAAGAAAATCTTGGGAAGTTTGTCAGGGTTAGGTAAGGGATGTAGTGCTGCTCAAAGTGTCCATGGTAGGTGCTTCAACCTTAGTGTAAACTCACCTTGAAGTAATTTCCATGTTCCAAATTTATGCACAAAACCGTGACATTAAGCAGGCACAAGGAAACGAAATTAAGGTCAATGTATGATAACCATCAACCAAGGCTAGACGCCCACCTATTTGCGTTGGACCCCTACCACTATTATCCAAGGTAAAAATGAGCAAAATCCTATTATAGGATGTAATTTTTTTGGGATAAATTGATACCAAAATTAGCATTAAAGACCCTGAACTAGTGCAAAGGAGCACAATTGAGCTCCCTAAACCACAAACCTGTGGGGAAAAGAGAAAATTATTGCATACGAGCGTACCTCTCATTTCATTCAACCAAAAAACCTTGTATGCAATAATTCCCTCTCTCCACCTATGGGTATCATGTTTTATACTACACCTCCTTTACCTTGGCAATAGTGGTGGGGGCCCAGCGCAAAGAGGTTGGTCTCTAGCCTTGGCCGATAACCATCAAGTCCACTTGTGCTATTTTATAATATTATAGGGTCCTCTAACTATATGGATCTTTAGAGTAACCTTCATAACATTATTCGGTAGTGTGCGTTCATTCATGTGGACCCTAAGAATATAACCATGGGATGCCGTAGCTAGTGCACATTCAAAGTGAATTTGCACTAGCTGTGGCATCCACTTGGTTATATTCTCATGGTCCTCGTGAATGAACACACAACGCTTAACAATGTTATGTTCCTTTGTTTCAGGGTTTATTATTGTTCATCAACCTTTATTTTTTACTTACAAACTCAGTTATTTGATTGATAATTTAATACAAGATGAATCGGTGGAGATTGAAAAATAACCAGTTGAAGTCGATATTTATTTAATTATTTATTTGAGACAGAAAGCTAAGAAGCCAATGCCAAATGCAAAAATAATCAAAGGAAAACGCGCCCACTTTGAGGGGAGGTGGGGTCCCTCGGATGCAAAACACCGCCACATAATAACCGGTTGAAGTTGAAGACTTCAGGAAAATTACCGATCATTTCAGAAGAATCTTGAGAATAAACCCCAATTTAACAAGAAAATCCCAAAAGAAGTCAACATGTAACCGCTTGGACTTGGAAACACTAGGATCTTGACCAATTATACACAAAAATCTCCCCGGACATTGCTTTAAAGCCTCGTTTGGCTAACGTGATTAAGTTATGTTGGTGTTATTTGGTTACTTTTCTTAATTGAACATCTACATTCGATTGGTATGTGGTTTAATGAGGATCAAAGAGCAAACACCATAAAGACACGTGTTTGAAAGAGATTGGACCATGTCTTCAAATTTTTCGACTACTCCACACTCGATAGTATACACAATCGGGAGGACTTGTGTATTTGGTTAAGGAATCAACAACCATGCACTTCTCATAACCATAACCAAATCAAGGGAGGTCTGGTTTTCAAAACCCAATTCTTGTTGATGCTTCATTGTAGATTCGTTGATGCAACACAAGTTTTGTTGTGTGCATCTAATTGGTAGAAGTTGATCATAACATGAAAACCAAATTGAATAACACCCACATACATTTAGACGAGTTCCCAACTTCCCAACTACACTATTGTGTCTAATTAGTGTGGGCCACACTAATTCCTAATAAAACACGCTAATTTCAAATTATAATTTAGAGTGGCCCACACTAATTTCAAAGGTGAAAAATTTGTGTGGGTTTTGTCGTTTCCACAATTGGATGAAACTTCATAATTCCATCCAATTGTGTTTGAAGACTTTCCCCACATTGACCTAACGGAGGTTGTTTGCGGAGAACCCTAACACACACGGATGGATGACATTACATTTTTCATCCAAAGTGACCCAAACACTTGAAATTTAGTGTGGGCCACACTAATTTCCAACCCACGTGCATTTCCCACCCACACTAATTAGACACAATAGTGTAGTTTGCCAGGACCACCGTTTGTCTCGTTGAAACCTGCTCCAGTTATTAAGGTAGATGGGTCTTTAAATGGATACTTGTCCAAGTAGCCCACTTATCATAGGATATGGATATGAAACACGCGATTAGTACGAGATGGTTGGCGAATCCAAATTGAGTTTGTACCACTTTCCTCAATATTTTTGGAAGCTAATATGATATCCTATTCATGATCCAAGTGAGAATTCTTGTGCTCATTAAATGGTCATGTAGGTGCCCTCATTTGCGTTGACTATTGAAACTAGAATGGTTAATACATTTTGACCTTGTATTGTAATCTCTTCTAGACACATGAATTCTCGGTGTCTGTTCTTGGAGCCATACCTAACAACACACCACTCAAAATAAGGTGTTCGATTAACATAAGTAGTTGAATTAGGCACGTCTACCTTATCTATAATCAATAAAGTGGTTGCTCCATCATTTGAACTCAAAATGTTTCAAAACATTCTAAATTGTGTTTACATAAAGACATATTTGGTTGGTCAATAAACCCTAATCCTCTCGCATCCATTCAATGACACTACTGAAACTCGACAAGGGCATGTTGCAAGTTCAAATCTTGGAAAATGGCGATTATTTGCCAATGAAATGCAATTGAATTTAAAGTTCAAGAAGCCAAAAGGCTTGTGGGACTTGGAAGTACATCAAGATAATGTCAAGAAGGCTAATTTTCTAGAGTAATAGAGTGCATCGGCCAATAAACAAAAAACACTCTCCTTACCTCATGTAGTGTGAGGGGATGTAAATGATGCCTACAACGACATGAAGCATCTTGTGGGTCCTAAATATTTGTAGCAAACTTTGCTCTAGAATTTGGGCATCTGTATTTCCAAAATTATAATCAAGGAGCAACAATAATGTCCCATGTTTTGTATTAAATGAGATTGTATATACACATAATACATATTTAAGTAAAACTAGACTAAGTCCAAGTCCAAAATTATAACATGCTATATTCTATAATAGGATCCTACAATAGGATTGTATGGTAAGATCTCCAATAGAATATGCATAGTTGATTATGACAATATTATAATATTATAATTGTAATATCAATTGTAATATTTATTTATATATATTTAACATCAAGAATGAGATATTTGATTTCCTCCATCATATCTTTATAGCATAAAATTCAAGTAATCACTAAGGATTCACACATCTCCCATAAAATTTAAGTATAATATTAGAAGTGTTTTGTAGGATCCTACGATAGAATTGAAGCAACCAAAAAGTCCAGATTTTGAAAATATGCCTAGATTTACTGAAATACAACATACATGGGATTGCATATAATTTTATTTTTTTAAATTTGTTTGCCATATAAATCTACACTAGTGGGAAACATGGTTCCAAACGTATACTTTGTTAAATTGAAAATGCCCAATCTAAGCCTCTCATAGATTGGTCGTGCCAACCTTCCAAGCATGTCCATTAGAATAATGTAGAATAGTGTTATTTGGGACAATGTTTTCTATAGGTACACTAAATAGTCCTATTATCATGGATTACAATAATTTTCTAGAGCCCACATTAATTCTCATAATGAGAATTAACATGGGGCACATTAATTCTCAACCCATGCTAAATTTCTACTTGAGAATTAGTGTGGACCATATATATATATATATATATATATTGTAGAAGATCATCAATTTCAACATTACAATGTTGCACTTTATGTTATTCCATAATGTTAGACGCTACACTAATTCTCTATTATCACACATCCATGTTAACACTACAAAACTCCGTAATATCACATACACTTTGGTTGCCACAATTATGATACTATGGAGTTTAGAGTGTATTAGGTACCTACTATTCTCAAATAGAGAGGAAATATTCTCCCACAATCTCAACAAAACAAAGATGTTACCTAAGGGCATTGAGTAAGTCCTATCTATTCTATTACTTGCAAAGTGCCACAATTTCATCCAACCCATTCCATTGCATTATCATCATACCAATACTCTTCCGCCTACCTTGTTCACATATGTCAAACTCTATTCACAAGTAGCAAATATGAACGTCTATTGATATTGCATTCTAAGGTAAGTTACCAAGTATATTATGAACATTACTAAGTAGTTATGAGCTTTGGGAATATAACCATGGGATGGTGGGAGCTCGGTCTGAATTTGAGTCCCCATGCGTAGGATTTTGTATCTTATGGTTATATTTCCAAGGCTAACGGAATGAATGCACATTGCCTAGTAATGTTATGTTTTTGATGTTAACATGTTGTTTATGCAAAAAATAAATCAACAAAATTCCATTGTTTAAGTCCATTCTAGTTTGAATGTAGGTAAGACTGATCCTTGCACGAATTTATGCATGTTTTGGTAAGGTCTGCATACCGATAAGGTGTAAGGTAGATGGATCTTAAATGGCTACTTTCCAAATTACTCCACTTCCTCTAAGATATCAAATACACAATTGGTACAAGTTGAATAACTTATTGAAATTGAGGTTGTAGCATTTCCTCATTTATATGACTCATCTCAATTGTTATTGAATTAAAAGATTGTCTTACTTCTTAAAGGATCATTGCCAATTCCAAATCATGTCTGCAACCATTTTCCTCATAATTGTTGGAGCTCATATGAATATCTCAATCATTATCAAAGTGAAGGATCTCAAGCTCATGAAGTGGTCATATAGCCCCCCCCTCCTCCCCAATTATGTTCACTATTGCACTTGTAATAGTTAGCAAATTTTGACCAAGTAGTCTAATATCTTTAGAACACATGTTTTTCTTATGTTTGTTCTTAGATCCACACCTAACCACAAACCACTCATTATGAGAGTTTGGTTAAGATAAGTAACCGAATAAGGCCAACTTACCCATGATTGAATCCTTAACACTTGGTTCCAATAAGTAAGGAAGTGAGTAAGGAAGGCATATGGGCCTTATTTGTCATTATTCTTAATCATTTGCCTATATTTGAATGGTATACATCAAATCTTGAAGTTATCATAGGACACCAATAAGACTCACAATATGATGAGATTGGACTACGTGCTAAAAAATAATCTAATCATTCTAAGTTCAATAGTCAATGTGCAATGGATAAGGCCTTTGTAATCATTTTGAAAATAAACTAAAATCTTCACTTTGACCTCTTTTAACTTTTGCATCTCAACTCAAAATCTATAATTTTAAATGAGAAATCTTCTTGATTGGAGTTGCTAATTGGAGACACAAATCTTGATATGATGCAATGGCCATAAATGTATGTGGAGGTGGAAGTGCCCACCATGAGGCCACTTAACTTATCTTAATAATAAGCTTAGGGGATGCACTCTTAATCGGAATTCCAATTGATTTGCGTGAGTAACTATGAAATAAAACTCTTTACATATGGAAAAAAAATAAAGAAAAAAAATACATACTAATGGCACACTAGACCATAGGCTCAAGTCTTCATCCTAAAACATTCAATTTTAAATTGATAATGCCTCAACTACATACACAAAATATAAACCATGAAAAAACAAGTCTTTACTATTCTTACGATCCACTATCACTCTCCAATGATAACGATGTTGAAGATTTTTTCATCCATGGGATATAACCCATAATAATCTGACCCTACAGCATACGTCACTGAAGCTAGTGCAACGAACTAGAAATAAATGGGAGACATATTATCAAAGTGTTTCTCTAACATGTAGGACAGTAGGACCCTTTTTGTACATCTGCCTCTACTTAAAAACCTTTTTATTTGTACACTGTAGAAGAAAACGATACCTTCCCCTTATGTATATTATATATGCTAATGCCTCAAATTATGCCCCTTTTTACACTCAAGTTAGTTTGTATGTGGCATGAAGAGTGCACCCCTGGGGCTGGTAAGGTGAATTCATATCAATGGGTCTTCAACACCTGATTCCAAGAAAGAAATAAAGAGAACTTGCAAATATCGCGGGAACGGTTCTCCTGGTACAATGCCTAAGTGTTTGAGCATGTTAACACTACAAGGATCACGAAGCATTCCCATTGTTCTTTGCCACTAGGAGGTAGATTTTCAACATGAAAATGAGCTACTGGAATAGATTTGGTTCCCTAAATCTACCTCGTAGTGGCAACGATTTTAGTGGGAAAGACACCTAGTCCTTGTAATGTGAAAAGTATGGAGTGCTTCATAGATGCGAAAACGTCATGGTATGTTCCAAATGAATTATATATGCACTTTATGACTAGATTTCCGAAGGCGAGTGCAAGTACGAGATGGTTCCTTCTACACCAAACCCAACTTTCAAAGCCTTTAACACACACCTCAATGGTTGGGTCTCCGCTTAGTGGCCAACCAAATGATAGGTCATACGGAATGGAATCTCATTGTTTTGGTGTTGTTTATAGAGCTTGATTTGAAGGCAAATATATTAGCTTTCTTGAGTGGCTACAAGACTCCTTCCTTTAGATTTGCATTTCTTTCAATTGATTCCAAAGGTGTGCAGGAAAGGGTTTCTTTATGCACATCGATTAAATTGAATCTGGTGAATGTGTGTTGATTTCACACTCTTAGAACATCCCCACTCATGGAGCCACAAATGGGTCTCTACCATTGGTCTTTTAGACCTTTTGAGTCAAGATTGCATGTTTTATCCTTCCCCAAAGTCCACATATTTTTTAAATTCTTATTGCTCACTAATTATGTACTAGAGGACTCTTAAAAATGCATTGATTTCCTACATTTACAAACCCAAAGGGCTCCAAAGAGAAGGTCGTCTAGTACATAAGAATTTAGAATATATGTGGGTTTTGGAGAAGGATGAAACATGCGACCTTGCCTTTAAAAGTTTGAAAACCCGATGGCAGAGGCCTGTTTATGGCTTCAAGAATGGGGACGCTCTTAGAGCAATTGCTCAATAGAGGTGAGGGCCCAATGAGAGCTTGCCTCTAACCTCCGCTTGACTCTCTTTTTTATTGCTAAAAATTCTCAATTCTTGGAGATAAGTTCCTTCAGCACGAAAAGTGAAGGGCCGGGTGTGAGCTCACAAAGGCTTGAATATTGTTATGATGGTCGCTAGACTAAAATTACACACGTGTTCCTGCGTGTTTTTGCATCCAAGCTACAAATGAACTGGGATAACTTTATGTTCCCTTTGTGAAACCACTTCTTATCCCACTTCTTATCCTTATGGTAAGAGCTTGGTTGCAAGAGGGAATTATTAATTACAAGTGCATCTCTCATTCATCCAACAAAATCAGCTTGAAGCAGTACGTAGGCCAGATGTTACTTTATTGAGAAAAAATGACACTAGACATAACTGCAAAGATTCCAAGTCAGACTAACACAGCATTTTTGAAATATATTAACCAGAAAGTTACGGAGGGGTAGGTTTTCAACATGGATAGATGACTGAGGTATGTAGCAATTTCCTCTCGCAGAGATCGGATGCGTACAATTTTTCAGTAGACTTCCCACTTCAGACAATTTTAGTCAATGGATATGTCTGGGAATCATTTCATATGGAATGGTTAGCAATTGTCAATCGTGAAGTCTATGTCATTTCAAGTATGAGGATCAGAGTTGAGATGCAAAAAATTACCAGTCAAAGTGAAGATTCTTTTCCTCCTTGGGTGATAACATGGGCCTTCCCAATTCTGTTAACTGTTGAACCTAGAATGATGTCTATGCTGTGAACACATAGTCCAATCTCATCATAGCACATATACCACTCAAATATAGGTGTCCAATTGAGAAGGCTTTATAAGGCTCATGTACCATAGCACAAGCCAAAGTCCACAAAATCTGAAAAACATCAGTAACTTACTGCAATGCTATAAGAAATTATGTGTCCGACATGTCATGTAACTTAATTTTGAACTCGACCAGTTTCTGTCGACTTCGGCATCCTTGAGTATTAAAATCATCATCCCTGTCAACAATAAACTAAACCCTCTGCGGGGTTAGAACCTTTTGAACACCTATGAAAGATTTAGATTTTTCCAGTGAAATCTGAAGTTCCACATTTACTTACTGCCACAAAATAAATCCCAACTGTCAGCAGCTACAGGGTACCTTTGAGGGTTTTCTCTGGCATATTTACAATTCAATCTGCCAAAGAGCTATGTAGCTATCCAACACCTAGGATCAAACCATGCCCACAACCTGCTATAGTGTACAAAGAATTGGCAGCACGCAAAAAATCACTAAGTTGAGCTCCTTCGGATTAACCCACTTGTGATTCTACTCAAAGTACTACTACTACTACTCTTGCAAAATTCCTTCGAGCTATCAAGTTTCAGTGTCACATTTTCCCCTACTTTCAAACTTGTATCAAAACCCTGTTCCATGATGTATTCACTATTACTCGTCCCTTGTAGTAACCCACCCCTCAACATAATAGAAACCAGGGGAATGCAACAAGACTAGACTCGTTAAAAGATTGAAGTTCGAAAGTCTGCATTTGAAAAAAAAAAATCCTCATCAGTCCCTCGCAACTGAGCAGGCCATTACAGTGCTCAGACTTTATTGATTGTGCTCATCAATGCTCTCAATTTCTGATTGCACTGTCGGTGCCAACACAAAAGGCGGGTTATCCTCCAAAAATTCAGGCTCCAAGTCGTGGAAAGCGTCCGAAGAATCGTCACCAATTTGGTTAGGGTTTCCCAAACTCTCGCTCACAACTTCCTTATCTTCCACCTCACCATTGTTGTCGACAATGATCACCGGCTTTTTGTAGAATTTCTTTGTAGGCAAAGACGTAGTCAACTTCTTCATAGTTTTCACCTTACCAATTGTTCGTTGCTGTGAAACTCCGAACTTCAATTCAGGCGGTTTTACCAACAAAAGGCGTGACATCACATATGCTTGTAATTCCTCTCTATGTGAGAACGTGAAGTCCAAATGTGCATATTCAAACTCATCGTACGAGGCTTCGCACCCCGCATCTTTAAGCATCTCATAGTGTTTCCTCACCATCGAGCGAGGAATTAGCTTATCCTTCAAACCCGCCACAAAATCCACCGGAATGTCGATGACTCCATAGTGCGCCCCAATATCCAGTGGCTTTTGTGTCCCGTATGCTTCAAAATTCGCTTGCCCACTCCCATAATCAAACATGGTAAACTTCTTGAAGTGCATCATTTGGGCTAAATGCTGTGCAACTAAAAACGAAATTCCTGGCATGTCATTCATGTTATAATGCGACATCCCGATCGCGCCGACCCAATTTGAGCTGTCACCACCCACCAAGTAACTCAACACTGTCTGCACCAACCCCCCGACGGCCGGGTAATTTTGAAAGTCGCGCGCGAGCTTGTTAAAAAGGCCCCGTAAAAACCTTGTAGGTATGAAGAGTCCAGGAATGAAGGGTTTCAAAATAGGCGCTAACATGGGTATTGCGTACTTCATGAACCAACAAATTAGTGGCGCATCATCGTGAAACCCAGCTGGTGAGAGGAGAACTAGCCTAGAAAGATAATGGGGTTTGTCCTCTAACCTCCGTGTTACGACATACATCAAAATGGATGCGCCACCCAAGCTGTGCGCCACACCACATAAGGAATAGGGCAACCGCTCGCCATGAGAATTTACTGGGTTGGACATGCTCACGTCATCTTTTATGTCTTTTAGGTCGGATGTCTTAATCTCGTGTATCTTGCTTAGCATAGCTGGTATGTCTTGAGTGCCGTGTTCATTCACCGAGTATTGCCAATAGCTGTCAGGCAAAGTGCACCAAAAAAGCATTAACCCAAATATTAAACTCCTAAGCATCTGAGAGGTCTCTCGACAGACAAAAATGTGTGGTTGAACTACATACTTGCATTCTTAGCTAATTGTGTCTATAGTGACCCTATCCAATCAACTCTTTCTTCTAGTGCACTTTTCAAATCGGTTGAATACCTTAGTGTTGTTAAGTTTTGGGTTCACATACATAGCATAAGTTCTCTTGAATGCAAATACGTATGTAATATTTTAATCATCTATGTCACATAGGACTGACATTTTCTCCTTGACATAAGACAATGCATTAAAAACAGTTCCAAACCCATTAATATAGAGTGTTTGATGTAAAGACTTGGTGAGACTTGTAAAATTGTGCATATAGTTCATACATTGAACCCTTGGTCCTTTAGGGGTTCAAAAACCCTAAATCCTGAGTGGAATCCAGAAACTATTTTTGAAAGAAAACGTAGTTTTCTGAATGTGAGCAAGTGATTTTCGAGATGAGATGTGACAACCACACTAGACAAAGAGATATGTTTTATGTATGAGTAGGGAGTGCAAAGCACAAGTGATATAATTGGCTGGGGCCTTTCATAAATGACGGATTACCTTCGAGCTGAGATATTTTGGTTAACGTGCTCTTTCGATGCCAACCCTCGGAGATTGCCCAAAAAGACATCATAACCTGCAGAAAGGAAAAGATACAACTTCAGCTTTGAGCACAGATAAAAGAGCAAATGCACTGTGACACCAAAAAATACCACACTTTTGACTCCTTGCAATAACATACAGGATGTTCTTTCGTCAGTGATCTGATCTGTCTTGTAACACCACCTAATCCCTCCTTTTCACCATGTGACCTTCAAACTTTGTAGCAGAATTTCACCATGCTGGCTTTGGTTTTTAGATTGACCCATGACTAATAGAAAATAATATTTGCATTTATATGTGATGTTCCAATTTGCATACCCTGATCATATGCAGCAAAAGCTGGGGAGCCCACCACTCCACTGGACACCCACCTACAAGAAAGGCACCAAATATTTTGAGACAGGGGGTCAAGTGATATATATGGTGAGACAAGGTTCCAAAATGCGAGCATATATATTCCAAAATAATACTGCTATATCTTCATCCAAATCAAACAGGGTATTCTGCAAGTGGACAAACCTACTCAATGTGAATATGTAATAATCATAAGGTTTTTTCATCAACAAAGCCTAAGCCTGGTCCTTACCCCAAAGATGAATCCAGTAATCCATGTTGCAGATATAGCACCTTCTGTGAATTTGGTCTGCACCAAACAAAATAAAAACTTTTGATTGTTGCATTGATTTCATTTCAAAGAGTAGATGTCTCTAGGCATCCTCTCACAGACAATCTCTATTCAACAGAAGACCCACAGATGAACAGATGATAATGATGCTATTCTTATGGATTATCAAAATAAACAGAGAGATTAGAGCTTTCCAATAACTCAACATGACTTTTGGTTGGGAGTTGGTTGTTTTGCATACAAAACCTTCCATGTTCCATAGTTTACAGTGCATGCTTGGAGGTAGTGTAGAGGTCCAACAAAAACCATTCGTTCTTGGTTCGTTGAGGATCAGACCCATTTTGGCATGCCAAGAGGTGCTAAACTGAGTTTGGCCCTAAGTGAACAAAAATAGGTAGCTCTTTATTCAAATTCAAACAATACCTCTGAGCAAGCATCACAAGTGTTTAGAAATTATTAATATTGTATGCAAAACAACCAACAAAAAATCATAGGGGACCAAATCCCTACCAAAAGTTCCATTGAGTTGAAGGATAACGCTATTGAACTTAGAATTTGAAAATCTTTGACATCCAGAGGGATTCTATACCTTGGAATTCTCTCAAGGAGCAGAACATAACCATCTCCAGTCACCACCCGCAGTGCCTCATATGGATAACTGCACTAGTAAGAAACAACATAATTAAAAAACCACCAAGAAACATAAGACTATTTATTCTGTGAAGCTTTCAATGACATGACCATTCCTCAATTTCATAGTACAGTACTGAAAATGTGCCAAAATAACATTCTTAATCTGTAGTTAGGTATACTTCAATTATAAATAGGGTCAAAAAATATATTTTCACCTACCCCAGACTTGTTATGACATCCTCACAAGTTCGTCCGTCGGTGTTCAGTGTCTGTCCATTCTTGACCTGCTTCTGAGGAGCTGGGTTTGAGTCACCCAGGGTTGCTGTGTCCACAATATCGTCAGCTACTGGATCGCTATCGCTGATAAAAGTCCATCTTACGAGTCGTTTGAATGTCTGGAAGGGTGATAAACAATAATATATGTAGTTCCGCACGACCTCAAACAGCCGTTCGATGAAAAGTTGTATTACAAGTTGCAAGTCCTGGAAACCCACCAAAGACTTCATTATTAGTGTATATTTCAGAGAATGAATTTCTGGATTACACTTTCAGCTGAGTCTATAAAGGTTGGAAGAAAAGTTGCCACAAGACAGTGCAATTTTTCAAACCCACGGGCCTTGGAATTTGCCTATTCATCTTGCAACAGGTCTTGCATCCATGGGTAGGTAAATTGCACTTTTCTTGCACTTGTTCTCTTGTATCCATGGGTAGGAAATTTGTTTTTGCTGCAAGAGTATCATCTAAAATTTCCACAATACCATTTATTAAAAATTGAAGACCAGAATATCAAACCTCAATAATCCCCCGCCGATGATCTCCAGACTGTACAGGCACCATGTAATCCTTGACCCCACTGATTTGGCCTCGGGCCAATTTGTACATACGACGGAAGCTCCCTGTGCTGGAGTTGCGTAAACTGAATGAACCTCTTGGTGTTGAGAACGAGGTTGGACGCGAGCTCCTGCAAACAGTAAGAAGAATCAAGACACACACAAAAAACGCACATTTATTTACAGGTATTTGCAATCACATAACATTCTTCAGCTGTTGTACAACTCTCTGTATAAGGAATAATACTCTTCAATGTAGTTGTCCCCTAACTCAACATGAGTTTTGGTTGGGAGTTGATTGTTTTGCATAAAACACCTTCCATATTGGGTAAGTTTTGAGTGCATGCTTGGAGGTAGGGTGGAGATTTGAACAAAGAACATTCTAAGTCGGTTCACTGAGGGTCAAACTCATCTTGGTATGCAAGGAGGTGCTAAAATGTGTTTGGCCCTCAATGAACTGAAATATGTTGCTCTTCATTCAAATTCAAACCCTACCTCCAAGAATGTACCACAAGTGGAAAGAAATTACTGATATTGTATGCAATACCACCAATAAAAAATCAAAGGAAACCAACTCCAAAAAGTCCCATTGAGTTGTAAGGATAACTCTAATATTCTAGAAATAACATGATTTAGTTATGCAGATCCATATCTTCAGACTGAAGATGGCACTTCTGCACTGGCTCATCTCCAATGAGACAATCTCCTCATTTGGAGGAGAAATCAGACAGTAGAGAGGAGGATTAAAAAAGTGGCAAGATTAGTATATACTGAAATGGGAAAAGCGTGCAGGCTGTGCTGTTGAAGAAGGTTACACATTGCACCTTCATGAAATGAAATGGAAGGGATGCCATGTATGCCCCCTCCTTTTTATATGCAGTCTTTCACGTTCAGATGGACACGGGTTACTCTCTCAAATTTCTGGGAGCCTCCATTCTTGTGATTTTTCAATACTAAGGCAAATGCAAGGAAGGAAGGAAGGAAGCTCACAAGATCCGCAAGGGCCAAAAGAGTTTTCGAACCATTTGTTTCACGAAAGATCCATGCCGACGGTGTCTGCCAAAGCTGCTGGCTCGAGATACATGTGAAGCAGTTGAGCAAGGGGAGGAAGGTGGCAAACTTTCATCATCCAATCCCGACTCGTACTCAGATTCATATTCCGACTCACAGTCGGACTCGTACTCATGTATGAATGAGTTGAATGAGGAAACCCCCCTGCAACAACAAGAGTGTCATCATCTCATCATCGACCAATTTGCTCACTACAAATTCAGTACAACAAGTACTTCTCTGTGTCCAACTTCTTTCATTTCTATATTGCATCTTACAATTCCTTCAGAGCAAATCAGAGGAATCCGCTAAGACCTTCAATAAAGTTTTCTTGTCTTCTCTCACTTAACCCTACAACCTCATGATTGAAAAGGCCACATGCTGACATATCGACCTAAAACATGGATCCAATGGGAAACTTTTTATTGTTGGGTTCATCCTCTCATTGACGTCATTAAGCATGACTTTCAGAAAGGGACAAATGATTGACCAAACAAAATTAGCCAGAAACTTAGGTCGTTCATTCAGCACATGTCTTCAGATTTTCTTCTGGAGTTGTTACGTTGATCGGTTTCATCAAGCAAGACTTTCAGCAAAACTGGGTCATGCAGCGCATAAGTCCTATTTCCTTCTAGGTTTGTTAGGTTGGCAAGACTGTCAGAAATGGCAAGAAATAAAAGAAAGAATAGAATTAGCTGAAAACTTGGTCATTCAGCACATGTTAGCTAAATTAGTTCAAAACATCCTTCGCTTCAACTTCGAGCTTAGGCTTACTCTTCCATCCAGCTGGGTAAGCGAGGGCCTCGAAGAGTTGGCCGCAATTCCCATCCTTGAATTCCCTCCAAACTGGATTTGGCAGGAAGAACCGCCAACAACATCGCAGAAAACCCATTCACAAATCGCACTGTTGTGTTGAACGACTCCTGGCTCACGGTCTTTATGGATCTGCATTGCCAAAAGTTATGTTGGAATTCACTGATTCAATGCGAAGAAAACCTTGCATCGCTGCATAATGGCAAAAACCACACAAAAATTTGATGGGCATGAAACAAAAGATACAATGGAAGTGTGAGCTCTCTTTAACCCCCGAATTTTTCACAAAAAACCCAGTGATTAACAGAAGAACGGCGAAGGCTAAGTAGAGTAACGTACTCTTTGGCAATCCCAAGAACATTGTCGACCAACTTGTGTATCATGGCTCCTCCTTTCGACCAATTTCAAAACCCCTGCAATCGGTTTCCGCTATTGGCTCTCCATGCTCGGTCCAAATAAGAGTTAAAGAATGCGGGAGAGATTCTACTACGGCCTAACTTGAAGGTTGAATTGGGCTAATAGAGTTGCCCTAATTTGGAGCTCAGGGTTGATCTGGAACAAGGTTACCAGCAGTCGGATGCTCTCACAATTAAATTCACTCAACATGAATAGTGGCACAATTGAATCGAAAAAGTGGTCGGTGCCAAACAAAATGAATCGAAAAAGTTGTCGGTGAACCTTCTAGTACCTAATTAATTAATCGAGGAGCTGAGGCCGAAATTCAATCTGTGTAAGCATGATAAATCCCCTGTTCTATCCAATTTCTTAAACTGCGAGAAGTAGGAAAGGTTTCCCAATTCCAATTCAAACCTCTCGACAACCCCAGCAGCCAAGAAACCCCATCCTCAAAACTTGCCACCGGCACCAAGATCGGCTGAAAATATTGGAAGAATTCAACACACTTCCAGGCTGCTTCAGATTCACAATTGCACGTCTACGAATTAACCCTCGTGATGCAATTTCCAAACTCAACGATTGCCAATGTGGCAAAATACAAAACTCAAGAAGGAATGAATTCTACTTTGTTTAATAAACCTACCAACCCCTCAAAAACCCACCCACCATAACTTCCATCAATAAAGAATGCTCAAATTCCAAAGTCTGTTCACCTAATCCGACTTGGATGGGATTTGCACCGATGATCCTATTGGAATTATAAGAACAGGCAAACCCAAGAAAGAATATACCGAATGCAAGCCTAACCCTTCACCTTAACCCACTATCATCATCATAACTTCCATATAAGAAATGCTCTAATTCCAAAGTCTGCCGCTCTCGGACCGCCTTGCAGTAGAATTTGAGGGTATGTCTTCAGAGCGCATATAATGGCCACATGTCCTTCTGGAGTTTTACGCAATCGGCGCCTTCACGTTGAGTGTTGCTGAAAGTTAATAGGCCGAAGTTTGCTACGACAGTGCAAATCAATGCCGAGGCATGACTGGTGGCGGTGACCACCTCCAACCTTGATGACGTGTCATGTCCTCGTTGGACACTAGCACACCAATTATAGACCATCGCACATGTCTTTAGGACATGGTCATCGCCACGTCCGATTCGTACACGTGTCGCCCAGCTACGGGTTGTGGAAGAGTTCCTTGTGCTACCTACTTTTGTTGTTTCCCACGACACGGTGGGTTAGCACGAGGACGCCTTGTTACGGGTTGTAACAGAGTTTCTTGCGTACAATAAGTTTAGCTAGTCCGTGGCAATAGTCTGTTAGTCAAACCTTGGATGGGTTAGGGTTTAGTTTAGGGTTTAGTTCTCATTATACAAAGAGAACTAAACCCTATTGCTTAATCATGATGTGATTAAGAAGACTCTTGTGATATGAGAGAATTTCCTATGGTGCCATATGAAATTAATCTTGGATCCTATACATTCCTGCAAAGTAATCACTGCAACCCCAACAAAAGATATAAAAATCAATAGTAAATGCTTTGTGTATTGTCCATCACTCAACCATTGCCATTGCACCAACCACAAGCTTTTTGCATGAGACTTAGGGTTTGAAGAGCCCGGCCATGAAGCTCCAATGCCTTGAAAAACGCAGGAAAAACTAACACCCTAATTATAAGGATGTCTTTATGACCCAATGTACAATAGATATTTTCTTTCTGCGTCACTATGGTTCCCATATTCCCATCTATCCACATGAATGAAATGGGAACTATGCATCCATGTGTTATTTATTCAAGACATGTGAAATTCTCTATCTCAATCTCTCTAACTCCAAGACAAGTGGTAGAGATTCAGACTATATTGAACAAAAATAGTGATGATGTGCACAAGACTAGGACCACAACGAGCTATAGTAGTCAAGAAGTGCTACCTAGCAATGTCTTGTTGTTGTGGTCTTTTTCCTATTCCATAAATATTCACCATGGCATGAGCCCACTAACCATATCAAGCATTAGGTGTCTTAGGGTTTAGTTCTCATTATCCAAAGATAACAAAACCCCATTGCTCAACAATCTTATGATTAAAAGGACCTCTATGATCACTTAAAAAGAATGAGAATCTCCTATAACTTTTGCATCTCATCTCCGATCTTGAAATTTGAATTGGCAATTTGTGTGATTCAAAATTGCTAACTGAAAGAAGGTTTCTGATTCAATCCAACTATCAATATTGTCCGTGAGATTGAAAGTGCCGGGAAAAACGACCACTACACTATTGTGTCTAATTAGTGTGGGCCACACTAATTCCTAATAAAACACGCTAATTTCAAATTATAATTTAGAGTGGCCCACACTAATTTCAAAGGTGAAAAATTTGTGTGGGTTTTGTCGTTTCCACAATTGGATGAAACTTCATAATTCCATCCAATTGTGTTTGAAGACTTTCCCCACATTGACCTAACGGAGGTTGTTTGCGGAGAACCCTAACACACACGGATGGATGACATTACATTTTTCATCCAAAGTGACCCAAACACTTGAAATTTAGTGTGGGCCACACTAATTTCCAACCCACGTGCATTTCCCACCCACACTAATTAGACACAATAGTGTAGTTATAGATGGGCTAGTTGAGTTTGAGAAATAACCGGTTCAAGTTCAAGACTTAAACAAATCACTGATGAGTTAAGAGGAATCTATGAACATAGCCAATTCTAAAAATAGATGCCAAATGATTTTGGAAATCGTAAGCAATTTTATGGATCTTTCACAATTGTCAAAGTGTGGGGGGAATTCCCACTATACACAATGTAGATGTTGGTTGGTAATTCATTGTAAGGTATTAGGTGGAGAAAGGACTTGCGTTATACTCAAGTTCATCCTAACACACAACCGTCCAAAGGGACAACTTCTACAATAAATATAAGCCTTTGCTCTCCAAACAACAAAGAATATGAGTTGACATGAAATTGCTAAAGTATGTAGAGCTTGGTCTATGTCCTCAACAATGCTTGGACCTCACTTCCGCATTGAAAATGAGAAAACTTGGAATCATGTCCAACAAGGAAAAGTTCAGAAATCAAACACCGTACCACCTCCAACAGGACTTTCATAATTTGAAGTTGTTCGAGAAGAGATATGAACAAATTTCCACAAGCTTCTTTCAAGAGGTGTGGAAGGTTTGCAGGAAAAACAGAAAACAAAAACACGCCTGTAGAAGAATGGCTTTTTCTTCAGTGAGATCTCAAGTTTAATTACTGCCGCAAAATACTTCCGAAGTTTCGCAGCTACAGGATACCTCGGAGAGTTTTTCTCTGGCATATTTACAATTCAATCTGCCGAAAAGTTACGTAGCTATTCGAAGACCTAGGACCAAACCATGCTCACAACCTGCAATAGTGTACAAACAATTGGCAGCACCCAAAAATTCATTAAGAAGAGCTCCTTCGGAATAACCCATTCGTAATTCTACTTAAAGTACTACTACTCTTGCGGAATTCTTTCGAGCTATCAAGTTTCGGCGTCACTTTTTCCTCTACTTTCGAGCTTGTATCAAAACCCCGTTCAATGTTGTATTCGCTAATGCTTGTCCCTCGCAGTAACCCACCCCTCGACACCCGCCTTGACATGATTGAAACCAACTCTTTCGAGGGGAACGCGAAAAGACTGGAATCATCAAAAGATTGAGGTTCAAAAGGCTGCTCATCCGATAAACAACTTTCCTCGTGCGACTCCGTTGCGACCGAGCCGGCCGTTACGGTGCTGAGGATGTCTTGGTTGTGTTCATGGATGCTCTCAATTTCTGCTTGCACTGTCGACGCCAACGCAAAAGGTGGGTTATCCTCCACGTCGGGAAAGGCTTTTAAAGAATCATCGCCATTTTGACTGCTGTTTTGGTTCGAGTTTCTCAAACTCTCGCTCACAACTTCCTTGTCTTCCACCTCATCATGGTTGTCGACGATGATTGCCGGCTTTTTGAAGGATTTCTTCGTAGGCAAAGATGAAGTCAACTTCTTCATACTTTTTGCCTTACCAATTGTTCGTCGCTGCGGAACTCCGAACTTCAATTCAGGCGGTTTTACCAACAAAAGGCGTGACATCACATACGCTTGTAATTCCTCTCTATGCGAGAACGTAAAGTCCAAGTGTGCATACTCAAACTCATCGTACGAGGCTTTGCACCCCGCATCTTTAAGCATCTCGTAGTGTTTCCTCACCATCGAGCGAGGAATTAGCTTATCCTTCAAACCCGCCACAAAATCCACCGGAATGTCGATGACTCCGTAGTGCGCCCCAATATCAAGCGGGTTCTGTGTCCCGTACACTTCAAAATTTGATTGCCCGCTCCCGAAATCAAACATGGTAAACTTCTTGAAGTGCATCATTTGGGCTAAGTGCTGTGCAACTAAAAACGAAATTCCTGGCATGTTGTTCATGTTATAATGCGACATCCCGATCGCGCCGACCCAATTTGAGCTGTCACCACCCACCAAGTAGCTCAACACTGTCTGCACCAAACCCCCGACGGCCGGGTAATTTTGAAAGTCGCGCGCGAGCTTGTTAAAAAGGCCCCGTAAAAACCTTGTAGGTATGTAGAGTCCCGGAATTAAGGGTCCCAAAATAGGCGCTAACATGGGTATCGCGTGCTTCAGGACCCAACAAACTAGTGGCGCCTCTTCGTGAAACCCAGCTGGCGAGAGGAGAACGAGCCGAGAAAGATAATGGGGTTTATCCTCTAACCTCTGCGTTACGACATACATCAAAATTGATGCACCACCTAAGCTGTGCGCCACACCACATAAGGAATAGGGCAACCGCTCGCCGTGAGAATTTACCGGGTTGGACATGCTCACGTCGTCTTTTATGTCTTTTAGATCGGATGTCTTAATTTCGTGTATCTTGCTTAGCATAGCTGGTATGTCTTGAGTGCCGTGTTCGTTCACCGAGTATCGCCAATAACTTTGAGCTGAGATGTTTCGGTTAACGTGCTCTTTAGATGCCAACCCTCGGAAGTTCCCCAGAAAGACATCATAACCTGCAGAATAGAAAAGATACAATTTCGGCTTTGAGCACAAATGAAAGAGCAAACACACTGTGACACCAAAAAATACCACATTTGGACTTTTTGCAATAATTTACAGAATGTTCTATGCTATGTGACCTGATATGTTTTAAAGCGCCACCTAATCCCTCTTTTTCACCATGCAACCTTTAAACTTTGTAGCAAAATAATTTCACTATGCTGGCTTTGATATCTAGATTGACCCATGACTAACAAAATAATATTTGGATGTACATGCGGCGTTTCAATTTGCATACCCTGATCATATGCAGCAAAAGCTTGGGAACCAACCACTCCACTGGAAACCCACCTACAGCACAGGTACCATAATATTTTTTTAATTAGAAGAACAATAGGGGGCCAAATGATACATGGTGGGACAAGGACAACAATGAGAGAATATATTTCAATTAATACTGCCGTATCCCCATCCAAATCAAACAGGATAATCTGCAAGTGGATAAACCTATTCAATGTGAAGATGTAATAATTGTGAGGTCCTCTCATCAACAAAGCCTAAATTCTGGTCCTTACCCCAAAGAAGAATCCAGTAAACCATGTTGCAGGTATAGCACCTTCTGTGAATTTGGTCTGCACCAAAAAATATAAGCTTCTTTAATTGTTGCATTGAATTCAAAGCGTGCACATGTTTCTAGGCATCCTCTCACACATGATCTCTTTTCAACAGGCAGCGCAAAACAGTACAAAAACATGATGCTAGTTTGTGGATTATCAAAGCAAACGAAGTGATTGAAGTTAAAAATTAAAAAGTCTTTGACATCTTGAGGATTCTTTACCTTGGAATTCTCTCAAGGTGCAGAACATAGCCATCTTCAGTAACCACCCGCAGTGCCTCATATGGATAACTGTACAGACCAGGAACCACAATATTCAAACAACCACCAAGAAGAAAAATTAGACTACTTGAATGGTGAATTCAAATGCTATTGAAGTTATCCTGTAACTCAACATGAGGTTTGGTTGGGAGTTAATTGTTATGTATACAACACCTTCCATGTTAGTAAGTTCCCGGTGCATGTTTGGAGGTCGTGTGGAGGTTTGAATCAAGAACATTCTACACGGTTTATTGAGGGTCAAACTCATGTTGGCATGCCCAAAAGGTCCTAAAATGAGTTTGGCCCTCAATGAACCGAAGTAGGTTGATCTCCATTCAAAATTCAAACACTATCTCGGAACTTGTGCCACAAGTGGAAAGATATTATTGATTTTGTATGCAAACAATGAATGGAGAATCATAGGGGACCAACTCCCAAAGGAAGGTCCTATTGAGTTTAAGAACAGCTCTAATGTGCCAAAACATCTGTTTGAAATCTGTAGTTTACTAGCTTTATGTCCAAGGTGCAAAAATATAATTCACCTACCCCAGACTTGTTATGACATCCTCACAAGTTCGCCCATCAGTGTTCAGGGTTCGTCCATTCTTGACCTGCTTCTGAGGAGCTGGATTTGAGTCACCCAGAGTTGCTGTGTCCACAACGTCATCAGCTACTGGATTGCTATCACTGAGAAAGAGCCATCGTAAGAGTCGTTTAAATGTCTGGAAGGGTGATAAACAATAATATATGTAGTTCCGCACAATCTCAAACAGCCGTTCAATGGAAAGTTGAATAACAAGTTGCAAATCCTGGAAACCCACCAAAGACCTCATTAATACAAATTCTTCTCATAATATGTTATCCTTCAAAATAAATTTCTAATACCCTGAACAAATCCTTCAATGCATTTCCATGAATCCCATATTTACCATATTTAAAATCTCAAGAAAATGTCACTTCATAGCCCCTCTTGAACATACCCCTTCATCTCAGGTGGTTCATATCTCTACAAGAGAATGATCCCCCAGGCAGGAGTTTGACTGGAAATTCCCACAACATGACTTATTAAAAAATTGCAGACCATAATATCAAACCTCAATAATCCCCCGCCGATAGTCTCCTGTCTGCTTGGGCATCATGTAATCCTTAACCCCACTGATTTGGCATCGGGCCAATTTGTACATACGATGGAAGCTCCCTGTACTGGAGTGGTGTACACTGGACGAACCTCTTGGTGTCGAAAGTGACGTCGGGCGTGAGCTCCTGCAAACAGTAAGAAATAAAACGTAAGTACCAACACGTTTACAGATATTGGAATCACATAACATTCTTCAGCAGTTGTACAACTCACTCTTTACGGTAGGTTATAATAATCTTCAATAAAGTTATCCTTCAAGTCAATGAGACTTTTGGTCAGGAGTTGATTGCTTTCCATGCTGAGTAAGTTTTTGGTGCATGCTTGCAGCTAGAGTGGAGGTTTGAATGAAGAACATTCTATATCGGTTCATTGAGGGTCAAACTCAATTGGCATGCCAAGAGGTGCTGAAATGCGTTTGGCCCTCAATGAACCAAAATAGGTTGCTCTTCATCCACATTCAAACACTACCTCCAGGCTTGCACCACAACAAGTGGAAAGAAATTAATGATAATGTATGAAAAACAACCAAATCATGGGTGACCAACTCCCGACAAAAAGTTCCAATGAAATAAAGGATAACTCTAATATCCTAGGATTCACATGTCTTGATTACGTAGCTCCATATCTGACTTAAGATGGCACTTCCTGCACTGGCTTTGTTTCCAATGAGACAATCTCCTTATTTGGAGGCAACATCATATATTGGAGATGAGGGTAAAAGAAGTGACAGAATCACTATATACTCCATGGACAAGGATTTCTCTCAATTTTTTTGGAGCCTACATTCTTGTGATTTTTTACATTGAGGCACATAAAAGGAAGGAAAGAAGGCTGTTCACCAGATCCGCAATGGCCAAAAGAGTTTTCGAACCATTCGCTTCACAAATGATCCATGGCGACGATGTCTGCTATAGCTGTTGGCTCGAGATATGTGTGAAGTAGTCGAGCCAGGGGAAGAAGGTGGTAAACTTTCATCATCCAATCCTGATTCGTACTCTGATTCGTACTCCGACTCACAGTCCGACTCGTAGTCATGTATGAGTGAGTTGAATGAGGAAACCCCCCTGCAACAACAACAACAACAAAAGAAACAGCAACAAGAATGTCATCATCCCATCATCAACCAATTTGCATACTAGAAATTCGATACAACAAGTAGTCCAACTTCTTTCATTTCTCTATTACATCCTGCAATTCCTTCAGAGAAAATCAGAGGAATCTGCTAAAACCTTCAAAATATTTTTGGTATTGTCTTGTCTCACTTAATCCTACAGCCTCATGATTGACAAGGCTGCACGCGGACATATTGATCCGTAACACAGCAAGGGACTTTTTTGTTGAGTTCATCCTTTGATTGGTGTCATCAAGCAAACCTTTCAGAAAAGGCAAGAATGAATGGCCAAAAATAGATATATAAACTGGGTCATTCATTCAGGATATGCCTTCATATTTCCTTCTGGAGTTGTTACGTTGATTGGACTTACCGAGCAAGACTTTCAGAAATGGCAAGAATGAAAGCAAAGAAAAAGTGAAATTAGCTTAAAAACTGGGTCATTGAACAGCACATTTCTTCAAATTTACTTCTGGATTTGTTGGGTTGTCAAGACTTTCAAAAAAGGCAAGAATAAAAGAAAGAAAGAATAGAATTAGCTGAAAACTTGGTTGTTCATCACATGTTAGCTAAATTAGTTCAAAAATTCAACTTCAAGCTTGGCTTACTCTTCCATCCAGCTGGGTAAGCGAGGGCCTCGAAGAGTTGGCCGCAATTCCCATCCTTGAATTCCCTCCAAACTGGATTTGGCAGGAAGAACCGCCAACAACATCGCAGAAAACCCATTCACACATCGCACTGCTGTGTTGAACGACTCCTGGCTCACGGTCTTTATGGATCTGCGTTGCATTGCATTGCCCAAAACATGGTCACCAACATTTTACTCATCACAAACTTGGTTGCTTTATAATTCATCAATTCGTTGAAGCTTGAAGCAGTGCTATATGGCAAAAATACTATGAAAGTGTCAGCTCTATTCAACCCTAGTTAGATGACTCTGGAATGTTTTGAATGCACATACATGGGTCCACTGAGACACCACCGAGAATTTCTTGCCACTGATTAAGAAAAATTTACTTCTCAAAACTGCCACTTCGACCACAATTTGAAGGCATTTTTGACAAAGCCCCGGTTTTAAAACTTACTCTTTGGCAATCCCGAGGACATTGTCGACCAGCCTGTGTATCATGGCTACTCTTGTCGACCGATTTCGAAACCCCTGCAATTGGTTTCCGCTATTGGCTTTCCATTTTCAGTGCAAATAAGGGTTAAAGAATGTGGGGGAGATTCTACTACGGTCTAACTTCAAGGTTGAAGTTGGGCTAATAGAGTTGCCCTATTTTGGAGCTCAGGTTTGATCTGGAACAAGGTTACCAGTAATCGGATGCTCTCACAATTCAATTCATTCCACATGAGTAGCGCCACAATTGAATCGAAAAAGTGGTCGGTGACAAACAAAAATTTGGAGCAACAAATGCCGAACCTTCTAGTACCTAATTAATTAATTAATTGAGGAGCTGAGTCCCAAAATTCAGTTTGTGTAAGCATGATGAATCCCCTGTTCTATCCATTTTCTTACACTACGCGAAGTTGGAAAGCTTGCCCAATTCCAATTCAAGCCTCTCTACAACCCTAGCAGCCAAGAAACCCCATCCTCAAAACTTGCCACCGACACCAAGATCGCCCCAAAATTGGGAGACTCGAACTCAACACACTTGGAGCTCCAGAAACTCAATTTGTCAGCTAACTTACTAGCTCTCGTGATGCAATTTCCAGAGGCGCGGCAACATGCAAAACCCAAGAAGGAATAAATCTACCGAGTTTCATAGTAAGCCTATTACCCCCTCAAAAACCCACCCACTATAACTTCCATCAATAAAAAATGCTCGAATTCCAAAGTCTGCTCAAATTCGACTTGAATGGGATTTGTACCGATGACCCTATTGGAATTATGGGAACATGCGAACCCAAGAAAAAATTTACTGATTCCAAGCCTAACCCCTCAACTTAAACTCACCATCATCATAACTTCCATTAAAAAAATGGCTCCAACTCCCAAAACTGCTCAAATTCGACTTGGAATAGAATTTGAGGTAAAGAATCTCACAAATGAGCTTCAAACAGGAGCAATTCAAGGTAACTTAGGAGGCTCAGAGGAACTTAGAAGAAGAAGAAGGAGGAGCAGAAGAAGAAAGGCAAGATAAGCATCCCAAATAGAGCGAAAATGAAGTTTGAGAGAGAAAGAATAGGGCAGATAAGCTTGGGTGTGATGAGTCGGTCTGTCACGGTGGATTGCGCAGTGATGATTGAATAATTTCACGAATATAAAGATTGGAGGGCAATGTGGACAGGTATGATTGGCTGCTTCGACTGCAAATTGAAAATCGTCCGACAAGGATGCGCGGTGCATGTGGTGGAGCTCCTCGCAGTTTGTGCCCCGCTGGAAGCTTGCGAGACTTCCACGCAGCCTTCCAATGGTTGAATGAATGTTGTCACCTGAACTTGAATCTTCAAGTGTTGAATTCGGTTTCAACTTTTTACTTATTTATGATTCAATGCTTTCATGATAGTGCGAGGAAGAGCCTGGGCAAGATCTTTAGACTATCATGCACAAATAGTTTATATTCATTCTGAGAATGTTCACCACCTTCATATATTATGTTCCGTGTTGCGATTGGGTCATCTATGAATAAAACATCGAGGCCTTTTGACTTTGACATACGGAATACTAGACCAATAAGACATGGTAGAGTGGACTCAAATATCGTGTGAGTTGCTTATGACATAACATTACTTCTTGCTTTTTTATCTGGGGAAGTCTAGAGTCAAACTTGAATCCATGGGCTTTCATTCTTGGGTCATCACCAAGAAAGAACATATTTCGGATGCGGTGACTTGGGTCTGCAGTCTGGCAACACACACGGCCCCCGAGAATGATCCAAGGCTACGTCAAGCTGAGTATTGTTTATTTTGCAAGGGTGGCCCAACATAAGAGAAGTATGATGCTATTGAAATTCTCAAGATTCTTGGCACTAGGGGTGTAACACCCTAGTGTTGAGTAATGTTATGAAAAATCACTTGAACACCTTTAAGACAAATATAGAGTAGTATTTATGAGTGTTTTATTATTCAATGTAGTCTCCTAAATGTGGACAATTGTAAAAATTTATGTTAGACATTAAAGCCAAATATTTCATGGCCACATATTCCACATGAAAACTAACTATTAATAAAGTCCCTTATTACAAGCCCAAATCTAACACGGGTCCCAAATTCCAACTGAAAGTTCATAAGAGAAATATGCCAAAGTAACAATAAAAGCATGAATATGTGACTCTTAATTTTTTTGAACCGAATTTCTAAGCTATAACTTGTGCATCTTTTGCGCCTTTGTTTTTATAGATAACGTGCTTTGAAAAGGGAGTTTTTTCACCATGACGCCACAAAGTAACTTAGAGTGGATCAAGCGGCAAGCCATCTAAAACCAAAGTGCTTCAAAGTGCTCCAAAGATTCCCTCTGTATCTCACGCATTGGCCCCTAGTCATTGGGAACCCAAATCGAAAGTCGTCATGAATATTCAACCAATATCGCTTTCAACTGTAAGACATAATAAAAGAAAATTAGTCTTGCTCCTGATTCAATCTTACTATTCTTTCATGACAAACTCTCATAATGTTTACAGATTCAGGATTTCACTGCAAGCAAGAGAAGACTCTTTGACAACTACATTCTATATTGTATTTAGTGTAATACGGTATTCTAGGTCACTGTGGTAACGTTTCTAATAACATTTTAAAAAATTAAGTTTACAATTAATCTTTTCTAATGACACTACATGGACGGTTTAAAAATGCTATTGAGCAAGACGAATAGAATTGGTGACACTAAGTACAAAATTTAGTGTACTAAGATGTTTTTTTCAACAGAGTAAGTTCTGATGATTAAATTATAAGTCAGAAACTTATTCTGAAATATCATGAATATTCGCCAATCTCTTTCTTCAACTGGCACGAAAATCAGGCTCCTGGATTTCTGCGTCTAATTTCTTTGATGACAAACATGAAAATCATGTGCTTTCATGTTTGCGAAATTTCGATTCCGGTGACTGCAAGCAAGAGAGTTTTTTTGATAACCACGCAGCTGTGCACAAACGAAATGCTGATTGAACTGCAAGCCAGAATTTTTTTCTGAAGCAATCAGAATATATTCACCAATTTTTTAATTCCACCAACACATAAAACCAGGCTCATGAATTTCTCATTCGTCCACAAACATGAAAATCCTGCTCCCATGGTGATAGCAAAATTTTAATTCTACTGCAAGCAACAAGAAGAGTCTTTTGACAAACGTGAAGCTGTTCACAACAAATTTATGAGGATTCGGTCCGAGACGACCCTAAACTACCGGATAATGGTGGAGGGATACCCAAATCTCAAGGAAGAGGTTGGCGGTTCGAATCCCGGCTATGAAATCTCCTCTCTACCTGACGGAAAACTTGCCAGGTGGCCAACTACCTCCTGTGCTTTGGCGTTGGCCTGTCGGCCTTCTGTCTCAAAAAAAATACATAAATAAAAAATAAAAAATATGAGGATTAATCTGCAAGCCAGAGAAATTTCTTTTGAAGCACGGTTCGGTGCAAGAAATTCTTTGATTCCACATGAGATTCTGTCTTAAATGAATGAATGGTAAATTTGGAGTGTGGCCCGCGGATTGCATGGAGTGACTTGAAAGTCTGTTTGTGCGATGCCTGTGGTGCACTCTAAGCGATAAGATTCATCATATGAAAATCCAAATTTAACCTTCGAGTCAGCTCAAGATTCCTCAAAGAGAGGATAGATTTTCCCCTCATTCTGTGGAACCTGACGGTTTTTTGGAGTTGAAGGAATCTTTGTATTTGCATCTGCGAGGACCATGTCCTCACAAGTTGCAACATCCATGTTGATTCATTCATCAGCACCGACACCTAGTTTTGGGGTGCATTTTATTATCCCAATTGCACATTGTTGAGGTTTAGGTGGGGCACTTAGTGCATTTTACAAACAACATGCAATATATTATAGGGAAGATCATATCCAACATATTTGGGCTATATAACATTAAAGTCAAAATCAACCTAACCCAAAACACCCCCCTTAAGAAAAAAAGTAAAATATTCCCACGCATGGCATAAAGTCCCACAATACAACCATTTAGAAAGCAACCAATCAACACTACCCTTACCAATAGAACTATACGATACCCATCCCCTCAAATATAATCCCCAACAATGCATATGCACCAATGGTTCATTTATACCCCCCGACGAAAATGGCATAGGCAACATGGCCGGATCAGGTGTATATTGCCCCGCCAACAACCTACGGATTGCAAAAAGACTCCCAAGATTACAAAACATACTCAGAGCCGAATTAAACGCCATCCTAATAGCAATACAGGGTACAAAACACCACACGCAAGATGCCCACATCTTCACGGATAGCCTTAATAGTATATATCTACCACATAACCACATACGACACCCATCTTCCCAACATAATCACCTGGATAAACTACTCATTGTTGCTATAGTAAACCAAATAACCTGGTCCACACACAAAATTACAATTCAAAAAGTCAAAGCACACACAGGTATAATAGGAAATGAAATTGCGGACCAACTAGCAAATAGTGGAGCCCTCCTAGACAAACCCACCAATACTCCCCAAATACATACGGCCCATACTACACCATACTGGCTCAACGGGGTCCCAACCAGTACTCATATGGGCACTATACACAACCTACAAGCATATATCAACAAAGAACACAGGAACCAAGAATTAAGATTGGCCCAATCCAAATTCACATATGTAGACAAATGGACATCCAACGACCAAATCAACCACAAACTCTCCAACCAATTTTGGAAAAATCTTGGGATTACAAACACCCAAATCACACAAACTCTAAAATTCCGATACGCCCAATATATGGGTAACCACTGTAAAAGTATATTTTGGCCTAACTTACACCCAAATCCAAACTGTACACTATGCCCCAATAATGCCATAGACACATGGCCACACTTACTATCTACATGTTCAAACCCCCACATAAAGGGTCTACGTATAGCACGTCACAATAAAGCAGTACACCAAATCACACACACCCTACAATTAAATAAACATACAAGATATTACAGACTCATCAACGCATGCAACCAAAATTCCAGACCCCAAGATAGCACAGTTCCACATTGGTTACACCAATGCACATGCCCCACTATACCATGCACATGCCTAGCCAGGCTTAGACCGGACATACTATGTGTTCTAGGTGCCCCCACAGACAGCCAACCCCCCCCCCTTAACGCCAACCCCACCAAATGTCATACAATTCATCGAATTCACTTATTGTTATGACAAATTCCCAAACACAAACCACAACGAAAAAACCACTAAAAACAACCCACTCATACAAATACTTAGAACAGTCGGCTGGAAAGTCAACCCCCTCATCACCATCATAGCAGGTGTTAGAGGAGCTATCCATGAACAATCAATTAAAGATTTAGAAAAACTCAAAATACCCAAAAATGAGATCAAAACACTCATGAAACGATTACACCAAAATGCCATTAAATACCTCACATACCTAATACTAAATAAAAGGAAACTAGACAATAAACAACCCCCCGTAGACCCGCCTAGATGTTAGGTTCCACGCTTACTAAAGGAGCCCACCTTCCGAGAGGGAGGAAGAACACTTACTATGACGCTTGGTTAAACATGAACACGGTACATAGGAACGGGCTCCCATTCATGTTTGGGTATGAACTAAACCCCGATGTTACTTTTATTTATTATAGGGAAGATTCAATTCATTTGAAATAAAAATTCATAAAGGAATTCTAAATAATGAAGGGCCCATTAAAAGTAGACAATCCCATTACAAGTAAACTAGACATGTATAAAATGTGGGTCGTTGCCTTTTAGTAGAATTAATATAGGGGTTAATTATAAGGATCCTAGGGTTTATATTTAGTGTGATCTGGTTGAAAGCATGTTGCACGTTGGATAAATGAAAAATGCATTCGACGTATGTGGGAAAAGTTGTAATTGTGTTTTGTAATATGATCCTCGAGCACAAGTTTTCTGCAATGACTTGTATGGAGCCGTGTTTGCAATAGTATGTATGGACATGGTTTTTGCATGTATGCAATGGTATGGATGGATGTGGTTTTATGCATGGACAAGGATTACTTTTTATTACAGAAGGAATATAAACAATAATAAATTGCATTGGCATGGGAAATATAAGTAATGATAGAGTGCAAACAAATAGGTCATTTTAGAGAATTAAGTAATTACATGGAACCTTCAATTCTTGCTTTGGAAGTAAATAGCCCCTAGACACGTATCCCTCTGTTGCACGTGGTGCACAAAAATCCTATAGAGTGCCCCACCCATGCATTAAGGTAGGCATGTGGCCCTATTGCGGGGGCTTCTAACATCACAAACACTTTTGTCCATTGGATTGGATCCAAAATTGTCTCATCCAATTAGCAATCACCAAGTCATGAAGATTTTCTTTTTGAGTTTTGGATCGGAGTTGAGATGCAAAAGCGATTAGAAGTGGGGCAAGCATGGTAAAGTGGACCAAAAAAGTGCTCCGGTATACTAAAACCATAATTTTTTTGGTCAAAGGCCTATAACTAGTAGCAAAGCGTTATTTAAATTGGATTTTTTTTATGATGACCTCTATTGTTGTGTTAAATACTCAAATGTAGAATATCAAGTTGAGATCTTCAATACTTAGCATCTAAAGTGATGCTCAAAAGCAAATGATTGAGTCTGGTTTTGGAAATAGATTTCATGACCTTAACTATTTTGAAGTTGGTTGTTTTTTTATATTCCTTGAATTCATTATCTACTTGAGGGCATCATCACAAAAAATTGTAGAAAACCATCAATTAAATGTAATTTTATCATATTGTAAACAAATTCTAGATAGACACTTGTTCAATATCACCTACTCACACACCACTTGCACCATCTTCTAAAATATATAGACTTTTCTTGGAATTTTTTTGTCATCATAAATTGCTTGGCTTTGTAGATCAATATGTTTTAAAAATGTCTATGATTTTTTTCTTCACAAAACTCAAAGTTAGTACATAAAATTGAATCACTTTCACTTAACACTAAGCAAGGATCAGGATTTGTCCACTTTACCATGCTTGCACCCAAGTCAAAGTGAAGATTCTATGTCACATGAGGTGATCATATAGGCCCTTCCAATTGTATGAACTATAGAAGCTGCATTGAGGTTATGTTTACACTAATGGCATTCGGCCATGGCTCTTAAATGACCATGGTACCTCGCTTATTGGATGAGAGCCTAGGGAAGACTATGAACTATAGCCCAATCTTTTGGGGATCACAAACCCAAATGGGATCATAAAAAGTCCTCACAATTTTTTAGTTAGATATGAGAATGCATCATGAAGGAGAGAAGAAAGAAATTTTTTTGTAGGTTTTGTTTATGTATTGGTGTTTGTGTATGTTAATTTAGAATCCTTTGAGGCAGACTTGTGAGGTTATAATCTGATTTTTGGTGGCTTTGTGTGTTGCCTGCATGGTTCTCATTCAGGTTAGAGGTAAGAGCTGGGGGCACTGTCGGATCCGACAGACCCCTTTGGGCAGATATGTGCACCTTGCTTTTGATTTTCGGGAGATCCAGGGTTAGAGCTGGGGCAAACTTGTGAGGTTATAATCTGATTTTTGGTGGCTTTGTGTGTTGCCTGCATGGTTCTCATTTAGGTTAGAGGTAAGAGCTGGGGGCACTGTCGGATCCGACAGACCCCTTTGGGCAGATATGTGCACCTTGCTTTTGATTTTCGGGAGATCCAGGGTTAGAGCTGGGGCAGACTTGTGAGGTTATAATCTGATTTTTGGTGGCTTTGTGTGTTGCCTGCATGGTTCTCATTTAGGTTAGAGGTAAGAGCTGGGGGCACTGTCGGATCCGACAGACCCCTTTGGGCAGATATGTGCACCTTGCTTTTGATTTTCGAGAGATCCAGGGTTAGAGCTGGGGCAGACTTGTGAGGTTATAATCTGATTTTTGGTGGCTTTGTGTGTTGCCTGCATGGTTCTCATTCAGGTTAGAGGTAAGAGCTGGGGGCACTGTCGGATCCGACAGACCCCTTTGGGCAGATATGTGCACCTTGCTTTTGATTTTCGGGAGATCCAGGGTTAGAGCTGGGGCAGACTTGTGAGGTTATAATCTGATTTTTGGTGGCTTTGTGTGTTGCCTGCATGGTTCTCATTCAGGTTAGAGGTAAGAGCTGGGGGCACTGTCGGATCCGACAGACCCCTTTGGGCAGATGATCTATTTATAGGGTATTAATTAGAAACATTAACTTTGTTTGTTGCACAGTAGAAAATTACTACACAATAGTTATGCAAAAGCAACCTTCTATAGTAGCTCCAAGAATCCCATTTCGAAGTAAACATGAATGGTATTAAAATATGTATTTTAAATAAATTGTCATAGGTTGTCCCCCATGCGCTACACATTCCGCCTGGCCATTCAAGAGTTGTCCAAACTAATTACCCTACAATCCCAACCAACATTATGCATACTTGCCATGTGGGTTTCCATGTAGATTTTCAATCTTTGAAAATGATATTGGTTGTAGTCCTCATGTAAACCTAAAGCAAGGGCCCATGACACTCTCAACCATTGAGAGTTCAAGGATTCTCAAGAACCGTGGCAAAATGGCGTTTGTGTAAACAGGCCATGATATGTGCAATTAGGGTGCTCTTCGCTAAGTTATTGACATTCCACACTATTTTTTATATTTATTGTCACAGTAACAATTTACAAAACAAAAATACTCTTGTTGCTATATGGTTTTTATGATTCAATTTTGACTCAAGATAATTTGCATGGGTATAAAGCAACCTATTCGTGAAGGCAACCTAAATGCACATATCAATGTAGATGTTGATTAATGAATTTGAGCACATCTAGTCCAATCTCATTACAACACATTGAGTCTTATTGGTGACAAGTCTTGACCACAAGCCTTGCACTATTAGAAAAATATGCCAAAAATAACCGTAGCCGAAATTGGTTGCGGTGTGTTTTGACCAGCCTGATTTGCAGTCACTAAACAACTATAGATTTGTTTTTTTGGTTTAGCGACTGAAATTTTAGGAAATTGGGGGCGTATAATATATTTTTGGAATGGTCTTGAAAATACCTTTCCAACGGCATATTATATGACTAGTCATTTTAAAAATTGAAGTCGCAGAATGAAAAAGAAAAATATGTAGTTGTTTAGCGACTGCAGATGAGGCTGGTCAAAGAAACCGCAGCCGATTTCAACTGCGGTTTTCTACTAGTGTTGTCACATATGTGAGTCAACATTTGATCCCATGTTGTTTTAGTTAAGCCATTTTGATTTGCCTTGGTATGGATGACTAATCTATAAGGTAGAAAAACCAAAAACTATGAATGACCACTTTTGGTGTACGGTAGAATGATTCTTGTGTGGACCCAAAATGGCTAATTGTAGAAGTGGTGGCCCAAAAAGGATGCAATGATAGGTGGGATGCAGTGACTGGACAAACAGGTGTTCACACCACTTGCGATCATTTTTGGGTGCCATTGAGTTGACCATTTTGTGTGGATTCGTATGCAGAGTAGGATATTCGTATGTAGAGTATTTGATGCTCAAATAGGGAGACTCTATTCTACATTGAGTACGGGGTTTGACTTACTTGCCTCTTTGGAAAATGTAACAAATTATTTACATGGAATAAAATTATGAAACAACTTGCATTCCTCATCATTTCCTCTACTCCATCTCTGAAAAATATTGCACAATTTTCAAGCCATTATTTCCAGCGAAATCGGCTATTTTCATTGTTTTTTGTATATCTACCTTAGAGTCATGCTTTAGTCATGGGGAGTTGTCATCCACATTTTTGGATGGAATCTATTCATTTTGGAAATTTTGTTAGTGGTTAGCTTGAATCTTCTCTATAAACTCTTATTCAATAAGCATGCATTGAAATTAGTGCTCTTAAAGTAAAACAGAGAATTAGTGAGCTTACGGATGGATTGTTTCTAACTATTGCCGGGAAATAGCAAAGTGTTGATTGAGAGCTATAATAGACATGTGCAAAATGTGAAGAATTAGGAAACCCTTTTTGAGCTTGGCCATGAACATACGCATCTTTTGAGAGCCGAGCCTCTTGTTGTTATATCTCTGTAGAGAACCTGTAGTAACACTAGTGATTGATCATGTGATTCATTAGGTGAGTCTTCATGTGATCCATGCTTTGAATAGTTCCTGAGTTTGCAAAACCACCAAATTTAGAACTTTGGAAATCACAAGAATGACTTAGATTAAAAGTCCTTGAGAGCTTGCATACTAGAGAAGGAAAGATGTGAATGCATGGTCCAAAGGTATTCAACAAGTACTTCATTTGTAGTAATTCAAGGAAATCCAAGGACTTTGTTGATCAGGGAAGAACTTTGTTGACTATGTTAAGGAATTTAAAGGACTTTGTGTGCAAAGCAACATTGTTTAAAGTAAAGTACTTACAAGGAAAGCAAAAATTTCAGGATTACAAGTAAAAATCAGGAGTTTCCAAGTAATAATGAAGGACCTTATGCAATTGGGCAGGACTATCCAAAGTTCCTAAGTATTCGCAGGAAGAGCTATACATCATGAATTTTTTTTTTATTAGTTTCAGGAGCCCATTAAAGTCACCAAGGACTTGAACATAGTCATGATAAGTCCTTATACATGCAGGTGTAGTCATTAGGATTGTATTTCAAACTTTTGTATGAAGTAACAAAGTAAACGAGTTTGTCAAATCAAACTCAAGAACTCAAAATAAATGAGGATAAAGGAGTATATGAATGCTATTAGGACAAAGATAGACTGATCATTGGGTTGACTTATTTGTTGCCCAAAAAACTCCACAAAGAAAATACAAAAGAAGGTGTACATATCAAGATTGAGGAGGTCTATTGTTGGAGGGAAGAAATGTAGCAGTCCACCCATGCTCTTCATACGAAGGTCCTATTCCCCATGTTGTGAGGCATTTGATATGAAATTGTTTTCCACAATCAAGAAAAAAATGCTCATATGATCTCCTAGCATGTTCTTTAGAGCATCATGGATGGTAGGTATGGCCACAACTAGCTGTCAAATGCTCATGACATTCATACTATAACTACAAACAAGGCAAGGGTTAAGATTGGATGTTCTGTCTTTTGAGTACTCTAGATGTGGGGATAGGGATTGAGGATGGGGGGTTGCACCCCCACCCTTCTCCATTCTCAGAAGTTGATCCTCAATCATAGGAAGCAATGACTCCAAAGATTTGAGGATGGCAGAAATATGATCATATTCCTTCCCTTCTAAGCCCGGACCCTCATGTTTAGCATCACACACTTTTTGTTAAATCTAAACTTCTTTATAGCATACCTTTCAGTCATCCCTTCATAAGACTTTTGGCATTCTAACTCTTTAAGAGTTTCTACAACCTACTTCAAGGAATCCCTCTTTTGAGCAATTTGGGAATTGAATTGCCCAATATCAACGCCACTTTATCTGATATCCAAACAAGTAGATTTTTGCGCTAAAATGTCTTCAAGCACCTTCCCTAAGTTCTAAATAATAGCCTTGGCCACAGTAACCTTAACTTCGGACTTCTCAAACTTGGCCATGGTTGCATTGCAAATAGCCTCCTGTTGGGATAGCAACAAACAACTCCTTCAAGCCCCTGAAATCTTATTCTCCTTCTACTTTAAAATCCTCTGCCTTTCTCCTTTGAAGTTGGACATAGTTGCTCTTTACTAACCAAGGTGGCATTCATAGACTCAATGTCCACTTGAGACCATTTAGGAGGTGGTAGCGAATTTGCAAGGGTTGTTTTCCCCCTACCCATTCTAGCCTCGAACATGACTCTAAGGGAAAGGGGTGCCACCTTAAACAGGAGCACTAGAACAACTATTAGTGACAACTCAAGACCTAGATTTCCAAACACTCATGATGTCCTGACAACACCCCAATAGACCCCTACTCACATTGTTTTCTATCGATGGTTTTTTGCTATCAAAGAAGGCACCTTCTCTATGAGCATGAAGATGTACAACATAAGCTGCCCAATTGACATCAATACCCCTACCCTCAAAGAGACCCCGAGCAAATTGTAAGGTAAGTTCGTTGTTAGTGATCTTTATCTTAGAAGTTACTATGTAATACAACTCTTCCACTTGTTTGGCTGCTTCCGGAGTGAGCCTATGATCGTAGCGCCACCTATTCTTACCGGATTAAGGCCAAATGCTAGTGCCAACTCCTCCTTGTTGATATCCTTCTTCGAAAGCTTCAACACATTTAGCCATGTGTTGTACAGACCCCTAGTGACCTCAAACCATTGAGGGGTTCTGAAGGTCACCATAACTCTGCACCTACAAAAGGTTCCATCATTTAATTTATCAATAAGAAACACCTTCAACTCCAAAGAAAACAACCATAGATACAACAATAACATGCTTGGACCACAAAAACTACAATAATGACATAATGTGATGACGAAACCCTAAAACTCAATGTACTTACTTGTGTCAGTTTCTACGCAACATTGTTCATGCAAAATGAAATTAGCATATTCCTAATTAAATAATCCTAGAAGGCAGAGTTTGGTGGGTAAGAAAGAAGAGGGAGATTGCATCTTCAAACTCAAAGTTGGTGGGAAGCTTTGCTGAAAGTTGAAGGAGGTGTGGAAAATGGGTGAGCGCCACAACAACGATAAGTGTGGAAACAAACAAATGGGAACGCCTAGTCGTTTGAAGAAAAGTAGGGCCAACTCATGGTTATAGAACCTCGGTCAATATGATTAAAGGAGCAAGATTTTTTTCCATCAATAATTAATTATTAATATTAATGTTAACAAATAATAATAATAATAATAATAATAATAATAATAATAACAACGTCAAAGTTAGCACGTCATATTCTTTGGTTACTTTGTCCCAAAAGTAGTACCCCAATCATAAATGGACCCTATCATCATATGCTATTTTTGATGTGGTTGGGTTGTCATGGGTTTCCCAATAAGATCGACCCCATGTTGGCATCTACATGATTGTCAATTGATGCCAAATGTTAAATCCTTGTTTGGCTAGGTGTTGGGAAAGTGAGGCTCCTTTATTGACTAACCAAGAGTGGTGGGCAAGCTGTAGTTGAAAGACCATAATTCTATGGAAAATTTTCCAAATTCGGCCAACAAAATATAGTAAGTAGTCAAAGAACACAGTTTGACGTAAGACATCATATGCATCTTCATGCCCTTCTTGAAAACCTTCCTAACAAGAGTGCTTCAAGTCATTGTCAGCTCCAACTTTGACTTTCTTCAAAATGACTTGCCTTACATTGCGAAGTTCTGTGAAGCCATTTTCAACCGGACCTCCAAGCCAAAGTTGGTCGTCTTTCAGAAGTTTTGTGCACAACTCCAGCTCTAGAGCAAGGACACATGTTGAGTCCGATCTCTCAATTTCAGAGCACTTTCCATCCATCGATCATTACAGCACTCATGTACAAACCTCTCAACCTCCTTAGCAACTCGACTCAAATTTCTGAAAATGCCCCGCACTTGTGGTTGTTTTGAGTACCTTCTGATTGAAGATATTGCTGTGCGTCGATTACAGTGGACGTAAGTTTGTCCGTTAGATGCCGACACTGGTTTACGTGAATCTGTGGAGATTTGGAACTATTTGACGAGATCATATCTTCAACTTCGTACGCTTTACTGCCAGCTCCAAATCAGAAGCTTCATCTTCTAAAAAAATCACCAGTATTGAATGTCAGTTAATCAAGCTGAAGATGAGTGAAAAAAGGGTGATCATTCAAGAAGCGGGGCTCTGAAAAGTCAGGTCCAACTTAGAGATTAAAGTTGGTCAACAGTTACTAACTATGTTCGAAAGAGAGAAACTCCATGCCCTCAGCAGCTGATTTAGAACTACTTGAACTCATATCTTCACCTTCCTTCATAGGCCTTGCTTTATTGCCAGCGTTTAAATCAGAAGCTTCATCCAATGCACCACAATGAGCAACTCCTCTTCTTCATCAACTGCTGCTCTGAGTGCCTGCAATCAGGCCACTAGACCTGATTTATCTCATAAAATTAATTTAAATGATCAGTCAACCAATCAACATCTTTAAAAACATTGCCGGGGCAATTATATCAACCTCCACTCGCCGATTTTACCTTTTGTTAAGGTGTCTCCTTGGCTGTGCTTACAACGGTCCAGAACAATATCCAGTGCTTTTCCCTGCACAAGACTATTCCAAACAATGTTTGAGCTTTAGTGTGGGCCTCAATTCATAATGGACCCACGACAATCAACATTAGACTTATTTTTGTGAGCCACAATACTGATAATGAGCATCTATAGACCAATGTGGGTCAATACTATCAGAACATAAAATACCAGTTGATACTATTACAAGACAATTAAACATCTATGTCGCCCACGGCAAATATGTGGCGCAGTAGTTCTCATGCCACGCTAAATTAGAGAGAGGTAGTGTACTGAAAAGGTAATATCAGAGAGGCTTTGTGATACCCAGAAACGTCCATCTATAGCAAGGAATGTTTTACTTTGAAACCGTCAGAGACCCAACCTGGATCCTCACGCAGATGTGAATCTCAAGAACAACAATGCACGCAGACTGTAAAACAACGCTGCACCAAGAATCTAAATTCTGACAAGACATCAAGTGAGTTCCAAGGCACTTGCTGCTCCTCTTGGAAGTCGTGGGTACAATCAAGCATTAAAGCAATTACAGTTTTGATCGTGAGGTTCAGAAATTGCTTAGTGTTTCGTCACAACGATCTAACCAGGACAAACGAGCACACCAAACACCGGTCTCTCGTGATTAAGAAGCACTAATCCGACCCCTCAAATCTGTGATTTACCACCGGTATTTGATCTTCAACCACAACACAAAATGGGGAACGGTCAGGAAGATACACCCATTCTCTCTCATGATCAAGTTCAAGTTCATTTCCTATGAAGTACTAAGCCCACGCAGAACCCAGAAGCTGTTCCAAACGGAGCATTTTGGAGAAGATCGAATCACCGATTTTTGATGTCCAACCACAAAACAAACCAAATGGGGAACAGGCCAGTCCACGCATTGCAAAACCTTCACAAGTAAGCGAACTCACCTGCTTGCACCATTTTTTCTCATTTTTCGCAAGGCTATTGCAATGTCGAACTAGGCCTTATGTGGCCACTCTCGGGTGCATTGCAACTTGCCACACCAGGATGGGAAGATATTTTGTGTAAGAGTAGACTTATATAACAAACTTGAGAAGGTAATTTTGTTTTAGCTCCGAATGTTGATCAGTCCACGCATTCCAAGACCTTCACATGTAAGCAATCTCACCCTTGCATCTTTTTCTTTTTCTTTTCTTTTCACTCGGTTATCGCAATATCACCAAACTTGTGATTGAGCTTAAATTCGTACGTGACCCTGCAGGGGGCAAGTACGAGTAGGGCAAGTGCAGAATCCTCCACACACATGTTCAACCTCATGTTGACAACTCCAGATCATCAAGTATCCCTTTCCAACCGCTGAACTCCCACATCAGAATTCTCAAGCTTGAACAACCACAAAAGATGACAGAGGGGAATCCGCAATTAATTGCTCTACGGGAGGGCGGGGGAGGGTGCAGTTATCCTTGAAGGCTACACCTACTCCCGGGGGGTGCACTCCATTGTCAAGTTGAACACCACGTGCGATAAAAATAAATCTACTTTTTACATAAAGCATCACCAAAATGGGTCAAAATTTTATCAAATTTTTTTCATGAGTAGATATACACGGTATCTAGTACATAGTAAAAAATGGTAGCCAAATTTGATGATTTTTTTTTTAAATAAAACATACCGTTTCTAACTAGAATGACGCAAAATTGAACTAAAACAATTACTATAAAAATGAAGATAATTAAAATTTTCAAAAAATATAAAAAAGATATTATCAATGGTTATGTATATGTAGAAAAATATCATAATTTTTAAAATTATCTATGGCATATAATATAGGGCAGCAAACTTTTATTGCACGTGGTTATGAAATGTAACGGGGTGTGATCGTCCCAAGCACCTACTTGATTCGTAACACTGCCAACATTGGTTCTATAGTCACACACCTAGTTCAGAGACTAAGGGACACCTTGGATGATTCCCCACCTCCTAAGGATGTAGCAACAATCCCTAAAGACCTTCCAGACACACCTAAGACTAGGCGAGGGCAAGAAGAAATTTGACCAGAAACATAAACAAAAAGGCCCAAGCCTTATTTGCGAGGGAAATGAAGGATTCATTGGCTAATGGATGGCCAAATATAATCAAAGTTTCAAAGAATCAAATTGACTTGAAGGTCAAATGACACGTTGTTGCTAAGGAGGTTGCACACAAACTTCCTAACTTGAGAAATGAATGATGGAAAAAATATTTCATATTTGACAAAAGTAAGATTCATAGATATTTGAAGGCTCAATATAAGTTTGACCTTCCTCTGAAACTGAAGCGTATAGACAAGTATTTATCATGTCATTTGCACACTTCAAAAGCCATCTAAAAAACACATTGGGTAAAGTTAGGAGAGCTCTAAAGACATCACAATTGTCCTCCAGAGGCATGGGCAATATTAATCAAATGGCGGTCTACTAAAGCTTGCCAAGAGGAAGTTGCGGATATGGCTAGCCGCAGGTCAATGGTACAAAATCCTTGTAAGACGGGGCACAAATTGTTGGTTGATAGAATGGATGAGGAGGTGAGTCATAATATGAGTTTTCTATTCAATTCAATCTTTGAATTGTAGAACTCATTATCTCCAAATAGATTTTTGTAAAGGAGGTGTTAAGGTGATGTGGTACAATGTAATTGTTTAGTCTAAAATTTTTTTTGGTCTACCACGCAAATAGGTAGTTGGATTTTATTTAATTATTTTTCTTAATTGACCCATATATTTGATTATCGTGTGGTTAGGTCATGACAAAATAACAAACGCCAAGGAGAACCATGGTAAACAAAGGCTAGGCTATGTCTATTTTATTTTATTAAGTACTTCACACTCAATATTGAACACAGTGGAGAGAATATATGTATTTAATTAAAAAAATCAACAAACATGAACTTATGATAACAAACCCTAAATTGGGGAAGGTTTTATTTTGAATCTCACCATCTATTTATTGTACAAAACTCCATGGCTTGGGTGCGCAACGACATACGAGTGTTAAAGAGAACGTTAAAGAGCGTGTTTGTAAATTGAGAGATACCACAATCAAGGTTGAAAGAATACGCGAACAGTTCTTCGTGAAAGTCATAGAAAGAGACGTCACATGTGGAGGAACACAACAAGGTCCCTACATCGAGCACTATACATAGTAAGAAAGTTTACCCCAACGATGATGAGCAGTTTCAATTGCCACGACGTGCCATGCCACTTGGATTTAGCCATAATCCTCGTTGTAATGAAGATGTTAGCTACATTCAAAAGACTCAACCTTTCAACAACAATGTAAAGATGCACATCAATATTTTGAGTTTGCCAAAGGAAGAGAGAAGGAGCGACTAGAACAATGAACCTGACATATCGCCCAAATTGTGCTCATCTCTGTGCAAACAACCATGGGTAAGCATAAATGTGGATGTGTTAAAGGATGAGTCTGAACCAATTGAATTGTCATGTCCAAGCATGCAAGTGTCAACACCGGCGTCTCCTCGGTCCATGTGGACAGATTTCGCCATAGCCATGACACGGGGGGTTCACTTAGTGCATTTTAAGAACGACGTGTGGCATAATATAGGGAGAATTAAATTCGTTTGACATAAAATTTATAAAAGAATTTCAAATAATGAAGGGTCCATTAAAAGTAGACAATCCCATTACAAGTAAGATAGATAGGTATAAAATATGGGCCATTCCTTTTTTGTAAAAATAATATTGGGGCTGAAAATAAGGATCCTAGGATGTATGTTTAGTAGAATCAATTTTGTACACATGCCTCACGAGGGATGGATGAAAAATGACTCATCATTTACCCAAAAATGGATGAAATTGTAAGCCTAACCCTAACTCTCTTCCTGACACCTCTTGGTGGCTTCTAACCCTAACTCTCTTCCCGACATCTCTCGGTAGCTTCTCTCCCTTCTCTTGGTGGCCTCTTATTTTTCATTTTTCATGTGGCTTCTCATTTTTTCGGTGACTTCTCTACTCCGACATCGTCATCTCCAACATGTATGTTCATTTCTAGTACCACTTCTTCATAGCACACACGTTTTATTCAATGTTGGAGTCTTTTGTGATTTGCATGTTGTCCTTGCCATATTTGCCCAACTCTTCAATTTTCTTTATTTTGCGATCTTTTTGCGAGATCATGGTGACGTTGTCTTCGATCCAACTTCCATCTTTGGTCGCTCCAAGCTCTCTCTCATCGTGCAATCTCAACATCTTGTAGGTAGATTCTTGTAGGTATTCTTTATACCCTTTTCTTGCCATGCTTTTTTCCACCACTTTGGCATTCACTAGAAGAAATTGTGTCCATTTCAACCCTTGGCCATTGTGACTCGCACCAAGAAAATGCATAAACAATTCAATTGGTAGGCAACCGGAAGGTACTCGTGGTGTACCCATGGAAGGTGCCCCCCGATTCCCAACCGAATTGATTTGTTTATGCATTTTCTTAGTGGAAGGTGCCACCCGATTCCCAACCGAATTGATTTGTTTATGCATTTTCTTGGTTTAGTCTTGATGGCCTAGTCGCAAGGAGGGTTGAAATGGACAAGATTTCTTCTAGTGATTGCATGCACTTTTAAATTATTTTTTTAATTAAAAGGAATGTAGACTACAAAAAATTGCAATGACATGGGCATTATAAGTAATGGTAGGGTGCAAAAAAATAGGCCATTTTAGAAAATTAAGTAATTATAGGGAGCTTTTAATTCATGCCTTGGAGGTAAATAGCCCCTAAACAAATACCCCTCTGCCGCACGTGGAGCACAAAAATCCTATAGAGTGACCCCCCGTGAGCCATGAAAGACTTGAAAACACATGTTGTGATTGGGATTGATAGAGAAGAAGGATGGATAAGCGCTAAGAGAGAATGTGGGAGCTCAGTAGATTTTGTTGAAGATAGAGGAACCTAAGCGAGGGAAATTGAATTGCATGAACATGGGACATTGAACTTAACTTCCCGCCGGTAAAGTATGTGTCACCGACACCGGTACGTGGTAGAGGAAAGGGTGCACCTAAGAAGAACATTGCCAAGACGAATAAAGGTTAGGGTAGGTAAGTGGAAAAATGTACGAGTCGTGCAAGATGATCTCCTCCAGTGAAATCACGATATCACTTATTGGTTAGTTTTCTAATCATAAAAACTTGGCATGCATTAATTATAATTTGACATTGTTGTCCATAAGAATTGGAATGAAAAAGGGTGTGGCTGTTTGTTCGCAAACTAACTTTTATGGCCTCACTCGAGTTAGAAGTATGTTCGAATCGGAGAACAATGTTGGATATTATACTCTAGGAATTGAATTATACTTGTGGCGGAGGAATTGCCAGGAGCCCGCCCTACCGCGAGACACAGAAAGCGGCATTAACAAGTACTTCTTAATGTTATTATGCAAGGATGGGCTTCAAAATGTCAAGGTCACAAAGGTGTACCAAAAAAAATTGTCGAATTAATGTCACAGAAAAAATCCAACAATTCAATGCTTGGATCAAGTTGTGATGCCAACCGTTTCAAGCAACACTACCATAAAGTGGTCTATCCACTATTTAGTGGAGAAGGAGAAGGAGGCTTCAGCAATAGACACTTTTCAATAAGGTTGATGTTAATAAGGAGTAGGAAGGGTGTCATTTAAGTTACAGTATAGTTACAAATAAGGCATGCAATGTTGTTTTGTATTCTTATATATTATGTAGAGTGTATTAAAAAAACTATATATGCTGAGTACTATAAACAATGAATACGTACATACTATTGACCATATATCTTGTTCAAAATATGCACAAGAAATACTAGGAAATGTACTATAGAGAGTAAAATCCTAAACTATGTAAACTCCTATATTTACTTGGAATAACCAAAATACAACAAAGTTGGTCACTATGATCCTCCCAAAAAAAAACCGAGATTTAGACCCCAATATTATGGAGTGATTATTAAAAAAATGTTAACAAATTAAACTTAATAATTAAATCTAATTGATATCAAAAGCATCAATTAGTTTTGAAATACTTGACAAACTTTTAATGCCCTACACCAACATATATCATGACAAGGTTTCGACATCCTGTTTAATAAAAAAATAAGATAGGTCCAAGGTGATACCATCTCTGTCGCAACCCTTATTAGTGCCCCTTAACTATCTTGACCATTTCTCAATTCTAGCAAGGGTCACAAGCGCTAACCCTTCACATTCCATCCATGCGAATGGTGAGCTCCTAATACTGTGGACCTTCAAGCTCATAGGTAGGTGACCAACCCTTCTACACATGCATTCGGAACTCTTCCCTTAGTCAGCAGCCAATGGTTAGATGTGGGCTTCCATCCATGGAAGTCCACCCTTGAGTTGATCATCGCGTTGCCGGAGCAACACTACAACAACCTGAGGCATACTTGGCAACTATGCCACCACGTTGGGCCAACGCCCGTGGAGGCCATGCCTTTTGCCTCGGGTGGGGTCGGTCGGCAACGCCGCCTCACCCATATAAGCCTCTAGGACTTTGGGCAAGGCCCCTATCCCACCATCAAGTAGCCTTTTGTCTCTCTATAAGGGTTGGGGCCAAGTAGACATTTTCCCTTAGTTGATGGAGGTGTATTCCTTTAGCAGCTTCAGACCTCCATAACTTCTTTGTCTGGTCTTTGAAGCTAACAAACGACCATTCCATTGACATCTACTCTTTGTATAGATACCGATGGACTCCTCACTTGCCCGATTTGGGCAAGCATTGAGAAAGTTATGCCTATTCTAACCTCAGCAGTCTAGAGCGCCACTCCCAGGTCATTGCTGTCCCAGGGCGCAGTCCCTAGGCAACGCCCCACTCGAATTGACATATCTCCTAGCTCGCACCTCCAATTGAGGTGTTGATGTGCATTCTAGAATCCGGACTCCATAAGCTACTCAATGCTCATAGCCTTATCCTCATAACTCCTAGTCTCCGTGGGTGGGAGGCGTTCTCAACGCCTGGGGCCCTCACCCACACTAGGATCATTTGGGCCCTCTCACCAATGGCACCACAAGTCTTGGGTGTCACTCCGGGGTCCCCCTTATGCGCATGGTGTTGCGGGCACTCCTCATGGAGAGGTGCGCGATACTCACCCTCACCAAATGGAGTCAATGCCCTCATCGACTATATTTGTAGTCGGCACACCAATTCTCAAGTTGCCATCCTCTCTTGGTGTGGCATTGTGTTTCCTTTGGGGTGCGACCCCTACAATGTATTTTCAAATTTGGCAAAGTCCCAAAGGTGTCGTTCCTAAGTGGTCCCTTAGCAACCTGGATCTCTTTTCCAAGGACCTGAACTACACTAGACCCACCTACAAAATTATAAGACTAGGCCAACAAAATTATAGCAGTTAGGTATGAAGTGTGGGTCCAACTCGCATGCTAAACCCAACATTCTTCCGTTGTATGGTGTCAGACACTTATAACTAGCAATTTTATTTCCTTTGCTAGAATTGCTAAGGACAATATTGTACACCATTTAGACACATTGTTGGAATGCAATTAGAAAGAACTTTGTTCTGGCTTCATTCTATCATTTTAATTTGATTTTTTTTTCCATGGAGCTATAGATGTTCAAGATAAGGAAAATTAGCAAATTAGCAAATTATTGGTATTGACAAACAAGTGCTAATGAAATGAACATAAAACGCTTTAGTCTTTTATGTTATCATCATAACCAATCAATTGAGGAGCCATTTTTTTTGCTAGGCACTTGAGAACCTACTTAAAATGAGTTAGATTAATTAATTACTTCAGCTTCAAATTTGGCCACTCAAAATTGGGTTTGTCAATTATAAGTGTCCGACACCGTATAGAGAACCAATGAACATGCTATGAGGTGTTGTGAATGCCTCCCCGTGGGGCACCGGACAAAGAATATCTTGACCATCCATTATAGTCCAATATATTTAAAGGTTCCCACGCTACCCCATACTCCAGCTTCTCTCTCCCTCATGCCCCAATCACACCAAATTTTATGTATGGTTCCAGCTATGAAATTGTTGGGGGATCATGTTGAGAAATAGATGTTGGCCCACCACTTTTCACACTATTATAGCCAAAGATGCCGACATATGGTGTTTGAACTGGCTAGTGTGATCAGCCCCTCATCCCCCGATCACACCAAACTTTCCGTCCGGTTCTAGTCGTGAAATTGTCAGGGATTGTCTTCATAAATAGATGTTGGCCCACCACTTTTCACATTATTAGAAACGGAGATGTTGACAAATGGTGCCAAAAGTGGCTGGTGTGATTAGCCCTTGAGGCCCAATCACACCAAACTTTCCGTCCAATTCTAGCCATGAAATTGTTGGGAATTATGTTGAGAAATAGATGTTGGCCCACCACTTTCCACACTATTACAACCGGAGATGTTGACAGATGATGCCATAAGTGGCCGGTGTTATCAACCCCTTAGGCAAAGCCTATAAATTTTTGTGTTGGATGAAATATCCACCTTCATCTTGTCTCAAAGTTTCGCAAGAAACCTCCCAAGCTAAGCCTTCATCAAAAAAAAATAGTATGACTTCATGGGCAAAGCTACATAACATTATTCAAACCCATGGCAGTGTTATGTGGGACTCACAATATTCCAGGGAATATTCCTCACATTCATGCTGAATGTGAAAAATACCGGGAATATTCCCTGGAATACTGTCAGTCCCACATAACACTGCCATGGGTCTGAATAATGTTATGCTAGGTCAATAAGGCTTTGTGCATGCATCCCACAGTTGCGATCATGGATTAAGAAGATCTCAACCGTCCATTGCATATTGACAAATCTAAAGGCTGCTACATTACCCCAAACCCCGACTTCTCTCTCCCTTGGGCAAAGCTTACAAAACTTTGCCTTGGATAGAATTTCCACCTAAATCTTGTCTCAAAGTCTTGGAAGAAATCTCCCAAGCTAAGTCACACATAATTTAATACATCGTCACTTGTGGGTTGGGGTGAGGATTTGGCACGGAGACCCTCCATCATTTGAAAACTTTTAATAAGAACATTTGTGGTCAATTTGACACATTTTTGACACAAAAGTTCATGTCACGTCAAATGTGTGTAAGTTGTGTCAATTTTGATAATTCAATTTGCTACAACTACGTCCCTTCCACCTTGCGACGATGCAATTGTTGTGTTTATTCAACATGTGCCCCAACATTGGATGAGGGGTAAGTCCCAATATTTATGTATATGTTAAACATAGTGCACACTATTGACATGTGTGGAAGCCTTGGTTGTTTGGAAGACATCAATAAGTTTAGAGAATTGTGTATTAAATATTGTAAGGGAGTTGAAGATATATGGAAACAACTTAAGGAATTGAAGTCAATGGAAGTTGTTGGTGCTTATTAGTTTTTGATTTTTGTAAATCTCATTTTCTTTTGTGAATACACCAAGTCCTCAGTATGTTTCTTACACACTTATCAAGTTTTTGCGGAGATGTCACTTTGATGATGTAGTTTATTAATGATGATGAAACTAGGTATGAAGAATATGTAACTTTGTGTGATGGATCAATACAATCCAAAAACAATCAAAAATCCTCCGCGATTCTCCACCCAACCAATGACAACAATATATGATTTAGGTAGCGGAAAATTAAAATCAAATAATATTGGTATACTTATTTAGGATTTATAAATTGTATTGTCAAATATGTTTTGAATTGAATTTGATAGCGAGACCATTTATAAGTTGTTTATGTGAATATTGACATGTACCATGAGGAGGCAGTGAAAATTGTCTCTTGCATGTCCACTTCAAAGAATCCCTTACATAATAATAATGGAATATCATGGCCACAATTATGGATGCATGCGTGGTATGTGGTTAGGTGTGGATCCTCGGGGAGATCACTCCATTGTAAAGTTGAACAACCACGTGCGATCATTTTACATGTAAAAAATGTAAAAAATGTAAAAATCATCACCAAAATGGGTCACAATTTTATCATTTTTTTTCATCAGTAGATATAAATGGTTTCTGTTACATAGTAAAAAAATAGTGACTAAATTTGATGATTTGTTTTTTTAATAAAAACATACCGTTTCTAACTAGAATGACGCAGAATTGAACTAAAAAAATTACTACAAAAATGAAGATGACTAAAAATTTCAAAAAAATATACAAAAGATACCATCAATGGTTGTGTATATGTAGAAAAAATATCATAAAATTTAAAATTATTTATGGCATGTAATATAGGGGTAGCAAACTTTGTTCGCACGTGGTGTTCAACTTGACGATGGAGTGATCTCCCTGAGTGTGGATCTAAGAACTATCACCAAAAGACATTTGATTGAAAGAGGTTGACCATTCTAGGCTCAATAGTCAACATGAGTTGGGGGAAAATGACCACTTAATGGTTATGACAATCTTCACTTTGACAAAGAATAAGATCTTCATATGAGCTCCATAAATGATGAGGGGAAGAATGGCTATGGACACAATTTTGGATTTGCTATTCATCTTGCACTAATTGCATGTTTCGTATCCTACGAGAAGTGCATGCACATAGAAAAGTGTCCATCTAACACACATCTACCTTATTTAGAAATTTTTGCTGGGAAGACCCCTCTTAAGTTGCTACCATAAGCTAAGGTAGGTGACCCATTCATGACCACCACACTATTTTGCATATTAGACCAACCTATTTCCGTGCAACAAAATATCAATCTTTGGTTAGTGTTCAGGACACTATCATGGTCGAAATTCAACTTAGCCAAATGTCAGTGGCGAAGTTGACAACTAGGTTTGGATTGCAAGCATATTTAGGTGCCACAATTATCAATTATGGGAATCAATCGTTCTTGGTTTTGTAACTAATCGGTGATCAGAAAGAGGGTAGCCTATATCACAAGTATAGGTCTAAGAGAATATCCACTCAGAAAATTCATAGTATAGTATAACCTTGTTAATACGACACTCGTTTATACGACACCCTCGATATTACGACACATTTTTGCCCGACCAAACTTTTTAGTTCAAAACTCCCTCTTTTATACGACTACGACACTCGATAATGCGACATTTAGAACCTCCGTTTTGTCATATTAAAGAGGTAGTTAATGCTAAAATTCCTTTCATCTATGTTATGTACATCTAAAATACATCCATTTTCACTTGGGAACTACTTGGGAACTTCACTTATCATCGGGAACTTAATGATAATTAGGGTTACTAGTGTACAATGGACATGGTTAGGGTTAGAGTGGCCTCCTGCCTAGTATGTTGCCATGCACTCATGATGTTGCTCCACCTACATTAAAGCTTAGTGATGCTAAACGTCATGCATCATTATTGTCTAATTTCTTATTAGACAACTCTTTATATTTTGGTGTTAATGAAATTATTAGTTTTCAAAAGTTAGTAGGGAATTTGGATAAGATGACAGTTGCTAACTTGGGTAGGCAACACCTGAGATCTTTGGACTCCTATTTCAAGAGGTCTTGAGAATATTTGTATTTGTTTGGAGTTATAAATTATTATTTCATACCATCTATATTGCTTAAACTCGTTATATATATATATATATTTAAGCTCACATTACTTATGTTTTTGTATTCCCTCAAGAGTATGACAACTTTACGCCATTTGTCATATTAACGAGAAGACGACACCTCAATAATACGACCTTTTTTGTGTTTCCCAAACGTGTCATACTAAAGAGAGAGAACAATACCATAGAGGGCTCTTGGTTCCAACACATAATAATTGTTCCCCCCTCAAATTTCGCCAGATGTCATCCTCACATTCACTAAGACCAACTTGTATCCCACATGGAAATTATACCCTAGCACATGTAAAGATAAAATAGAGAGCCCTCTACAATAATCTTATGTTCATTGTCAAATTAAGATTATCGTAACCATTTAGTGGTCATATAGCCCCCCCCCCCCCAACTCATGTTGACTTTTGAGCCTACAATGGTTAACCTCTTTCAATCAAATGTCTTTTGGTGATTGTTCTCAGATCCACACCTAACCACATACCACTCAAATATAGGCGTCCAACCTTTATTGTTGTGTTCGATTTAGGCACGTGCACCTTATTGTGACTGTGTGGTGGAGATCCAATCTTCAAGGGGTTTCCTTGGAGAGGAATATACTAAGGCTTATGGGTTTATACCCAAGCATCTCCAATAGCATCTTCCTTGGCACCCATGCCATCAACTTATACTAACTTGGCACACATATAGCTTTAAGGTAAATGGGGCTTGAATGGCTACTTTTTTTTACTAGCCCACTTCTCGTAGGATATGGGACACGCAATTGCTATGAGATGGTTCGTAAATCCAAATTGAGGCCGTAGTTACTTTCCTCATGCTTTTTAAAGCTTATTTGAATATCTTATTCATTATCAAAGTGGAGATTATCATGCGAGTCATTAAGTGGTCATATGAGTTCTCCCAATCATGTTGACTATTGAACCTAAAATAGTTGTCATATTTTGAACACATAGTCCAATCTCTTTTAAACACTTTTTTTTGGGTGTCCATTCTTAGATCCTCACTTAATAAAGAATGATGCAAACAAGCAACCCGACTTAGGAAGTTTACGTACTATGTTTTCATACTAACATAATATGTGAACATTGTATCCAACTCATATCAGAAATTGTAATGAAGATTCTTATTTGGTCGAAATTTTGAAATATGTAGCAACCAAGATGAACAATTATATCAAATATAGCGGATCAAATCAACAACCAAACCGTGGGATTCCTCACACTACATCTAATAGTCCTATTACACAATAGTTTTCTAAAGCCCACTCTAATTTGTGTAATGAGAATTAATGTGGACCACATTAATTTCAACCCACACTAAATTTCTAGTAGAAAATTAGCGTGAGCCCCATTAATTGTTGTTCTAGAAATTCAATGCGGGTGTTTATTTTGCACTACTTATGTCCTATAACTAATATGCCATGTGTTGGTCAGAAGTCTTCATGAAGACTTAAGGGGAAGACCAGGGTTTTGGACCCACGCACACTAGAAAATTAATGTGGCCCACATTAATTATATCCATGCTACTTTTCCACTCACGCTAATAGGACTATTTAGTGTAGTTTTGGAATTGAAGAGGGTTAAAGCCGACTCCAGAATTCAATCTACCATCATATCAACACCACATGCACATCATCCAATCCACTACATTATATATCTCATCCAATGTGGGCCACATTGTCCTTCAACAACTTACCCGCGATAATGAATTATATTATTAGACTAATTATTGTGGGTCACGTTATTTTTCTAGCTACACATGTCTCACTAATATTTATCGTATGCCACATTTATTTTACATGTGGCATGGTTTGTGATGAACGTCCGTCAATGTGGGTCATATTTGCTATATGAACAAAAAGCTTAGTTTTTGTGACAAGATTTTTCAATAACTCGTAGCAATACAACAAGTCAATTTAAGAGTGTTTGATTATTAATGTGGTCCATGATAAAAATCTGGCACATTCATGTAGTGGGATTTGGCTACTAATGCCCCTTCCCACCTGACTTTAGCTAAGACTAAAAGTTGGTTCTAACAACCCAGCCTTCACACCATCGACATTATCTAGTGCCGAGCCTAGTTGGCAAATGATGTGGCATGGCTTAAAAGTGGAGGTTTTAAGCCTCAAGCACCGACCCTCCCATCGGTACCTAAACACGAGGCAAGAATATAGGACCTTTACAAGTGTCGCCTCCCGCCCTTGTGATTGGTTGCTTTTTAGTCTTAGCTATGAGGGCACGAGGAGCTTCATTAACAAAAACCGATGGTAAGATAGGTGAGTAGTAAGGCATTTGGGGATGGGACAAAAACTACCCAACATTTATTGCTTCGTAGATAAAACAATGAACATGTGTGAAAGCTACTTAACTAAAACCTACTTGAAAATCTCCGGAGCAAGTTCTTGTAGGTGCATTGGGATAGCCGGATGCCTCCGCTATAACCGAGGGAGCTTTACCCGGTTTTTAGGGTCTTAGCTAAAGTCAGGTAAGAAGGGGGCATAAGTAGTATAGTGTACCATGGACATTTGTCGAGTGTTATCATAGTGAATTCTTCACCAAGATGGTAATACATGAAGTTTGTTTGGGGTTCAATGCTATCAAGTAGTCTATGTAGAATTGTATGATTTTGATGTGCTATACGTGATTGTCGGCATCAAGTTTCTCGACAAAAACAACAACATTTTGAACCCAAAACATATACCATAGCTTCTTGTGCACTACAACATTCTCAACATTTGAAATCATGGATGTACATTTTGCTTCTCAAATCTTTTTGTTTTCTTAGTGGGTCTTGTAGTGGTTATAACCTTTATTTAATTTTCTTACAAAATAGAGTTGTCGTTTTAGCTTAATGGGACTTCTCGTTGGGAGTTGGTCCCCTATGATGTTTCATTGGTTATCTTGCATACAAAATCAATAATTTATCCACCTTGTGGTGCATGCACGCGTGCTGGGAGGGGGGGGGGTATATGATCATTTAAGACGAAACCAACTCTTCACTTTAATGCTAGTTAAAAGTTCATTTGAGCTATGAGGAAAATGGCTACGACCTCGATTTGGACTTGCTAACATCTTATACAAATCTCATTCACATATCCTAGGAGAAGAGGCTAATTGGAAAAAGAAAAAGAAAAGAAAAGAAAAAACCATCTAAGGCATTTGGGCCTTTTGTAGTTACTCTTCTTACTTGGACACTTAGTAACCACCAATATACATGCTTCTGGTTATGAACAGACCATAACAAACACATGTTACAATGAGATTGGAAAATGTGCTCAAAATATAGACACCATTCAACACAATTGAGAGGCTCTCTGGGATCACTCAAAGAGAGACAAAATCTTCACTTCGACGTCTTATAATGTTTACATCTCAACTCCAATTTGGAAACTTGGAATGACAAACTACATGATCTATAAATCTCTAACTGGATGAGACATTTCTTGATCCGATCCAACGTCCAGGAATGCCTTTGGAGTTGGAAGTGCCCACAATAGGGCCACATCCCTACCCTTCCCTTCTCTTAAGATAGATGGATCTTAAATGGTTACTTTTCCCGGCTAGCCCACTTCTTCTGGGATATGAAACACACAATTGGTACGAGATGATTGCGACATGGTTAACAAATCCACATCGAGGTTGTAGCCACTGTCCTCATAAATTGTGGAGCTCTTATGACTTTCTTGTTCATTATCACAGTGAACTTGATTCTCATGCTCATGAAATGGTCATGTAGATCCCCTCCAAATATATAGACTATTGAGGCTAGAATGATTATCATATTTTCAGCATGCACTCCAATCTCTTTGAAAAGAATGTCTCCTTGGTATTTGCTCTTGGAGGTACACTTAACCACATACCACTCAACTATAGGTGTCCAATTAAGATACAGTAAGTAACTGAATTAGGCACGTCTACCATACATCAAAAACAAAGTTGTTAGCATCATCATAATGCATGTCTGTAGGCAGAAAGAGTTTGTCAGAAGGCAATTGAAGAGACTCGGTGGAAGTTAGCATAAAGTGGAAAATGGGGGAGGCAAAAAGAGAGGTCGAAATTCAACACACGTAGGATGCGGTGCAACAATCAAAAAGGAAGATCCATTTGGAATAATCGTTTCCAAAACCAGCAGCATTTGTGTTATTTCCTTTTGAACTGCTCAACTCCTCCTACAAGAACTCACTTCGAAGTTACAGTCACTGCTTAGTTCACAGAGCTTCTTTCATTACCTGCTGCACAAATTGCACCTCAGTTTCTGTGCTGCGTTGGGTTATGTTTCTTTTGAAGACCACTTTTGATGACTCTTCATGCTCTTGACAAGTCTTCTGCTTCAAAAATCTCTTTCTTGGTGGCTGGAGAAAGAGATTTTTGTGAACTGATGCTATTTGGACGTGGGAGCTGGAAGGCGACATGCAAGATTGAGGTAAGGATTTGCACGAAGTGGAATTCAAGGATATCATGGTTATGTGCAGAATGAGAAGTGTTTGAAGCTTGTTTTTGAGGTAACGTGAAAATTACAAAGGGCGGATTACATAGTTTCATGCTTGGTGTGAGTTGTAGATTGTGGGTTTGGACGAAGATGCAATTGAGAATAATTTGGAGAGACTATTGATTGCTCTTGAATGTTTGTTTGTGTTCGTTTGCGTTTACTTTGGTGAGACCATTAATCTTGGATGTGGACATGAAAGATTAAGGTCGGATCTGCACTTAGTGGAATTCATGCACACAAAGTGCCAAAGCAAAGCTTGGCAAAAAAGCTATCATGCTCATGTGCAGAATGAGAAGTGTTTGAATCTTGTATTGAAGTATGTGGAGGATTCAGGAATTTGGGGCGGTTTAGATAGTTCATGTTTGGTGTGAATTGTAGATTGTGGGTTTGGAAGAAGATGCAATGGAGGAACAATTGGTGAGATGATTAATTAATCTTTTGGTGTTTGCTTGTGTGGACAGACAGCCCAGTGGAGCCCTTGATTAGTTTTGAGGGTAAGTGTGGTTCGGCGGTGCAACCTCCCCATGGCGGATTGGAAGACTTTAGTGGTGCGAGTTGAATCGCTCCAACTCGTCAGGTAATTAACTCTTTCACCGTTTGAACCCAAAAAAAAACAAAAAAACTCCTGCGGGATACTGAACTCTCATAATTGCAATGCTGGGTGATGCGTCACTTTGATTGAGTCCATCCTCTTACAGGGGCAACAACAATCCTCCCGGAAGTTTAGTTGAGCATTTCTCCTCAAATTGTACTCATAGCAGCCAGATTTGAACTGAATCAGAATCAAAAAGACATTGATCTTTTTCTCTCCAACGGCGTAGCTGACAGAGCTCCTTCAAAACTACTGAAATTATTAGGTTCAATTTTCTGATATAGAATGGATTTCAAAAGTTTATGTGATTGTTGCCCTCAGCCATGTCCACCTTTAGCATCCCTCGAGATGTTGAGCTAATTAGGGTCTATGTGTTCTTGCAGCTGGCTATGGCGGATGGAAAGACCTTAAGATTGTAGCACCCAGCATCATCATATGATGCATCTGCTGCTGCACCTTCAAAAATTCTTTGAAGACTAACCATCATCTGCTTCGGATAGAAAAAAGAAGAGAAAAAAATGTATTGGCGGGAGGGACAGAGTTCAACCACCTCCATGAAGAAGCAGCTGCACGGGGTGCGAGTGCGGCAAAGTCAGCATGGGGAGCAATTGAGTTTACAGTCCTCAAAAGATTGTGATCACCATTCTCACAAGTAAGAAAAACACAAGAAAAATCATGCTCTCCTTGGATTCCTTGCTCTTTTTAGTCCTCAACAGATTTACACTTTTGTGATCCAATTTTTTTGTCATTTTTCTGCAGAGAAGGAGGGTACCAAGATGATGGCGTGACGCAGCAGTCACAGCAAGTTTGGAGGTCTTTGGTGGAGGAGAGATTGGGCTGGATCGGTGCTGCAGTATCTGCAGTTGATGGTATGATCAAAAACATGTCCCTATGTTTTCTTTGTTTCTTGAGTTTCTTGAGTTTCTTGTGTTCATCACAAGCCTACCCTCCACTTTGCCTCCGACAACAAGCTTCGCATGTCTTTCACATTTTCCTTTGAGGTTTGATATCTGTGAAATTTACCGTCATTGTCCCTCCAAAAGCTTGCACCATTCTTAAACCTGAATACAATGAATTCCCAGAACAACTACTTTCTGTCTACTCTGATTTTGATCGAGTAAAATGCAAACATACAACATTGTCCAATGTTTCTTCGTTTTCTGAGTGTGCTGTATTTATCATAAGCCTACTGTTCACTTTGCGTCCGACAACAAACTTGTATGTCTTTCACATTTGCCATTGAGGTTTCATGACTTCAAAATTTACTACCATCGCCTCTTAGAGTTATGCTTTAATTCAACCGGAATTTAGTCGGTGGGTGGTTGTTTTGCATACCAAATCTTCCCTTGTTCTGGTCTGGTGCATGCCTTGGAGTCAGTGTGGAGGTTTGAATGAACATTCTCTGTTGCTTCATTGGGGGGCGAAACTCATTTTAGCAAGAGGAATCTACCTAATATACTCCCGACCAAATCTCCGGTTGAATTAAAGGACAACTTTATTGTTTCACCTGAATCTGATGAATTCCTACAGCCCTAGTGAATGTGTAAACAACTATTCTCTGTCTCACTGACTTTGACTGGGTAGACTCCCAGCACTCAATTCTGGGTGTTGTATGAGATGGAATGTCCTGATGGATGTTGTTGTCATGATCACAGAGCTGCGATGGATGAAGCATGCGTGCATGCCGAAAGGTATGTTATCAACAAGACCTCTTTGAACATAACCCATTCACGTGTCGATAAGCACCGCTTCAAATACAAGCATAGTGTAAAAATGTCGCGGCAATAAATTGAACAAATTAGCCGAGTTCTCAATAGCCATAGGTATAGCTCGCTTGAAGAACTCCAAGCGCTCATGTAGATATTGGTCCACATGTTGGGATTGTCCAAATCCACATATATCCTTCTGTCACCCCTTTTCTGAGTAAATTTGTACCACATGCTACAGGCATTCTTCATCTTCTCCAGGGAGGATATTAAGAACCATGTGCTGAAACATATAAGGTGGAATAAAATCCAGAGTGAAATTTACGAAACAATCAACATACATATAGGATACTAGAAATTTATTTTGAGAATATATTATGTATATTTTGAGAATGTTTGTCAAATATATAGAATATTCTATGAATATACGCATTACTTCATAGCCCTGAAAAGTACCCCTTTACCACACGTAGTTCATATCCCTACAAGAGAGGTACCCCCGGGTTCTTTTCACCTAATAGCAAATCGTGCCTATGTGCCAGTCAGTTTCCCAAGCAAATTAGCACTTCCTTTTGCACATTTGTATCAGTATCAAAAAAGGTACTGAGAACAATTTACTGAGAAATACTGCGGAGTTTACTAAACCCAACATTGATTTCCATGTCATTAGGCGACCGCAGTGTGTTGGAGACTGTTGCCAATGTCGCCACATCGATGCCGTTTGTTCTCATCGGCTTACAAACTCCAAGGTCAGCTCATTCTGCTAATTGCACTAGTTGTGTGAAATTTAGTATTTGAAGTATTATTGCATCGTGATTGAACTCAATATAATGTGTTGCATGGAGTGCGTGCATGACACGACCCTTCCTTTCTTCCATTTTCCATCTTCCACTGCACAATTAACAACTGCTCATGCATTGACGTGTGGTTTTGTTGCAGAAAGAAGCTCGCGAGCAGGATGTTTGGAAACTCGATCATCGGGGTAGGAATTGCGTCGAGTTTGTATCACTCGTCTCGAGGAGACTTGCGAAAGTATTTTCGGTTTTGCGACTATGCAATGATTGCAACTTCCACCGTGGTACGAAATTCCTTACATCTTGCCTTATGGATAAACATCAGATTCATGAAGCGCAATGACAAACCTTGAAAAGTGGCACAGAAAATAGTGACAGCATCATTAATCTTATACAGCAACATTCATAAAATGCAACCAACCCTTCTTCTCCATGGGCTGTAGATAGCATCACAAATTTCCAAAAGGTGGTCTATTATATGATTATCTTGTAATCTATTATATGGACAATATACAACATAAATGATTTTACTTGGTAAAAAGCTACATTCTTAGCAAAAAAGTTATAGTACTGCATAACTCTGAATAGTAAGTGACACTAAATACCATAAACGGTGTAGCATAAGTGGCACATTTTTGGAGAAATTAAGACAATCATGCAATAATGACACATTAATCAGGAATGTATGATGTTATTACAATATTTTAATGTTCTACATCCTAATTTTGGCTCCGGAAGTTTGTGATGTAGCATCAAGAGCTGATCTGATATGTGTTTGTTTGAATTTGCTGCAGTGCTTGTCTTCTGCTCTCCGATCCGAGAAGCACAATCCAAAGGCGCTAGTGATGGCATCAGCCATGATGATTCCCTTCCAGCCCATGCTTGTCACTGCTCTGCACACTGGGTTCATGGAGGTGAGTATTAGGACTCTCGCATTCAAAAAATGGGATCTTGCTAAAATACAAGCATTCACTAATCAATTTGTCTTTCCAAATGGACATAGCTATTAAAGTAGGCTATCACCCCGACAATCTTGATTCTAAAATTTCATGAATGGCTATCTTCTATACCTCTTGAAGTGCTCACACCTCAAGAAACAAAACAAGTAGACCATTTTTAAATCATATCATGCTTGCAGCTTTCCACCAATCCATAATGTTTGTAATTGCAGCCAATCATATAAAGTCTTTCGGCAATACAATGAGATTTGTAATTATGATGAATTCTGAAAATTCTCACTTCCAAATTCATTATAGGAGAACCAAAAGTGTATTTTGTACATTTACCCGTACAGATGTGATATTTCTCAAGAAACCCTCAGAAATGTTATTCTATAACGCATCTTAGAAAATGCTTCACCCTCAGGTGTTTCAGGGTTAAAAAAAGCTGAGATGTATTCCTTTGCATTTCTTGGACGCATACACAATATTCTCTTTTGGAGCTAATTTGGTTACTTTGCGGTAGTAATAATTGGGATGAATTGGTATGATGGGAAAGCAGGCCCAGTTTGCTCTGAAAACTCGGATGAATCCTGATCTGCGAAAAGTCCACAGCCTGCACGCCGCCTCGTCCATATTGGGAGGTGCTTTATTTGTGGCCAACGATTTCTTTCCAGACACGCCCTATGTGCATGCAGCCTGGCACCTCGCCGCTGCAGTTGGAGTTGCCACCCTCGGGGCTATGCTTGATGACCATTAAGTTAAGTCAATCCATATCTGCGCACTGAGTCTGTTGCTCGTAACATTCTTCAGCTACAGAGTCCTCCACCCTTTCCTATTCCAGAATAGACCAAGCCTCTCAGTTTTCTAACTTTCCTCCCCAACCCCTCTCCATTGTCTAATTTGTCCTCCCAGTGATGAGATTGTCCCGTCTGAACCAAACCTCAGGACTGGCATGCACTACCAGATTTCTCGCCTTCCTAAGTTTCCTTCCCATTGTCTGATTTGTCCTCCGAGGAAGGAGATTGTCCCGTCTGAACCGAACCGAACCGAACCGGACTAGCAGGAAGTACCAAGTTTCTCACTTTCCCAACTTTCCTCCCCACTATCTGATACGTCCTCCGACGAAGGAGACTATAAAGGTCTGAACAAAACCTCAGGATTACCTATGAACCACCAGTTTTCTCAATATCCTAACTGTCCTCCCCACTGTCTAATTAACCTCCAAGGAGGCTGTTCCGTTTGAACTGAACCTCAGGATAGCGTGAAGTACCAGATTCGGACTCAAAAATCTAGATCTAGAGAACCCTAACCTGTTTATTCTAGGAGGATTAGCCTGTGTAGAGAGAGTGTTGAAGTGGTTGGAGGATGTTTAGGACATTCACACTGTTCAAGAGTTTAGTAATCCTCGCTTCATCTCCGCACTCTTGGTGTTACCCGAAAAGCACCATGTGGGATCCCACTTTGGTTTGCGCGTATATTTCGCCAAATCCATGTACTCCAATTGAGTACCCAATTCGCCGACAATTTGACCTGGCAGTCAACCACTCCAGATGCCTAAGTTCACGAGCTCTCAACATGTAACCAGAGGCATAAACTTTAGCTTATGGAGATTTCCAGTGTGTAGAACTGTTTTCCTTCATGCATCTCCAAAGTAGTGTGAAGAGGCAATTTAGTCATGGTATGTGTTTAGCTTAACCGGAATTACTACAAACTCTTCAAATGTATTTTGGCACTGCTCGTGCCCACAATCCAGTCTTATGTGGAGAACCGATGAAAGCTTGTACTTCAATCTGGATTCCAGATGAATGTGTGGTGTGATTAATTTTGTGGATTTGTGATTCTGAATGTGTACTTATGCATTGTTTGAATTGTCAGCAATTCACTGGTTTCATAGTTTTGACAATGTTTCCCTATGTTTTCCAATTTACTGCATGTTTTCCATCTTCAGTATTCCAATCCATTTTAGCACTTCCTAATATGTGGGGGGGTGCAGTGACCAACAAGCTCACACCATCCAGTGCAAGTATTAGTCAAGTGGTGATTAAATTCACATTTTCAAAAAAATAAGGAAAGGAGTTTGTCAGTGAAATCTCACCTTTCTTTCTGGAGGCGTATCAAGAAGGTATGCACTTGGCAACATTCGAACCTATTTCGTCCCTGTTTTTGTAGGAGAGATGTGTGTTTCATAGGACCACATATTTCTTTTCTGCACTTGTCGAGGCTCGCGTTTTATAGCAGTGCAGTTTTTTGAAAGATTATATACAAGACATCAAAATTCTGGAATGTTTCATTCTTCACGATCAGTAGTAACGATGATGATGCAGTTTCTATGTCACCACAATGCACAAAAATATAGGCTTGAATTGACTCATGGGAGGCATTTATCATAAGGTTTGGTCCCATTGTTTTTACAGAACTAATGGGAGTGCACAAAATCCGCTATTTGTGCGACTTGGAATCTTTATAAAAACATCAATTTGAAATCTGAGCTTGGATAATTTCATTGCTCTCCTGCCAAGGATGAACAAGCCCTTCCCGAACTCCATTTTACTTTTGCCCTGGACTTGCCTTAAGAATGCCCTTTGTAAAGGGTGTGTCATGGTGTTGGGTGATCTCAGCCACCTTCAAACATCATTAACTCAATTTAATTGCATGGCCTAGTCTTTGCATTTTGAGAATCCCATTTAGAAGTTCACTCACTTCTTGAAATGACAGCACCCCCAACTTGCCACGTTTCCTTCCTGTGGTTTTTTCCAGTAACATGGTCCGGCAAAGATGTAATGAGTATTCCATGTATTTTTGCAACCGTTTTTATGGGAGCCCCATCATCAACTGCAAGAATCGCTACCTCTAGTTGTTCATCCGTCCAATTTCCAATTTTCATAAATTCCATCCATGATGCCCAAATCAACATCCTCCCTAATGTGCTCCGGTTCTTGACACGTGTTGTGTGAATGTGTGTTGTGAAGTAGGTTAACGTCATTATAGTTCCCCCCCCCCCCCCAATGCTCTAATGTGATCTACTCTAGCCCTAATTGCAATGGGCCCATGCGGTAGGTCATCATTATCATAGGATTGGGTCCCACTAAAACTTCCCACTACCCAGGCCCTTAGACCACCAAGATGATGACCTCTAGCAACAATATCTCAGGGGACGCTATACCACCTTCCCCGATCCCAACGCATGTCATTGACAATCGATGTTCTCAATATGTTCAAATTGGGGTCGGCTCAAGGAGTTGTGCAAAGTTAGCAAAACAATCTCCGCTCTTGGGATCAAAATTAGAGTCGCCTCACCCACTATCTAAGTCTTCCTCCAAGTCAATAAATGGTCTAATTGCATTTTGGGTGCCTTGAATGTGCTCAAAGAATTGTTCACTTTGATCATCCAAACTTGTAATATAGTCCTTTGCATGTGACCTCGGCCCCCTCATTGTTGCACTCAATAAAAATCAAAGCATTATTGAAAATACTATGGGACCTTTCAATGCTTATCATGGGATCGAGTCACTTAAACAAAGAGATATACACACTATATTATATGGAATGCATATTCACCTTGGGTAATAATGTATGCAATTATTCTACAGTTACTATTCTTAATTGGACACCATATATGGTTAGTGTGTGGTTTGGTGATTTTTGCTTATGGTTCATTGTACATATGCTTATGGTTCATTGTACATATGCTTATGCAACACATGTTTCAATATCCAATGAGAATTTAGAATAATGTATAAGAAGCAATGACAAAAAAAAAACCAGGATATAAATCGCCTTAAGGTAGTATTATGTATCTCAATATATACTCCTTGAGGCCCTAAAGCGCAACCCTTAATAATGCCAATAAAGAAAGTAGGCCTTTTATAATGCCAATAAGCAATGAGGCCCTTAATAATGCCTATAAGCAATGAGGCCCTTAATAATGCCTATAAACAACTTGGGATTAGTCAAATTTGAGTTGTTAGATTTGGGTTGTTAAATCCAAGCCGTTAGATAAGGGCCATTAAATTTGAGCCAATAAACTGAGCCGTTAAATCTTAGTTGTCATATTTGGGCCGATAAAACTATGCTATTGGATATGGACCGTTAAATTTTAGCCATTGGATCTAGGCCTTCACATCTAGTAGTATGGAGCCTTAAGACATGAGTCACTAATCAACCCCGCTTAACCCCTAATCAACCTATCAACCTCACCCACTCAACATGCCTCCCAACCACCAACGGGGAGGGCGAACCGACCCATACATTGGTACCTTACCGGATGTCTAGTGATGTCACATTTGAATGAATCGGCCCTCAACCTCATAGGGGGTCTTTTTGTATTGGAGCCACTTCATCCACGATATGTAGGATGGTTGATTTTAAGTGAGTGCCACGAATCCCTAGCCGTTCGCCCTCCCCGGTAAGGTACGAATATAGGGGTTGGTTCGCCCCAGCCAACCACCAACACACCCATACCTTTGGACCCCTAACTTAAGGTTGGGGTGTGTTGATAGTTGGGAGGCATGTTAGGTGTGGGTTTAGGGTGGGGTAATGGGATTAGCACCCTCTACCTTAAGCTAAAGTGCGAGATGATTAGCAAATCCAAATCATGCCTATTCACAGTACAGTCGAGGCATCCATAGTCAATCAGGTCTATTTAACCGCTTACTAGGGTCATGTACTGCCGACATGGATGAGATCTATATCTTTTAGGCAAATGGAATTGAGGTTTATGTGGTGGCGACTGGTGATTGATTACCCTCATAAGAGTTTTGGCAATCGTTGTAGCCAAGCATTAGCATTTAGATGAGCGGTCATGAAATCACAGCTATTGGATATGGATCGCTTTGAAATTTGTAGCAATTTCCGAATTCATGAAAAATAAAAATAAAAAATGGCACTCTCCTTAGAATTTGTTTCTCTGCGCAAGAAAAACAATTCCCTACTATTACTTCTCCTAAACATATGCAAACTCCCTTATTTTATCGGTTATAGATGCCTCAACCTTATTTATATTCTAAATGTTTGAGTAGATAGACCCATTTCCAATAAACCCCCCCCCCCCATCTTACTATATAAGGTAGAAAAATGGGAAACAACGAATGGCCACTTTTGGTGCATTAGATTACAAATAGAATGATTCTTGTGTGAACCCAAAATGACTTAATTGTTAAAGTGTTGGCATGAAAAGGATGAAGTGATAGGTGGGATACAATGATTGGCCGGATAGAACTCGTTTTACACCACTTGCGATCACTGTAAGGTACCATTTTTTATGCATTTGTATACGGAGTAGGATATTTTGATGCTCAAATTAGGGAGACTCTATTATGCAAGTAGGGGGCACGACTACCTTGCCTTAGGAAAAATGTAACTAATTATTTGCAAGGAATAAAATTTTGAAACTTACATTCCTCATCCTTTCCTTTATCTCTGAAATAATATTGCACAAAGTTCAAGCCACCCTTTTGGACCGAATCAACTTATTTTCACCGTCTTGCATATTTCTACCCAAAGTTGTGAAGTTCCACATGTAGCCGTCATTTTTCTAACATGATGCAAAAAGTCATGAAAAATCACACATGTGACCCGTCACATTCCGCATGATGGAAAAAGTAAGTCAAAAGGGCACGGATTTGGATTCCTTCAAAAATTGCACTCAAATTTTCATCTTCCAGTTATCAAAAACAGGTTGAGCTACACTGTGAATATGGATTGGTAGAGAATCTTGCCTTTGAAAATTTACAGTAATTTCAAACTTGGAAATGAAAACCTGTGAAAAATCACCCCAATATCACACCTGTACTATACTTATGCGAAATTGCTTAAGTTATCGGAAATAGGTCCGTCTACTCTATGGGGCTCCCAAACTCATCACCCCGAATAGAACAAGCCTCAAATAAATCACTCTAAATCATGCAATTGGAAATTCAGTCATCCAAGCATTCTAAGATTGCCACATCATTTCACTGTAGACCATCATAAAGCTTACATTTAAATCTAAACTATTCTACAAAAGAATTACTCTCCTCCAAAAGACACTCGACCCTCATGAGACAATTTGAAATTTAAAGTGAACCTCCATTGCAAAACATTGTTTGCTCATGATCTAACTTGAAGAATCCAGTGACTAGAATCGATGAGAAATCCCAACTACTAGATCAAGGATATGTTTCAAGAACAGAAACTAACAGACCCTTTTCCTTAACTACAAGGACACAAGGCAGGCAAGTTCCCAGGTAAATGCCACACGGTGTCATTCAAAACTATCAGAAGAGCTACCCATCAGATCAACTATCAGATTGAGAGTTACAATGCTGCTCCAAGTCATGTATTCTTCAAATCGAACCACCATCCTCTGTCAAATGCGTTCATGACCAAAAAAAAAATGCTATGGTAAATACTCTGATGTATAAGCTGGAAAATGCCAAATTTACAAGACAATCAAAGACTTATAGTTGCTGTCCAGTTGCATAGAAAAAATGTCAAATAGTGTTAAACACACAATTTGAGTCAACTTGCCAAAAAGACTCATCCAGATTTTCCACACGATTTTCCACATCCTCCACTGTCCGGAATCTCTCAAACTTCTCTCCTTCATTCTTCACAACAAAAAGAGTGAGTTGCGTCGCAACATCAGCAAGAAGGTTGTGTAGAAGTATGTGCAGAACCTCCGCAAATGATTTAACGGCGCCACACTGGACCCAGTAAATTCACGTAGCAGAACTTTCTCTGTAAACACGCTATCATCACCTTTGCCAATCCTGTCTCCTTGACTGAGATTTGTACTGAATCAATAAGCAGCGTATCATTCCTCCATGGGTGCAACACCTACATCAACGGGCTGTGCCAGAGGCGTAGTTCGGACTGCCATTTCCTGTTCAAGAACCTCCTGTGAGGAAATCTCAAACTCATTAGTAAGAAAGAAGACATAAAGACTTTCAGAGAAATGGAACCAGTAAAGACCGAACAAAGAAGTGATGCAAGAGTAGTTCACAATTAATGCAAGTCAAGTGGAAGGGTTTATCATAACCCTTAAGGGACTGAGAGACCCTCACAGTGTCATACAGAGGGGTTTAGGATTATACTTCATACTTCAACCTAAAAATGTCAGAAGTGATCTTATCTAAAAGCATCCCATTTACCATATGCAACATTCCAATTGTGACATAATATGAATCATAAGGAGATTTGACGTTGTATAAATGACCCACCCTCCAATACATATCACATACATCTAGTCAACGTTTGCACATGACTTTGTTTTCACTTCCTATTTATAATAGGTTGTGCATAGACCAAGTAACATTATTTCAATATTTGTTGGGGTTACAAAACGTCACTTCGTATAAACACCCCCGGTCCTTCAGGATTATATTATCCAACATACCTGTGTGGGTTGCAGAGGCACCAAACTCGCAGCTTGGTGGGCAGCCGCCTGCAAAGACTCAACTGCTTGTGGAGGAATGTTCCCAATCAATGGCGTTTGGGCTGTTTGCTCCAAAGGATTCGCAGGCGTAAGAATTTCAGTTGGTGGAGGGACCTTGGCTTCTGGCGCAACGCTCAATTCATTGGAAGAAACGTCAGGTGTAACATGTGCGGGAGCATCTGCTACCTTCACTCCTGCCTCCTCTGATACTTTCTCGCTTTGCTGTAGCAACGGCAGCATTTGTTAGTTATGGACAAAGAATCATAATACAAACTGGAAAATAAAATTAAAAATGGGTCCGGTTCTTTAATTCTATTGTATTGTAAATGCCTATCAGATTACATTGCAATTCACCTCCTCATTGATTCAATTGAAGCCATGCAACAACAGCATTTGTTAGTAGTGGAAAAAGAATCCTACTACTAACTGGAGAAAGAAATAGAAAAACAGATGGGACTGGTTCTCTAATACTATTAGTATCACAAATGCCTATCAAATGACATGAGTGCAGTTCAGCTCCTGATTGACTCTATTGAAGCCAAGCAATAGAATTTGTTAGTAGTGGAAAATAAATCCCACTATTAACTGGAGAAACAACATGGGATTGGTTCTCAAATTCTATCAAATTGTAAATGCCCATCAATGACATGATTGCAATTTAGCTCCTATTTTATTGGAACCGATCTATCACCCAATGATTATCACATGTTCCTGCACTTAGCAAGTGCCTTGGAGTCTACATTTTTTTGTTCAATCAGGAATTCTGAAGGAGAACTGCAAAAGGAAGCTTAAGAATATAGAGTAAAATGTGCACAAATAACATCTACACCTAGCATTTTTGCACTTACAGCAGCAGATTGAGGTGCCGCATTTTCTACATGTGTGCCATTTGCAGGTTCTTGGGCAGCCGGTTTTTCCACCTTAATTGGTTCCTCTGCCGCAGGCTGTGCAGACTCTAGCTGATCACCTGATACCTTTGCAGCCGACTGCAGGGCTTTTAAGGCCTCGGTTTGCTTTTCGGAGGCAACCTTTGCCGCCTGGAAACAACACCACAAACGCCAATACCTAATCAAGATGGCATCTCAAACAGATATTGACATGCATCATACAAGTAAAACATTATCAGCTCCATGGAATTTTCGAGCCATCCTCACCTACACAAACGCAAGTAAATCAAAGACATTATGGTATGCATCCAATTGATACACAAGTATTCGACCTACCTTATCAGCTTCCACTTGAGCTGCAGCAGCCTCATCTGCAAGCTGAGATGCAATCGCCGATGGATCAACTCCATTACCTGCTCCCACTTTCACTTCTTCTCCAGGTTGCGCTCGTGTCTCATCATTCAGTGGTGCAACTTTCTCTACAGATTCAACATTGTCAGCCTTCTCACTCGCAGGTTCATGTGCATCAGCAGCAGACTTCCCATTCTCTGTAGCTGCTGCCGGAGCTTGAATTTGTGGAGTTGATTTTCCTTCCCCACCTTCTACTCCCTATAAAACCCAAAACCCAACTTCTCATACATCGAGGCAAGACACATATTCACCAATTCTTTAGTGAAAGTAAACCGAAACCTGAATCATCCCACAGAAATAACGCATGACCATAACGCATGTCGTGTACAGATTGTATTGGAATCTCCTCTCTAACACAATCAATAATTGCAGTTTCCATATCTTCAGAAAATCGAAAAATAGATAGATATACTGTAGAGGGAGCTCTATTTCATCTTTTACCAGTGCCAGAATGAGTTTCCACATGGAATTCAAGTGCGGGTCTCAAACAATGTAGGAATGACATGTGGAAAAGCTTGTGGGAAATCCAATTGGTTTTCGTCAGAATAGAGAGTCATCTTCGGTCTATGCTTATATGGAGAGAAGTAACCTACATTCACATTGGCAGTGTCTTGAGCAGGTTGGGCCTCCTCCTCTTTTTGTTGGGGAACTTCAGTAGGGCGCTTTGCAACTGGCAATGGCTCAGGGTCAGCTTCTGCACTGCGTTTGGTGGTGATGGTCTGTACCTCAGCTGCGGTTTCGTGCACTGGACCCGCCATGTTGCTCACAAACAGGGTGCAGTGATGATGATGGTGATCTTTATACCTTCATGCAGAAGAGATCACATTCATCATCAGCTTCGAGTAGAGGTCAACATGCGAACAACTCTTAAAAAAGACGGGAATCGATCTCGAATGTGAGTACAAGGGAAAGAAGGAAAAACTGAAGAAACAAGGCCCCGTGCGGTAGGGAAGTCGGACAGGCGGCCTAAGAGTTGTACCCATCAAGGATTCTCATAACAAACTTTCGAAAATCTTATACACGATGTAAACAAATGAAGAAACTCACAATCACCACAAGCAAATTGCAAACTGAAAAGCGAGGACAGCCACCAAATCATCCCACCCACCACCGTCAAAACATAACCCTGAAATTCACATCATAATTGAACATTACAAAAAACGGGAAAAATTGATCCAAGGCAGTCATCAAAAGCTACAAACGCCTTCGCCGTGCAAGAATCGGACTACCCAGAGGGGGCTGTCTGGTTCGACGCAAAATTATCATTTTTGCCGCCTGTTGTATCCACATTGGTCAAAACCACGTTCAACCCAAAGCGGAAATTCAATTTCGGCACTCAAAGTGATGAACCTGACAGCACCCTACGGTAAATGATACCAGACAATAAGCCTCGCAGAATTTCGAGGTGAATCGTTAGAAGCTCAGCCTATTTATGCACATTTCACGGTCAAAATTGGCAATCCTTATGATGCGTTTACAGATATCGGATGCTCCCAACTCTCGCTAGTGAAGAGCAGGACGAAAACAGTCAAAATCCTGGCACATATCTTAACTTATGCTTAAGAAGCTAAAGAATATGAAATGCTTCTGCCAACGGTCGATTGGTTTCCAAGCTAAGACACCACCACAACCTTCGGAGCTCTTTAAAAGGCTTAGAAGCGTGAAACGGACACTTTCTTGTTGCTTTCCACATGCCACAAGAACTTAGACAATGTTGAGCATGTGTAACGATGTTGACTATGTTCAGAATAGCATTGTTAAGTACTCTGAAGTGCATTCTTCTCAAAAAGACACGAGCTCAGCGACAGACCACGACTACCACCATCTTCTAAGGCTCCTCCTCACTACGTTCCCGGGCTTCTCAATGTATACGTGGAGTACAAAGACATGAGGTTTTAAAGCGCATTATAAGAATTACGAAAGCTCTTTTCCTAAAGCAACGAAACGTACTTACAATTCAGTACGATGTTAAGAAGGAAAAGCAGAGCACACAACAGGTGCAGGCAGCAGAAGTCGCCTCGACCGACCAGACGTTGTAATCAGAGATCGTACATAAAATATAATAAACTAGCAACCCACCAACCCTTTGAGGGCTCTGAGGTCTAAGAAGAGGTTAACCCAAGAAACACAGAAACAGCTACACTAACTCCAGCATCATGTCGAACATACATGCATGCATGCCTTAGCTCGGTCTTTTCTTCTTATTTCAGTGCAGGGGAAACAAACGAAATTGTTCGGTAGTCTGCAAGAAAAGAAGCTCGGCTCACTCTGTTGAGGACATAGGAAACTAAACGTTGGAGACACACAAATTCCAGTACAGACTCGCTCTCTTAGAGAGAAACAAGAAACGACACAAAGACCCACTACAGTACCAGAGGGCTTAGTAGAAGAGGAGCAGGAGCTGAAGCTATCCAAAGAACACCCACGGTAGAGGGATTCTTAAGCCAACAAAAGCAACATAACCCACGGTACCGAAGAGACAAAGAGAGCGAAAGAGCGCCAAGTTCAGAAAGGGCGCCGAAAGGCGCCATTGAGGGGTCTTAACCGTTGGCTATGGCGGGTGAGCTCATCGGAACCTCCGCAACGAAGCTCTCGCCAGAATGGTGAGATGTAATGGAAGGCCCCTTATGTTTCTCTGTCTCAATGCACATACTGCACCATGCACAAAAACCACCACCAACACTGGTATCCCACAAGCAGCACCTAATACCGAGACCCCCAAGGCATGCTAATTGAGCAACATCAAAGACAGCCTTACAAACTTACAAGCTTAAAAGCTTACGAGGTTCCAGAAACCACCCCAAACAAGAGAACCGAAGCAAGGAACTCCCCCAAACGCCTGCTCCACCCTTTAGTACCCTCCCAAGAACCACGTTCCGGCCATACACAGCAAATGAGACGCAGCCTGCGCGTATGGATCCGTAGAAACACAGTGCGAACAGACCCAACTACTCCAAAAACCCGTGAGAGCGCTCAAACGAGAGCTCCGAAACAGGAGCTCGCAAACACAACAACGGCTGCGTCTCGCTGGACTTTGAGCCTGCGAGGACAATCGAAGGCTCGTTGGAAAGCTCGCGAGCGATCCTGTGCGAGCAGTGCGTTACCTGCGCCGCCTCGGCGTCGATAGTCGCAGCAATTCGGTGCGGAGCGAGGCAGCAATCAAGCTCGGTGTGCTGTGGTTTCCTCACTAAATGGCCACTTGGAAGGTGGCAGAGGAGGCTTGGGACTGGGATGGATGGTTGGATGGAACTCGGTTTCGATGATGTATGGATGACAATTAGTGGCAAATAGCGGGGGATGGATGGATGAATGAATGAATGGATGGAGTGGAGTTATAACGATCGGACTTTCACCGAGCTTCAAAATTGATGACGCATTGTCGTAGGATGGACGAAATTCGATCTGGATGGAAGTTGGATGAAAGGTAGTGTCATGGCGGAGGGATGGAGTGGAGTGGATGTAAGCTCTTCTCATAAAGCCATCTGGGACACATCGGAATGTGAATTGGGGTCGTATCAATCAGATTATTTCACCGAGCTTCAAGTTCACTGAACACATTGTAGATGGATGGGTGGATGAGATTTGATTTGATTTTGGGTGGGGGACGGATGAATGTGAGATGGCATTGCAAAGGGCGGTTGGAAATGGAGTGGATGTAAGTTCTTCTCATAGGCAGTGGCATATTAGGAGTGTGATTGGGGCGATGCCGATTGGAATTTCACCGTGTCTTGCGTTTGATGAACACCTTGTGGATGAATGTTAGTGAATGAAATATAATAGTAAGTACCTATATGGATGGAATGGATTAAGTAGTTCTTCTCATAGGCTATGGCATGGCACACTGGAGTTCAAGTGTCGTGATGTTGATGATCGGAAGTTCACTGAGCTTTCAATTCAATGAAGACATATTATGGATGAATGTAAGTGGATTAATTTTGACGGAAGTACCTATTAGGGTCACATGGTAGGCATCGGTGGAACTTGCCTTGGATGAGAAATGGGAAAAGTGAGTGGTATGGTAAAAGAATGGATGGAATGCAGTGGATGTAAGTTCTCCTCATAGGCTTCCATCGAGTGGGCTGGTGACAATCAGAATTTCATTGAGCTTCGAATTCAATAGAATATAGCATGGATGAATGTGTGTGGATGAAATTTGCATAGTAGTAATGTTATGCAGAATGGACGTATTTTAAAATGGTACCATTGTGTAATGTCAATTAGAATCTTCAATCAATGTGGATGAATTGGGGACGGATGTATGGGAGCCATGGCATGTTGGGATGTGAGCTTGAAGTCAATAGAATCTCCAAGGTTCGAGCTGGAGGTAACCGTCCATCCAAATATATAAATCACAAGGAATGTTTCAAATTTTAACCCTCCAAGTTTTTTACGTATTTGTTTTATGTAGCGTAAAAAATTGGTGGGTAATTGTTCATTACACCTACCAAGGGGGAGGGCGAATTGGGGAATGGAGGGTGAAAGCATTGATTACTATTGCAAAATCCGAGGGTTGATTTTTTCAAGATAGTAAAATTAAAATTGGGGTGAATCGTCAACTAACCTACAAAGGGGCATGTTTTTACTGTTACCACCTTGGTAAGTGTGGTATGGAACCAAACCCAAAGTGGTGGACACCCGGACTACACGGATGAACCACCATTGTGGATGAATGGGGTGGATGAAGGTTGATGGATGTGGATGTGGATGGGCATTGATGGAGCCACGGGACATTTATATTGGATTGTGCGTGCTCAAGTCAATTGCAAGTTTTTGACTGTCAAATTTTGAAGTTATTGAAAATTGTACACACTTCACGGAAATTACAGGAGAGTTGCCACGCCATCATCCATTCCCCAATTTCTCAACAATCTCATTTAAAAGCCAATTCATCTTGACAATAAATCGTCTAGGGTATTTCTCAGTTTGGTTTCCTAACACCTACCGAGGGGTAACAATAAAAACTAACCCCCTATAGGTTGGTTCCTAATTCATCCTAGTTTAAGTGCAGTAGGCTGATTCGAGGTCTTTGACGCCAATGTAGGGGTTATTTTAAATAGAAATAAAAATCCCCGGAATCTATAATAGTAACCCTTAGTTTTCATCCCCCCCACCCCAGTTCACCCTCCTAGGTTGCCCAACACTAATATATCAACATTCCACACTATTTTCGAGTTTCTATTATCACAATAGCAAAATACATGATGTTTTATGATTGCTATACAAATGAAAAGTTATAAAATTTTGTTCATGGTTTTGACCCAAGGTAATTTTCATGAGTAAAGAGGCAAGATGTTCGTGAAGGCAACCTGATTGCACATATCCATGTACACACCCTTGAGATGGATGAATAATAATACTAGATGAAAATCATGTTATCATCTCCCCTAATTTCCAAACAATGTCATTGGAAGCTAATTCACCCAAGCGGTAAATCATCGGGATTTTTTTACTTTTACCCAGAACTTGGAGTCTTTATCATGACAAGCCAACCAGTTTGATGTAAGTGCACTTATCAGTCATAGTAGTGTGGGTTGCTATCTGGAGTTACACATTGCTATGAATTTTTACCGTCAATATCAAATTTTTACCAAGTAATTCTAGCATGTTGCATACTAATTATGTATGTTTCTTGGGTAACAAATGATACTCTCATTTGATATCATATAACACCAAGCAACTCCAAACGGTAATCTACACTACACCGTTTATGGTATTTAGTGTCACTTACTATTTGGGATTATGAGATGCAGTTATTTCTTACTCATAAGTTCAAATTTTTACTAACGAAAGTTGACTAGGTTGTTTGGACATTATAGAAAATGAAATCACTTTCTTCTTGGTAAAACATTACATTCTTAATCAATAATGATAGCATTGTGTAACTACGAATAGTAAGTGACACTAAAATACCATAAACGGTGTAGTAGGACTATTTAGTGTAGCTTCCTCGTGCATGGGCAACTTGTAAAAGCTATAGAGGCCCGGAAATGGATGAATGGAATGGTATACGATAGGCAAGGATGAGATTGGGTTTTTGGCTAGTGTACTAAGTAGGAGCCATGGCATTGGAATCCAAGTGGTGAAGTCAATTAAGAATTTTGAAACCTTGACTTGGGAGACCGTGCGGCAGTAGTAGGAGATGCCATGCCATTGTTATAACTTGTAACTTACACACTATTTTCCCCGAAACTTCATTAGGACGGTTGGGCTTCCTCGGCACAACTATACTATATATATGAGTAGGGTATGTTATAAATTAGTGTATCTTGTTAATTAGAGTGGCTCTCCGTGATTTCTCATGTAGGAGCAAATGTTCCATGTCGCCTTCTCTAATTGCCACCCAAGGATTGCAAGATCAACTATGTGGTGGGTCAATGATGAACAATGTGAGCCACACCAAATCAAATGTATAATGTATCGGCTGCAGGCCTACAACAACTTTTGAACAAGCTATATGAGTTTTGCACTTCTTCTAGCCTTGAAGTCAATCAGGTAAGACTAAAATCATGACAATTGGCCGCAACAAAGGAAATTAAAGCAAGAGGCATTTTACCTAGACAAGGATCAAATTGAGATCACCCATGAATACAAATGCCTTGGGATTGATTTTTATTCACATTGTTACTTTGAGCCATCTGGTAAAAGGCGAGGAGTCGAAAGTATGAAAGCGTTGATGGGAACTTTAAGGAAAGAAGCAGTAGTCGGCGTCACATGTTGGGAACTCAAACTCACCTATTCAAGGTTTTAGTGTTTCTTACTGTCACGTATGGCACCGACATTTGGGGAGGCAACTTGAAAAACCCTCATTGGAAAGTCTTTGAGAAGGGCATGAAGATGCATATGATGTCTCACGTCAAAGTGCATTCTTCAATTACCTATCATATCTTACTGGCCGAATTTCCCATAGAATTATACGCTCTCAAGCTTACTATGGGCTGCCAACAACGGCTCGTCCACCTATCACCCTCTGGGCTAGTCGGTACAACAACCTCACTATCCCAACACTTGGCCAAACAAGGATTTAACACTTGGTACGAATCAACAACCATGTGGAAGACATCATAGGGTTTATCTCATTGGGAAAGCAATGACAACCCAACCACGTTAAAAATAACACGTGTGGATATCAAGAAGATTTTCCTTGCTAAAGAGTGGAACTCTTTCCATCTCTATGGGAAGAAACTAGATTACCTCCACCTCAAGGATTTTCTTAAATATGAATGTGAATTGTATTTGAAGCAACCATTGACTCCACCACAACGCAAGATCATTGTTGCCTACCACACCTCAAAAATAAGCCTTGCCATTGCAACGGGACGATGGACAAGTATCCCTATCTTTAGAGATACTAGACCATGACACTTTTGCTCATGTAATGCAGTTGAAAATGAGGCACATTTTGTGTTGGAACATCCCCTATACAACCCATTAGAGATAAATTTCCATCACTATTGAGAACATAGTTCTAGGGAGCATCAAGTTTTTTCATTCAATTAGACCAACAAGTTAACATTAGCTTCTATCTCATGGAGGCTACCGCACTCCGCCATGCTAGAGAATTAATTGGGTTTGAAACCATCCTAATGTGCTTTTAGTCCCATTAGCCTTTTCAGCTTCCCAAACTTTAAAATCCATTTCATTTCAAGCCCAACTCTATAAGGTAAGCAGGTGTTACTAGTCAATTTAAGCTCTACACCCGCTTAATGTAGGTTGCGAAACATACAACTAATGTCAGATGATTGTCAATTCCAAACAATGTTCACAACCATTTGTCAAATAAATTTTAGAGCTCATGTGAACATCTAAGCGAAGATTGCCAATGTGATAAAATGGTCATATAGGTCCTCCCCAATTATGTTGAACCTGAAATGGTTACCATATTTTGAGCTCATAGTGCAATCTCTTTTGAACACATGTCTTATTGGTGTGCATTCTTACACCCATGCCTAATCGCAAACCTTTCAAATGTAGGTGTCCTATTGTTGACAAGGGATATATATATAGCACACTTCCCTGAATGTAGATGTGCCCAATTCAACTACTTATCTAAATTAGACACCTATATTTGAGTGGCATGTGGTTAGCTGCTCCTCCAAGAATGGATACCAAAAAAAACATGTGTTTAAAAAAAATTGGACTACGTGATCAAGATATGATAACCGTTCTAGGCTTACAGTCAACATAATTGAGGAGACCCATATGACCATTTTGTGAGCCTAAGAATCCTCACTTTGATCAATGTATAACATCCTTCCGAGCAGCTTCCCTTTCGGATGAATTTGGCCTTCAAGAGACATTCATAAGCCCAAATATGGCCTCTTAGGAAGGTAAGTGGTGCCGAGCTCGGTGGCCACTCCGGGAAAACAATTTAATGTCCGCTCAGCTTGGCACCACCCGACCAAATCATCATGATCTCCATATATTATTATTAACTTAAACTTCCACTTAAGGTTGTCAGGGGGAGTAAAGTGTATAGGTTACCTATAATCAGTACTAGCTTACTTAATTAACATTTGTCCTCTGGTTGGAGAAACCTAACATAACCTAAATCAAGTTTGTACATGGACTCCGTTTCAAAACACATAATTAAGTCTTTTAAACGAGGCATCATTTGGTAGTACTTAATTAGTACTCGTCGTTAATTGTTATCTGAATGACTACTTAACTTACACCAAAGTAGAAGATGTGAGAGGTTACTTGTACCTATCAAACAGAATGTCGTGTACAGGGAATTTTTTTTCACTTTTTACTGGGAGGTGAAATGGCTATTTTAATGGTATTATACATTGCAATTTCGGCTATGTGAGCAGATTAGGAAATTGTAAATATTGCGATGAAATGTGTGGTAGAATAACATTGCCGCTATTTAAAATGGCCATAGAGAATTGCAAATGCGATACTTGTTTGAATGGCTTTTGGAACTTTAGCTAAGTGACAAAAATAAAATATTGCAAGGCCACTATTGGAACAAGGAAATGCAGCAGTAAATATGCGAAACTACATCTCACAAATCTTTGTAGAAAAAAATTAGGAGGAAACCACTTCTTTATTCAGAATGGCATACATTGCCAATAAGCCATTTGAGTACATAAAGCAAACTATTAATCCAAGAATGAAATGAAAACCACTGGAAAGTTGTAGAATTCAAGCAAGACAATAACATTTGATTTCCCGCCGTAAATTACGAAGTGATGTGCTGCCTAAAATTGACCATTTAGGATAACAGTTCAGGTTGACTCGACCTGAATTGGCATGTACATTATGGCTGCAAATATAATATTATTAACATTTAGGTCGAGTCAACCTAAATCGACAAACATGTTCTCCTCATTTAGGTCGACTCCATCTAAATCAACAAACATATTCTCCTCATTTAGGTCGACTCAACCTAAATCGACAACCATATTCTCCTCATTTAGGTCGACTCAACCTAAATCGACAAACATATTCTCCTCATTTAGGTCGACTCAACCTAAATCGACAAACATATTGTCCTCATTTAGGTTTAGGTCGACTCAACCTAAATCAACAAACGTATTCTCCTCATTTAGGTCGACTCAACCTAAATCGACAAACATATTGTCCTCATTTAGGTCGACTCAACCTAAATCGACAAACATATTGTCCTCATTTAAGTCGACTCAACCTAAATCGACAAACATATTCTCCTCATTTAGGTTTAGGTCGACTCAACCTGAATCGACAAACATGTTCTCCTCATTTAGGTCGACTCAACCTAAATTGACAAACATATTGTCCTCATTTAGGCTCCAACTTCGACGGCTTCAACACAACAACTATGCACAACACTGTCTATCAGATCTGAAGGTTGGAGTGTGGACTCTGGAGTCTAGAGGGAATGGACGATAATGCCAAGGGGCCCAACTTCGCAATGAGGAGCTCCAACGACGTGGTCTAGGATGAATGGTCCATCGATGCACAACTTTGAAGCAATTGATGGGCATGGATGTGAGGGAGTGGAGCGATGGATGGGTGGTGGCATGAGGGAGTGGAGCGATGGATGGGTGGTGACGTGAGGGAGTGGAGCGATGGATGGGCGGCAACGCAAGGGAGTGGAGCGATGGATGACTTGATCAACCTGGCCCAACGGCGAAGTGAGGCTGGAGGTGGGAGGCGGGGGCGGCAAATCCCAACTATGGGTGATTTGATTGGGGCAGATTTAGGCGATTTGATTAGGGCTAGATTTGATTTTTATAATAGGGAATATCGTACCATCATTTAGGTTATAGCATTTAGTGCGAAGAATCGCCCAAAAAAAATTCACTGGTCGTGTATACTACGGACTCAATGTCACTAACTGCCATGCAAAATTTCTCAATTGTGTCAAGAGTTGTTTAATCGGACAAATGATGGTATTTTGTGTATCAATAGTGGCGATCATGCCGTTGTAAGCGTATTTGCACAACCTCGAAGCATATTTTATTTTCAATCGTAGAACTTGATGCCATCAATTGAATATGAAGCGGAAGCACCACTTTGGGAGCGCTTTCATGTATCCAATAGGGAGCATAATTAGGCCTTCGCCCACAAAATGCAACCCCATGTTAGCCACTCGATTCATGTCTTACAACCTTACCCTCCTCATATGACTCCTTCCTGAATCACCAATACATGACCCCTTCACTGTCCAACACAACATTAGAAATCACTCTGCCATTCCAAATGACCCTTTTCATGTTTTGCACTCCCACATGCTCCCATCAACAAGTTCCCTCCATCCACCAACTTTAGTTTAAGTTCCCCTACATTCCCTCCCTCGCCCATTCTCTCTTCAGCCTTACCACACACACTTCCTATTACAAGCTTTACTATCACACCGGACGCAATCCCTTCCTTAAGGACACCAAACCACCATTCCCCTGCACCCCCTCACCCAATCTCCACAACACCCCTGTATATAACATGGAATGTGGAACACCTCACACACAAGTCTACCATACCTTCAATATCTTATCTCCGAATCTCCATACCAAGCCTCGTTCGTCTTCCTTTAGGAGACAAGAATCTCCAAAAACAAATCCATGCGATACATTGACCATCAATTCCATCATACAAACTCATATATAATCACACAAATGATGCGTCCATATGTCAAAGACAACCCTATGTACCATGCACCCCCGGTAAAGGAGGCCTTCTCACCATGATCCACTCCACCATACCGGGTAGCATCACCAAAATACCTGCCCCAATCAACTTCTCTCCTTACCTCTCGGGGAAGTCACTAGCGAAAATCGTAGAAACAACGTGCAATCAAAAATAGGGTCTAATATATTCATCGTAGATAAATTTTGCAAAAAAACGTACATATAATATAGGGGGTTTTTAAATATTGAAACATGTTTACATGTAAAATACCATCACATATAATGGCCTCTTTTATCTAGTCAGTACATGTAAAATAGCATGGAAACAATTACTAGGGGAGCAAGTCTAGGGTAGGGTCTGTGCTAGTGGATGAAAAAAGGTGATTTTCTGTTGAAATAGCTTGGATGGATGACTTCGCAGGTTGGTTGGCTTGAACGTTATTGAACCAATGTATCCAATGTGGAGTTCATGTTCTCTACCTCGTGCCGGGAAGGAAAATTTCAACACGTTGTTTGAATTGCAATCTTCTTTCCAATTTTCTTTGGCAGTACAAGTAAAATTGGGTATTTTAAAATGATTCCCCATAAAATTTATAATTACTGATAGGGTGTATTAAAATACGAGCATTTACCTTTATTTTGAAAAATACCATACCTTATAATCTTTTCTACAATGTAAATAGCCCCCCGATAAATAGGTCATGAGCACACATGTATGCATTAATTAAAGAGGGAGTGACCTCCCCGAGCCTTACCTCCAACCACTTTGTGTAAAACATAATCCCCTCCAATCAATTGTTATTATTTGCATCTATATGCCCACCCACCCCGAAGACATCCACTTAATCCTTGAGATAAACAAATAATCACCCACAATCTCCTCAACCACCTAGTATATCTCTTTGTTATGGTAGGAGAAAGTGCTCATTACAAAGTAATCATCTCACCACTATTCATTAGCGAAACCCAATTTCACTTCAACCTAAACTCGGACCACTTTCCGGATTTCATGAAATTACCCACTAATTCCATTGTGTACCGATCAATACCTAACCCTGGAGACAATACCTAACCTATGGAGAGGCTTGTCTCCCAATTGACCTTCTCATGGTGTGGTATTTGGGTAAAGCGTAGGTATTGGCTTGACACTGGATATTGTTTCTTGTTGGGTAGAGCTTTTGGGCGACTCATGGGAAAGCTTGTCGAAGAGTGTAGAATTTGGTGGCTTCGCTTCGTGGTGTTCCTAAACATTCAAACTCATAGTTAGTCATTTTTCCTTTCCATGGCACTTTCCCTTTTTCTATAGCGATGGCCTCATGAATAGGAAATCAAGCCACATTTGAGAGACAATATCGATTTCAAGGGTGGTTCCCTTGCTTCATGTTCAGGGTGTGGCCTTTTTTCTTTGGTGGGTGTTGATTGGGGCCATCCTTTCTTCTCATCCAATTTTCTTCGTTTTGCATTTGGTGTGGACTCTTCTAGATTAATGATTGCAAGTGCAATCTTTAGGTGGCATTGGCTACCAATGGGATTATTTGTGAGATTGAGTATCTTAGGGAGTTATTCCCTTGGGCTGGAGATACATTCTCCAACTCCATGTCAAGATTATTGCCAGTGGTAGCCGTGCCCTCTCTCTTCATAGGTCCTTCAAAGTTGTTGGCTCCTAGTTGGGTCCCCATCCCATAATCCCATAATCCCTTCATCGTGGTTGTTTCCCCTTCTTTGCAGTCTCCTCTATTGGTTTGGCTCTTGCCGTGTTTTGTTTCTCCTTTTGTTTGGCTTCTAGCACTTGTGCATGTCTTTGATAATTGTTGCTCTATATTAAGGTTTTGGGCTTTGTTGTTGTTGTGATTATTCTTTTCTCTATGGTTGTTGCGTTTTTTGCATGACAGGGACAGTTGGTACGGTCTCCGCGGTGTCTTGTGGGGTCTTTAATGTTGCCTTCGTTGGGAGTTTGTCAGGTTGACGAGCCTCAAATGTTGTCAGTTGTTGGTGTTGGGTAGTGCGTTCTTGGTGATGGTCTATTGCTATTGCCATGCGCCTTCCTTGGTGTAGGTGCATATTGGCTAAATTTTTGGTTGCTTGAATGTGTGTTCTTGTTGGATTGTATGGGTCCTGGTTTGTATGCATGTTGGTTGTTGTGCTTTTGAGTCAAGGTGTTTGGTTTATATATTGTTGTTTGTGGGTGTGGTTGGGTGTGGGTGTAGGTTTTGCAAGCCAAGGTGTAGCATATTGGTGCAATGTGTTATGGCCAAGTTTTTTTTTTTTTTTTTTTTTTTTGCAGTTTTGGTATGGCATGTTTTTGTATGTGTGGGGTGTTTGTTATTGTGGGGGGACTAATGGGGTTTATGTGAGGTCCTCCAGTCGCTATCCCTCGAATTCTTTTCACTATGCAATACTTACATATCATTTTACACACACCAACCCGCCCTGCTCACCACACAAACATTTCTAGACAAATGTTCCCACCACCACCACCAATCCCCCCGCTCGTATGCCTGCGTCCACTTCCTCCATCTATCACCAATGTCTACCCTTTGAGATTGCCCCCACAAGACTCATACTATACAAATGGCTCCTTTACCTTGCTGGATGGTAAAGGCAACGGGAATATAGCTGGCTCCAACATTTACAATGGCCCAAAAAACACAATAATCGCACCCAAATTAGTAGGATACCCCAATATTTTATGACCGCAACTCTATGCTATCCTACTGGTTGTCCAAGATACCCAACACCTCACTCATATACCCATCTTCACGAATAGCCTTGATAGCATTTATTCTAACAAATCACCTCCATCACCCATCTTCCCAACACAACCACCCTGATAAACTTTTTATCGCCAAAATCATATTCCATAAAGAACACTCTAAACATCTTGTCACAATACACAAAGTTAGAGCCCATAACAATATCATTGGAAATGAAGAAGCAAATAAATTAACAAAACAAGGATCCATGGCCGACCCTATCCCACAATTTCAACTCCCATTCCATCTAATTGGCCACTGTATCCCATACTAGCCAGCGAGCATCCTTACCTCGACACAACATGATGGTTCCATCTGCAACCTCAAACGCTTTATTGAAAGAAAATACTTAAGTTCAATAGTTTCATATTCCACAAATACCCCCCTACGCTAACAAATGGCTAGGATGGAAGTGTGAGTTCCCACCGTGCAACGTTACCCTAGGACCCGCCATCCATGGTCTAACCTCTTTTGGAGCTTGCCTTATATTTTATATTTCTAAATGATATGTAAGTATTGCATGGTGAAAGAATGCGGGGGGATAGCAACTGGAGGAATGTTATGCTAGAATGTGGAGGGCCATGGAGACGGGTGCAATTTCAAATATTCTAAAAAAAATCACTACGAGTTTTTTTGAGAAAACATTGGGCCACCAGACTTCCATGCGTTCACTAAGGAATCTTTAACCTACAAGTGCTTGTCACTGAAGGATCGAAGACCAATTTTAGAATGAGGAGGAGGTTTTAACCTGGAGGAGGAGGTTAGTAGGTGGTCCCCGATATGAGAAGATGGGAGTAGCTAGTTGGCACATACGAACCCTACCCTACTAGACTCCTTTTACATTTGGGCAAGTTTTGTCTTTATTCACACTAGAAGCTGATGGGCAAGCGGTTTACTTGGAAACTCACCCTCAGTATCTGAATGTATTTCGTCACTACACTAAATAGTATATTTAGTGTTAGTTACTATTCGGAGTTACTCACTCCTATATCTTTTTACTATTAATGTAATTTTTTTACCAACGAAGGTCGAATTGGGTTGTTGGACATTATAGAACATTAACATCTTTACGTGGTAAAAATTTACATTAATAGTAAAAAGATATAGGAGTGAGTAACTCCAAATAGTAACTAATACTAAATATACTATTTAGTGTAGTGCTTGATGGTTAGATGCGGTCAAGACAATAAATTCCTTTTTACATGCTTGGGATTGGGGATGATCACTAAACTAGACTCCCTTTCTTTGGCACCAACTTCCAATATGTATGTTAGACATGTGGTGATTTTAAAAAGATTGGCAAAGAGGTTGTGGATTATGTTCTTGGATTGATATCTAGTAATGGATCCAAACTCTTTACAACACTCCACACAACATAACTTTACTACACCCACAAAATTCTCGTCCGAAGGCCTCAAATGCCGTTGGTGATCCTCCATGGTGTTTATTTTCATATTTTTCCTAAGTTTCTTATTGGCCAACAAGTCTCTAGCCATAACCCTCAACACTCATCAATGTGGATTTTTGGTCAAATGCTACATGGTCAATGCTCTCACCATTAACTCTAGAGCCAACAACTGGAGGCAATGGCCAGTTAGAATCATCAAGAGGGATAAGATCTTGGATTTCAACCCCCTCTACTATGCACTCCAGGGTTTATTGGGAGTCAAGACCAAAATCTAGGTCAACCACATGCATGTGTTTTTTGGATTCAAGGTTGGGATTAACTAGTGGCGGAACATATACATCCAAAAAAACTTTGTTGAGCACCTCAAGCTTGCAATTAATCTTGCATTTACTCTCAATATCAAAGAATTGAAAGGGCCAACCTACAATATGAATATCTTCAAGTAGTTGTTTGAGTTTTGCATATGTGTCGCTCTCAACACACTCGCAATATCCAATAAGTTTTGGACTGGCATAGGCATCGGTAAGTGAGAATTATTTCAACTCCAAAGACATTGCAAACCTGGTTTGCGCCCAGAAACCTCACTACAATTGAGTACCTCGAGTTGCAGCTTGTATCATTCATACGTATGCATCATGTGAATGTTGCCCGCCTACTCTACGTTGACAATGCTCCCCAAAAATGTTAGAATTCAAAACAAGATTCAAGACCCTAAATCCCACCCATTTGTCAAGCAAGCAAAAAATCAAAAGTAGGAAAGACGAAGCTTGGGATTGGCACACCTGAGGAGCGCAACTATGCGCATGTGCCTTTTGTCCAACCTTCAACAATCAACCATCAACCTTTGCCAAGTTTGCAAGATTATGGGAGTTTGCACAAACATGAAAACTTCAAAGAGCATTTGCAAACTTGTGTAGGAACTCACAAAGCCAAACAGAATGAGCAAACCCGTTAGGAGCCCTTCCCGCATCTAACCCGACATGTTACATCTAACTACCAAGAGACATCCATGAGATGTCATCCAACGGTGCTCATCCATAATGTGGGGCCCTAATATATATTATTTTAATCCTCCACTCTACCGAACCCTATGATATATTAGTTTTAAAACTTCTCTAACATGATCAATTTGTAACGACCCTAATTGATTTATACCATGGATTTTAATATATAACGTGAGCTTTGTCACAAGTACAAAGTTTATAGTTTGTAGGTCACAACTTTAAAGTGGACCCTATATTTGTTCTCACATAATGAAGTGACCCCCCCCCCTTTCCCTGGGGATTTGACCATCAAGAACGTGTTCAATCCAACTATTTTTTACAAGGCCTAAAACATGAGACTAACTTCACATTTATAAAATCAAGATTGGAACGTTTTTACATCACATGATAGTTGGTCACAATGATCCTAAAAGTAACCATCGGAGCCTCGTGCACTTGACGGAGAGCCTTTACAAAAAAAAAAGGAGGACATCTAAACCTAGGCACCAACACCATTTGAAACAAAACCCTATTTCGTATAGAGTCGAGTGTAGGAAATAGTGTGGCCACACTAAGTACCAAACCTTGTGCGGTAACTTATAGGTAAAGTACTTGTTTAACATGAGTAACTAAGTTAATCGGGGTCTAATACTAGGCATTAGTGTCTATGTTTGAAAGCCCGTGTATGACTATAATGAGGCCTCGGGTTCCTAGAGCTTTGGGTCAAAACGAGATCTGTAATTTGTACATTGAATCTCCTGACATGTGGGCACCGTTACAAGCACGACGGCCAAGGATTGCAAGCCTCATCCACCGTTACCTTGAACATTAAGTTCTCCTTCATCTTACTTAAGTTAAACAAAGTAAATTATTTAATTAACAAGGCTAGTAAGTGAAGGTACTACATGGGTCTCGAGTTTGTCACTCTTCATAAACGGACACTTATATTTGAGTGGGTATATGGCAAGCTTTGTAGTTTGGAATGGACATAAAAAAGACACGTGTTGTGATAGGATTGAACTATGTGCTCAGAATTTATAACCCAATTGTACTGGGTTCAATTGCTGATGCAATTGGGAGGGTTTGTGCAATCACTTGAAGAGAAAGAGATCCTTCATAACTTCACTTTTGGTCTCTTATAACTATTGCTTTTCAACTTGGATCACATAGTTTGAAGTGACAATTTGCTTGTTTTTGCAAGTGCTATCTGGACAAGAGAACTCCGAGTTTGATCCAATGTTCGAAATCGTTTGCGTGAAGTTGGAAGTGTCCATAGTTGTCAAGTAAAAGAAACCATATACCTTACTTATCAAAGCTACGTTTTGGTTTTATTTATATTTTTATCCCCATGCACCAATGAAGGTAGTAGACATGCCTAACTTAGTTACTTATCTTTATCAAACACCTACATTTGATCGGTATGCAGTCAAGTGTCATTTCAAGAATGGCCGCCAAAAAGAAAACATAGGTTCAGAACAAATTTGGACTACATGCTCAAAATATGGTATCCATTCTTGACTCAATAACCAACATAATTGAGGGGGAACCTATATAACCATATGATGAACATGGAAAATCTCCAGTTTAACAATGAATAAGATACTCATAAGAGCTCCGAAATTTATGAGAAAAGTGGCTACAACCTCGGTTTGGACTCGCTAAGCCATCTCCTACCACCAAACGAAACGCGTGTTTTGTATTCTAGGAGAATTGGGCTATTCGGAAAATGTAGTCATTTAAGACCCATCTACCACGGATTCTTCTTCTTCTACTTCTACTTCTACTTCTTGAGTCTTCTTCTTCTTCTTCGTTTGTTTTGCTTTGTCTTAGAATTTATAAACCCAATTGTATTGGGTTCAGTTGTTCATGCAATCTGGAGGGTTTGTGGAACCACTTAAAGAGAAAGAGATCCTTCATAACTTCACTTTTGGTCTCTTATTACTATTGCTTTTCAACTCGGATCACATAGCTTGAAGTGACAATTTGCTCATTTTGCAAGTGCTACCCAGACAAGACAACTCCAAGTTTGATCCAATGTTCGAAATCGTCCGCGTGAAGTTGGAAGTGCCCATAGTTGTCAAGTGAAAGCAACCATATACCTTACTTATCAAAGCTACGTTTTGGTTTTATTTATATTTTTATCCCCATGCACCAATGAAAGTAGTAGACATGCCTAACTCAATTACTTATCTTTATCAAACACCTACATTTGATCGGTATGCAGTCAAGTGTCATTTCAAGAATGGCCACCAAAAAGAAAACATGTGTCAAAAAAAATTTGGACTACATGCTCAAAATATGGTAACCATTTTTTATTCAATAATCAACATAATTGGGGAACCTATATGACCATATAATGAACATGAAGATCTCCAGTTTAACAATGAATAAGATACTCATAAGAGCTCCAAAATTTATGAGGAAAGTGGCTACAACCTCAATTTGGATTCGCTAAGCCATCTCCTACCACCAAACAAAATACATGTTTTGTATCCGAGGGAGAAGTGGGCTATTCGGAAAATGTAGTCATTTAAGACTCTTCTTCTTCTTCTTGAGTCTTCTTCTTCGTTTGTTTTGCTTTGTCTTAGGAAGGGATGGGATAGTACTTAGCTGGCTCGGCAGGTGTATCAAATCCAATTTGGAGCTCATTAATCAGCCATCGTAAAAACCAATTTTTAATCCCGGCACCACTTCATTCATGGCGCCTGAGGTACGACCTACTTACTCCAAGCATGGCAACAAAAAAGATCACGAAATATGAGCTAATCATGAGCTCCACATCCCGAGCTTCTAGGTTACATAGCTCGTAGGCTTAACTCTAGTAGTATTAGTCGTAGGGTTAGCCCTAACCCAACTCTACGGATCATTACCCTCAACCTTATTAGCACTTTGTCCTACATCTAAGGTGTGTAAGGTAGGTGGATCTTATAATGGTTACTTTTTCCAACTAGCCTACTTCTCCTAGGATATGAAACACACAATTAGTACAAGATGGCTCGATTTGCGGCCATGGTCACTTTAAGAATATCTTAATTCATTATCAAAGTGAAGATTCTCGAGTTCATCAAGTGGTCATATATAGTAGAGGTGCCTATCCTCAATCAGGACCCCATTGGCAATCTACAGGGTACCGTGATTTCAATCAAGTTGAGACTCAATTTCGATCATGCCGGAACCAATAGTGTCATGACACATGTCTTGGTTTTGAGTGCTAAAGTGAGGAGGAATGAGCAGTTATGATAGACTCTAGACATTGGTAATATGTTATGACCAACTTTTGGCTTCAAAAATCCACATTAATTTCAATTTAAGGAATAAAATTACGCAAAAAATTTGCGGTCCTCCTAATTTCTATCTTCCTGCGTGGGAAAATTTTGCACTGCCTTATACTTCTTTAGACCTGGTGCAATGTCTCTTAAGTGATTGGTTATGGGTGCCTCTACTCTAGATTCCTCCCCCTCCCTCCAATTAAGTTCACTATTGAGCTTATAATGGTGATCATATTTTGAGCACATAGTCCAATATTTTTTGAGCATATGTCTTTTTGATATATATTCTTGGAGCCACACCTAACCACATACCGCTCAAATCTAGGCATTTGGACAAGAGTAGTGTTCCAATTACGGTCCTCTTACCTGAAAGTTGTGGCTTAAACCATAAGAATAGCTCCAACGTGAGAATAGCTATATCAACACCACAAGCATATGAGTCCCAAACAATTATCATGTGTCGCTGGACAATTCGTCATGCGCTACTAAGAAATATGTAAATCTATCACATGACATATTTATATATTTCTTTCATTGATGCATGACATTTTCTTTCATATCATGGTAGTGTAAGCATCAAATTATAGGAAAATGCTAGAATCTATCCCCCATTCCCATCGTCATACGATTTTAACAACATATCGTTCTTTAAAACTCCATGTGTTTCCACACTTTGGTCTTGGAGTAAGTCGTTGACCTTGATGCCAAAGAAGCCCACAAGAGGACTTTGGCTCTTCCAATGCACCTTTTAAAAAAAGAAAAAGAAAAAGTAACCTATACGTTGGCCACCTTAGTACATCCATCCGCCAATCATATAGCAAGATGTTATTTTAACACCCTAGTAATCAATAGCTTAAAGTCACCGAGTTTGTCATGTCTCAAGTCTTTTGTCCACACTCTAGATACGAAAGGGATTCCCTACTTTGGTCAAAATATGGTCCTTCTATCTTTGCACTTTAAGGTATATAAGAGAATATGAAGCTTGAATCTCGACCGGGCACTTTAATCTCTCCACTTGTGTGGAACCGAACCGTATAGAGTACATTCCCTTACTACCGTACATGAACGCATGACCGAAAAGACATAAAAAGGATATGTCCCGGACCTTCACTATCACTTGTCCAATAGTAGTCTAGTGGCACTTTGAGAACTAGGAATCGGTACACTACTAAATTATTGTATTTAGTGTCACTTACTATTTGGAATTACGCAATGCGATATCTATTTATTGCATATCTCATATTTACCAACAAATGTCAAGTTGGTTGTTGGACATTATAGAACAATAACAATTTCACTTGGTAAAAACTTCACACCAACAATAAAAAGATATAACTTTTTGTAACTTCGAATAGGAGGTGACACTAAATATCTGATGCAGTGTACTAACATATGAGTCCTAGACAATTATCTCGCGTCGGTGGAAAAAGAACAGTGCAAATCTACCACTGGGGTAGACATGTAGTTATTCTAATGACATAGGACAAGTTCCAAGTGACGCACGAGTTCTTTGCCTAGTAGTCATGTAGTTGGATCTTAATGAAAGATCCTAGAGGGAAACTTCTACGCAACGAAGCGATGTAGTAGTTTATTAAAAATTTGGTCACGGGTACCCTACGTTTGTTTGAGCTTGTATGAAGAAGATGAAACATGGAGTTGGGATTCATCCATCCCCAAGGGTGGATTGTTCATACCACGTTTGAACGAACGTGAGTGTAAGAAGGGGTATTATATGAGGCAGTGGCGTACATAGTATACATAACAGAGACTCAGGTGTTGTTTTTCTATGGTGTGAACATTTAAAAAGGCTATTAAGAATGTTGAAGTAAAAGGTAGATGTACAAAAGGGGGCCCTAAGGTTTAGAGAAATATTTGACAATAGACGTGTTAGTTTCATCCAATTCACGTTTCCATCCATTATTGTCATATGGCAATAGTCATAACATTATTCAGATCCATAATAGTGTTTTGTGGGACTGACAACATTATGAGGAATATTCCTCACATTCAATTTAAATGATGGAATATTCCACAAAATACTGTCAGTCCCACAGAACATTGTTATGGATATCAATAATGTTACGGTCTTCAATGACTACCTTGTCCATTCTTGTTGGGGTTTGCATTTGGGTTTTGGGTTTTACAAATTGAGACACTTTGGGAGTGCTCCTAGGCTCCCTTGAGTCTTGCTCTTTGGATTGTGGCTAAATTATTCATACGATGTCCAAAGATAACATCCTAATATGTGTTGAAATCCTCTTACAACTTAAGGCAATATCATTCATATAACATTCATACTTGTATGCTTGAAAATATGATTATGGATGTAGTTTCTCTACAATTTTCCAAGCATGTATGGCAACCGACTCATGAGTGCCATTCCAGTTAGGTATGTGGACATTTCCAACCCCACAAACTCATTGATTGTTAGATCGGCTCAAGAATTGTCTCATTCAAGAACTAGCATTTGTGAATCATGGAGATTGCTAGTTCAAGTCCCAAAAAATAGAGTTGAGGGGCAAGAGTCATAAGAAGACTCACTGAAGGATTATTATTTTAATTTTTAAAATGATCATATACTAAGCCCTCCCAAATGCATTAACTGTGAAACTTAGAATGTTGTCTATATTTTGAGCACATGGTCCAATATCATCGTGACATATGTGTTTTTGTATCCATGCTTAACTCCAAGCCATGTCATATACCACTTGAAGGTAGTTGTTCAATTACAAAGAGTGATCAATCTCTACGGATAAAAGACTATGCCAATTTCTATTTTGAAATGCAGTGATAGTGAGGCACACTTTGTGTTGAACAGATTCCCCTCTACAACTCCATTAGGGATAGATTTTCTTTCATGTTTTCAGAATGTAGTATTAGGTAGTCTTGACTATGTCCCCCAATTGGACTCTCAAGTTGATATTAGCCTCACTCTTACCAAGGCCACTGCACTCTGTTACTCTAGTAAATTAGCCTTTCTAACACCATTGTGATGTGCTTCTAGTCCCATAAGCCTTTTGACTTCTTGAACTTTAAAGATCGATTTCATTTCATTTCATTCCATAAGGCCCACAAATCTTAATTGACAACCAAAAGAGAAAGGCGAAAAACGCACATGGTACAAAAGGGAGTAACTTAGTAGGGTGAAAAATTTGAGGAAAGCTCAGCAATTATTGGCCCCTCAAGCCCTCTTCCTGGGTTGCCAAGTGGCCTGTCGAGCAGGACCGGCCCTGCGCCGTCCGATCTCCGACCTGGTGGCTCGCGACCGTCAGATCCGAAGATCGGACTACACGTGGCGCCCTGGCAGCTCTCCCTCAGCGAGGTCTCAGGCGGTTCAGGACGCGGAGTTTCGAAGTCTTGGAAGATTCTCAGACACAATAGCCGTCGGTAGGATCTCATTTCAGGACCTGAATCTTGCTGCCACTCTCCATGGGATCTGCAGTACACTAATATTGTATTCAGTGTCTTATGGTATTTTATGTCGCCATGGTTGCTTTTCTAATGACACTTCCGTTTTTAACAAGTTTAACAAGTATTGCCATGGATGATTGTAATTTGAATGAAATTCATGCTAATTATTGAAAACAAAGTGTGGTATATTATGCACCCTAACAGATCTGTAATGAAATATTGTCATGGATGGATGAAAGTTGGATGAAAAATCACTTATCAAGTGACAAGTGGTGGCAACATTGTAAATCTATAATGCTCAAGAGATCATAAATAATGTTAGGTTTACATTTAATGTTGGTGACACCGCACGGGCGGTTTATGATTATTATTGAGCAAGACAAATAGAATTGGTGACACTTAATACAATATTTAGTGTAGTATGTGTTCAAGGGTAGTGGTATTGGGTACGGGGTCGGTCATAGGTGCAGTTAAAATCTCAACGTAAAGGACATTGGGTCTTGGATATTTTGAAGAGATCGTGTTTTGACTGTAGTCATTGTGAAACGATGAATAGTATGTGTGCCTTCGCTCCTTTTAGGGGTCAATAGTAGTAGTCCGGGGAGCCCACGGACATTTGAAAACTCAAATATCAACAACTCCCGAGAGCAAGTGGCAATCAAGGGCATGCAAGCTAAGAATAAGGCTAGGGGAATTGTCACGTGGATTTATTAGATCATGTGCGTTATTTCTTTGAACAAACGTGACCACTTGGTTTAAATTCAAACACGCATTGGACACACATTGGACACTCGGGATCTCAAGTTTGAACAATGAAGTTGAAGGACATGGGCATTTTAAAGAGGCCGCGGTTTTATTGTCATCATTATGGATGCGAGGTGTTCGCTGTTTGTGAGTGGGTTGCGGTGGACCTTGTTCCATTTGAGGGCCACTTCACACATGAGCCAAGAGCTGTGACCATGGAATTGTGAGAGCCCAAAAGAAAGTGCCCAAAGGCTGTCCCAACCCACCTCCAAAATCATGTAGTGTGGTCATGGACCCTCAAGTGTAGTGTGAAGTCATATGTGACCGGGCCCTCAACCAAATGCTATTTCAATGAGTTTCTATTCATGCGGGTCCTCACACATGATAAAATAGAATAAAATAGAACAAACCAACGGTTGTGAGCATTTAGAGTGCCACGGTCTCCCGGTTTTGTGTTAGGCCTACCTCCAAGAGGTGATTTTTAAAAACGGTGTCGTGCGAGAAATGGTTTAATATGTAAATATAGTGTAGAATGATTTGAGAGTAGGGTTTAAAGAAAAGAAAAAAACAAAATAATAATAATAATAATAAGAGTATAGACAAAAGGAAAGGGGGAGATCAGAGGAATGAAGGGGAGAGAGAAAGATCCGTGATTATAACCACGTAACTTGGAGTCTTTGCGTCTTCTCACATGCTCAGGGGGTAGGTGGCGCCAACTGGTAGTTACATGCCTAGTTTTCACCAGCAGTACCAAGCCACGTGGCCATTCGCCCGCTCATACGAGTTCAAAGGGTTTCGAACCCGGACCAGTGCTATGATGCTTGAAGCACTTTACCAGTTGGGCTTCCGCGGCTTGGCGTTTATTAGAGCATGATGAAGGGATTTATATCCCATCCATTGTTTATACATTTTTTTTTAATTTTGTTTGAGTGGATTTTGATTGGAAGAAAAAATCACACTTTTGAGGAAGCTTCAAGATGACGCTTTCTTGCTAGAAAGTAATTATGTTATTAGAGGAAGGACCATTTCAGAGCTTCACCGATTTGATGTAGTTATTTTGATTTTATTTGAACATGTCGAATTGGAGAGTTCTTTTCGAGAGTCAAGCTGAAAAACTTCATCCAGAGCTTGAGTTGGATTTTTCTCTATCTCAACTGCCGATTCATACTCTTTTGCCACCTAGTATTGCACCATTGCATGAGCGTTCACAAGAAGAAGCTGGGCCTTCTCGGCCGTCAAAGCAACCTCGTGTGGTGCAGCGGTGGCATGGAAACCTTCAACAAGATGCTCGTGCATTGGTGATTTTGTTGCAGGTTGGATGTGTTGAACTTGGCACTCGAGATGTGACGTTTGGAGGAATTTTGGAAGACTTAAATAAAAATCAATACTCTTGCTGTCTTAGGCCTATCAAAGGAAGTCGAGGCCATCAACGTTGGCTTGAAGGTCTAGTTAATTCATTGTCTAAGGCTGATCGTGCGGACTACATTGCAGTTATTCTTCGACGCATTCTCAAGTTCTTGCAGTTGGAGTAGAATTCATTTTGGAATTATTTTCAACCTCTTTTTAGATATTTCTTTGATGTTATGAGTTTAGTTTTAATGTTTTCAAACTTCATCTTGTGTGTTTGAAGTTTGGTAAATAAAAGGTAGACATAGTTTACCATTTAGGTTGACTTTTGATGCCTTATGGCTAAGATAAGAAAATGACAAGGATTAAAAGATAGATAAGGATTAAGGGATATATAAGGATGAAGTAAGCCTATAGGGGTTAGCCAATGACTAGTTGAAGCCCATGTGACATAGGTTTGGGCTAGTGTTGACTTTGATGAGGAGGCTAAGGGGTCGGCCCCTCTCTCCTCAAGGAGGTGTGGAGTTTAGTTTTTTTGAGTGTATGTGTGTGTGGAGAGAGAGATCTCAGTGTGTACTTGAAAATTTTCTATGAAAATTTGAGAGTTGATACATCTTGTCGGTGTGGTTCCGAAATGCTATAGCACGCTTCATTCGGACTTTGTATGTGATTTCTATGAGTGTTAGAGTGAAACTATGTTTGTTGTAAAGAAATTTAGAAGACCATGACTTTAAAAGCTTGTAGAAATTTATGTATAGTGTTTTTGTTTATGAAATTTGAGCGAGTGATGTGTTATTGTATCAGCTCTTTATGGAGCTTTAAAATTCTTTATTTAGAGTTTTGAAGAGAGAGTTATGGCTTTCAAGGCAAGAGGGTGTTAAGCTGCCAACTAGATTCAACAATGAAAGTGTGTACCAACTTCAACAGAGCATAGAAAACGTTTGGTAAGGATTCTGAAAATAAATTTTGGAGAGAACATGTGTGATGTTGTTAGCTTTCCAGAAAGCTATCACTTGGCATTAGCAAAGCTTATATGAAACCAGAACGTCCTATGAAGTGAAGGGAGGTGCAGCTAACAATGAATTTGAGAGTATGACCTTTGACAAGCTATGAAACTTGGACAGTATTTTACTAACCTTTAATATCTATTTTATTTTGTTAAGCACTTTGATAGCTTTCCAAAATGCTAAAGCACTCTTGATTTGGAGTATTTATATTATTTTGGCGGTTCTTCAAAGTTTGGCTACAATTTTAGAGAGAGATCCGGGATTTTGAAGATATGTGTAAAACTTATATGGGTTTGTATATATGATGTATTCAAAGATGAATAATTCTTACTCTCCCATGTTTTATGCCAAAACTAATTGCAGTCAGAAATCCAATATTTTCCCAAAGCAAAGACTTCTCTACCCGACAACGGTCCAAGTGACCATGAAACATATCCATTCGATACCATGTAGACTTTACATCCATCTTGCATTTCACATGCTCCGTTGGTCCCTCAAGCGTAGTGTGAAGCGAACTTGGACCGGCTCCGCCTTTTCCGCCAATGAGAGTGCTTAAAGTGCAATGGTCACAGGCTCTCAGTCTCGTGTGTGAAGTGGCCCTTGGGCATATGCAACTAAGACAAGACAAGGCTAGGACCTATTAGTTCATGTGCATATTCTTGGGACAATCATGACCAATGAAGTTTAATTTTAGGATGCGTTGAGCGCTCGAGATCTCAAGTTTGAACAACTAAGTTGAAGGATATGGACATTTCAAAGAGATTGCGGTTTCATTATCATGATTGTGGACTCAATGTACTCATTGTACATGGTTATGTCATAGTGGGCCTTGTTCCGTTAGGGGTCATTAGTTCCGAGAGCCCCATAAACATTTTGGCATTAACTATCAACAACTCGTAAAGAGCAAATCCCAAGCAAGTAGTTAATGGGGTGTGTTAACCCTTAAACGACAGAGAGGCCCTCTCAGGGACTCGTTGACCCTAAACTATTTGACCATAAGATAGCGTCAAAACATGTCGGAATTGCAAAAAAATTCCCCCGAAATGTGTATCTCAAAATTCCATATCTAAATATATATGCCGATCGCACTAAAAGAATTACATGGAGGTATGAAATGGGGTAAACATAGGCTGATGGGAGAGGCCCTCTCACCCCCCCCCTTGACCTTTAAGGGTTAGCTTAGCGATAATACCATGAGCATTGAGAAAATGGACCTACTAAGGTCACTTGCACACTCCTCGGACAATCATGAGCATTGGAGTGACATTGAAGGATGTATTGGACACTCGAGATCTCGAGTTTGAACAACCGAGTTGATGGAGATGGACACATTGTCGAGAGTACGGTTTAATTTCGACAATTGTGGATTCAATGAGTTCATTGTTCATGATTATGTCATATGGTATTGTTTTTATTACGGGGCCATTGATTCGGGGGAGCCCCATCAATATTTAAGAAACGAAAGAGCAATGATCTACGAGAGCAAGTGGTAATGAAGCGTATTCAACTAGGGACAAGGCTAGGAGAATTTAGGTAGGGACCCATTAGGTCATATGCACATTTCTTGGACAATCAAGGCTTTCAAAGTGATGGTTAGATTACAATGAAATGCATGTTTTGTGAGGCATTGATGTTGATGTGTCATGTTAATTAGAATGGTCTCCATTACTTGTTTTATAACATCAAGTGTTTCATACCACTTACTGTGGTTGCCACCTAGTGATTTCCAAACCATTCACATGCATCAATAATGAATGATGTGGGCCTTATTGAATCATGTGTACAATGTAGTACTTGTGTGCCTTTTATGTAGCCTTAGTTAATGTATTGCTTCTTGCATGCATGTGCATTGTCCTTGCAACAAATAGTTGTAATCTTGTAACTACTGGAGCTTTAATGAACACAACACATATAAGGCCAAGGAGAGAGAGAGAGAGAGAGAGAGAGAGAGAGAGAGAGAGAGAGAGAGAGAGAGTTCTTATTGTTAGACCCCGGGTACTTCACGATCTCATAGTTTCTATATATATGTGCATTCAAGCTTTTTTAGGGGGGTTTTTTATCTAATATTTTTCTTTCTTTGATACCCTACTTTTCTTCTACTTCTACTTTGGCATGTTGTCTTGCACCCATTGGTAGTTTGAACTGTTTTTTCTTCCATTTAAACTTGTCCCTATGTTAATTCTAAAAAATACCTCTTCTATGTTGTTGAAAATCACTACATATGTGGTGTTTTAAGGCACTCTTTATCAATAACCTCAGAAATATAAGGCAACCCATCGACATAAGACATGAGTTGCTTCATGTTACTAAGTTTGTCGATAGAGGGTGCAATACAATAATGACAAGGGATTGACACACCACACAATGACATAATTACAGCATGATCAACAAAAATAGGAGTAACCATGTCATAAAATGAATGAGAAAGTGACATGGAATCTTGTATGTCAAGAAATGGATAATGTTTGGGTCACCTGGATTTTGTGGTGAAAGTTACAAATGGGGACATTTGACCACCTAGTTACAAAATGGGCTAGTTGAGTATGAGAAACAACCAGCTCAATTTCAAGACTCTAGGAAAATCACTGATCATTCTAAAGGAATTTGTAAAAAAATACCTTAATCTAATAAAGAAAGAACTAAAAGGTATCAAGATGTAATTAGTTGGACTTGGAAACACTTGGATCTTCACCACTTTTGTCCAAAATCTCTCTAGAGATTGGGAGAGAACTCAAATAGGTTGTCTCAATAGAAAATGAAGGTGACCATGTTAGAAAAACTATATTGTAATCCATACAATTTATCATCCTCTATTTTAAACCAAAGTATTTTGAGTAAATTCCTATTTCTACTATTTAAATTTTGTTTTCATGAAAAAACTACATCTTGGTCTAACTCCACATTACACTATGTCCCGTTAATGGGCCTTAAAAAAAATGAGCTAGGATTTCACGTGGTCATGGTTTTTGACAACCAACCATAAGTACAAAAAATCATGACTCATTTTTTTGTTAGCCCTTGGTCATGTGTTTAAAATTAGCCCTAATACGATACACGAAATGCAAAGATGCATGAAAATTTGGTAGTCATTTCCACAGCGATGCTACCCCAAACAAAGGGAATTATCACATACGGATAGACCTCTCACCCACCCATCATAAAAACTTGACCTTCTAGATCTATGGCCGATGCATCTCAAATGCTATGGACTAGACTAATTCGGGGTCTCTAAAACTGATCTCAATGTCCAATCAACTACAAATAGTAACTTTTGGATTGCATATTATTTCAAGGTTTTTTTTCAATAAAAATTGTTGGATGAATGAGATGTACGCTCATGTGCAAGAATTCCCTCTCTCTTGCCACCCCCTAGTAGTGAAACTTGCAGGGCTTTCAAGTATCCCCACCCCCATGTACATGTACTTAAAGATATGTAGTCCTAAAGTGGTATGTGATCTTAAATGGTTTCTAGCATATAAGTACATATTCAATTATGAAATGTGCATCTCTGAAAGAAAACCATTTAAGAAAAGTCTATAAGGCACCACTTGAAGAACTCATAAGATATTCACTTTCATTCCAAAAATACTAGGACCAAGCTCTCATGTTCCTCATTTGGATTTGGTAATGTCTTCATGTAAGTTCTACATATGTTTTCCAACCCCTACATATGTTGGAATACTGGAAATCTATGATAAGGGAGAACTGACAATTAGTTACAGATGAACCGGTTGAGTTTAAGAAATAACCAGTGGAAGTTCAAGACTGCAGGAAAATTACCGATCATTTTAGAGGAATTTATAGAATATACCCCAATTTAATAAAGGAAAACCGGAGGATGTCAACATGTAACCGGTTGGACTTGCAAACACTAGGACCTCAACCGGTTCAGCCCAAAAATCTCCCCAATCACTGCTGGAAATGTCCACTTTAGGCACATTTAACAGAGTTTAGAACGTGCTTTTCAAAACCTTGGCGTCAGTGAAGTTACACCAATCATAATGACATGAAACATCCGCTGTCCAATCCGGGACTGAGATTACTACTACTTATTATTACTGACACGAGGTTTTGACGGCACATGTTATGTTGGGTGTCTCCATGTCACATGTGCCTTGACTCAATGCTGACTCGCAGTAAACAAGGCTGCTGTGGTCCTCTACTTCCTTCGTCAGTTGCACCGTGATCATGATGATGCTCGCCTCGTGCTTGTTTGCAATGTGGCCAGCTTCAGATTCGTTCTCTACAACTAAGGTAAGTATGTGGCGCCCCTGTTGCAGGCACTTCACAACTCAGGACACGAATTTGATGGATGGATCCAGAATCGTCTCCTTTCAGTCAACAATTGCAAATCAGCCATTTCAAGTTCCAGAATTGGAGTTGAGATGCAAAAGAAATGAGACGGCAAAGTGAAGGTCTTTGTTCAATGTAAGTGATCACACACCTTCCCTCCCAATTGTGTTAACTACAGAACCTAGAATGATATCTAGGTTTTGAATACTTTTAGTCCGATATCCTCGTGACATTTGTCTTTTTGGTCTCCGTGCTTAACTGCGAGTCGAGTCATATACCGCTCAAATGTAGGTATTTTATCAAGAAAGAGTGACCACATAAGGCCTTACACTACCAGAGTTTGTCTCCCAAATCACCTGGCTTTATAACAAAAGACACAGATAGAAAAACCAAATCCCTCGGTACAGCAGCCCTCAAAGCTGGCTTGTACATTTTGTTAGTGATTCTAAAAGGCCTTCTGACCACAAGATTTAAGGTAATCCCTTTTTTCACGTGCAACCCACCCATTTCCCTGCAAAAGTTTGGACCATATCACGTTTTCAGAACAGATGAGCAGAATTTCTGGAGAGGAAGACATTGTCTAAACCTCCTGTGAAGATAACGACGATCATATTTGTACAAACTAAAACACATTTAAGATTCTAGAAACTCCGAAAAACTTCTGCATTTATGATGCTCATCTAAGATTGAGACAGAAAACTCTGAACTCCTTGCCTTCTTCAGTACTAACCCTGACCAACAGTACTAAGTCCCAAATCTGCCTGAGATATGTCATTAGCCAGTAAAGTCTAGAACCTTGAGCTTTAAAGTGTACGAAACAGAATACAAAACTGTTAAAAATTTAGACTAAACCTTCACTCAAATTGCTACCAAAAAAACTGCTCTATAATCCACCCAGTAAGGATTAGAAATCAAATATCTAGAGTTGGTTGTATAACAATCCTCTAATAATCAAGCAGGGACATTGCTCGTTTCAGATGGTGCTGCTGCTGCTTTTGCAACACATGGGCTGTCCACTGCCAAACCCATGGCATGGAGTCCATTGTCAACATATATTATTGTCCCTGATATTGAGCAAGCCAAAGGAGAGGCCAAAAATGCAGCTGTGTTACCAACATCGTCTGCAGATACCCAACATGAAAGTATTAGAGGATAAATGACGTATTCAGGTCAATATAGTTAGTGAGGTGAGGAGCAATATGCCGGTCATCAAAACAGCAGAAATCATTCATGAAACCATGAAGGCAAGCTTCCCAGACGTGTTCAACTTCAAACTTGCAAAATACTACACTTTGAATTGCCAATTTGGAGAGAGACCCACAAAGAGTAAAAAAGGTGTGTAAATGCTATAAACGCCTCCTCTATTTCCCAACAAACAATCAAGTAATCTGAGGAAATAATACTGTCTGCTCTGTTAGGGCCTGGAATGACAAGAAATCCATGGAATTTCCAACAGAAAGGTGGACATGAAGGCATTTGACATCCACAGAAGTATAAAAGGACGAGTGTTGGAATGAATCAACTATGCAGAAGCCAGGGTAATATTATGAGGACATAGATTGAAATCCTGTGCTCACCAGCATCAAGCTCCTTTTGCAAAGGTGCGTTCGCAGTGGAGTAGTTGATCATATCATCAATGAAACCGATAGCCTTTGCTGCCCGACTTCTGAGGGGGCCTGGAGAGAAATATGCTTTAATGAGATTCTTGAAATTCGTTGAAAGCAAAGGATTCTTGGATTTTGTTCTATTTATGACTAAATTAGTGACTTCAAATCCTGCACCACTCTACAACAATCTGCTGTGAATCCATACAAACTAAAGTAAAAGGGCCTTTTGCTACCTGCAGAGATGGTGTTGACCCGGATACCATACTTCCTTCCTGCTTCGAATGCCATAACCTGCAGAAAACCAGAAGATCAAAAAATTTGAAAAAGCGAGAACTGTGCACAGTTTCAACCTATTCAACAGACCATGGAGTGACTATCGCAATGGCAGGCTACAAGCTCAAGACTTGGCCAGAGAAAATGAAGTCAATCATATGTAAAGATCAAGACATTTAAAGGACTTCAATCACTTCAAATATTTCCTGGTTAGCCTAATGCTAGACCTCTTCATTCTGTTTGACCACAGTTTTTCTCAGTGGCCTTTAATGGCCTTTCTGTTTGTGATGGGAAACTCCTCAAAACCAGCCTCAACTGATGATTCTGAAACTCCATACCAAGAGTCTGGAGAACTTTGTATAGAAGGTTTGTAACATATATCACATACAATTTCAAGATGTCAAGCTTCATTCACAAAAAAGTTTCAGAACTTCCAAGATATTGTCATATCATGTGATCAAACAACTTGAAGGGTCTTACTAGAATAGTGGCGTATACAAAATTGTAAGTATCATTTTTAGCTTGATTTAATCATACAAGAATTATTCATTGTTTTAAGGACGATTGCAGTGCATTTCACCATGCCATGACTAGAATTGACGAATTTTATATTTAGACAACTTACTCGTGTGTCGCTTTCCAATGCAGCTTTAGCAGAGCTCATTCCTCCACCATACCTGATCATTAAAAGGCTCAACTTAGTTCACCTCTGTGCATGTTGAATGCAATCTTGTATTTCCCCTGAGTAGGCAAGTCATTACTTTGAAGGGTACACTAAGAACAACTTACAAACAAATGCCTGTATTTACTGCTAGAGCACTCACCCTGGAATGATCTTTTCAGATGCCAGGTATGTTAGAGAGATTGAGGATCCACCTGATTGGACATCACAGAACAGTAAGGCTGGTTAAAGCACAGGATTACCAACACACAAAAGTGTAACCCAAAAAATATGTTGCACAAAAGTGCTGCACCTTCATTTTATGAGCCTTCCAAACCACAACCATGTGACTCCTCCAGTACTCCTACAGCTAATGGATTGGAAATTTCCGATTTCGCTTTTGTAGAGAACTTAAATTTGCAGGCTTAGGAAGTACCCCTTGAGTAGGCTATGTACATAGAATATGTCAATCAATGGATCTATTAACCACTACAACATGGCTCTTACAACAATACAGGGGTTTCAAAGTTATCTGGACTCCATCGACCCTATTCAAGCGTAGGATACAATGGTTTATTTATTATACCTTGATTCATGATAGGAGCGAAGTACTTCAAGAGTGATACATACGAGTAGGATGATGCTGAGATTGCTGCAAGATAACCCTTTCGTGAAGTCTCCAAGAGTGGCTTGGTAACCTGGAGAGAGGTCGAAGAGTTTATTACAACAAGTTTATTGATCCAATTTATTTAAGATTTATTCCATTTTTGTTTTAGTAGATGAAATTATCACATTCAATGCTAACATGGATACAGATCACATTGCTCTGAACAGTAGCACCAAACACAAAAGCACTAGACCATATTAACTGAAGTCAGTCTGCAAGGTCACTTTAAGTAATGCAACACAGGGTACTTGATTAGATAATATGCTTACTTCTGGCCCGTTGGCGAGTGAGTGCACCAAAATATCAATGGTGCCATAGTCGGATTTCACAGCTTCTGCAACTTCCTATGTAATCAAGTGACATGTTCCAAATAAACTCAATTCAGGTTAACCTTTCACATAGAACCCATTTTGAGCCAAACACCAACTGGTGGGACTATACTAAGAAAGCTTCACTATGTGTAGTACCTGCACAGTCCACTTTGATGACCCAGCATATCTCTTGTTGTTCTTAATCTGGAAAATCAGACACCAAAAGAGGTGAGTATTAATTGCAGATATATGTGTTATGTGCATTGGCAACCAGACAGCAGACAAAACCCATAGATAATAGACTAGATGAGTTCAAGAATATCACGAAGACGATATCTCCACAACTTCCAGAAAACATTGTAGACAGAAGCCCACTTAAAAGAAAGAAACAGGACCTGAAATGCATGCATGAAACCACTTACCTCCTCAGGAACATCTTCAGGAGTGTCAAACACAGCATCCAAAGGGTATACTTTGGCAATTTCAAGTAGTCCTCCATTAGGCAGCCTGCGGAGACAACAAATGAAAATTGGTGTACAATTGATGTAAGCTTTGACAACCATCAAAGAGCTGAAAAAATTAGATACAGGAACTTGAAAACAGCTATGAATAGGATATTGAGCAATGCACAGCAGGTTGATCCTACATGATCGAGGTATATTTATCAAGACAATAAAACTCACCCTACAACTCAACATTTTCGAATTTCATGCACATTCATACTTCAACAAAGACTGCATGATCTACTGAGCCAAGAATCTCTAGTTGCACAGTCTATTTGCTGGCCAGATGCAAACCTCTTAGCAATTTCAACTGGTGACCGTAGATGGAATGAAAAAGTTGGTACTTACTTTCGTGACTCATCGAACTTGCCTCTCCTCAAACTGCTTTCAAAAATGTTGAGGGCCTGCGCACCATTATTCCTAGAAGCTGAGAAACGTGTCTCTCGCAGTAGCTTGTAAAAGTATCATGCAAGCCTCACTTTACAAAAACTATGAGCAACTGTGAACTCCCAAAAACACCAAGTCTATCACTAGAAAAGTAACACCAAGTCTCTTGGCATCCCCAAATTAACTTGGAATGAGTTGTATTGAAAACCGTCATCGTTGAGGATTGCTGAATCAAACTGACAGTGGCGATGCACTATCCAAAACATTTTAATTACATTACACTTTATTCTAGTATTCATTAAGGTACAATAGATTGTTCGTACAAACAAATGTTCCCACGCCCGGGTACAAGAAACAGGAGGAAAAAGAGGTAAACCATCAACAAGGACGAGAAGCAACAAAAGCCCCCCCGCCTACTAACACAAATCCGAGAGACAGTTCATGCGACACTGGAATGTCCGAAGCAAATGCAATGCCATATAATTAACACTGAAACACCAAGTCTCCTCACATCCCTGCTATAACAAGGAACTCCTGACATGATGGATATGTCAAAAAAGTCAGCTTCAGGATTGCTCAATCAATTTGACAGTAACCACAAGTTCGGCATCCATAACGTTTTAATCACATTATGATTCATTCTAGTCTTCTAGAAGGTACAATAAATTTTTTTGTTACAAAACACGGGAGCAAAAGGAATATATGATACTAAATAGGATTGAACCACAAGCCCCTGCACACTTACAAACCTCCGAGAAAGAGTTCACTTCACACTGGAATGTCCGAAGCAAATGCAATGCCATAATAAAGGAACATCGGAACAATTGCTGAATTCCTCTCTCCACATAAATGACTGGATGAACTGTAACACTTGATTAGGATGGTGGAAAAACTCGCGATTGATGAGTTAGGGCACATACGGGCACCCAGGTTCCGACGAGGATTTCAGCTCCAGCTGCAGAGAGCGCCTTGGCAATGGCCCAGCCGAAGCCTTGATCATCGGCAACTCCAGCAATAAATGCTCTCTTGCCTGCACTCCACTCCCCAGAATCAGAAATCTACTACACTGTCAATCAATCGGTGAAAAAACCAATGCGCCAATGGACGAATACGCGAAACTCGTTCAAAAGCGCCACCTCGGAGATCGATAGGGAGGCCGGCGAGAGGTGCACTGCCATTCACCGACGCCACCACACGGCCGGCCTGCTTGCTAAGGCCTCTCCTCGTACTCGCATTTGTTCTGTTCTGAAACCCCAGGGTCCGGAGGCTCTGTGCTCCCGGGAGGAACGCGCTGCCGAGACGCTGCTCCTGCGCGGGGGCCGCGACCAGGGAGACAGAGCGGCTGGAGGCGGCAGCGGAGGGAGAGCATGCGGTGGAGGCGGCGGCTGAGATCATCAGGCGGGCCATGGTGGTCGCCATAGCTGCAGATTCAAGGATTGTTGAAGCTGCGACGAGGAATGTGAGAGAAGAAGCGAAGCCAAGCTAAAACCAGACAAGAGAGGAGAAGAGACGAGACGAGAAGAGAGCGAGAATAGAAAGGGCTTTGGTCTGAACGACGGGCTCAACGTTGAGACCGAGGGGCTTGTTCCCACGGGGAACGTGTTCTCTTAGATGGGAACGAGATGGGAACATAAAAGGGATTTAGGTGAGAGGGTTGGTGAGGGGGCTATTCGCATGCATTTGTGAGTTTCAAATACTATGTGAATGGAAAGGACGTTTGCACATGACTACTCTCGATTGGTGTGGTTGTGGTTTGGGCCCACCTTCCACACACATAAGGTGTACACTACGGGAATTGCGGGGTCTTATCATCAAGTTTCTTTCATTAGATGGTTTTGAAATTTATGAATATGGATCGGATATCCACTATCGTAGTAAACCATAAATTATCTTACTAGTTTGAAAATCATTTATTGGAAGAGAATCAATGACAAGACGAATGATCTATGTAGCAATAGTTGTCATATGAGTGTTTTATTGTGGGTGTTTCCAACTTCACACATATTTTGGTTGTTGGATTGGCTCAAGAATTGGGTCACCCCAGTTAGTGTTGCAAACTATGTAGAAGTTATAATTCTAGATTAAAGTGAAAATTCTCTTACTTTTGAAATGATCACATAGGCCCTCCCAAATGTGCTCACTATTGAACCTACAATGGTGTGTAGCTTTTGGACATGTTCCGTATTATCATAGCATAGATGTCTTTTTAGTGTATACGGGCCTTGACTACAAGCTTTGCCATACCACTCAATATTGGCCTATAGTCAAGAAGGATGACCAAATAAGATTGCATTTGATCTCGGTTATCATCCCTATTATTCACTTATATGATGATGCATGGTATTTATTGGTCTGGGATTAGTTTGAGGAGTGAAGACATGCAATTTAAGAATTTGTGTGTAAAGCTTGTCAAAAGTAATTGCCTTGTACAATACATGCTTTGGCCTCAAGGTTCTCTCGCGGTGATACATGCTAACTACACACAAAATTGAACCAATGAAAGTATACCACAAACCATCACAACCACCCTCAACCTTGAACCATAAGTATATGTGATTGTGATTGTCATCAATGCTCTTTATCCCTCTTCATCCACCAAAAATAATACCAAAGAGACAACCATCAATCACTGTGGTTCTGGTTGTGTGTGAACAACCCTTTGCACATCCCCTATTTCAATCTCATCAATGCACCCTCGTTGTGATGATGACACATCGCATTATGTTTGTTTTGTTTCATGTTCCTTATGTTGAGCAATATTTATGAGAGTTTTTTAATTTATTATTGCTATAATATTGCTAAGCCCCACTTGCCACTTACCCTAGGCAAGAGAATAATTCAACCAAGGGCTGGATATAAACATGTTGTGATTATGAAGAAAAAAAACCGGTCTTAGTGTCATGGCATGGTCCCCATGAAACATGGATTTCTTTATTTAGAATGGGTGAGAGAGAGAGAGCATGAGGCTTAGTAATGTTATGGAAGATGATCAAGAATGACATTGTTATTTAATCAAGTGTTGAGGTGTTTCTTCAGCCTCGGAAGCAAATTGAGGATTATTCATAAAAATGTTTATAGAGGATGCGATGTTGGCAACTAGAGTACTAGTGAAGGAAGTTTGGTGACCACTTGTCATTGTTGTGGTGGATTGAAGATTTGTTCTTGATTCTTGAGGAATATTTGCATTGTAGTATATTATTCCCATTAAAGAACTAACAAAGAAGTACGAGTGCTATAAAACTCAATCTTAGAATATGTCAAAACCAAGGTGTGTCATCTAGTATTTATGGTAAGTGGCAAATTAGTTTAAGGTAACGTCAAAAGCTTTGTTGATGTAATACAACTACATTGTAATCATGTCCAATCCAGATCTTGAGTGAAAATCACCTATTTGGAAATAAAACACTTGGAACACAACAATATTGAATTTATAGATCTTCATTTGATGAAATGGTTTATGTGCCATCTCAAGTGTTCCATCATTGGTCCCAAGCTCAACATACACAAGTAAGATGATGAGGAATGCAAATGCTTTTGACGCTTTTGTGAAGAGTATGTTGTTTATCTTCAACTTTTGCGCGAGCATGAGCTCTGAAGGATCCTAGGGCTAATGCCTTTAGTTTTATAGATGGATGTTACTAGGTAGACTCACAATTTAGTTGTGGCAAACCAAGAAAACAATACAAAATCAACACCTAAGCAATTTTAGTTAGTGGTAAATCATATCATAGTGGAGCAGCTTTGTGATTAAAGGCATGGCTAGGTTGCAGCTGGGCCTAAGTTATTTGGGCCTTATGTGGTCACTCTTCTCGATTGAACACCTACATTTGAGTGGTATATGGCAAGACTTGAAGTTATGAACGGACACCAAAAAAACACATGTTATGATGAGAGTGGACTATGTGCTCAAAATATGTCAACCATTCTATGTTCAATAGTCACTATCATGATCAAATGGTCTTATCACTAGTTCTCTTTCATTACATGATATAGATTGGAAGTTTGCTATCATAGGAGATCATAAAACATCTAGTGGCAGAGAGCCAATGGTAAGACCTTGCAACCCCTGTAGTGATTGGGAGGCCCTACATGATCAGTTAACGAGAAAGAAACGCTTCAAGTCGACTTCTTATAACTTTTGCATCACAATCTTGATTTTGAAACCTGAGATGACAATCTTTGTGATTCGCAATTGCTAACTGGATGATGCAATTCTCAATCCAATCGAATGGACAAAATTGTTTGTGGAGTTGGAAGTGCCACAATAGACATACCCTAGTGCAAAACCATGTGTTTGTGCATGCCAGTGAAGTGAAGTTCTTGATTTCGATACACCCCACTAAGTTAGACAAATACAGACTGGAGAGTTTACATGTACCATCTTCAGGGAGTTTGCAATGGCATCCAGCCTTGAAAACCCTTCATCACATTAGAGTATCTTCATCCCAAGGAGACCTGCCAATGGCATTTTCAGGAATTCAATGTAGGTATCTTATGGATCTTACCACCTTGAGGTTGTTCTATTTGTGAACCTTATCCTGTATAAGCTATTCAACTTTTTTTTCATCCAAAGGGGTATTTTTTGCAGCTAACTTAGCAATATAGTGGAGAAACATATCACCATTCACATGCAATGGCCACAATCAAGATATAGACCTCTCAAGAAGGCCGTAAATCAATTTTTCCCCTGCTCATTCTTAAGATGTTTGTTTACACCTTAAGTCCAACATGGAATCTCCAAAGTAAAGTGGCCTATTAGGTCTCTAGATTCTTACATCAGTTGTTGGGACCAAAGCCCAAAGCAATTCACAGCTGCGTACAAGCTATGCACATACTCCCCTGTGAAGATATCTCATTTGTATACTACAAAGAAGTTAAGTATCAACCATGCCACGGATTATGAGTAGTTCAAATGACAGTACTCATAGTTTAATATACAGAATTGTTGATCATTCAAAAATATAAACCCAGAACCCAAAACCTGCACTACTTATTCACGTAAATAATCAATTAAAAGGTTCCTAATGCAAAATCAAGACATAAGGTAAGAGAAACCCTGACTTGACATGGAAATGGGAGATGACTAACAAGAAGTTTGCCATGCTTGGGTAATAGAACCCATAAAACCAATCATCGTTCATTCCAATGTAAATGTCAGTCCCAGAAAGTCACATAATCAATTTCATCTACTGATAGTCACCAAGGGTTGCTCCTCTTCAAAAGATCAGTAATCACAAAGTCAGGATTGGTGTATATTATGGTTGTAGAAACACAGGCCTCAACCATCTCTCTGTCAATTATGTGATACAGGCATAAATTTCTAAGCATAATTTGAGACAATTAAGAAGGGTAGTACCAGTGTGGAGCTGAGAAATCAATTAGAGAACGCTTAATTATAGAAACTTCCGGAGGAGACTAGCTTTATAAATAGATCGTGCTGGTGCATTGATAAGAGTGCAAGTTATGTGAAGCAACCAATGGGCAAGGGCCAAAATGGCAACCTTATCCCATTGACATCTTAATACCTCCATCCATGCGAAGCGAGTTAATCCAACAGTTAAAAAGAAGACAATGAGGTGCCAAAGATTGAGAATGTAGTGCTTCTATAACTCAAACCCAGTGCCTCACAAAATTGGAAGGGCAGAATCCACAATAAAGTGGTTGTTGATGAGAACCTTAAATTGCAACATGTGTACACATCATTACCTACACTGACTTCTAAATAATCTTTCAAACTATGAGAATGTGGAGTCGGCAGGAGAGAGTATAGAGGAAAAGATGATGATGATGATGATGACTGTGAACCTAAACCTGGAAAATTCAATCAATCAAGCGCTGCTCTCACCCCTCTTCTTGGCGAAGTAGGCATCCGCACGTGCTTGATTCTTCGACACAGCAGCTGACACCCATTTCTTACGTTTAGGCAAAATGGTACACTCACATCCCAAACTATCAAGCTTCTCTTTAGCAGCTGCGGAGATGGCGCCCGCCTTAATTGTCACCTTAAAATCAAGCTCTCCGTCACCGAGAATCTTCAATGGCAACTTCCTGTCACGTCCCGAAGGGTTCACTATCCTTCTCTCCTTGAGTGCTTCCAGAGAAACCTCCTCCCCTGCTTCAAAAGCTGCCGCAATCTCGGTTAAATTGATGGAAACGTACTTAGGCAGACCTGCACCCATGCCTCCAGCAATTCCACGCAACTTTGGCAACCTCCGGTACAATGGCATTTGCCCTCCTTCAAACCCTGGCCTCACACCAGACCCTGACCTTGATTTTTGCCCTCTCATACCAAACCCGCAGCTCGCTCCCTGACCGGCCGCAATACCGCGCCCCTTTCTTTTCTGCCTGTGCCTGGAGCCTGGCTGCGGTGACAAATTGCTCAGCCTGAACCTCTCGTCTGACTTATCCTCCTCCACCACCACGGGTGGCTTCCTCGCCATCGCCACCACTAGGGTTTGCTTCCGGTTTGAAACCCTCACCAAGGTTGAGGTTGAGGTTACTCGTCGGAGTGTTGATGGCCCGCTCAGAAACGAAGTCTGCAGGGATGGTGCATTGTTCTTGAGCGATTTGGTGGCGGAGGTGGCTGCGGCGCATGAGGTGGTGGACGCTGCTGCCGCCATGGCGGACGTGAGGGTGGCCATCGCCATCCGATGCTTGCAACTTCGGAGTGATCTCGGAGTAGAGAGTGAGCGATGAAACACAAAGAGAGAAGCTTAGGAAGAAGATGATCCCGTGGCCGCGGATAACGCCACCCGTCTCCGTGGCACCTTGTGGATAAGGGGGCAACAATGGAGCCTCAACCCAGGTCCTCACCACTTTCGACGTCCCAATCGGCATCAGCACCTGGTTTGTCACATCAATTTACCACTCATCTTACACATCATGTTTAACCCCCTCCATTAAATGAGTCAAGGCTTGTAAATCAACAAGAGTAAACCATCCATTGCCAATTGTGGCATGTGATGGGACCCAACCAAAAAATATGGAATGACAACGGTGCGTTCTAACACCTCCAACCCAAGCCATGGGAATCTTGCCAACCCAAGCCATGGGAATCTTGCCAACCCAAGTCATGTCACCCGCTTTGAATCTTGCATGTGTCATCCGTCTCATGTCATGCATTCCACATCCCATGTCCTATGTCCCATATCATGTATCATGTGTCTCGTGTCCCATTTCTCTTGTCCCGTGTCCCATGATCCAAATATTGGAACTACGACATATTAAATCTCTAAAACATGAACATGGTCATGTTTTGACACAAGGGCATGTCATAAACAAGGTTGCACTCTCGAATACTATGTTTGAACATGGATCCATGCCATGCATGCATACATGTACCGAATGACATTTTAAATTTTTTCATAAATCGAATGTTTTTGAAATGAGAACTAAATGAGTGAATGGATTAGTCACATATTTACACTAAAATAACATCAATGAGTGCAACAGTTCCATAACCTAATGTTCCCCGGGTGTATCAATCTTCCGACCTTGGTTTACTGATGGTGTAAGTGGAGCTTCCTCCCCGAGGTTTCATGGTTGAATGAAACAACAACCAATAGGGCATTCCTACTCCTCTGCTTCTAGTGGGCACATTCGAATAAACCCATCGCACATTTGGACTCCCCTGGGATACACTAAACTCCTATGGAGTAATCAAGCGACCATGGCAAGGAGAACATGTCCCAGGAGTACTCAAAACTCATGAAGCTCATCAACTCCGAAGATCAAGGTGTGCAAGAATAATAGTTTCAGCATATTAACATAAAAGTGGAGGGTGATGCCAAGGCTCATTGCAATGGAAATGTCTGATCTAATTCCTCACACATTTGAGTGTACAATACACTGGCTTGTCTCTTGTAAAAAGAACTCACTGACAAGAGTTGCAAAAATATCATGATGCTCATTGGCCACATTGTGGTTGTGGTTGTTGGACATTTCTTCGCTAATGAAGGGGAACATGGATTGGCACTCTTGTTGATGCATTGTGGAAGTAAGGGAAGCTGGGTGGATCCCTAAATTTGGCTTGCGGTCATCTGTCTCAGCAGGACTGTACTTGCAATTGAAATAGACATGAAATGTGCCTAGAGTAGGCCAATTGGACAATAAATACTAAAAGACGTCCAAAACAATTTCAGATGACTTTCCCCAAGGATTGCAATACACCATTTTACTGAAGCAAATGCCCAGAGCATTGCCTATTACATTTACAGAATAATGGTTGAGGCACAGAAACCGTATCCCGAATGAACAACCAACATGGCCAACAACTCCAACAAGACACATGGACTATGAGAAGAATACAAAATTGGGAAGTCATCAACAGCATAAAGAAAATTGCAAATAGAGTATAAACTCATTTTCTACTGCTGAAAGATCAGGGGACACAATACAACATTTTAAGCAGTAAGGTCCATTATAGCACTAACAATATCTCCGTCAGTTATCTTCAGAGCACGAACAGCCTTTGCGCGCGAAACTCCTGCTTGTGTCATAACCAATTCAATATCCTTAGGCTCCACACCTGTCTCATCAACATCTTCATCATCCTCAGCCTCAACAGCAGCAGAAGGTTCAGCCTTGGCTTCAACGTTGCCAAGCTCTGGTGCCTCAAATTGCTTGGCAGCTTGGCTCTGAAGTTGAGAACTCAAATCCTCAATCTTCGCCTCTCCAAAGATGATGTGGGTGTCTGAGGCTGGGCTCTTGAATACATCAGGCTTTGAAATCACAAAGAGGATCTGTGCAGCAAAATCCACAATGAGACATGAGAGCATGTACTTAGAAGAACATGGAACTTCAATGCATAAAATCAAAAAGTGCAGAACAACAATCACTGCATTATAGCACTCCTATATACTTGCCCCTGTGAAAGGGAACATAAAATATATAGAATACATGAGAAGGATAGGGAGGCCAACTTCTTTGCCCACAATTTCTCAAAAAGTCATGATCTAGAAGACAGAACCCAAGATTCAAGCTATGAAGTTTAGACACAGTAATATTCAGAATCTCTTGGAGCAACCAGCCACAGGTTCCCCTATGGCTACCTTGTTACGACTTCACCTCAGTCAAAGGCCCCACCTTGGTATCCCACATTAAACCACCAATTACTCTGGTAGACCACACTCAACAACGGCATGGAACAAATGGTGCAATCTACACAAGGACGGTATACATACATTCTTGCTCTTCTTGATTGTAACCCGTGTGACACCGGTAACGGGCTTCATGCCAAGCTTTTGCATGGCCTTCCTGCTCTTCTTCTCACCACGGCTCTGCTTTGACTTCCCACCCATGGCCAAACCATCCTCACCTGCACACAGACCCAATTCACATGATTTTAAGTGGTGCATTCAAAGATAATTGACCATGTGATTCCAAATTAACCTCACAGCTCACTGAAGATAACAGACACACACAGTAGCAAAGGATCACTAATCAGTACCTTCTCCCTGACCATCTTCTCCGTCAAGGACATCATCGTCCTCATCCTCATCCTCATCGTCATCATCATCATCCTTCCCATCTTCTATAATAGGATCATCAGCCTGCACACACATTTAAAAGACCCTAGAATATGTCAACAAATCTCATCCGCTGCAATATTCAAGAGACGTGCCACAAGTTTCCGCTCATGAAGGAATAAGGACGTCCTGTTCAATTTATCTTTCAAGGTCACCCTCTATGTCAACAAGACTATGTCATTTAATGTGGATGAGCTAAAGATGCAAAGAGCAGGTACAGGGCAAAAGAAATAGAGTTTGTTTCAAATTTGGGCTGATATTAACGGGTTCAGGCGCTAATGAGGGAATGCGGTGCTTTGTGCCCTAATGCAACGTCCTTCTTTGCGAGGTATGCCTGAACTCCTTCAAATGAAACTACACGAAGTACAGATACAAGGAAAGAGACCACCACACGACAAGAAAACATTTAAACTTCAAAAGATTCAGAAGTCCTGTTGAACTTCAGACAGAAAGCTCTCAGGACATGTCGGGACAAAAAAACAGGACAGCAAGCCCTACACAGAGACAGCACCGCTATGACATACCTAGGCACTCTTTCCAATAAACATCCAGGACAGAATAGAAGCACTGAAGCCCGTTGACTTGGTAGTACATCGAGTCCTAGAGAAAACAACAGAATCGAACTGCTACTATGACCGGCAAGTACAATCACCTCTCAGGTTCACATAACCTCGCCTAATATATTAACGCGCACTTAATATTACAAAGCGATACCTATTTCAACTTGTACCTTGACAAACTTGCATAAGAGGAAAATAGGGTTTCGAGACAAGAGACCACATTGGCCGTAGGTCTTGGAGCTAGAAATCGAAGGCACAACGCTGGATTCAAGGCAGTAAAACCAGAGTTCTTGAAAGTACTCTCAACAGCATCCACGAGCTAACACATATCCAAGTTTAGCACAAAATCTGCGGTGAAGCCTGAGGAGATGTTAGGGTTTGAGGTCTCTTTGAGATTAGGGTCTTGTAGAGAGTGTTTTGAGCATGTTTGAGAGACTCACATGATGAAGCTTCTGCTGCTCCAGCTCGGTGGCCAGGTCCTCAGCGGATTGAGCAGTCATGGCGCGGCGATGCTGCTGCAGCAACAACGGCGACGGGAGCGATCGGAACGGGGAGCTCCAAAGCAAGAAAGAGGATCGAGCTGCTCTGCAAACCAGGGCTTGAGCACACTCGGAGACACTCTCCTGAATAGCCTGCGCCGTCCGATCCCCCCTATCCTACCATTCCAGATGATCCCAGCCGTCCAGACCCCTTGTCCTGTGCTCTCAGCTCTCCTGGTCTTTTTAGGTTTTTTTGGCTGAGGCTTCCTGCCGGGCAGGGCCGGCCAGCTTAATTTCTCTCGCGGGCAGATTGAGGGGTTCGTGTTCGAAAAGTTTGGATGGAACACAGATGAATGAAAATGTAAATATAAGCAATATAACAAATTCACAAAAGTAACTGAATTAGGCTCTGTTATATCTGAATGTAGCTTATGAATATTCGAGGTCATGTGTGATCTCTGCACACGTGAATGTGGTGTTGTTTTTGTTGCAAAATTCAAGGGTGATGAACTCAAGGTCACACACGCATTGATTAAATTCTTATAAATGACATATAATGTAGACCACGGCAAGGATATAGCAAAATCTTGAAAATACGAACATTAACTAATGTGATCTTGGCCCCATAGCATCAAAAACCCAAATTCAATGAGGTGATAGTTACTTTGCTATACTTATCATCGCACGCATGATTGATCAAGCAAAACTTCATATTATGGGGAGAAAAAAAAGGAGTTTGATTTGAGTCGGCTCCTCCAAGAACCTCTCATGAATCACTCTCGGAAAGAAGCACGCCCAAACATCCTCCGAACCAACCATCGGCACTCACACTACAAGCCGATGCCCAAGTCTATGAAGCTATGCATGATCCCTACAAAATGAAAATAGCCGGTGGAGAGCCTCGACTGCCAACATGTTGTAGGTGTGGTCGACTTGGCGACTAAGGGAAGGGGATCCCGGGGAATGGGAATCCAGGGAAGGAACCATTGATTGCGGGCAAGGTGACGTTTAAGCCCGGGAAGGAACCGCTAATTGGGAAACCCAAACCACTGCCTCCAAAAGGTCTTGCTCCTCCAAAAGGTCCAAGCCCTCCAACACCACCACCTCCGAAAGGTCCTCCGAGCCCCGCTCCTCCAAAAGGTCCAAGTCCTCCAAAACCGCCTCCAAAACCGCCACCGCCAAAGGGTCCGAGTCCTCCAAGACCGATGCCGCCGAAAGGTCCGAAGGGGCCAAACCTATTACCTTCAACGACTGATATGAGATTGACAATGACCAACATTAGAACCATGAACCAAGACATCTTACTCAAGAATCGTGTTGCGTTTGCCATGACAAAGATACGTTGATGCTCCAAAGTATTGCCAAACTTTTGGTTTAGAAAAAAATTATGATTTAGACAAGAATCGGATTTGGACAAACTTGGAATTTGAACAAACTTGTGAGTTAGACAAATGATGAAATAGGCGAGAATTGGATGTGTGTGGCCTATTTATACATGTGTATTTAACTTTTGATTGCACAAAAGCAAATAGAAGCTTTTGCTTTAACCAAAGTAAAGGGCAATAACATGTGTCATTGTTCTTTTCCATTTTCATTTATTGTTTACCTTTTTCTTCATTACGGAGATGAAAGTTTTGGGCCAACAAAGTAGTACTTCCATTGGAGCTCTAATTCTAGGCCGGCAATGGTGTGCACTTAAGGGATGGACTCTTCATAACCATGTACAGACTAATGCGAGTGTAGAAAAGGTTATCATTTGAGGCTTTATTGTACACAAAATACACTAGCTTGAACATGTGCCGTCCCGGCTTGTTGCACCCATGCATATGAACCAATAGCTATCCCTCATGTAAAATGTCTTTAACTATGACTATCAACTTACATATCTCAGTTCGACTTCTCAAAGTAAAAAATTGCAACTTTAATTACTATACTAGTAAACTTTTGCTCTAAGCACACTTAAGTAAAGTGTCATACCTCATAACCAACTTTTACATAGTCAAATTCAAAAATGTATGCAAGACGTACTCAAAAGAACTTCAAAGGTCTATTCCAAATCAAAAATGCTATGTATTCCAAACTTTCTTGTAGAATATCTAAGCAAAATACACATATTATTTGCAAAAGAGGAGGAGATACAAAACTTAATAGTGCCGCCAAGTTTGTGAAGGGTTTGCCTCACATGTGCCTGTGCCACCAACCAAATCCACAAAGAGGGTTAGTAACGTACACGAGATGAATAACAGCAAAACCCAATTGTTATCTATGTCACACAAGCATGCATGGTGTAAGCATACATTTTGTATCTTTAAATACACATACTACCAATGAGTATTCTACATGTTCCTTGGCCATTTGAACCTCGTGCGACCAAAACTTGGGGCGGGTTACACACATCACCCACCTTTACTATTCCGCATCACTTACACTAATCCTAGAATTTACTTAGGGCAAACGTCCACTTGCGGCTTAAAAGAAGGTTCTCACGTTTCCCTTCACTTAATATAGGATTAGGTAACAATCTTGGACCATAGATGCATAGAATCACATACACGGTGGATATGGGTTAGGTAACTTTACCTAACCCTAAGGTAATTTTCCTTTAGGATTATATTTTGTTACCTGGTCGATTCGTGTAAGCTAAGGTAAAAACATAGTATGGAGAGAGAGAGAGAGAGAGAGAGAGAGCCTCCAAAAAGGAGTCATCAACTTTACCCGTAAGCTTGATAAACATGAGAAGTGTAAGGAAGAAGTGTGTGTGTGTGTGCGCGCGCACTCCTGGCATTAGTCGCACACCATGGTGTTTTCATTACCACTTCACTACCGCACATGAGTCATTGGACTTTCAATCCCATTAGCTTTTTAGTCTTCTTGGACTTTAAAATCAATTTTGTTTCATTTCATTTCATTGTACATATACACATATGTTTATTGGTAGTTGGTGAATAAAGAGTGGTGTTGGAAGCCAATAGGACTAGAGATAAGAATGCACAAGCAAGAACACATACACAAAGACATATGAACAATGCTTGGAGTGAGATGGTCTCATGCTCTCCTTGTTTTTTCTTTTTTCTTTTTCTTCTTTTCCTTGGTTCATATAAACATTATGGGATAACTCTTATCCCTCTCGGACAAATGTTGTGGTCTTATTCTAGCCTTATTGTCTCTCATTGTCTCTTCCATTAAATTTCTATTGACCACGAGCAATCTAATGCTCCACCTTCAACAAGTGGGGGGGGGGGGAAGGAGGAGGGCACAAAAAGGCGAACCTCTATAGAGATTTTTATTTATTAGATTTTCTTCTATCAAAATAGCCTAATATGTGGCCCGTTAGGTTGTATGACTCCAATAGACTGCAGACTATGCCACTAAGGTAGAGGGTGCTAAAACCAACACCCCACCCAATACCAACACCTATAAACGCCTCCCAATTGTCAACACTCTACTACCTTAAACCATTTCTTGTGGTGTAGGAGTGCCTAGGCCCACCGAGTGACGGTTTTAGGTGCCATTAGTGGTGCCACCACATAGCGGCCTCCACTACCTCCGTGTAGGGTAGGTAACGGGCTCCACACTATATCAGGTAAGTTCAATTTGGGTTTAGGGTGATTTGTCAATGCCTATTCTAGCCATTCTATATGTAGGGGGGAATGGTTCGAGTCATTCTATTCACAAAGCCAAGGAGGTGGGCCCACAAAGCACAAAGGAGGTTGGTTCTAGGCGTAAAGGGGGTTGGTACCCGGGATGCAAGGTGATAGTTTTGCAAGCGAACCAATGGGATGATGGAGGTGGCCATGTGGCTTTGCACACCGTTACTAGTTGGGCTCGATCTAGCTTGGGTCTAGTACCCAACTATGTTATGTTGCTTCTAGACAACCTTTTGTTGGTTCTAGACAATGAAGGTAGGAGTCCTCATCATATGCAAGGTCGTCATACATAGGGCCTATGGATTGGTTTAAGAAAACTAGTGGTTTTGACTTTGAATATTCATCAAATACTCAATTGAGGCTAAAAATGCTTTTTTCCCCTTTATGCCTATGTTTAGCATGAAGGATCTTCTATATTTATCTATCTATATATCTATATTTATACACATATATGAATTGCATTGCCATATGTATGTGCAAGAGCTTAAAGTGTTAGTTTAAGCACCCTCTACCTTAGGTTGAATTGTCTAAGGCCACTGTCAAGGTTCAAATGTTGACTGCCTCTTCTTTGAGCCGATCCAACCTTACCACCAAATGTAGACTTTTCCTCTGCACCTATCAAATGTGTTCTCTTATGCCTCATGTGGTTTGGCGCTGGCATGTCGGCCTTTTGTCTCAAAAAAGAAAAGAAAAAGAAAAAGATGTGTTCTCTTATCTACGGGTAAAAACCAACTATTTGGAAGCTTCTAACAATCACTAATGTAAACCAATCTATGGTAGAGTGACCAAAGTCAAATTCCCTTTAGCAGTTATATTGTTACTTTCTTAAGTAACAACAAACTGAGGAGGACCAATGTTTCTACTACACCCACTAAACCAAACTCTATAATACTAAGGGCCGCTTTACACTATGGTGAGAAGTCCACTGGTCATGAATTCTAGGGGAATTCTGAAATTTGATTGGCCGAGAGTGACACTCTTGTCTAGTGGTGGTTTACACTACGGCCACGAGTCCTTTGGTGGAGAACTTTGTACATGGATGAAAAAATGACATGGTTGCCAACGTGGCGACACTTTTTTGAAGGGGAGTTCTCTGGAGGTCAAGTTTCTTGGGCAACCTCAAAGCCTTGGACAAGAAACTTGGCCTCTGGAGAACTCCAACTTGAATAAAATATTTTTTCCTTAGAGAAATCTTTGCACTATAGTTCTCCCTCTTTAGTATGATACTTTTGGGAAACACAAAAAAGTCGTATTATCAAGTTGTCATCTTCTCATTAATATGACAAATGGCATACAATTGTCGTATTATTGAGGGAATACGAAAACATAAGTAATATGAGCTTAAAATATATATACAATGAGTTTAAGCAATATAGATGGTATGAAATAATAATTTATAACTCCAAACAAATAAATATATTCTCAAGAACTCTTGAAATAGGAGTTCAAATATCTTTGGTGTTGCCTACCCAAGTTAGCAACTGTCATCTTATTTAAACTCCCAACTAACTTTTGGAAACTAATAATTTCATTAACACCAAAATATAAAGGGTTCCCTAATAAGAAACTAGACAACAATGGTGCATGACGTTTAGCATCAAGATATTGGTGATACTATATCACCCGTGTACAAGGCAACATACTAGGCTCGAGGCCACTCTAACTCTAACCATGTCCATTCTACACCAGTAACCATAATTATCATTAAGTTCCCAATGATAAGTGAAGTTCCCAAGTAGTTCCCAAGTGAAAATGGATGTATTTTAGATGTACATAACAAAGATGAAAGGAATTCTACCATTAACTACCTCTTTAATATGACAAAATGGAGATTCCAAATGTTGCATTATCGAGTGTCGTAATCATGTAAAAGAGGGAGTTTTGAACTAAAAAGTTTGGTCTCGCAAAAATGTGTCGTAATATCAAGGGTGTCGTATAAACGAGTGTCGTATTAGTGAGGTTAGACTGTACCAACATGTAATTTCGTTAAAAATCAATAAGAAAATAATGTTACCTACTTATTTACCCTAATTTGGATGTATTATAGAGGTGGAACATTTTCAAAAAATTCGTGTCATGAAAGAAGTTCTAAGACATTGCCATATACATTTTATTTTTTGATCAATACAATTTTTTAAAATTTCAATACAATGGTCATTGAGGGGGCAAGGTTTCTACTATGGCCGGCTATGACCATTGTGTGAAGTTGTCTGGTGGACTTCTCCTTCTTCTGCGGTGAAGCCTGAGGAGATGTTAGGGTTTGAGGTCTCTTTGAGATTAGGGTCTTGTAGAGAGTGTTTCGAGCATGTTTGAAAGACTCACATGATGAAGCTTCTGCTGCTCCAGCTCGGTGGCCAGGTCCTCAGCGGATTGAGCAGTCATGGCGCGGCGATGCTGCCGCAGCAACAACGGCGACGGGAGCGATCGGAACGGGGAGCTCCAAAGCAAGAAAGAGGATCGAGCTGCTCTGCAAACCAGGGCTTGAGCACACTCGGAGACGCTCTCCTGAATAGCCTGCGCCGTCCGATCCCCCCTATCCTACCATTCCAGATGATCCCAACCGTCCAGACCCCTTGTCCTGTGCTCTCAGCTCTCCTGGTCTTTTTAGGTCTTTTGGCTGAGGTTTCCTGCCGGGCAGGGCCGGCCAGCTTAATTTCTCTCGCAGGCAGATTGAGGGGTTTTTGTTCGAATAGTTTGGATGGAACACAGATGAATGAAAATGTAAATATAAGCAATATAACAAATTCACAAAAGTAACTGAATTGGGCTCTGTTATATCTGAATGTAGCTTATGAATATTAGAGGTCATGTGTGATCTCTGCACACGTGAATGTGGTGTTGTTTTTGTTGCAAAATTCAAGGGTGATGAACTCAAGGTCACACACGCATGTCATTTTCAATCCCAACAAAACAAAAGAGTGCACCCCCCCCCACCATGAGAAGAAATACAATCTCTCAAACATTCAAGACACACCAACCAATTCGCACACATGATTGATCAAGCAAAACTTCATATTATGGGGGAAAAAATGGAGTTTGATTTGAGTCGGCTCCTCCAAGAACCTCTCATGAATCGCTCTCGGAAAGAAGCACGCCCAAACATCCTCCGAACCAACCATCGGCACTCCACACTACAAGCCGATGCCCAACTCTATGAAGCTATGCATGATCCCTACAAAATGAAAATAGCCGGTGGAGAGCCTCGACTGCCAACATGTTGTAGGTGCGGTCGATTTGGCGACTAAGGGAAGGGGATCCCGGGGAATGGGAATCCAGGGAAGGAACCATTGATTGCGGGCAAGGTGACGTTTAAGCCCGGGAAGGAACCGCTAATTGGGAAACCCAAACCACCGCCTCCGAAAGGTCCTGCTCCTCCAAAAGGTCCAAGTCCTCCAACACCACCACCTCCGAAAGGTCCTCCGAGCCCCACGCCTCCAAAAGGTCCGAGTCCTCCAAAACCGCCTCCAAAACCGCCACCGCCAAAGGGTCCGAGTCCTCCGAGACCGATGCCGCCGAAAGGTCCGAAGGGGCCGAACCTATTACCTTCAACGACTGATATGAGATTGACAATGACCAACATTAGAACCATGAACCAAGACATCTTACTCAAGAATCGTGTTGCGTTTGCCATGACAAAGATACGTTGATGCTCCAAAGTATTGCCAAACTTTTGGTTTAGAAAAAAATTATGATGTAGACAAGAATCGGATTTGGACAAACTTGGAATTTGAACAAACTTGTGAGTTGGACAAATGATGAAATAGGCGAGAATTGGATGTGTGTGGCCTATTTATACATGTGTATTTAACTTTTGATTTCATAAAAGCAAATAGAAGCTTTTGCTTTAACCAAAGTAAAGGGCAATAAAAAGTGTCATTGTTCTTTTCCATTTTCATTTATTGTTTACCTTTTTCTTCATTACAGAGATGAAAGTTTTGGGCCAACAAAGTAGTACTTCCATTGGAGCTCTAATTCTAGGCCGGCAATGGTGTGCACTTAAGGGATGGACTCTTTATAACCATATACGGACTAATGCGAGTGTAGAAAAGGTTATCATTTGAGGCTTTATTGTACACGAAATACGAACCAATAGCTATCCCTGAAGTAGAATGTCTTTAACTATGACTATCAACTTTACATATCTTGGTTCAACTTCTCAAAGTAAAAAATTACAACTTTAATTACTAGACTAGTAAATTTTTGCTCTAAGTACACTTAAGTAAAGTGTCATACCTCATAACCAACTTTTACATAGTGAAATTAAAAAATGTATGCTAGACATACTCAAAAGAACTTCAAAGGTCTATCCCAAGTCAAAAATGCTATGTATTCCAAACTTTCTTGTAGAATATCTAAGCAAAATACACGTATTATTTGCAAAAGAGGAGGAGATACAAAACTTAATGGTGCCGCCAAGTTTGTGAAGGGTTTGCCTCACATGTGCCCGTGCCACCAACCAAATCCACAAAGAGGGTTAGTAACGTACACGAGATGAATAACAACAGAACCCAATTGTTATCTATGTCACACAAGCATGCACATTGTAATCATACATTTTGTATCTTTAAATACACATACTACCAATGAGTATTCTACATGGTCCTTAGCCATTTGAACCTTGTGCGACCAAAACTTGGGGCAAGTTACACACATCACCTGCCTTTACTAGTCCGCATCACTTACACTAATCCTAGAATTTACTTAGGGCAAACGTTCACTTGCGGCTTAACCTTTGAAAGAAGGTTCTCACGTTTCCCTTCACTTAATACATGATTAGGTAACAATCTTGGACCATAGATGCATAGAATCACATATACGATGGATATGTGTTAAGTAACTTTACCTAACCCTAAGATAATTTTCCTTTAGGATTATAGTTTGTTACCTAGTCGATTCGTGTAAGCTAAAGTAAAAACATAGTATGGAGAGAGAGAGAGGGAGAGAGAGAGAGGGAGAGAGAGAGAGAGCCTTCGGAAAGGAGGCATCAACTATCAAATGTGTTCTCTTATCTGCGGGTAAAAACCAACTATTTGGAAGCTTCTCACAATTACTAATGTAAACCAATCTATGGTAGAGTGACCAAAGTTAATTTCCCTTTAACAGTTACATTGTGACTTTCTTAAGTAACAACAAACTGGGGAGGAACAATGTTTCTACTACACCCACTGCACCAAAATCTATAATACTAAGGGCCGCTTTACACTACGGTGGAGAAGTCCACCGGTCATGAATTCTAGGGGAATTCTGAAATTTGATTGGCCAAGAGTGACACTCTTGTCCGGTGGTGGTTTACACTACGGCCAAGAGTCCTTTGGTGGAGAACTTTGTACATGGATGAAAAAATGACATGGTTGCCAACGTGGCGACACTTTTTTGAAGGGGAGTTCTCCGGAGGTCAAGTTTCTTGGGCAACCTCAAAGCCTTGGACAAGAAACTTGGCCTCCAGAGAAGTCCAACTTGAATCAAATGTTTTTTTCCTTAGAGAAATCTTTGCACTATAGTTCTCCCTCTTTAGTATGATACTTTTGGGAAACACAAAAAAGTCGTATTAACAAGGTTTCGTCTTCTCATTAATATGACAAATGGCATAAAGTTGTCGTGTTATTGAGGGAATACGAAAACATAAGTAATACGAGCTTTAAAATATATACAATGAGTTTAAGCAATATAGATGGTATGAAATAATAACTTATAACTCCAAACAAATACAAATATTCTCAAAAACTCTTGAAATAGGAGTCCAAAGACCTTTGGGGTCCCCTGCCCAAGTTAGCAACTATCATCTTATTTAAACTCCCAACTAAATTTTGGAAACTAATAATTTCGTTAACACCAAAATATAAAGAGTTCTCTAATAAGAAACTAGACAACAATGATGCATGGCGTTTAGCATCCAGACAATGATACTATATCACATGTGTACAAGGCAACATACTAGGCAGGGGGCCACTCTAACCCTAACCATGTCCATTCTACACTAGTAACCCTAATTATCATTAAGTTCCCAATGATAAGTGAAGTTCCCAAGTAGTTCCCAAGTGAAAATGGATGTATTTTAGATGTACATAACATAGATGAAAGGAATTCTAGCATTAACTACCTCTTTAATATGACAAAACGGAGATTCCAAATGTCGCATTATCGAGTGTTGTAGTTGTATAAAAGAGGGAGTTTTGAACTAAAAAGTTTGGTCTCGCAAAAATGTGTCGTAATATCAAGGGTGTCGTATAAACGAGTGTCGTATTAGCAAGGTTAGACTATACCAACATGTAATCTATTTAAAAATAAATAAGAAAATAATGTTACCTACTTATTTACCTTGATTTGGATATATCATAGAGGTGGAACATTTTCAAAAAATTCGTATCATGAAAGAAGTTCTAAGACATTGTCATATACATTTTTATTTTTTGATCAATACAAATTTGTAAAATTTCAATACAATGGTCATTTAGGGGGGCAAGGCTTCTACTATGGCAAGCTATGACCATTGTGTGAAGTTGTCCAATACACTTCTCCTCTAGGTGGTTACACTACAGCCGTGTGAGCCCAAATTGATGCCCACATGTGTTGTTAACACTTGTAAAACATTACAAGTAGTGTTTTGTTGATTTATGATTATTCACAAAAATATAAAAAGAGTGAAGCTTGAAGAAAGCTAAATTTGAAGCATTAGGCTTGTGTGGAGTGGATTTAAGTAGTATGAGGACATACCTTGGTAAAGTGTGGTAGGTAGAAAGCCAATGTTAGTTAAATGTTTGAATTAGGATCTTTGTTGATCATTTGAGGGAGGAAGGCTTAGGAGATAAGATGAGAGTCTACAAAGTAGGAGGAGATTTCGAAGGCTTATCGTGAGCCTTGAGGGTGCTCACCCCCTCAAACTCACTATATAATCCCTCATTCTTCCCTCACTCATCCTCTCTTTCCTTCGTGCTCCTTGGCACCCCACGTGTTATAAGTGTGGGTGTGTGGAAGCAAGATAGGAGCACATGTGTGTGCATGGTTTTGAAGTTAGGAGCCAAGGCTAGTTGGCCTTGAAGAGGGCTTGACCTCTTGTTAGCATTAGTTTGGGTGTGAATGATTTTAATATAATTTATGGCTTCAAGTTGTAGTACTTGAGTTTATATTTCTTGGGTATATGTGTTTGCTAAGTGTCATCATGACTATTCCACTCGGGCTAGGAGGAAATCAAAGAGTGGAGTACTTTTGGTGACACGTTGCCGGAACACGAGTTGGTAAATGAGAGGGTCCTTTGAGTTGTCTAGGTTGTAAGGGGCATAACTTTCGAGCAGAAGAAGATACTTCGTTGAAATTTAGAGGGTTAGTAAACAACTTGTTTATATGAACATGGTCAAAATCTGAGGATGTTTGGAGTACTGGAGCAGCAGTTATGACATTCTGAACTTTGCCTACATTTTCGAGCTGAAATGGGCATAACTCCTGGACAGAGGCTTGGAAACGCATGAAATTTTGAAGGATGATTTGTTCTTAGGTTTCCTAGTTGTGGTACAAATTTCAAGTTATTCCGAGTAGATGAGAAGGAGATATATCATTCTGAAGTGTTTTCAAGAGTTGCAGACTAAAAAAGCTATAACGTTTTGGCAGAAAATGAAAATAGTTTGAAATTTCAGGGGTCATAAACAATTAGTTTTTGTGATTGCTCCCAAAATTTGAAGTTCTTTGGAGCCCGTGGGAGGAAATTATGATATTCTGAAATCTGGGTAGACTGACACACCAAAATGGTCATAACTGTCGGACAGAAAATGGGATAGGCTCACAAATTGGTGAGATGTTTTTTGCTTTGTCTCCCTAGTTACAGATAAAATTTCAGGACATTCCGAGAAGTAATGGGAAAGTTACACTATTCTGAAATTTATTCTGGATGTAACCTTGGGGGTTAAATCATAAGTCATTAACGTTGTGTATATTCCAAAGGCATATTGGAATGATACATTGAGTTACTAAGGAAGGAGTTTGCTAAGTGTCATTAATACTATTCCACTCGGGCTAGGACGAAATCGAAGGGTGGAGTACTTTTGGTGACAAGCCGGTCAAGACTTCTTAAGGCATTCTTTTTATTCTCTTTTCATCTTCTCCAGCATACCATCCCTCGCCTCAAATAACCATGTCTTGGACTAAAATTCTTGACCGGCCGGTGCACTTCTCCACCGTAGAGTAAAGCGGCCCTAAGGGCCACTTCACACACGAGCCAAAAGCCGTGACCATGAAATTGTGAGAGCGCAAGAGGAAGTGTCCAAAGGCCGTCCCAACACACCTCCAAAATCGTGTAGTGTGGTCATGGATCCTCAAGTGTAGTGTGAAGTCATATGTGACCGGACGCTAAGCCAAATGCTTTTTCAATGGATTTATTCTATTTTATCATGTGTGAAGACAAGCATGAATAGAAATTAATAGTTGCAAGCATTTAGAGTGCCATGGTCTTCTGGTTTTGTGTTAGGCCTACGTCCAAGAGGTGGTTTTTGAAAATAGTCCAAGTGACCATGAAACACGATCCATTTGATGCCATGTAGGAATCCATGTAGACTTTACATCCATCTTGCATTCACATACTCCGTTGGTCCCTCAAGCGTAGTGTGAAGCAAACTTGGACCAGCTCCGCCTTTTCCACCAATGAGAGTGCTTGAAGTGTAATGGTCACATGCTCTCAGTCTAATGTGTGAAGTGGCCCTAAAACATCACACACACACACATATATATATATAAATTAAATTGAGCTTGCAAGTACCCATGTGCATGGAATGGCATTGCTGAAATATTTTTAGAACTTTTGCATTCAAAAACAACTTGGTGTGATGATTCACTACGGCCTTGACGATCATTTAGCTCATTCAAGCAAATGACAAAAAGTGGAGTCAAAGTTCACTACACCCTATCCATGGGGAGGATGAAAATGCTCACTACAACATGGAGCTTGAGAATTAATACTTTCAAGCCAAATCAACACCTAAATCAAAGTCCGAGATCCCAAATTAGGCTACACAATGATGTCAAATTGGGATGAATCATCAACAAATGTATAAGAGGAAGGTTTATACTACACCCCCAATAGTAGGCATTGGGAAACTAAAGTATGTTGCTACTAGGCGTAATAGTTGTAATAGAATGTTCATTCAACATTGTTCCACATTCATAACATTATTCATCTATATGGTTGTGTTTCCGTTCTATATTTAGCACACAACATGGGCCTTCACTATCATACCTTCATGGGAAGAAACTTAGAAAATAGGAAGAAACTGACATTGGTGCAAATAATGAATAGCACAATTACATAATTTCGCATGTGAATGTATGTTTGATTTGTGAAACCAATTTGTTTGTCTTACTAGTGGGGCATCTTATTTCTTACGATATAACTAACAATAGATGTCATCAATTGACGCTTACATTTAAGGGCCGCTATCTCATTGTGTGGAAGTGTCGACAAAAAATACGATCCCATATTTTATGTGATTACGGTTGGGGGTCATAAGACAATGACTAACATGAATCCACCTCAATTTATTGACATGGCTTGTCACAAAACATAGTGTAAAGTGGACTTATACCAGGACATATTGTTTTTGGGCTAGGGCGAACCGACCCATACATTGGTACCTTACCGGATGTCTAGTGATGTCACATTCGAATGAATCGGCCCTCAACCCCATAGGGGGTCTTTTGTATTGGAGCCACTTCATCCACGATATGTAGGATGGTTGATTTTAAGTGAGTGCCACGAATCCCCAGCCGTTCGCCCTCCCTGGTAAGGTACGGATATATGGGTTGGTTCGCCCCAACCTTGTTTTTGATGGTGAAGAAAAGCCTAAACCTACTACGAACAAGCATTGAGTAAGGGTTAAACTCTAAACTCTTATACATTTATTAAGAGGCGATGGTTGTAAACATAAACTTTTTATGGCATGGCAACTTAATTTTCATGGGGATACTAGCCACATACAACTTTGTTTCCTATGTGTTGAAATAATGTACAAGCAATAATACAATGTGAGATTATTCCAATAAGTGGACAACCTAGTACTTATATCCTAAGATCATAGTGATGGAACTTTTAGCATGAGTTGCAAGAATGTAGCCATATTTGAGAACAAATCCATGCACTTGTAGTCCCTCAAACCTACTATCTTCATAGACTTAAAACCAACACCATTTCAAAGAATAATAACCAAGTACCGTGGACCAATAAATATCGAATCCAAAGAGTTCATCTAGTCAAGAAGTCGAGAAGTTTGGGAGCATGGCATTGGCTTCACACCGAATGGCATATTGTGATGATTTGAGAATCCAAAACAATCGTTCTCTCGCAAACGAAATGCAAGGCACAGATTCAAAAAGCCATGAAAAATAGTTGTGCTTACAATCATAAAAACATACATGCCCTCGCGCATTGCATTGAATTTATGGTAACAAGAGTTCTAAATCAAACATCCTTGCAAAAATAACGCAGCCTTACTCGGTAAGGTCTTTATCTGTAGAATAGTCGTGAAGGTCACCCCTTGAATCGAGGTTGACTTTTTTCACAACAACTTCGATTGGGATGTTGTCATTCATGGATGTCAGCTTTTATTAAATGGATTGGGGGGCATGATTTTGCAATGCATCAATAGTACCAACATTCAAGCTTTTGCATATAAATGAACTTATAAATTGCAAAGGTTTTGGTTGAACTCCATGTTTTACAATAGTTTGGCAGACTTTATCGGCAGCGATAGAATTTTTCTCATACAACCAACATTCTCTTTCACATTGTTAAAGCATCTTTTCAAAAAACTAGCTTGAGTGGAATTTCAAGTTTCTTGTGGTCACACTCGTTTATAATGTCAGTCCTATCCTTCATTTGCAAAGCCACCATTTCACCAATGGCTTTTGTCACATCAACCAAAGCCATTTGTCATGTCTTGCTTGTTTTTTGCTTGGCAGAAGTAGTGTTGGATGAGGAGAGCAAGGACAATACTAGGCTGAGGAGTAGGAAGGGGAGAAGATGAAGATGAAAGGGTCCGATGGTTGGCAATGGGCGGACTCAACCTTGGAGAAGGTAGACTATGTGGAAATATGCAAAATGTCAACACTTTTGATGTAGTACGAGATGACAACTGACAAATAACTTCATTTGACAATTCAATTGCACAACACTGGATTCAAGGCAGTGAAACCAGAGTTCTTGAAAGTACTCTCAACAGCATCGACGAGCTAACACATATCCAAGTTTAGCACAACATCTGCGGTGAAGCCTGAGGAGATGTTAGGGTTTGAGGTCTCTTTGAGATTAGGGTCTTGTAGAGAGTGTTTCGAGCATGTTTGAGAGACTCACATGATGAAGCTTCTGCTGCTCCAGCTCGGTGGCCAGGTCCTCAGCGGATTGAGCAGTCATGGCGCGGCGATGCTGCTGCAGCAACAACGGCGACGGGAGCGATCGAAACGGGGAGCTCCAAAGCAAGAAAGAGGATCGAGCTGCTCTGCAAACCAGGGCTTGAGCACACTCGGAGACGCTCTCCTGAATAGCCTGCGCCGTCCGATCCCCCCTATCCTACCATTCCAGATGATCCCAACCGTCCAGACCCCTTGTCCTGTGCTCTCAGGGATAACATTACCCAACCCAAACGTCTTAACTCCGGCGCGGAGTTCGATGCGGCTCCGATGCGGCTCCGGGGAGGTTCGGATGCCAGCTCCGGTGGGTTCGGATGGGTTGGGGCAAAAATTGCCCCCTATTTTTTTGATTGGGTGGGGCCTTACTTGATCTCATAAGGGGCCTCCTAGAGTAATTTGGGACCGTAGAACCCAAATTTAGCCAAAAAAAACCAAAAAAAGTCATCAAGGGGCCAAAACGGGGAGGGCCAGAAAAATGGACCCACCGGAGCTGGCATCCGAACCTCCCCGGAGCCGCATCGGAGCCGCATCGAACTCCGCGCCGGAGTTAAGACGTTTGGGTTGGGTAATGTTAGGGTGCTCTCAGCTCTCCTGGTCTTTCTAGGTTTTTTTGGCTGAGGCTTCTTGCCGGGCAGGGCCGGCCAGCTTAATTTCTCTCGCGGGCAGATTGAGGGGTTCGTGTTCGAATAGTTTGGATGGAACACAGATGAATGAAAATGTAAATCTAAGCAATATAACAAATTCACAAAAGTAACTGAATTAGGCTCTATTACATCTGAATGTAGCTTATGAATATTCGAGGTCATGTGTGATCTCTGCACACGTGAATGTGGTGTTGTTTTTGTTGCAAAATTCAAGGGGGATAAACTCAAGGTCACACACGCATGTCATTTTCAATCCCAACAAAACAAAGAGTGCACCCCCCCCACCATGAGAAGAAATACAATCTCTCAAACATTCAAGACACACCAACCAATTCGCACGCATGATTGATCAAGCAAAACTTCATATTATGGGGAGAAAAAAAAGGAGTTTGATTTGAGTCGGCTCCTCCAAGAACCTCTCATGAATCACTCTTGGAAAGAAGCACGCCCAAACATCCTCCGAACCAACCATCGGCACTCCACACTACAAGCCGATGCCCAACTCTATGAAGCTATGCATGATCCCTACAAAATGAAAATAGCCGGTGGAGAGCCTCGACTGCCAACATGTTGTAGGTGCGGTCGATTTGGCGACTAAGGGAAGGGGATCCCGGGGAATGGGAATCCAGGGAAAGAACCATTGATTGCAGGCAAGGTGACGTTTAAGCCCGGGAAGGAACCGCTAATTGGGAAACCCAAACCACTGCCTCCGAAAGGTCCTGCTCCTCCAAAAGGTCCTGCTCCTCCAAAAGGTCCAAGTCCTCCAACACCACCACCACCAAAAGGTCCAGCTCCTCCGAGCCCCGCGCCTCCAAAAGGTCCGAGTCCTCCAAAACCGCCTCCAAAACCGCCACCGCCAAAGGGTCCGAGTCCTCCGAGACCGATGCCGCCGAAAGGTCCGAAGGGGCCAAACCTATTACCTTCAACGACTGATATGAGATTGACAATGACCAACATTAGAACCATGAACCAAGACATCTTACTCAAGAATCGTGTTGCGTTTGCCATGACAAAGATACGTTGATGCTCCAAAGTATTGCCAAACTTTTGGTTTAGAAAAAAATATGATGTAGACAAGAATCGGATTTGGACAAACTTGGAATTTGAACAAACTTGTGATTTAGACAAATGATGAAATAGGTGAGAATTGGATGTGTGTGGCCTATTTATACATGTGTATTTAACTTTTGATTTCATAAAAGTGAATAGAAGCTTTTGCTTTAACCAAAGTAAAGGGCAACATAAAAGTTTCATTGTTCTTTTCCGTTTTCATTTATTGTTTATTTTTTTCTTCGTTACGGAGATGAAAGTTTTGGGCCAACAAAGTAGTACTTCCATTGGAGCTCTAATTCTAGGCCGGCAATGGTGTACACTTAGGGGACGGACTCTTCATAACCACGTACGGACTAATGCGAGCGTAGAAAAGGTTATCATTTGAGGCTTTACTATACACAAAATACGCTAGCTTGAACATGTGCCGTCCCGGCCTATTGCACCCGTGCATATGAACCAATAGCTATCCCTCATGTAAAATGTCTTTAACTATGACCATCAACCTACATATCTGGGTTCAACTTCTCAAAGTAAAAAATTACAATTTTAATTACTAGACTAGTAAAGTTTTGCTCTAAGTACACTTAAGTAAAGTGTCATGCCTCATAACCAGCTTTTACATACTCAAAAGAACTTCAAAGGTCTATCCCAAATCAAAAATGCTATGTATTCCAAACTTTCTTGTAGAATATCCAAGCAAATTACATTTATTATTTGCAAAAGAGGAGGAGATACAAAAATTAATAGTGCCGCCAAGTTTGTGAAGGGTTTGCCTCACCTGTGCTCATGCCAACAACCAAATCCACTTAGATATATTTTTTGCATTCATATTCCAATAGGATGCAATTCTTGAAAATATGCTTTTGGTTTTGCTTCCATTCTTGAGGTTGGGTTTTTTTTGCCACAACAACATCATAAAATGTAGCAACATTGCAGTGTTTTGAAATCAAGCTGGTGTTTAGGCAGTTCGGATGTTCACTAGTTCGGATGTTCACATGTCAAGCATGCTACAAAGGCCATGTGTCTTATGAGTCCTTCGTGTGGGTGGGTGAAACCGGAAGTGCTCATGGGTGCCCCTTATCAAGATTGGAGGCATGCTAGTTGTGGGTGGCAACATATGAGTACAAAGTCAACAACCCTTTAGTCCGAAGTAAGACATGATAAATATAAAAATTGTTAGACAATGGATTGTCTTACACCAAGTGATAATCTTAGAACTATGTAAAATAGATATGTTTCATAACGATAAAAATCCATTGCCTTGGGCTTCAAGATGAGAATACATAGGTGTTGTGAAACCCAAGCCGCTCAAAATGGGGTTTTGACTTTAGCATGTGTGGATTATAGTTACGCTCATATACAACAAATTTCTCTTGCCACAATCTTAATGCAGTCTAGTGGGACCATGGTAAGTAGGGGAATATGGTTTTACAACACCCACCGAACCAAAATCCAAATACTGAAACATTTTAGATCTGACAATCAAAGAGTGTTATATATATATATATTGTTGAGCTTCTAAGAACTTAAGGGGCAGGTTTTTATTGCATTGCCAATGGTAGGTGTTGTGCAACCAAATTCCCAAAAGCTTCTTAATGAGCCAGATATATTCTCATGCCAACTTTGGGAGAACACAAATAAGCTCGTACAAGAGAAAGGTGAGAGAACATCCACAGTCCAGATAATTAGAAGAGGTGCAAAAATCTTTACATTCCTTCGTGTAAAAGTCAAACCGGAAGATGCAACCATACCTCGGATCGTCGTGAAATAATTGTAATGCTAGTAGGCAACCTTATTGGCCAATCAGGGACGGATACATTTGAGACAAAAATATGTCAAAAGCCATCAATCATCCATACACCATGATGAGCAGCACACAATGGGTTCCAATTCCCTACTTCATAGTGAAATTACATATGTTGAAACACCTCCAGAGCACATTTGCTGCTGAGAGGTTTTCAGCCACTCGCTAAACCCCTAAATCTTCAAAATACCCCAAAGATTCTTGCTTGGTACATGACCCTTACTCTGGTTACAAAAAGAGGTCTGTGGATTAGGAGGAGTTTCAGATATTGAAACTTTCTAGAAACTAGTAATCAGCAAAAGGCAGCTTCAACATCAACAAGGATGGGGTTAATGCGCAACAGCTCAGCAAAATCCGCAAGGAGGGCTTTCATCAAGACTTGGAACTCTGATTTGTCCACTTCACCACTTTGGTCAGTGTCAACCGCCTTGAAGACTTGGTCGTAAAGCTCTTCTGTCTCTGGGTCGTTAGCAGGAGGAAGCCCCCACTGTGTACCTTGACTTTGAAATAACACTCTGATTTCAGTCTTATTCAAGCGCTCGTCACCATCAGTATCTAGGTCCTTGAACATTAAATCCGTCATTTCTACAAAGGATTTTTCATCAGCCAGTACCTGCAAAAGTAAATTGTGAGCCAACATTGTTGATATTTTGTTTTTTTATTGTAACCGAATAGGTGACCCAAAAATCTTCAAAAGTGTCAGCTATAGAGAAGCCCTGAACTCTATTGAATGTACAAAGTTTTTCACAGATAGTATAGCTTTTTTTTATTAGATATGGTTGCCATGAGTTGAATAGGCTATCAATCTTAAAGACATGTCACATGGAGCAGATCTAAGCAAGACCTAAGAAATAGGATTGAACTGCATACCTTACGCAAGTGTGAGCCATTCAGCAATTTGGCATCCCGAACAACCGTGATAGGGTTCTCTGAGAGAATGTCAGCCATATCCTGAAGAACTTCTTGCAAGAGAGCTGCAAATTGGGCCTGCCCCAGCTCCTCCTCTCCCTGACCAAACTTTTCCACCAGCTTTGTGACCAAGTCGTTTGCCTCTGGAGTTCCTGCACCATGCCATTCACCGTCCAAAGTCTTGAGAAATGCACTCCGAGGAACATACAGAAGCAAAAAAAACCTCGCATATACTTCCAGTGTAAGACTCAACCCTGCTTCCTTGTCAATGCAACAGGACAAGACCTCACCTGTCGAAGCATATATGTGCATTTTTACAACACCCTAAGTCACCATTCACGGAGTGAAATATCACACCTGTCACAGGGGGCACACCCTGCTCGACTCCCAACTGCAAAATGGCAGGTTTAAGCTCCTTCTTGCTCAGTTTCCCACTTTCATCAGTGTCCAACTCTGTGAACAAGTTTTCAGCAAGCATTGCAAACTCGTCTTCATCTTCTAGCAAAGTCTTGATTACTGATCCATCCAAGACAGCCACCACAACTGGTTCTTCTGCTCACAGCAACAAGACAAGAGTAAGACTATCGATGATCTCAATGCCAAGAACCTTACAACTTGGCAGTCTTGTTGGTGAAATTAAAGGAAGAAAGATGCCAGTGTGAGGAAATAAATGTCATAGCAAACTTCACCGAGCAGGTGTACCAAAGGTGGCTTTAGTGTCCACTTTTGACACAATCAGAATCTGAAAGGAGGGCTGCTGGTATTACAGGAACTTATGCAGGTTATTGTCCATAAACCCAAAGTCGCTGATTGAATGCAGTGTCATGTATACTTTATCATGTAGAGTACTGCAGGCATCCTATTCAACCATTTCAAAATAAGGATACAAGTTGGATAATCAACACATGCATTGTATATAAAAAGATAGGGCTGCAGCCCTTTAGTAGAAAGCTGTGCATGAGAGACAGTGAGACAGAGGCAGAGAGACGGTGGGCTTGTGATAGGATCTGGTGGTTGGCAGTGTAAATCTGGTGACGGTTACCTTCTAAAGCATCAGCAATCGCCACTAGGTAGTCTTGAAGAGCAGATGCAAATGTATCCTCGGTGACCTTCTCAGAGTCTTCTGAAGGAAGTTTTGAGGAAGCACTTTGAAGTATTTGAGAGGAGATTGTAGCTCCCAGTAGAAGAGCAGCTGCCTCAGCTTCTGCAGCTCTTCGCAGCTCAGTTGATGTTAAGTAACCCTTGGATCCTTCATCATTTTTCTCAAATCGTTCCTTTGCATTGATGTTCGGCAAAGCACTTCTAATGTGAGATCCATCCAGAATTTGGAGTCCCCCTTCTCCTGACATCCTTGCTTCTTCTCTTCTTGACCCCTCAGCTGACCCTGCCCCCGTGCCTCTACACAGCTAGTGGATAAGAACGTTCAGGCTGAGGTTTATAACACGAAACCCTGGTGTAACCTGTGCAAGAAATATATGGTAGGAACTCTGTCAGATACTGACCAAATAAGATGAACAATTGAACCATTGAAGACAATTTACACAAGAACTGCAAAAAATCACAACTTTTGAGATTTCGTTTGTTCACTTACACACTTTTAACCTCATCACACTCAATCCTTTTGGTTGCAACTCCAAGATGCACTCCAAAAGGGTAAAAATAGAGAAAGGGCGGCATTTGGTTGTTCTAATTCCTGGAGGCACTGAAGAGCATGTTTGGAACTTCAAAATAGTACTTGAATGTACCATATTTGAAACAAATTTTCCGGAAAAAAAAATACCTTAAGGGGATTTGAAGTTTCGGGATAAGAGTGAAAGCAACACAAAAACCTATGCCAGCTGCTATTAGAGCTGAGAATTCATCACAACAATGTGAAATGCAATCCTCAACTTTCTCCAGTTTCTTTCATGCCACAATCCAACTGCACCACCAGCTACCCTGCTGATCATATGGTAAATTCCCGTTTCCTTAATCAACTTACAAATTCCGAATCAATTCACGGAGTTTGTAACAGGTAGGCAGTTAAGGCTTTTGCAGGGGACAGGTGGAGGACATCAATATAAAGAACTCACATCTCTATTACAAAAACTTATTCTGTCTTTGTAGCCAAAATGAAAGGTACACTTGAATACATTGTCTTATGCCCATATCCCAACTAATGCCTTTATGACATTCATTCTCTGTACTTATTAACACTGTCTTCAAAATACAATGCTCCATGGTTTAGTGTTCTATGCGGAATAGAAAGAGCCGAGAAGACTGTCCACATTCAATAATTGAGGCCCAAGGAGATATCCCAATCAGTCTCAGGAAGCACAAAGCCGAAGACTAGCCCTAAGAGAGTACAAACAGTGATGAGTGAATTTGACCCCTTGCATAGCTTGAAGTGGCATGCAAGTTGTCTCTACTTCTCGTAGAACTTGAACCCTCTAGACGTTCCCAACCCAACCCATGCCAAAACTCAATCTCTAGCGTGAAGTCCAATTGAGTCTAAGGGTGGCTTCAACCTGGATCCCATAGGAACTCCGAGATTGAGCCGCCTAAGACCGGAAGAGTACTCGGATAGGTGAACTTCCTGGCACACGATTTCCGGTGCACTGTACCACCAGTGGTGCAACCAATCAGAGTGTGAGTATCGGGGTGAACCGGATGTTTTCAACCATGTGGGAAACCTAGGGGCTTGACTTCCGGGGGATAGGTGTGCGCCCATTGGTGTTCACCTTTGAGGAGGCAGTAGTCTTTAGGGGCCCTGCAACTCTCGTGATGCCCGTTTCAGGTTTTGGGATAACATATAGACTTAGGCCAACTCGAAGATGAAGCAACACCATAATTCACGCCAGTGCCAACATTGGAGTCATCTCTTCTTGCAATTGAGTCTTCAAAAGCAATGAACGCACAGTCCACGAGGGAAATGGATATCGGCAGCTGAATATGAGGATATAACCCCAACATGTGTGCAACAATGATCCCGACAACCAAACCAATCCCAGGGTTCAGGAACAGAAATCGTTTTGCACTTATAATAATGCTGCCACAATTGGTGCAAACCGTGCTCTCTTCTACCGATCTTCAAACAGCATTGCAAGGATGTCCTCTCCTCACAACATGGCTGTCGTCATGCAACAAAAGAGACAACTCAATTTTGAGACGGATCGGCAACAACCGGAATCGAGAAACAAAAAATCACTGCCATTGAGAACATGTCAGAAGTGACAAAGAGCACCACCACATGCTCTCAACCCTAGACCCTAAACTCATCAACACGACGCAAAAGAGTGTAGAGTCGAAACAGGGGATCTGCAGCTCAAAGCCCAATGCACAACAAAAGCTCCATGCACAGAAAACAATCGAGATCCAGAAAAAATTCACGAATTTCTTCTCATCCACAGCACATTCAATCCATCACAAACGCGCTTCGACAGGAAGCTCTAACTTCATATCCTGTTCCACCATCATAAGTTGTCTCCCCTGTCCAAAATATGGTACAGGAACGCCTAGAAAACACTCTGCATACGAAAAGAGGGGATATACTGCGGAAGCGGAAGCATGCGACGCGAGAGAAAGCGGGCGACTTACGTGTGTGCATTCGATCTGCCAGGCTCGTAGTTTGGAGATCGGAACTAGAGTTCACAATTGCGAAGGGTGTAATGCAATGCGAAGTTGGCAGCCGAAGGTGCGAGACGAAGTTCCCATGTGTTCCCCTGAGTTCCCGTTGTTCCCCTAACTTATGATCGAACGGTCAAGGATAATTGAGCGCATGATCGGACGATAATTGCGGTCCGTTCAAACCCGCGAAGCTCACAGTGCTCTAACATAGCCACTCAAAGTCCAAATGTTCGTCCAATAAATGAGGAGCGTTGTCACCCAATTTTTCCTTAACGCGGCTCCTAATATAAGGGTGGGCTTCCACGTTTCCACTAGGGTTCAAAACCCAAAAACACTCCAAAATCAAGCGATCTTATTGGTTGAGAAGAAATCTTGTGGACCGAAGGGATTTACGCTAGGGATTGGGCCCAAGGTATGAAAAATGATGTGGCGCTGATGTGGCATCACTTTCCTGCGAAATCTTGGCAGTCCTCACTCAAAAATAAAGGCTCCTCCTAATTTGAGAAACCAATCTTCGAGCTTGGGTTCGATCTTGAGTTTGCAAGTAAGGTCCATTAAGGGATGTTTTGGACTCCAAATTTCTTGGACTTGGACCCTACTGTAAACCCACCCCACGGTAAGATCAACACAATTGCATAACATTATTTTGGATGTTACGTCCATTCTACGGGGGGGCCATCACATCCCTCAAGTAATTCTTAAGTCATTGCATTTGATTATCCCATTTAGTGAGGGTGGGCTAATAATAGTATGTGTGGGAAATTAGTGAAGGCGATACTACATTTCTTTACGCTGTGAAATTAGTGTCACCATAAGATCTAGAGTTTCGGGAGCCCAAAGTGTCAAAGTACCAGAAACTCTCAATGCAAGCTCTCTTTAGTTTCTCAATGTCAGGAGATGCCTTAGGATTGAGTGACACCAACCGCAAAATAAGAAGAAACCTCTTTGAGTTCACCAAAACAAATTGTGCACTCTACAAACACCTTAGATCATGCACTATTGTTTTGAAATGTATGATAAACGAGCATGTATTCATGAATTTAGTATCACTTTGTAAAAATTTCAGCCCTCATTACTTTTAAGATTTGCCAAAATAGTGTGTGTTTCGGGAATGAGTGCCACACGTACTAAATGGGATAACCAGTGTACTTGGGATCCGGCATCTGGCATCCGCTCCCTATCAACCCGTCGGATTGAATCGGTGGACATATATTCCCCCTACGAGCCTTTCGGGCTTTCGGGGGATGTAGATACGGGCAGGGGCAACTGCCCCACAAAAAAATCAAGATTTATGGACCCGACCAAAAACTTTTGCCCACCCTGCCTGACTTTGAAAAAACCATTGCCTTTGCATTCTTGAAGGCCACTTCTCCACAAATCCCATATTGAGTGCACTTCACCTTCAAGGTCCAGAATCCAATATATATGTTCACTTCCATTGAGTAAATAAGCAATTAACTAGGATTTCATTTCAAAGCGAAACCGTCAATAAAGCATGTAATTAACTTCGAAGTCAAAAATATTACAAAATCCTCATTAGCACTGAGGTTATAATTTTTGTGACTTACCATTGAAAGGGTCTTTGTCATTCTAAAATGGAACTAAAATTAGGGTTTTATTTTTAGCACGTCTATTTTATAATGTTTTAGTTAATACCTTCTACTTTCACAAAGTATTCATACACATTCAAACTAATTAAGTGTGATTGAATGTAATTAAGTCTAATTAATTGTATTAGAAGGTAATTAGGATTTTGTAATATTTTTGACTTTCAAGTTAATTACATGCTTTGTTGATGGTTTCACTTCAAAAATGAAATCCCAATCAATTGCTTATTTACTCAATGGAAGTGAACAAATATATTGAATTTTGGACCTTGAAGGTGAAGTGCACTCAATATGGGATTTGTGGAGAAGTGGCCTTCAAGAATGCAAGGGCAATGGTTTTTTTGAAGTCAGGTGGGACGGCTAGAAGTTTTCGGTCGGGTTTAGAAAATCTCGATTTCTTTGTGGGGCAGCTGCCCATGCCTGTACCTACCTCCCCGGAAAGGCTCGTAGGGGGAGGATATCGTCCACCGATTGAATCTCATATAGAAATGTCAAGTGGTCCAAGACGACCCTAAACTACTAGATGGTGGTGGAGAGATACCCAAATCTCAAGGAAGAGGTTGGCAGTTCGATTCCCGGCTATGAAATCTCCTCTCTACTTGACAAAAATCTTTGGCATTGACCTGTCGGCCTTCTGTCTCAAAAAAGAAAAAGAAAAAAGAAAAGAAAAAAGTGCCAAGTTAATTTCCAGCTTTATAGGTTAAACGGTTGTTGGGTCCCAGAAAACCGATACGTCATCAGTGTCTGGTGCATGATCTATATTATAATTCTGACAGTTATTATGCTATAATTATCCAAGCTGCATGAATTGATCTTCGGTATCCACATTACAGCACCGTCTTCAGTCATGCATGTGATGGTAGCAATTTAAATGGGACCACTCCAGTCACAGCACAATGGACAAGGCCCTCTTAGGGTCACTTCACACACGAGCCAAGAGCCGTGACCATGAGATTGTGAGAGCCCAAGAGAAAGTGTCCAAAGGCCATCCCAACACACCTCCAAAATCGTGTAGTGTGGTCACAGACCTTCAAGTGTAGTGTGAAGTCATATGTGACTGGGCCCTCAACCAAATGCTATTTCAATGAATTTTTATTCATGCAGGTCCTCAGACATGATAAATTATAATTAATCAACGGTTGTGAGTGTTCAGAGTGCCATGGTCTCCCGGTTTTGTGTTAGGCCTACCTCCAAGAGGCGGTTTTTGAAAATAGTCCAAGTGACCATGAAACATGATCCATTCGATGTCATGCAGGAATCCATGTAGAATTTACATCCATCTTGCATTCACATACTCCGTTGGTCCCTCAAGCGTAGTGTGAAGCGAACTTGGACCAGCTCTGCCTTTTCCACCAATGAGAGTGCTTGAAGTGTAATGGTCACATGCCCTCAATCTCGTGTGTGAAGTGGCCCTTACTATGGCTACCAGAGTGTATGATTGACAAATTTCATTCAAAGTTCAACTTCAAATCCAGGGTGTCACTTGACGTTTTCAAAAAACAAAATTGAATGTCAATTGACATCTACGTTTTCTTTCAAAATGTCGCCTCAATGTCACATGTCTATTAGTATGTGTCATTTCAATTTCAAATGTGTGGTTTTTTTCTTCACAAGTCATACTACATGTCAAATTCTAAATTGTGTGTGCCAATTGGTGTGCATTTTTTTGTGTGCAAGTTTTTGCGTGTCCAATGTCAAAAACTTGCAAAAACCTTGTCAAAAATACACACTGATGGTTATAGTTTTTAATGGATGTAGAGTAGACATACCCATTTTAGATAACATAACATTACTAAGCAATGTGTCCTCGTTCGTAACATTATTAAGCAGTGGGTGTTCATTCATGTCAGCCTTGAGAATCTAACGATGGGATGCCCCAACCTAGTGCAAGGAGACTCATATTACGTTTGAATCTGCACTAGGTTGGGGCATCTCGTGGTTATATTCTCAAGGCCCACATGAACGAATGTCCATTGCTTAATAATGGTATGTTTGTGGGCCTTGACAATATAACCATGGGATGTACAAACCTTGTCCAAGGAGACTCAAATTTAGACTAAGCTCCCGGCATCCCATAGTAATATTCCCATGGCCCATAGTTACTTAGTGATATTATAAACCCCCCCAATCTTAATGTACATTCCCCTAAAGTTGTGAACATCCACACATGTAGCTGTCATATTCTATTGTGATGGAATAAGTCATGAAGAATCACACATGTAGTTGTCACATTCAGCATGAAAATAAACATATATTAAAAGGATATGGATTTGGGTTCCTTGAAAAGGGCACTAATTGTACTCAAGTTCTCATCTCCCAACTATCGGAAATAGGTCGACCTATACTGAGAATATGGGTTGGGAGAGAACCTTGCCTTTGGAAATTTACAATAATTTCAAAACTTGGAAATTAATTGTGATATTTTTGTTAAACGTTGTGATATCAATTTTCTAGACCGTTGAAAAATCATTGATGTATCACACTTGTACTACACATTATGTGTAATTGCTTAAGTTATCATAAATGGATTTATCTACTCTAGGGTCTAACAACTTATATAATTGTGTATTTAAATGTAGGGCCCATGGGTTGCCACCTTCTATCTCACCAATTGAGCACATTTCTAGCCATTTGGACACCCATTTCTAACAATGTCGGTAGACATCTACCCACAAATGCGATACGCTTCGTCCTTGCAATGTTGGAATCTAGAATGGCTACCTTTATCTATGTGCACAAAATGACACATTAACCCTATGCTCATGCAATGGGGCTCATTGCTACTAACCAACACCAACGTACCCGCTTGCAACCCAATCCCCTATTAAAGCTCAACATGACCTAAAACCCAAACCCTACAATTATAATTGTTTCCATTGAGCGTCGTCTCAACGATATCACTATATTCGTTAATTTGAGACTTTCTCTTGTCTCAAATTAATATATGGACCACAACAACATGGTCTAATGTTTGGGTCGTCCTACCTAAACCATCTTGATATGAGTTCTTAATTGGGTTCTTGATATGAACACCTACTTCAAAGTATTTGCATCTTACAACATTCTCCAATATTTGTGTGATTTTATCCATGTTCTTATATTTGTAATTGTCTCAAAATGCTAAAAAAGTCCCAAATTAACGAATATAGTGATCCGAAATGGCAAAGACCAACACCATTCAATGATTGTAAATACGTTTTCAAAATTAAAACATGTTTTTTTACACAATACCCCCCTCAAAATATAAATATATTGGACGAAGTTTGTTGAATAATGTTATGAAATGTTTAATTGTTTTATGATGATTTTTACTTTTTGTTGGCATCTATAACCTTGCTACAGTTCTGCAACCATGGGAGAGAATTTTTACAAGCATTATTAAAAAAAATTTATTGAACTATCAACTTCTAATTGTTTATCCCAATGCCAACTAACATGGATTTGGTCACAAATTTTGCAATAAAAGTATAAAGTCTTGCTCATCCAAAACAAGTTTGACATTACTACAAATGTGTTCACTTGTTGATGTTGTAAATCAGTTTGCTAATGCAAAGCTCAACAATAAGTGTGATGAACATTTTGAGATGCTAACATGTGTACCAACACTCCACTTTGAGGACTAAAAGTTGGAGTACATTAGTCTCCCGTTTAAGTATGCATCCCGGTTAAGTCCCGGGGAGTGCACTTAATGCTAAGACTAGGAATCACGTGAGTGCGTACTTTCGACCCCCCTATGTATGTACTAAAAAATCATTTAATTTTTTAAAAAATAATATGAAGTTGTTAAACACAATCTAAAGTTCTTCTTGTATAAATTTCAAAAAAATACTCACTTGTAAATATTTTTAAATTGATTTTTGAAGCGAAAAACAACACATTTCAGTTCAAACTTCTATAAATTTTTTTAATAAGATTTTAAAAACTTTTGGTCCTGAAATTTACACCAAATGATAGGCATATACGTAATGATTTAGCACCTAAAAAATCTTAATTTAAAAACTATTTCAAGGTCAAGTACATAGGGGGGTATGCTATTAAAACGCACTCACGTGTATTCCTAGTCTTAGCATTAAGTGCACTCCCCGGGGGTTAAGTACGCATTTTTTGGCAAAAAATTAGGGTTCAAGATCTATTAGTTGAACATGTCACGAATCGTCATTTGGCATAAGTTTTGAAGTTTTTTGCGTTTGGCTTTGAGGCCGACCGTTCGGATCTTGCCCTAAAATGATTCAAACGATTTCTTAAGGTCATCGAATGTTTCCTCTGCTTCTGCTTGAACTTCAAGGTAAAGCAGCTGATCCTCAATGTCAATAACCTGCTTATAAAGAGAGTCGAAACCCTGGAATATAACTCCGTTTTCTAAACCGACATTCAGTTCTTGAGTGTTAACATCGCCATCATCATCCATCGTCGTTTCAACAATCTTCATCATCTCCAAAAGCTCTTCAACATCTTCCAATATAGCAGTTGCATATTCTTCATTGTCCTCATCGTCAATATGAACGAATTCTTCCAGCTCTGACGTTGTACTCTTGGGCTAGAGCCATGTTACTCAGAGCATTCGTTTTGCTTAGCTTTGAGATGATTTCGCAGCGTAAATGTTCATTGAGACGCTTTCCGTTTGGTTTCTTCGACATTGTAGCAAAACGCAAGCGATTTGGGAGTGGCAAATCTAAAGTACGCACAAACCGCGTAGGTTCAAGTTGCATACTTAAGCGGGAGGCTACTATACATTGGCTCATTGTGGCCATTCTTGGTTTTCAATGAAGCTAATACGAGTACAAGGGTTGCAACTGCTCACCCTAAATCCCCCCATCCCCCAAAAAAGAACACACACACACACACACACACACACATAGACAAACATACAGATAGATAGATAGATAGATAGATAGAGCATAAGCAAAAACTTTGTTAAATTGATTTTAATAAAACCCCACAAAAAGCCCACAATGAACGCCAAGGCAAAGAGGACCATCTCAAATGTATAGGGGAATACCGTAGAGAGTGCTTTAGATTTCATCTTTACTAGTGCCATGATGAATTCCACGTGGGATTCAAGAGGGTCTCAACCAATGTAGGATTAACATGTGGCAAAACTTAAGGAGGAAAGAATTATTTATGTTGAAATATAGAGCCCTCTACGGTAAAAATATTTATTGAGAAGGGCTTGTAATGCGCTCTCAAGATATGGTTTGGAGGTCAATCAAATGCACAATTCAACAATTCTAAAATGTTATGATACTATGCATGAGAAATTAGTGAAAATATAATTATCGTGGACCACTCCAATTGTCTAGTCATGATGGAAACAATGAGGGCTCAAGACCCCGTGTCTTCCCTTAAGTATTCCTCGACACTTTAGACCAACACCTTGAACCTTTAGTTCAAGGACAAAAGTAACATGAAATGAAGTAGTCACCCACACCAATTCCTTCGACATGAATCCACGTGGCCCTCATTAAACTAAGGAATTAGTATGGGTTAGAGTTTAATATGGGTTCTAGAGAATTACCAATAGGACAATAAACATAGGATAATAGGATGATTTAGTGTACCTATATCGCACGACTGCAATTACTTAACAACAACTTTGAAACATTATCAACAAACCCAACAACATTAGAGTTACATGAAAGATTTGTGTAACGAGTGAATGGAAACAATCACACAAGTCATATTTAGGCAAAATTGGACCAAAGACTAGTCCACAATTATAACTTGCTTTGGAATTAAGGTGGAGCATGTGTAGTGGTGTCATGATGTGTTGCTTGGCTTTGCCATACATTAGGTGTGATGTATGGCAAATGGTATGGTGTTATCCGAACCAATGAGAGTGATGGTGTTGTATAATCTAGCCTCGTTAATACGACACTCGTTTATACTCTCTCTTTTATACGGCTACGACACTCGATAATGCGACATTTAGAATCTCCATATTGTCATATTAAAGAGGCAGTTAATGCTAAAATTATTTTCATCTATGTTATGTACATCTAAAATACGTCCATTCTCACTTGGGAACTACTTGGGAACTTCACTTATCATTGGGAACTTAATGAGAATGGACATGGTTAGGGATAGAGTGGCCTCCTGCCTAGTAGGTTGCCTTGTACACGGGTGATATAGTATCACCAGTATCTTGATGCTAAACGTCATGCATCATTGTTGTCTAGTTTCTTAATAGAGAACTCTTTATATTTTGGTGTTAATGAAATTATTAGTTTTCGAAAGTTAGTAGGGAATTTAGATAAGATGACAGTTGCTAACCTGGGTAGGTAACACCAAAGATCTTTGGACTCCTATTTCAAGAGTTTTTGAGAGTATTTGTATTTGTTTGGAGCCATAGGTTATCATTTTATACCATCTATATTGCTTAATCTCGTTGTACATATTTTTAAGCTCATATTACTTATGTTTTCATATTCCTCAATAATACGACAACTTTACGCCATTTGTCATATTAATGAGAAGACGACACCTCGATAATATGACTTTTTTTGTGCTTCCCAAACATGTCATACTAAAGAGGGAGATACATTGATGTGATCCCATCTACACCTATAAAATTACAACATAAATGATTCCACAAAGGGGAGCAAGCATGATCAACTATACAAAAAAATGCTCTAGTATACTAAAATCATTTTTCAATCAAACGTCCAAAAATAATAGCAAACTATTGTTTGAATTGGGGATTTCTCATGGTGCCGTCTATTTGTGTATTAGGTACTCAAATATGGAATATCAAGATGACATATTCAAAACTTATCATTAAAATTACTTTTCAAAAGGTAATGGCTAAATCTGGTTTTGGACATAGATTCCATAACCTTAAACATTTTGAAGTTGGATTGATTTTTTCATATTCCTTAAATTCATCAGTACAAAATTTGTAGAGAAATATCAATTTAATGTAATGTGATCATGATTTAGACAAATTTTAGACAATCATGTGTTCAATATATCTACTTGCTCGCTACTTGCACTGTCTTCTAAAATATGCAGATTTTTTTTGAATTTATTTTTCAACATAAATTGCTTAGCTTTGTAGATCAAAATGTATTTCAAATGTTTGTGATTTTTTTCTTCACAAAATTCAAAGTTAGTATGTATTTTTGAATCACTTTCACTTAAACCTATGCATGGTAACGGAGTTGTGTACTTGAATGTGTTTGCGCCTGGAATGGAATATATGTAAGCAATTGGAACACACATTGTCACCAAAAATGAAGTGGGCTGGTCATTGGAGGTGTTAGAGGAATTTTCTTTGCTCGATGGTGACTAGGGTTCAAAGTTTATTGCACACGAAAACATCTTGAATATTGAGGAATCTGAATGCCTTCGCAGTAGCGACCAATCTTGTTTTTTGGGGAGGGGAGTATGGGGCTAGCAGCCAAGGCAAAGGCTTCTATGGTGCACAAACAACCGATATCCGCCAACATTCGATTTGCCAAAAAAACATTGAGGTATGTTTTGAAAATTTTACCTTGTTTGTTAGTTGATTTGACAAACTTCTAGTTTATCTTGCCTCAAATTGCAATGAGGTGGTGCACTCCAAAATATCTCTACTTTATTGGTCCTCATCCGATTCCTCAAGCTCCCTAACATCCTTCTCGTCTTTTTTTTGCATCTCTTTCGCCTCTTCTTTTGTTGGATGATCCTTGTCTATCCTACAAGTTGTCTATTTTTTCTTGTAATATTCCCTCATTTGTAATGTTCCAACCCCAAGAATACTCTTTAATTAAACTCCTTGCATGGATGTAAGAGATGAAGGGCCAAATGCACCAAAAGATGAGGGGCGATTAATGGGACCATGCAACAATTGAGGGTATAGAATTTGAGAAAGCAATGTATGTTTACACCTGGGGCCATTCACGGTTGGGGTACTACTTTTGGGACAAAGGAATTAAGGACTTTGTCGCATTGGATCTTGACGTTTATTACGATTTACTATTAGTTAATTAATAAATTTTAAATAGATAAATAGATAGGTCATAGGATTTATCAAGAAAGATATTATTTGATATTAAATAGTGACTAATAATAGATAAATCGTTTATGAAATGATTAGATAGGTCATAAAACTTGTAGAGAGGTCATAGGACTTGTTTTGGCCACATCATGGCAATTTCATTATTGAAGTGTACATTGGAGGTGAATAATTTCATGTTTTGCATCCTAGTACCTTGGTATAAGTGTCATGTATCCATACATATATTTTATTATGTCCAATTCTAATTCTAAACGTTCTTTTCTCATGTAGCCATGTTATTGTGTAATTCTGGCCATGTGTTGGTGTCATATGTAAGGCTAGATACAATTGGTATGCAATACACTTTTAGTTCTATTGGTACATAATTGAATGATAAGTGTGAGGAAGAAAATTAGGATCATTTCAATTAATTTTTGTTGTCCTTTTCATTCCTTAATCCTGAAGTCAACAGTTTTGACAACAACCATAAATGTCCGTTAAGAAATCAAAATGATATCTTAGATAACCCTATTCCTTGTAAATTAACTTTGTCGGTGTACTCATTATGGAATACTAAATGTAGGTATGATCCAAAGTATGCTTCACAATACAAATCAAAACACACCGACTATGTAAAGTTATCTAATTTAGTCCTTAAACCGTTAGACACCCAAAAGTAGTACCCCAACCGTGAATGCCCCCACCTGAAAATTGGAGTTATCATTTCTTGCATTCATTTTGAATTCTATGACCACTCTCCTCAAGACTCTCTGTGTAACTCTTCATCAACATTGTATCCATCCATATTTTGAAAGAAAAATGAAACTATACAAGCCAAAACGACCCAAAACATGGATGCAAGAGAATGATGCAATTGAAGAACAACCTTGAAAGCTTTGGTTTCAAAGTATTACAATAGGAGGTAACAAAAGGGGGTTGTCATTCTACCTACACTAATATTTTAGCCCCAACACAATTTGATTGGAAAAGAAATATCAAAATGGCATTTCTCAACCATTGTCCTTGATTATTGCATCCAAAAAGTTTTTTTAGCCTTGCCACAAAACATGCTGGACCATAACAATGGATAATGTAGGCATGAAAACATGCTTTGGGAACCCAAGCTCCTTGGTCACTTTGACATTTTTTCTTGATTTAAACCTACGTAACATTGTTAAACAACGTGCGTTTATCATGTAGGCCTTAAAAATATAACCATGGGATGCCCCAACCTAGTGCAAGGAGACTTAGGGCCGGTTTACACTATGGTCCATGAAGTCGGACCATGGAAGAGGGCCTTTTTCAATAGTCTGAGTTCATGGTCCAACTTCCATGGTTTGACTTCTTAAAAAATCAGTTTTGAAAGCCTTGGGCCCCTCATTAGGTGTAAGCCGAATGTGGACCAAGAAGAATGACCATGCACCAAAAAGTGAATGTGATGATTTTTTTTAAATATATGCCCAAAAAAGGCTTTTTGGAAAAAATTCAAGTTTGCTCATTCTCTTGTCTTCTCTTGGGCTTTACTTGTCTTCACTTCTTGTTAAATGTGCCGAAGATGTGGCTTGCAAATCTTCTCACGACAATTTTTACAAAAAATGAGTGATTTAATTTTGTACATGTTCAATGTAATTTACATGTGACATGTACCTTGTCTTGTACATTGAGCATTATTTGCAACCCGCTTCACCATGTGTACTCAAATTCTTTGAGTTCTAGACGTCCCACATTGTTTGATGAAACATGTGGGAGCGAGTTTAAGGGGTAGGGCATGGAAGAAATTATGGTATGTTTCATGGGCTATGATATGATCTAGGCACATAGAGGGCGGACTTGCTTCTCAAGATTCATTATATCATATAAATGCTAAAAAGTGTGCCTTGTGAGTCTTACCTAGTGGGAAGAGTTGCATATAAAGCCCCCCAAAAAAAATTCATTAAAAAATATATATTATAACAACATTTCTCTGCCATGGGCTCCTGTTTTTTCCTACTAGACCACCTCTCTTGCCTCTCTCACCGCAAAACCCCTTGGACCATATCAATGTATTAATTTGGCCTTAAAATATGTCTTTTGGGGACCTTGACCTCCATGGTCACTTTGCCATTTTTTCCTTGGTGTAAACCGAAGTGATCCTGGGATGATTTCAACAGCCAATCAAAGCTTTTACAACACCCTAGGATGACTTCCTGGTCCATAGTGTAAACCAAAGTGGTCCCGGGATGAGTTCAGCAGCCAATCAAAGCTCTTACAATGCCTTGGGACGACTTCATGGTCCATAGTGTAAACCAGCCCTTAGATTAAGTGGTCATGGGATGAGTTCAACAATCACAGATTTTAGGGGAGCAAAGGACGACTTCTTGGTCCATGACAATGAAAGGGGAGTGCAGGACGACTTCTTGGTCCATGACAATGAACGGGGAGTGCAAGCAGTTAGTTACAAGCTAGCCGGTTGATTTTGAGAATTTTTGAATGAAATAGAAATGTTTAGGAAGGGGTTATGGAAGAAAAATCAAGGTTTTCGGAAATGGGCCGTTAAGAAAAAAAATGCCAGCATTTAGGCAAGCCGCCCTAGGAGTATCCACAACAAATTACCGATTGAAAGGCATTTTTCACGATGGGCAGCTGATCAGACATATATTTTTTAGGAATTTTTTTAATACTATGCATAGTTGGAATTACCATTGGCTTGTTGGCTTGTGGTTTAGGGTGGAGCAAATCGGCAGACTCACGTAGCGGCGTAGCCACCGCAACTTGCATTATGAGTTTACGAGTTTGCATTCCGAGTTTCCGAGTTTCTAAGTTTATAAGTGCTTGAAATCTTGAATCGTTGAATCGTTGAGTGAGTGAGTATGTGTGAGTCTGTGTGAGTGCTAAAGTTGGACTACCAAATTGTTGGACTCTTGGTCGGAGTGGTCGCCAATCTTCTACTCCTTGTTCTGCTTCGAGCTGATCGCCTCATCGCGGTGTTGGCCTAAACCCTACATTTCAATTGCTTGTATTTCATTATTGTTTCTTTGCTTGCCACTTTTATCACTATTGTTTTCTAATGCCCGAGGTGTTTTCTCGCCCATTGTCTCGATTGTCCACATTTTGAAATCCAACTCTTCATCTAACTTAGTAGCAGTGCATGGTTCCAACGGATCAACTACGGAGTCCCCTGTGCAGACTCCCACTTGCCGTAGCATTGTATTTGTGCGATAGGTTGGGTAGTAAGAATCTCGAGGCAATGCTGCGAATTGCCTTGGAAGGGCCAAATGAGGGGGTAGATGACATTATCAATGACGCTGTCCCACTTTGGAAGAATGACAGTAAATACTATTTTTTGTATGCTAATCCCTCTTCTTATTTGAATTCTCCTAATACACCAAGTGTGAGTGATGTGTCTTGTTCGTTTGGGGCAGTTGATACTAACGGCAATGGTACGCAAATTTTGTGACTTTCAATACTAACCAGCCTCCGAAAAATACTTGGACCTTTTGTGGATCTTGTATTTTCTGAAGGCTACATCCTTGGCCCTAAGATGGTAGGGGCTTTGCCAGGTTCAACTCTTGCTAAGGATACTATTTAGACAAAAAAATAAAGAGTGAATGCCAACATTCTTTAACCCTGAACACTTGAAAAAAAGGGGGATTGAATGACAATGAAATTTAAAGGAAACAAAATGGGGAGAGAATAAACATCCACCACCAAAATACAAAACTAGCCTCATTTTAGGCATTTAGAAAACTAGATAAATGAAAAAAGAAATGTCGGCTGATTGACTAAATACATTAGGAAATGGGGGATATCAACCGATAAAATTTGCACTCTCTAGGCCCACTTCCGGGTGAAAATTGAAAAATCCGAGCCACCTCCTAGAAGCTAGGAAATTATCCGTTTTCTCTACATAACTCCCCCCACTCTAGTCCATGATGTAACTAGCCCCTCAGAAGTCTGTACACCGGATACCGATGCAACCAGAAGACTTCACTGCAATGGGTCCTCACTGTCTTCAGATTTCATAATATATTATTCCAGCACACATCACGATGAGGTCATCGTGTGACTTGGCCACGAGGAACAGTATTGCAGTATAGTACTCAATTTTTAGCTGTCTGTGGACCTAAAAATTATGCTTAGTTTACCGCTCCTTTTATGTCGGTATGGAATGGAACTGGTCGGTTCGCCGAAACAGTGACGAGGCGCGGAGGTTGCAATCGTCATGTGTCGACTGATCCGAGAGGGAGATAGGAACTCGACGGTATAAAGCTTGGGAAATGTTTCTGGTTTTGTGGAGCATTTCCGGAGCAAAGGCATCTATGACTTAGGACTTGTTCTTCTCTTGGATCGGAAGAGTGTATGGTGTTGGGTGGGTAGACCTTCCACTCCATAAGCGAACTGTTTTGTTGTTTCGCGATCTCGGTTTCCTTTCATGCTGTAAGTTACGTTGTAAGGTTGTTGTACCCGGTTTCTTAGTGGTGCCAAGTAGAGGCAAGTACTCGTTCTCAGCTTATTCTCGTCATACTTTGCTTACATTGAAGGAGGCGATCATAAGAGTGTAGGATATGCAGGTCTTGGCACTGTTGGCTATGAACACATCGTACTGCCGGATTTAGGAATGAATGTGCATGTGATATGTATGGCGGCACGCTGCTTCGAGTCGAACGAATGTATATATACATGCTTGACATCGATCAAGTCTGCCCGTTGCTTAGTCGCTATGCGCAATAATTCTGAGCTCACACCTTCGGAGATGAATCAAGACTAGGAAATCGTCGCTATATATTGATCGTGTAAAGTACTGCTGGTCTTATCCATGGCGTCCGACATGCTGCCATGCTAACTCCGTGTTCCAGATTTCGTTTCCTCTGGAACAATTCGAACCCAAGAAACTATCGTGGACTTTCAGTTGCAGCTAATGCAGAAGCAACGATTGTTTATATGACAGACGCGTGCTCTTTACAGTTCTCAGCATACTAGTTTTCGAATCGAATATTAAAGTTTGCGAAATCTGTGGAGGCTAAGAGAGGTCGACCGACACTTACCCCTGCTTATCACTACGTTAATTCTTGATAATATGAACACATTAATTGGAACGTCCGTTTGCAGCGCTTTTGTACGCCAGTGTATAGAGTTTACGGTTTTGGTATATTGAGGTGCAGTTGCTGTGTATGCAGATTGCTGTGTACGAGCTACATCATGGAACACGCTACGCATTGCCATGCCGGGGTGTTGTACGCCACTGCGGTGGTGGCGGTAACGATCTTGCTGATGACGCAGGGAACTGCAGCATGGTCGAGCTTCTTCACCCAGTCCGTTTTCGAGCAATACTTTCCCAACCGGATCCAGGCCTTCTACACCTACCAGGCGCTGCAGACGGCTGCACAGAAGTATCCAGCGTTCGGAACCACTAACAATCTGGACAGCCAGAAACGTGAAGTGGCCGCTTTCTGTGCAAATGTTAAACACGAGTCAGGAGGTAAATGACCTACTTCGATTCATCTATCTATCTATCTATCTCCGTAACTTGCAACCAATCTTTCTGTATGCGATAATAAGTCGGTCTATCTATCTCTATCCTTAACTAGCAACTGATCCTTTTGAGTTGCAATTGTTGGTCCGTTGAGAGTACTAAACCGTACGTTCGAGTCACATTGGGCATGCTTTGTCTAATATTCAATGTCTTCAGATAAGATCCGCCAATAACATCATTAAGCAGCGTTTGTTTGTTCATATGGACCCCGAGAATATAACCATGGGATGTTGTAACTAGTGCACATTTAGACTATTATTAAGCAGTGTGTGTTCGTTCATGTGGATCCGAAAATATAACCATGGATGCCGCAACTAGTGGATCCATGGTTATATTCTCAGGGTCCACATGAAGGAACACACTGCTTAATAATGTAATTATGGTACAGTAGGTGCCTCGTTTGGAGTATCTAAAAGTTTCGAGTCAAATTGAGCATGTCTTTTATGTAATATTTCATTTCTTGAAATATGAGTGACTCAGACATTCCATTTGGAGCATCCAAAAATTTGGACATATGAATTTGGAAATGTTCTCATACTTTCAACATTTTTGACATTTTTTGAGCATGATCTTGAATATGATTAACATGTATTGATTGGTTGAAGACCTGTTTGTAATGTCAAGTAGTATTTTACATGTAACTTAGACTAGAGTAGTTTATGGGCTTGTGCCATCCCGGCCCTTTCCATTTATGTATTATATGACACATCACTTTAGCGCCCTTCTTAGGGGGTTGATGGTCATCCCAACTTTCTATAACAGTGGGGGGACCACCACCACCACCAATCCTTTGTTGTATATTATTAGATGCCATTTGTTGATTGATATATGTATTTGTAGATTTACATGGGTACTTGTTCATACAAACCTTTTAAAAAAACTATCTTGTTCCATATAATTTTTCATTTACACATTGAAAGTTTCCAAGAAATTCAAGAACTGCATAAATCTGACCCGTGCTTCCGGAAATGGTCGATCACTGAGATTTCGCAGCGTACAAATTGTAGCCATTCTTTCAATCATCCATGTTCCCGGAAATGCTTCAAAGTTCTTTCTGGTACTTGCCTAACTTCACATGTGTCGATGCAGGCTTAACTTTTATAGAAGAGACAAACCCCCAGAACAGCCCTGACTATCCTTACTGCGATAAAACCAATGCTGCTGCTCCCTGTGCACCTGGGAAGGCCTACTATGGACGTGGTCCCATTCAACTTTCATGGTAACAGCACTCACAATCCAACTCACCAGGACCTTCATGCCCTACTCTGCATAATTTTAGATCAAGAATTGGCTGGAGCCTTGACCACATGTTGTAGAAAGTTGACATGCTAACTTAACTATTTACTTCTGTTTCTTTCGGAAATCAAAGGCTTGTTAAGTACAGGAACATTAGCTAGTACATGTGTTCGACCCAACGGTAAGTGTTATTTGAATATGGATTTATACAAATTAGAATTGCCAACTTAGATCATCATGTGCAGCCGTTGCAATTGCCTCCAGCTGTTGCATATATTCACGACAGGGCTGTGACTTGGTTGAAAATGAATATGAAGTTCAATAAGTTTATCAAATCCATTGGCTACTGTCCAATTCTCTCTGCCTTGTCCAAGACATTGCAATGACTAAATTCTGCGTTGGTTTTGTATACAGGAATTACAACTATAACGACGCAGGAAACTCATTGGGCATAACGGACCTCCTGCAGAACCCTGATCAGGTCGCACAAGACGGCAATGTTGCATTTCAGTCCTCTCTCTGGTTCTGGATGACCAGAGGCCCCCATGAAGCAATTCTCGGTGGCAGCTTCAGCGGGACCATTAGGAAGATTAACAGTAAGGAGTGTGGCTCCCAACCCGCCGAAGTCCAGGACCGAGTCCAAAACTACAGAAACATCTGCTCCATTCTTGGTGTCGATCCAGGCAGCGATCTATATTGTTGATGGAATAACTGTCATCCATCGACAATGAAGCCAGTATACACCTGCGCAATTACCAAGACTGTTAACCTGCACTCGGCAGTTTGATGACTAGATAGCCAACGAGAGGAGAGTGGATGATTGGTGATCAGTCATAAGCGATCAGCTCATGGACATAATTTAAGACTTGTGGATGATTATATCGTGCCTAGATGGATAAAATGTTGCGACGAGTTCTGATGTCCTTTTGCACTTGAATGAGCAATCAGTGATGAGCAATCTGCATGAATGGTCAATTTGCATGTAGGATAAAATGCCTCCACACAGTTAAGTAGGTGGACAATCAAGAATTGTATTTGACATCTCCCATTTCTTGTCAAATCTTACTGTCCCACTTCTAACAATAATGGTACACTTCTAACTCCAAATGTTTTGACATGAATATGCTACGGTTTCTCCTTCGTGAAAAGAAGCGATATTCTCCAACACATAATTTTTAGGTGCTCTCCCAGCACCAATGAAATTATAATTCTCAGGTTATAATATAGATAACCTATGAATGGTTCCATTTGCGGAGCACCGCTTAAATTGAATGTTAGTGAATGGGAAAAGGCCTCTTCTTTGAAGAGAGGCGACAGTGACTGTTGACTAATGAGAGCTTGCCTGCTTGCCACCGGATTCTAAAGCACCCCCAACGAGCTTTTTACGGAAGGGGTCCCATGATAGGATCAGGGCTCAGGCCCGCGACCTGCAACCCTTGGGCAACACCAAAAAACCTTTTCGGAACCCAACTGGAAAATGTTGTCCGTACCGCCCAATTTCAAAAAACAGTTGTCCTCGCATTTTTGAAGGTTGCCTAGTCCACAAAGCCCATATTGAGTGCACATCAACTTCAAGGCCCAAAATCCAATACATATTCAAGTTGATTATGCGTAGATTGTTTTTGATTATGCTTAATTCTCTACAAAAATATCATTTCGGGGGTGAAATCCAAATCAATTGCTTATTTACTAAGTGGAAGTGCACGTGTATATTGGATTTTGGGCCTTGAAGTTGATGTGCACTCAATTTTGTGGACAAGGCAACCTTCAAGAATGTGAGAACAATTTTTTTTAAAGTCAGGTGGGTGGGGGGGGGGGGGGCGGAGGGGGCAACGTTTTCCAATCGGGTTCAGAAAAGGTTTTTGGGGCTTCGTGGGCTTTATCCTATCATGGGGCTTTCCTTAAAAAGCTCGTTGGGGGTGCTTTAGCATCCGGCATGTTGGCCATGTTTGTTGTTCAATATGCTTTCAAAACAAGAACCTTGATTATTAAAAATCCAATCTTAAAGTAGACAACATGCTAATACATTTGCCTTTAACAATGTGGATTTCTTCCTATGACATTTAGAACAAAGTTGCATCACAAAAATTCTAAATGATGGGGTATAGTGTAATCGATACATTAAACATTACCTAGTGGTGTATATGTATAACGCAATTATCTTATGCACCTAACACTTTCATTGGGACTTTAAGGCACGTGATAGAAGAGAATATGAAAATAACAGCATTTCAATAGTTTATTGTTTGTACATGTGAATTTGCCTCCAATAGTTAATTCCAATGCATCTCATTATTTAACATGACATTACAAAGACTTGTACAACTACTTGTTCTGGTTTCAAACACTGATACGATCTTCCCATAATAAGCAAGAATTTATTCCAAACTGCTCCTACGACTGTAAAATCAAAGGAAACCCAAATATATTTGCATAGATCATGTGTGAGAGTAGAGGCATCATGGGCAATTGCGCTTGCATGTTTCTTCAATGGCATGTTGGCAAGACTCAATCATGCTCATTCCATGATCTAAGGACATGGTAAATTTTGCTTGTCACATGGGATGACATATGGTTCATTATGGGCACTTGTTGTAAATGTGATTTTAAATTATTTTGACGTGCAACAAATAACACAAAGCATTAATAAGTCATAGTTTGTATTTTTTGTTTATCTAAAATAAAAGAGATGTCATGTCTCATGGGACCTTGCTGCAATATTAAGACAAATACCTAGTTTCTTGAGAATCATAATATGTTTATTCCTAGCTCTTGGTTGAATCAATGACATGTATAGGGCAAGTGGCTCGTAGAACTTAACATGGCACGACTTCTTTATGCATGACTTCACACATCAACTAGATATTGGCATTTCACATGAAATTTTGTGGCATTTTCAACATAGCTATATTGACATACTCAAATATCACAATTTACATTTTTACGCATTGATGTCAAATGTTGTGTCATCAATCTAACAAACTTTCAAGTGTGTATTAAAATTTGGTCAGCACAAATTCAAATACATCGTACATACATCTTTTCATATGTGCTTTTCTTGCATTATACGATTGGTAATAAACATGCACATGAAAATCATTTTACATTAGTGGGTGCAAGCATAGTAAAGTGGACCAAAAAAGTGCTCCAGTATATGAAAGCCATGATTTTCTTGGTCAAACGCCTATAAGTAGTAGCAAAATGTTGTTTAAAATATATTATTTTTCATGATGACCTCTATTGTTAAGTTAGGTACTCAAATATAGAATATCAATATGAGATCTTCAAAACCTATCATCAAAAGTGACGCGTAAAAGCAACTGACTAAATATAGTTTTGAACGTAAATTTCATGACCTTAAATATTTGGAACTTAGAATTTCTTTTCATATTCCTTGAATTCATTATAAACTTGAGGTCATCGTAATTTTTTTTCAAAAATTCATCAATTTAATGTAATGTAATTGTATTTTAAACAAGTTTTTGACAATTATCTTTTCAATGACACCCACTTGCACCACCACTTGCACCGTCTTCTAAAATACATATACGTTGTTTGAAATTGTTTTTTGTGAACATAAATTGCTTGGCTTTGTAGATTCATATGTTTTCTAAATGTTTATGAATTTTTATTTCATAAAATTCAAAGTTAGTATATTGTTTTGGATCACTTTCACTTAAACCTCAACAAGGATCAAGAGCTGTCCACTTTACCGTGCTTGCACCCTAGTAAGCTTTGTTTGAATACCGTAACACCATAGCAGGTTCGTTCCTTAAATAATTCCAAAAAGAAAAACGAAAAAAATCAAAAATTCTAGGCCATGAAGAACAAAATTATGGAAATTTATATTCTGAAAAGAACGAAAATCAAGAAAGTCGGGTGAAGCAGACTCTGTTCGCAGGCCATTACAAGTTTCACAGGCTGGCAAAGCGCACTAGATCCTATTATCACGGTTTATGAGCTGGGAAGTCAGTTAGGGTCCACAAATTCGATTGCTCACAGCCGAGCAGGTGCATGTATAAGACTGGAGCTGCTACGACCTCTTTCTATTAGTAATCGTTTATCACATCCTGGATCGTCGAGGAGGAAGCTGCTCCATCGGAGGAGGCCCATGTTGTTGAGGAGGTGGCAGCCGCTCAAGAGGTGGAGGCCTTGTGTGAGCCCAAATTGATGCCCACATGTGTTGTTAACACTTGTAAAATATTACAAGTAGTGTTTTGTTGATTTATGATTATTCACAAAAATATAAAAAGAGTGAAGCTTGAAGCATTAGGCTTGTGTGGAGTAGATTTAAGTAGTATGAGGACATACCTTGGTAAAGTGTGGTAGGTAGAAAGCCAAGGTTAGTTAAATGTTTGAATTAGGATCTTTGTTGATCATTTGAGGAAGGAAGGCTTAGGAGATAAGATGAGAGCCTACAAAGTAGGAGGAGATTTCGAAGGCTTATCGAGAGCCTTGTGGATGGGATGAGTCCCTACTTAGAAGGAGAAGGTTAAGGGGTTGTGATTGGAGGCTCTTATCCTCTCACCCTATCCTTACCTCATACCCTCTCAACTCACTATATAATCCCTCATTCTTCCCTCACTCATCCTCTCTTTCCTTCGTGCTCCTTAAGCACCCCACGGGTTATAAGTGTGGGTGTGTGGGAAGCAAGATAGGAGCACATGTGTGTGCTTAGTTCTTAGGAGAAGAGCCAAGGCTATTTAGCCTTGAAGAGGGATTGACCTCTTGTTAGAAGTAGATTGGGTTTAAGGAATTTGGAGTTTGATTGTAAACTTCAACTTGTTGCATTGAGATTCATATTGAAGTGAGAGAGTTCAAACTTGTTTAAACTTGTGGCATTTAGAGTGACTAGATTGTACTAGGTGTATTACTTGTAGTATTTTATTAGTTATGAACTTGAGCATAACTTTATAGTGAGAGATTTGTCAATTATGGATGATCAGAGTGTTCAATGGGTATGAAAATTTGAGGGATTGTTTATTATAAAATATGGAAGTTGTGGTAAAAATTTGAAAACTTCAGTCATTGGGATGAAAGAGTTATTAAAAGTTGAAGGGGAGGGTGTCTAGGAACAAAGCAGCAAGGTTTGAAAATATGTATCTCTTAGAGGGTTATAGATATGGATACCAAAATTTGACACTACCTTCTGAACTTATATATCTATCTTGTATCAAAATTTTAGATTGATTGGACGTAGGAGTTGGAAGTTATTAGAGTTTTAATGACCGGATGCTTTATCACAGCATTCATACTAAGTAGTTAGAGTTAGAATTTCATGCATAACTTTTGCATATGAACTCTGTTTGTGCCAAAATTTGGTGTGGAGATTTTTGATAAGGTACTTAACAAGTGTACCAAATTTCACTTGAAGAACATAAGTTGGGTGGGAGTTATACTATTCTGAAGTTTAGTAGGAAGACATTGATAGAGATTTACATCAAGAAGAACTTAGAGAAGGAAGGGCAAGGATAAGTATATAAGTATTTTTTAATACTTGTATTTAAAGCCTATGTGCTCATGAAATCCACAAGCGAAGTGTCATGTACCAATACGGAATCAACCACGATGACATGTGATAACACGGAATCAATAAGCGAGAACTCATGTAGTAGTGTGGAGTCGACGGCAAGGACTCGATTCACAAGAGAGATATCTTTGAAGGCATGCGTGGCCAAAGCGGCCGGGTGGACATTAGAAAAGGCTAAGGATATAACCTTGCCCGACATTAAGGAATGTAAAACTACATAGTGTGGTGTTAATCAAGTTGTGTATATTCCAAGGGTAGATTGGAATTATATATTGGGTTACAAAGAGAGAAGTCTCTACATGTCATTATAAACTTTTCCACTCGGGCTAGGACGAAATCGAAGGGTGGAGGATTCTTGGTGACACCTTGCAGTTGAGGAGAAGGAGGTGTCTGCTTCGGTAGAGGAGGCACTTGCTGTCTAGAGGAGGCACCTGCTGTTCAGATGAGGCACCTGCTTCGAAAGAGGATTTGGCTACACCGGTAGAGGTGGCACCGGTGGTTGAGAAGGACGTAGCTCCAGTTTCGGAGCCTGCAGATTCACAGTCGGAGGAGGCCGAGAAAGTGGTGTCGAGGAGCAGTTGTCGGTGGTGGATAGAGAAGGTGGCACCGGTGGTTGAGGGGACGCAACTCCAGTTTCGGAGCAGGCAGTCATAGTCGGAGAAGGTCCAGGAGGTGGACATAGAAGGTCGAGGAGATCAGCTCGGGATCTTTGAGTCGGGGAGCCTGGTTTTCTTGAGTCGAGGTTTTAGGGAATAAAACAAGCAGATTCAACCTGGTTCCGAAACATGTTCACCCCGGAGAGGTCAAAGTCGTTGTGAATCTGGTTGAGTGAGTTTCTGAACTGGTTGAGTGAGTTTCTCCTGCAAGTGTTGTTTCTCCTATGAGTTGCTGAACTGGTTGAGTGAGTTTCTCATGTAAGTGTTGTTTCTCCTGTGAGTTGCCGAACTGGTTGAGTGAGTTTCTCCTGTGAGTTGCTCCTGTGAGTGTTTAAGCAAGCTGAATTGATCCAGCAGAAACAGAAGTAGTAACTATGTTGTGGCTGTGACCATGACCATACAGGGGCCGTGGGGTGTTGGAGCAGTTGCTTGAGTCGAGGATGTTGTGAGTATTAATTAGGGTAAGTGACATTGAATTGGCTTCTGATTACAAAACTGGTGATAGCTTGAACGAGATTATAATTGAAGCAGATGTTGAATTTGTTTGTTGCTGACTATTTTTGTACTTGTGATGTGTCTTGCAGGTCAGTAGTTGAATCTGCACGTAGACATATTTGTGAGTGTAAGTAGATAGATAGATAGATAAATAGATAGATAGATGATGTGTAAGTACATGTAATGAAGCAGCACTTAATTTTAATACAAAAAAACTTCAGTGGGAAAAACTTACATCAAAACTCTGTCAATTTTTTTTTCTTGCAAGCTCCCATATTGTTGTCATTCGATTTGAGTTGATTGTTTTGGAAAGTTCTGTTACTCTGCTCAAATTATTCTCCATTATAGTGTCTAAAGACACTTCGACGTCAATCTCTTCATTGCATTTTATATATGTAGCTTGCACTCCTTCTTCTCCATTGTTGTTAAACAATGGTTTTACCATATTATCCATCATAGCTTGTTTTTGAAACTCACTGTCAAATGCTCTTAAAAGTCTAGCCTGCTCCCATCCTTTGCTAATCATATTGATTTTGTTTGAAACATGAATCCAAGCCTTGTAAAACCAATGACGAATGTGAGGCTTTAGCTTGGACATTTTGAAATCAATGTGCACATTTGTTCCTCCATTCAGTTGCTTTGTTATAGTATCCATAGTAAATTGGTTGAATTCTTGACGAAAGGCATGCTTGAAGGGCCTTTGAATTACAACATCCGCTGGTTGAAATACACTTGTACAGTTTGCAGGAATGTAGAGGACATGAATTTCGGGGTGATGAATCTTCATCCACTCTCAAAATTCTTTACTAATGTGCACACTCCAGCAGGCTATGAGCCAGATCATCTCTTGATCTGCTGGAAGTGCCTTGAGCTCAATTTGTGCAATCAAATAAGGTTTTAGAATCCTCTCTACAAACTCTTTGCACGTTTCTAATGTAGACCAGTGGTTGTAGCTGTAGGAAATATTCCACCCTGATAATTCACATTCTTTTCTCCCTCCTTCTAATTTAGGTAGAGATTTTGTGATTGTGCCTTGGAAAATTACTTGGAAAGGCAAACAACGACCATCTACTGCTGAAGAGACTGTAACAGTAATATGTCGCTTGTCCTCTGCTCCATGTACCTTGACATGTTTGGCTCATTTTGTCTCCCACGTCCTAGATCCTCATGTAGGTACTAAATGTATCCCTGTTTGATCAGAGTTCACAACTAATTCCTTAGGAATGTTGTGAACTTTCACCAAATATGCACAACGTTGTGCCATTGCTTTGCCCTGCTCTTCAAAGTCTTTTGGTAATTTTCCCGCTGCAGTTGTTGATGCTCGGTAACTCCAATTCAATTCAGACTTGACAAAATTCTTGGTCCATTCATAAGAAACACGAAAGGCTGTTGAATGTGTACCTTCAAGAATCTGTGGATCTTTGTCGAGGATGATTGCTTTGATTAATGGCTGGATGCAAACTGCATAAAGAGGTTGTCCTGCCATTCTCATCTTCTTCAGGACTATGCAGATTTCTTCTTTCAAGGCAGGGTGAGATTCTAACACTGGACAATGTTGAGCAGATTTGGCAAAGTAAGTGCCAAATTCTACACATCTTTTGTATGTATCTTTCAGCTTTCCATTTGAATGGAACCAATCTCTCATAGAATTCTTAGATAAACTGTCATACACACTAGAGAGATCTCCTGGTTTCCTATAAGCTGCCCTCAAGAAACTCAAAGCTCCTGCAATGCATCTATGTTGTTTCATTGCATTGAAAATAGGCGGCTAAAGAACTGGAGTAAATCAGTTTGTGTAGGAACCTCTAACCTTTCCTGATCGCTTCATCTTCTCAAGTTTTGGCTTCAACAACACTATCTCTGCCTGCTTTGGTCTCCCCACTGGTCGTTTCAAAATCTCCTTGCTTGGTCTTGAGCGCTCCTCCTCTAACCTCTGGTCCAAACTTGAAAACTCCTTCTCAATCTCCACCGCCCTCTCCTCTCTTGTAATGGAAACAAATGCAAAATCTACCCTTTGTTGCTTGGGAGCCATCGCTAATTTCTCTCTTGGACACTTACACACAACAAAAAACAAATACATACAAGTGTGCAAACGGAAAAGATATACATTTTACAACAAATTAAGTGAAAGTACTTAGGTTAAGCAAGATTAGGGCAAAAAATTAGATTTCGACAAGGGGACCCGGCACAAATGGATGAAAATATCAATTTAAGTTGTCATCCCAGTACATCTACTCTGTTCCAAGATGAATTATTTTTTTCCTCAAAATAGAAGAAAGAATTTCAAAAAAATCTATTTTCAGCAAACGAACCTTATTTTTTCAAAAAAAATAAATATTCGTTCGCCAGGTGACGAACCTGCTGTGGTGTTACAGTAGGTACAATATGGAGTGTCAACTCAAACAAATGCCTATGTGCATAGTGTGTTCGATGCCATTGCAATTAATGGCTAATTGTTGGTGAGGATGTCTTTCATATATCTAGGGTTTGAGGGGGGAGAGAGGGGGGTAGGTGGGAGGGGGAATTAAAATTCTACGTCATGAAAGTAATGAATGTACAAGGACTTTTTTTGGATGTAAAGAATATTTAGTGTGAGATCATAAGCTTATGTGGTAGTCTGCAAGGGGAACTCGTGCAAACAAAATTACCAATGAATGTTGTAGAAACTATTGATGTCCATGGTTATAGAGAGGGAGGAGAAGAAACGTCGATCTTAGTGGGATTCCATGGGTACACTATTAACCAACATGCTCACATGCAAGAGGTACCTAATTAACCTCAAAGTCACATGCAATATGTCAATGTATGTGTTGGCATGTTGTATAAACTTGAACACATTCAAACATCACAAATAAATAAATAGTAAAGTAGTAAGGTTTGACATCATATCATCCTTAAAGCCAGTGTTGTTAAGCTTTATACATTTTTTAATAATTGCCTACATTGTATTGATTGTTCAATAATCAATAGAAAGTGTTTGTATATCATGAGATATGAAGCGCATGACTTATTTGACCATAACTTAACCCTCAAATGTCACTGCTTGTTTTTTCAAAGTCATACATGAAACTACACTAAATATGATATGTAGTGTCATATGGTATCTAATGTCACTATGGTAACTTTTCGTATGACACTTCTTATGAACAAGTGAACAAATACAGTAGTGTCGTGGATGATGGATGAGTTCATCCATTGGCCAAAACCCTACCTTCTCTTGTCAGCAACTTGTGATGACATATTATCATTGATAGTTGACATTTGGATGAAAAATCACTTCATAAGTGACAGTAATTGCAACACTGTAAATCTATAAGCATCCACAAAAATTACAAGGAATGACAAGTATTGTTGGGTTAACATTTAGTGTTTGGGACACTATACCGCGGTTCATGATTAGTGTTGAGCTAGATGATTAGAATTGGTGACACTAAATATCATATTTCGTTTAGTATTTAGATAAATCTATACTCTTTGGCCATTTCCAAACTAAATTGTTGCTACACTCTCACCTTAATATCTCCACTGTGAGCCAAATGACTCTACACATCACACCCACAGTCTTTTAATATACCATCACCTACGTAATGGCAACAGAAAGAGTACAGATAAGAACACTTGAAGCACAAATGTTTGCATTCTCAAAAATTGCTTGCTTATTTTTTAACCCACCAAAAGTCTGGAATTACCTAAATACTAATTTCATGACATAAAATGAAAGACTTTCAATGCTCAAATGTTTAAAAAATAATAGCATGCTGAGATCTAAATTTAAATTTTGACGTGGCAAATTAAATGGCATGTAAAGGATTTTGATTATAGATATTTATAAACAATTCATCTTGATGTATTATATGATAAAATTGTGTTTAAGGGTTCAAAACTAACCTATGTATGTACAACATGGATCGAAGTAAAGTGCTACATAAAGACATGAATCTAGGTCCTCGTGACTATGGAAATTATGTAAATTGACTTTAGTGAGATAAGGATGTAACCGTGTTTTCTAGTTTCAATTTTTGAATCTTCCGTTAAAGAAATCTAGATTGCATGCACTGTATTTATTTTTGCATTGTTTAATAGCAAACACTTAGATCTATCTCAATTTTGATCCAATTATACTACGGTGGGGAAGGTTGAGGTTGGAATTAGACAAGGGGAAGACATTATAACCAAATTCCAATAGTCCATGTTGGATGAAGATCGCGAGATTATACTTGTCAAATACGAGGACTGATGGTGTTCATAAACAACATATTTACACCAAGATTTTAACTATTCAAATCCATAACAATGTTTTGTGGGATTGACACTATTCTATAGAATATTCCCCATATATCAGGTTGAATGTGGGGAATATTCTACATAATATTGTTAGTCCCACAAAACACTATTATGGATATGAATAATGTTATGAAACTCTTTGAATACAATTTGGTGAGCATGCAAGTCCGCATTTGTGTGGAACTAACTTTCATACAACTAAATGTTTTCAGTTCAAGCACCGGTCATTTCTTATGCCTCACTTTACACTTGCAACCTTACATACCGTAGCTCTCTAGTAGCTTGGGCAGAAAATAATTAATTTTAAAGGTGCTTAACTTTTTGGAAAATTAATTTCGTTGAGTGTCTGGGAAAAAAAATAAAAATAAAAACTCAAAGAATGCCTAAAATCACAATAATGCAAGTGACATTCAGTAAATTCCAACAAAGTAGCATCAAATCAAAGCAAAATTTGGTTGCCAAGCAAAACCCTGACATACAAGTAAAAGACAAACTTTATGGTAAGGAATGTTGGTTAAGGGAAGTGTTTAGGATAATTGTATCCGCGATAGATGAAATTAGGAAAACCATCCATGAATTATAGGAATGACTTGGATGAATGTCTAACTTATTTGAAATTACTTTTTGAATTTGTCCAATTTTAGAATATTATTTTATAGGTTGCCTAACTTACTTTCACACTTTAATTAATTTGTTGGACAAAAAGGTGCCCAAGTTGCTAGAGAGCTATGGCATTGTCGCAACCCTTGCTAGCGCCCCTTAGTTATCTTGGTCATTTTTCAATTCTAGCAAGGGTCACGAGCGCTAACCCTTCGCATTCTACCATGCGAATGGTTAGCTCCCCACACTGCGGATCTCTTAGCTCATAGAAGGGAGACCAAACCTCCTACACTTGCATTCGGGACTCACCCCTTAATCGGTAATCAATAGTAAGATGTGGACTTCCATCCATGAAAATCCAATCTTAAGTTGATCATCGCGTTGCCAGAGCAACACTACAACAACCCAAACCATACTAGACAACTATCCCCCCACGTTGGGCCAATGCCCGTGGAGGCCGTGCCATTCGGCCTCAAGTGGGTTTGGCCAGCCACACCGCCTCACCCATATAAGCCTCTAGGACTCTAGGCAGGGCCCTTACCCCACCGTCAAGAAACCTTTTGTCTCTCTCCCAAGAGTTGGGGCCAAGTAGACATTTTCCCTTAGCCGTTGGGTTGGAAGCCCTCAACAACTTTAGAACACCTTAACTTCTTTGTATGATCTATGATGCGATCAAGCGACCACTCCATCGTCATCTACGTTTCACGTAGATACCGATGGACTCCTCACTTGTCCCATTTGGGCAAGTATGAAGGAAGTTATACCTATTCAAACCTCGGTAGTCCCGGGAGCCACTCCCAGGCCACTTGATGTCCCATGGCGTTGTCCCCGGACAACGCCCCACTCAAATTCTCATATCTCCTAGCTCACACCTCCGATTGAGGTGTTTTTGAGCATTCTAAAATCCGCATGCCATATGCTACTCATATCTCATGGGCTTACCCTCGTGACTCCTAGTCTTTATGGGTGAGAGGCGTTCCCAACGCCCAGGGCCCTCACCACACTAGGATTACATGGGCCTTCTCACCAACGGCGCCACAAGTCCCGGGTGTCACTCCAGGGTCCCCCTTGTGCCCATGGTAATTCGGGCATTCCTCATAGAAAGGTGCGCGACCGACATTCTTGGGTTCGTGACAAAATTTCCTTCCAAAGAGCCGATGCAAATGCATACCTAGTACTTTGATCATCAAAGTCACAATTTTTTTTAATTTTCTCCTTGAAATAAGATATCTATGGCTTTGAAACCTCTGTGAGTAAATTATCTTGTGTCAAGGAGAAACTAAAAATGCATTTATATAATGTGACATTGATGATAAAAATATGAAAGATTTTACATCCAAATCCACCAATGTAGTGTCTTTGAAACTCAAAGCATTTGATAACATTAAGATACTCAACCAATTTTGGATAGTACACTTGAAGAACAAGTCATTTTAGATAGGGTCAATTTTGATGCAATTACCTTAATCTCGAAGAGTCTAAGAGGCTAGAGATTGGGCCAATGAACAAGGAGAATGGACTGCTAGTTACAAATGAACTGGTTGAGTTTGAGAAATAACCGGTTGAAGTCAAGACTTCATGAAATTTATTGATCATTTAAAGGAATATACATAATATACCTCAAATTAATAAAGAAAACCCGAAAGATCACAACATGTAACCAGTTGGACTTGGAAACACTAGGATTTTGATTGATTATGGCCAAATATTTTCCCGGACAATGGATTGGGTCTCTCCAAGCAAAAATAGCATATTTGAGCTATAATTTTCAGCCCATCATATCAACAATGACCCTATCCAAAATCAAGCTCATTCTTCAAGTGCACTAATTGAATGGGTTATACACTTTGATGTTATTGAAGATTGAAGTTCAAATACGTAGCATGGGTGCCTTTGGATGTAAATACATACAATGTACTTTGATCATCAATGTCTAGTATGAGTATGTTTTTATTTTCTCCTTTTGACACAAGACAATATATATAAGAAGGTTTCAAACACATAAATATATAAACTATGATCTATGAACTTGGTGAAGCTTGTATGAATTGTGTATATGGCCATATATTGAGACCCCACATCCTTTAAGGTTTGAGAAGGACTCGAAGAGGTACACGTCTTTGTGCAAGGAGAAGCCACATTGGGCCACTTAGATGCTTAGTAAGTAGGGGTCAAGGGTTAAGTTACTTTGAGGTTTGTGGTTCTGATATATTTGTAACATAATTTTTGGGACAAAAATTCCACAAATAGGTAGATGGGCCCAAGTTTAGTTCCTAAGTCAATACACTATTACCTGATGAATACTTAAGGTAGAAAATGGTAAATGGTAAATGGTAAATGACCACTACTAGTGCACTATATTAAGAGTAGAATCATTATTGTGTGGACCCAAAATGACTAATTATAAAAGTGGTGGCCCATAAAGGATGCTATGATAGGCCAACTGCAGTGATAAGTTGGATGCATTGATTGGTTGAATAGGTCATGTTTCACACCATTCAGGATCACTTTTGGGTGCCATTGAGTAAACTATTTTGTGTGCACTCATATGCATAGTAGAGTATCTTGATCCTCAAATTAGGGAGACTCTATTATACAAGCAAGGGTTTTGACTTACTTGAGTCTTTGAAAAAATGTAACTAATTATTTGTAGGAAATAAAATTACAAAATAACATGCATTCCTTATCATTTCTTGTATAACATCATTCAATTGATGAGTTGTGTTCATGGGTCCCACAATAGATTTGAGAATAAAACCTTTGGATGTCGGGATCCCATTGCTTCAGACTGAATATGAAGTCAAGACAACTGAACACAACTCATCAGCTGAATAATGTTATGTCTACTCCATCTCTCAAAAATATTGCACAAATTTCAAAACCCACTCTTTCTGGCCGAATCCTTTTATTTTCACCGTTTTCGTATTTCTACCTTAAGTGCTAGTTGCAACAGAAGTTGATAGTAAATTTCTCCTTGCCTTAATGTTTGCTTACACCACTGAAGGCCTGCAGCCATCGATCTATTGATTGGTCTCATCCTGACCGCTCGTTACAGACGAGACGTCCCGCTACATCGACTGGTTGAATCGGAGTCGTTAGATGGTTAACGAAGTCCTACATCCAGCCGTCAGATCGTAAAGAAAGGGGAGGCGATCCTTAGAGAGAAAGATAGTCTTCCATGATTGAGCAAAGGTGGAATTCCGACCGTCAGATGTGGGAAGAAGGGGATCGAGCCGTCGGTATGGAAAGAAACGAAAAAGAAGTGTCAGGGTTGCCGTAACAGGGGACGAGGCTCTCACGTTGCGGACGGGGTCTTGCGTTCTAATTTCATGCAATTTCGAGGCACGATCGTGTCAGTGTGTCTCAAATTTGTCGTCGAAAGGAAGCTAAGAACACGGCCCTGTAAAATCCTCTGTTTTTTCAGGGATCATTTTCAACGCGACTCGCCAGACCCGCAGTCGGCAGCAAGTTGTATCGAGCAATGTGATGACTTCGAGCTTCTTCTTATAGTACCGGGAGAATTTGAGGTGCGTTGAAATCTTTACGGCTAACCTTAAAAGTTTTCTTGTTTCAGATCTGGCTAACTTATTGCGAAGCGCGAGGAATAAAATTATCCTCTGTTTCTTTTCTCTGTTTTCCGTTGAGCTGCGTTGAAAGGTTTTTACTTACCAAGTTTCTTAAGAGAGGCGCCTTTCTCCGCCAACAGAGTTGGTGTGAGAGGCGGTAGGTTTCTTTAAGTTGTAATCTAACGTGTAGATCTGAGAGTGCGGATCTTGAGAAGTGTCTTGCGTTTGTATCTGGTGAATGTAAGTAGCCTGGCTGCCCTGTCTTTGTAAGCAACTCTTCTGTCTCGCTTTTCTCATCGAGAGCAATGCAACAGGGGAGGTGAAATAATGCAACAGGGGAGCCTTTACAGTTAAGTAGCTAGAATAAGTTGTTCTTTCTCAATATTCTCGATGAGCTGAGAGGCTAAAAGTCTCTAGCAATTTTGAACGCTGCGGTCATCTGTACGGATCTGTGTGCGAACTTAGGTTTGTTGCACGGCAGAGAGACATTTTTTTGTTTCTTGTTTCGACTCTACTTTCCAAGATTGGATACCTACAGATCCTACGTCCCGTCTTTGAAATAGTCCAACCAGAGGCAAGTCGTTTCTACTCTGCTTACATGAAGAGATAGCAATAAAGAGTAGGATATGCAGTTTTTCCTGTTGGAAACTCTGCTTGTGGCGGACGCATCGTAGTGCTGGTAATCCTCGTATCTACTTGCCATGCTCTGCTTACATTGAAGGAAGAGATCACAATAAAGTGTAGGATATGCAAATTTTCTTGTTAGAAGACTGCTTGTGGCGGACACATCGTACTGCTGGTAATACTTGTGGATTGACGAATCTACGTGATTTTTTTTTTAACCTTTTTCCCGAACGAGTTACTTGACATAAAGTCTGCCAGTAGACTGTTCTGTGCAATTCGAGGTCGCAACTCTGAAGACGAATTAGGAGTAGGTGTAAACTCTGGTCTTTTTTCCCGGAGCATGCAGTGGTTACCTATCCAATCCGTCTGTCTGACTTGCTGCAATGTTGTCATTCTGTGTTTCAGGTTTCAATCATCTACTGCGGATAAATTTGGACATATGAACCTGTCATGGACTTTGATCACTCACAGCTAATGCAGAAGCGTTTTAGAATATTCCGCCACGCGCAAGTATTGTTTGTTTGGATAGACTGGTGCTGTTTAACAGCATAGATCTGGTCATCCAGAGACTCTGTGCTCACCTACGAAGCGAATAATATTGCCAAATCGGTGGCTACCAGAGGTCGATATCGACACCGACCTCTCCCTATGTATATTACAACCTGCTTCATGACAGCAGGAAATACGAGGAACAGAGCTTTCACGACCACTGCAATTCAATAAGTGGAAACAATCTTCCATCAGCAATCTGGATTTGGAAACAGGTAGCATCAGGTGCCGATCTACTGGTAACCTGGAGCTGGAGGGCCAACAACGAGCTGCTGTTGCAGAAACAGAGGAGCTCTTAGCGGACAAAATGAGGCGATTGCGAAGAGAGACATTCTTGGAGAAGTGCCACCGCTACAGAGGAGTAATTTTTGTGATTTGTGTTCCCCTTGCTCTCATATCGGTGGTGTTGGTGTTAATGCCCCGGGCTGTGGATCCTCAGTCCGCTGCCGCATATGAGAATGCGTTTGATCTTCCGACTGATAATGTGAAGCTTCCAACTGAAGAAGGTAGGAATCGTTATGCTGTGGTTTTTGATGCTGGAAGTTCAGGGAGCAGAGTGCATGTTTTCTCCTTTGACAAAAAGACACAGCTTGTCAAGGTTGGGGAGGAGCTTGAAGTCTTTGAACAGTTGAAGCCTGGTTTGAGTGCATATGCAACTGATCCAAAGGCAGGGGCGAAGTCTCTACAGCCTCTTCTGGTTAAAGCATTCAAGGTTGTTCCCAAAGTACAACAGAGCACCACACCTGTGCTTCTCGGTGCAACAGCTGGACTTCGACTTCTTCCAGGAGACCAATCCAAAAACCTATTACAAGAGGTGGACACTTTATTACAGCGCAGCGCATTCAAGTTTAAGCCCGAGTGGGTGAGCATTATAGATGGAACCCAGGAAGGGTCCTACCAGTGGGCTACCGTGAACTATCTTCTTGATCGGCTTGGAAAACCCTTTGACGAAACAGTGGGTATTGTGGATCTTGGAGGGGGCTCAGTTCAGATGGCGTATGCAATATCAGATGCAGATTTCTCAAAAGCTCCTAAACCAGGGAAAAATGAACAAGCTTATGTTAGGAAGGTGACCCTTCTAGGAACCACATACAACCTATATGTTCACAGCTACTTGAATTTTGGGTTGTTGGCTGCACGAGCGGAGATTCTCAAGCTCGTTGATGGGGCTTCTCCCTGTCCTTGTCTTGGTAAAGGTTTTGTGGGACCTTATACCTATGCTGGGAAGACATACCCAACGACTGCCAGTGCTGAAGGTGGAGATTTTGACAAATGTAAGGACCTTGCCATCCAGGCACTCAATGTGCACCAGGCTTGTCAACACATTAAATGCACATTTGGAGGAATATGGAGTGGTGGAGGTGGTGATGGAATGAAACAGCTCTTTGTTGCCTCTTTCTTTTTTGACCGTGCCTTTGAGGCAGGCATTATCAAGGATGCTGATGCATCAGAGGCAGTTGTCACTCCCTATGATTTTGAAGTTGCTGCTAAGAGGATCTGCAGCTTAAGTGTCCAGAAGCTGGCGCAAGAATTCCCTAAAGTGCCTGAGGATACCAGGAAGTTCCTATGTCTGGACTTGACATATCAATATGCACTCATTGTGAATGGGTTTCAGGTTGATCCAAATCTCAAGTTGACACTGGTGAAGAAGGTAAAATACAGGGGCTCCTATGTTGAGACTGCGTGGCCACTAGGGAGTGCAATTGAACTTGTGTCTGGTATGCAATAATTTCCAGATCCGTTTTCTCAAACTCAAGGACCAAAGTTCACACAGAGTGAACATGCCTGAGTCTTGCCAGCAGGAGGAGTTGCATTCCCATGATTTACTGCCCCATGGTTATGCAAAATTGAGATGTGTAACTCAATTTTTGGTTTCAGCTCTGGAGAGCATGTACCTTTAAGGCCCCCAGATGTAAGTATCTTGTAGTCTTTTTTTCAAGGTGCATAATTATGGCAGGATAGGCGGAAGATTCTGTTTGAGAGTATTGTAGGAGGATCCTGCAGGTGCCATTTTAGCACAGGACTAGTCTATCCAATTTTGCATTCATTGTATCTGCAGCAGAGAAGCATCGTTAGATTAGGTATAAGAATGTCAAAGGATAGCCTTGGATTTAATAGTCGGATGTGTCTGACTTATCAGCTCATGCGCGCAATTGTCCCTCTGTTTACACTCTCTGCCAAGGTTATTTGACTACCTTCATTTGTAAGTATTGATAGTCTTGATGCTTTCAAGGCCATTCTGATACAGTCCATCATTTTGGTGTCTACATGACCCTTCGACTTGACAGTCAATATTTTTGCTCCATGTACAAGAATGTCAGTCATTGCAAAGAAATTTACCAAGTCTGATGCATGCAATATTTACATTGCCTTGAGGATGTTGGCGGGAGTGATGGTCATGTTTTAAAGGTATGCTTGATGGAATTGAAGTTTAAAATGTGATTATATTTTTGTTTGGACAATATCATAAAGTTAAGCCCTCCAAGCTTTTGGGATGTCAGGTCCCAAGGAGCTTAACATTATGGACAACATATAAGTATTAAACATGGATGTGTTTAGGACAGTTGTTGAGATTGTGGATTCATAGATATGAATGGAGGGTGTGGCACACCGTGAAGTATTGATGCATTTAGCTTTGTTTCAATCCCTTATGATGGTGGTAATTTGCAAGTCTAGAGGTTTTGCTTTGGTCTAATGTTGCAACCCAGAAGGATACATTAGGTCCACACTATATAACTTCCTGTCTAGTACTCGCAATTAATGCTTTGATGCACTTTGGACTCCTGCTGGTGTGACCCATGGACTAAGGGCCACTTCACACGAGCCAAGAGCTGTGACCATGAAATTGTGAGAGCCCAAAAAGAAGTGTCCAAAGGCCGTCCCAAGACACCTCGAAAATCGTGTAGTGTGTTCACGGACTCTCAAGTGTAGTGTGAAGTCATATGTAACTAGGCCCTCAACCAAATACTATTTCAATGAATTTCTATTCATGCGGGTCCTCACACATGATAAAATAGAATAAATTAACGGTTGTGAGCATTTGGAGTGCCATGGTCTCCCGGTTTTGTGTTAGGCCTACCTCCAAGAGATGGTTTTGGCAAAGAGTCCAAGTGACCACGAAACATGATCCATTTGATGCCATGTAGACTTTACATCCATCTTGCATTCACATACTCTGTTGGTCCCTCATGCGTAGTGTGTGTTATGGAGGTTAAACAACCCATTAGTCAACCTCACCGGCTCGTTAAGTATTAATGAGACCCATGTGGGAATCTAGCTAAATCCGGTTAGGCTTCACCGGCATTTATACTAGTCACATGGGTTAGACTTAACCGTAGTCACCGGTATAAAGTAAAGGATAACCACCACATTAAGGTCCATGGTATCTTCTATTAAGAGCATATTCCGAGATAATGAACTTATCTCAAGTGAGTAAGCTAGTCTACTATAGGTTGGATTAGACACGTGTCCCTACTAAGGGCCGACTTGGAAATGTATATAAGGGCACATCCAAAGAAGTAAACTTCACTTGAAGAACTTGTATTTCGAACCTCTGATTCCACTTAGAACCAACCTATTCTCATCTCTTTAACAGTGTGAAGCGAACTTGGACAGGCTCCGCCTTTTCCATCAATGAGAGTGCTTGAAGAGTAATGGTCACGGGCTCTCAGTCTCGTGTGTAAAGTGGCCCTAATTTCCTTGATCTTGTGTGGCAAGTATGTTTATGGAACTCATCATGAATATATTTAAAGGTCAAGAGAAGCATGAGTTTGATCATTGTAATACCAAGAGTATCATTTCTTTACCACCTTTCTTTTCAGTTTCTTTGTATCTACAGAATTTGAAGCCGCATTCTCAAGCTGCTGTGGTTTGGATTTAGGTTTCGGTTTCGATTTGGGTTTTTGCATATGCTTTTCTTCCGCTCTGTTTTCCTTGGCAACATCAAAACTTGAAGCAGGCTTCAGGAAGTCACTTACCAGGATCATGTTATCTGCTGGCAAGCAACAAAATATCAGTAAGGTTAACATCCAGAACATTGCTAGGTTTCCAGCGCAACATGCTCATGGTAGAATTTCTCTTTCGCACAGGCGAGGATGTACTTGAGATTCACAAGAGGTAAACAATTTTCTTGTAATGCAATTGGTATCAATGTGTCCTGCTAAATTTTATGTAAATTAGTGTTGTAGCTTGGCTTACTTTTTAATTCTAAATTTTGCGACTTCAAGCTGATAATTAATGATCTATGTGGCTTCAGAGCAGCACAAATGCGCACGTAGATGGAGGATTTAATTAGCAATTGGACCAAATGGAGGCAAAGAGAAAACCTGTAAATGCTATCGGAAGGATGGTATTGAGATGTCTACAGGTCTGAGAGCTTTTACCCTTGTCTTTATCCATGATGTCAATAATTTCATGCACTTTCTTTTGGCGTTGGCTGCCCATTCGAACTTGGTTTGCTGTGTCAGCATCCTCTTTTCCATTCCAACTTCGATTCTTGCATTCCTCACTTCAAGAATGTCGAGTCAGGAGTTTTTGCGGTTGATTGCTAACTTCATATGAGCTCTTATATCTAAGCTACAACTCAGGAAATTAAGCATTGTAGAGTTATCTGAATTGTTCTCAAAATGCACCATGCTTTGCACTGTCAACGATGTATACTACTGGCCTTGAAATTGGCCTTTGCACTAGTAGTCTATGCTTTTTATGTCTTTTCCAGATTAGTAGGTAAAATTAAACCAGGTTGAATTTCTCTGTCAACTTACAGGGACAGGATTGGGAAGCAAAATTAGCAGACTGACCTTTCTAAAGCTTTGATCTGATTATAGAAATTGGTGTCGACAGTTTCGGCCACCTTCTCCATATTGTCTACAATGGAACTTATCTGTTTCAGAAGGTGCACCCACAAACTCTTGTTAGGTGATAAACTCAATATGTATATAGTAACTGGTTTATTTTAGGTGAAGTTTGCCCTATTCTAAATGTGTATTTCCCCAAGCCCAGATAAATTCAACAGCTATCATGCTGTACCCTGCTAACTGATCTGCAAACCTTTGTTTTTGAGTCTCTAATTTCATTACTGGAAACTCATTCATGTGCAAAGCATCAAAGGTTTGTTGTTTGGTGCTCAACGTTGCATAGCGACGGACAACCATATTTATCAGTACATTTGAAGACCTGAAGTAACAAATTTCTCATATTGTGTTTTGAAGTGTCACCAAAGAAGCAAACCATTTGGGTGAGTGCTTTGTAAGTGCTTTGGAACCCACCCTTTTGATGAGGAATGATGAAACTTGTCCTGGTGGTTGTGATATAATGTCCAAGAATGTAATCTCCGGGGATTTCTGAAAGTTCATTTTGGGAGGCCATGCTTTGTCAGGGTTTTTTTCTCCAACCTTTCGTACACTGCCTCGTTCACCCAATGGGGTCTTTGTCCTTCCTACTTCCTGTAGAGAAGTATTTGTCCAAACCATGTTCTCTTAGTCTCTGAAAATAAATCGACAGGTACTTCAGAAAATATCATGAATTGCAAATGGCACCCTCTAAGCCTACCATGAAACACTGAAAGTTGATTGATCCTTTGCAGAGATGTCTATCAAGAAAAAGGAAAGCCAGTCAAAGATTTGAGGTTAAGTGTCCAAGGGTGAATTGATCAAATAATGGGGTTCATGAACAGCCAAACACCTGGGATCAATGAACGGGGAGAACCGACCACTAGTTACAGATGAATCAATTGAGTTTGAGAAATAACCGATTGATGTTCAAGACTCGAGGAAAATTTCTGATCATTATAGAGGAATCTGTGGAATATGCCTCAAATTAATAAAGAAAAACCGAAAGATCACAACATGTAACCGGTTGGACTTGGAAACACTAGGATTTTTGACCGGTTATGCTCAAAAATCTCTGCATACACTGCCTGGGATAGAAGAATTTTCTCATGAGGTGTTGGCTCTTACCCTCATGCAAGACATCCTTTTATCCGCAATTTTTTGACAAGGTACGTATGACTCACTTCAGTTACAGCATGAGTTGAAAGACAATACTCCTCTTAGGGTTGTAGAGGAGAGTGAGAATTGAAGGTTGGGCGTGATGCCACAGGTTTACAGAGCTAGGCTATTTTTTCTAGTGCTACAGCCTCCTATTGGAGGTGGTCTCTTTTGGAAACACTAATATCTTATGATAATGTAGTGCCTAGTTGCGCCACATGCATCGCGAGCGGGATTTGAGAGTTGCTTTGGAGTGTCATGGTATGGCGACCGATATTTTTGCTTGTCATGATATGTCTTGTTTGTAAATCTCAGTTTACAATGCAGAAGGATTAAATCTTTCAATCCCATCCTTTCACATCTGTTCCAACCATTCATACTTGGTCTCTCCGATCTGACCTTTCACATTTTCATACATCTGTTTAGATTTGGAGTGTGCCTTCGAACTCATCGGAAATGTTCACATGTCATTGAATTGTGTAGTTCAAGTCAATCTTTGGACTCTTTTTTTTATTTTCAAAAGAAATCTTTGAACTGCTCTTGATGTTCACTGCATTTCAATCCAGGTATGCTGATGATTCGACAAGAGAAATTTGTACGGAGTAGCTCTGTTGTTCCCAACTTATTATGAAGCGGTCTAGTGTATCAAGTGAAACTATGAAATTTACATTTGCTCAAAGCCTAATTTTGCAAACTTCAGTGAGGGATCAAAAGCTGGTGCACCGGAATCAGATGCTAGAACTATTTTGGCATTCAATGGCATATCTCAAAGTACTTATGGGATCCCGGTTAAGGCCTTGGGTTTAAATTTATCTTGAGAAATGAGAAAAATCATCGTTATTTTCTAAAGACTTGATATCATTTGTTATTGAACCAAATATATGTGTTATTATATCCTAATGATATTTTATCCTTCAACCCAATTTTGACATGTCACATGATAGTTAGATGTGATTCTAAACCTTGACATTCATTCTATCACACACTCCAAGCCAATAAGATAAGAAATACACAAGAATGGAAAAGCTTTGCATTCTACATTGGTTGCACAAACATGCACTAATCAATAAGTTACTGCAACTTGACATAGATGGACAACCACAATTGAAGATGACCTAGACCACTGAGAAAAGATGGCCATGCTCCCAATCTATGCCCAATACCTTTGCATGTGTATTTGGGAAACTATACAAACCCAAGGAAGTTGGTCAACAAACAATTTTTGTAGATGGCAATAGGGTGTGTTAAGAGGTGAGCATGCATCTAAGGTAAGAGGGTCTTAAATGGACACTTTTTTTTCTCTGCACCCACTTCTCGTTAGGATACGATGTACGTAATTAGTGTGAGATGATTAGCAAATTATCCAAACCAAGCTTGTAGCTCTTTCCACATAACTTTTTAAGCTCATATAAATATCCTATTTGTTGTCAAAGCATGAAGATTCTCTGAGTTATTATATGATCATATAGATTCCCTCCAACTATGTTGAGTATTGCATTGAGAATGGTTAGCAAATCTTAAGCACGTACTCCAATCTGTTAAAGGAGGTTAGTAAACAATAATTTTTAGCAATATCAGGTTGAAGTGGCTTTTAAGTTACTTTTGATAGTAGTATCAGAAATAGCAATTAGGGATAAGATTGTGCCGTAGTTAGGGATAAGATTGTGCCGTAGTTGCAGATAAGGAGTAGAAGAGTAGTGGATAGGGTAGTTCCAGTGAGTGGTTAGTATGGATTTAAAGAGATGAGGAGAAAGTACTTAAGGAGAGAGTTGTCTCTCTCTCTCTCTCTCTCATTCTTAAGGAATGTGTACTAGGATTCATATAGATAAGAGTATTGGATTGCTTGAGTAAGATACTGTTGAGTCGGAGGTAAGGAACTTGTGGTTTTCTTGTAGTGGTGGTTGCCTTACCTCTGGTAATTATTGTGGTGTGGAAGAGAAGTTGGCAATGGACTACTTATGTTACCAAAAGAGTCGTGTACAAGCAGCTAACGCATGGAGGGGGGTATCTTCAGAGAAGTCTTGTGGGATAGTAGTACCAGATGTATACACTGAATGAAGGGAATGGTATTCTCTTAGTTGAGTTTTCATACTACAACATTGAGTCCTGGTAAAAGAATGGATTGTACATGGACTATGAGAGTGGTAGTATAAAAGAGAAACAGTCAGGAGTGCTAAGAAGGGAGTTCGGTAGGATGTATAATCTATCTTAATAATAGGGCAAGTAATACGCTAACAGTAATACGGTTATAAAAACGGTTAAACCCAGTTGTGAAGTTGGGTAAAGGGAAAACTCGTGGTAGGATGTTAGAACTCTTGTAACCACGTTATTGGAGGTAGTACGGCTAAACCGGTAGATCTCAGGAAACCCGGTTAGGAACCCGGTAGTGGAACCGGTAGATTTCTAGGGAACCTGGTTAGGAACCCGGTAGTGAAACCGGTAGACCCCCAAGGAACCTGGTTACGAATCCGGCAGAGAAACCGGTAGATCCCTAGGAAACCCGGTTGAGAACCAGGTAGGGAACTTGGTAGATCTTCCGAGAATCCGGTAGGGATACTGGTCGACTCGACTGGCATAAGAGGTGTACCAACCTTAAGACCAGTAGAAGCGTGGGATACCCCAAGGAGAGGCAGGGAGACTAAGATGGATGCATGGAGTGAGACATCCAACAAAAGCGGTAGCGGGCAGGACCTTAGGATGCCGGTAAGGAAAACTGGACTAAGTCTGTTCGCGTACCGGTAAGGTACTACCGGAAGTAGGGTGGTACCGATGGAACGTAGAGGGGAAACCCCTTTAACACAATCTCTTTTTAACATATGTGTTTTTGGTGTCCAATCTTAGATTCACACTAAACCATACACCACTCAAATATAGGTGTCCGTTTAAAACAAACACTCAATTAGGCACATCTACCTTATACATTGACTTCCTCACCTGCCCACAAACACAAACTATTCATCAAGAATGCTTGCTAGGTATTAGTTTTCCAAACATAGTCCAACTCCCATGGCTTCAAGAGGTTGTTGTCCAACTTTTCCAAATGTCCTTGGTACTTGGTAAGTGTACCTTCCTTTGCAAGGAATGCAAGGTCAAGAGTACACAAATGATTTTATTATTACTTGTTGGACTCATGTTGCCATACCCGATCCATTATTGTAGAGACAAAGTGACGTACTTGCTCAAAATGCATTGGCAAATACCTAGTTTGTTTCCTTTATAGTGTTGTTTGACTTATGTAACCATGGAGTCTTAAATGCAAACCCTCGTATATGCTTGTGTTTGATTCAATGTCCATATATGCCACAGGTGGGTCAATTTATATGATTTTTTGTGTAACATGTGCAGCAGAGGGGTATTTGTTTAGGGACTATTTACTTCCAAGGCATGAATTAAAGGCTCCCTATAATTACTTAATTCTCTAAAACAACCTATTCTTTGCATCTTGCCATTTCTTACATTTCCCATGCCAATGCAATTTATTGTAGTGTATATTCCTTATAAGTAAAAAAAAACAATCCATGTCCATACATACCATTGCATACATATTATTGCAAACACGGTTCTTGAAGTCATGAACTTCATATGGACTTTAGGCAAAACCAAATCACATCACACTTGCATATCATAGGGTGCAAGCATAGTAAAGTGGACCAAAAAAGTGCTCCGGTATATGAAAGCCATGATTTTCTTGGTCAAACGCCTATAAGTAGTAGCAAAATGTTGTTTAAAATAGATTATTTTTCATGATGACCTCTATTGTTAAGTTAGGTACTCAAATATAGAATATCAATATGAGATCTTCAAAACTTATCATCAAAAGTGACGCGTAAAAGCAACTGACTAAATATAGTTTTGAACGTAAATTTCACGACCTTAAATATTTTGAACTTGGAATTTCTTTTCATATTCCTTGAATTCATTATAAACTTGAGGTCATCGTAATTTTTTTTCAAAAATTCATCAATTTAATGTGATGTAATTGTATTTTAAACAAGTTTTTGACAATTATCTTTTCAATGACACCCACTTGCACCACCACTTGCACCGTCTTCTAAAATACATATACGTTGTTTGAAATTGTTTTTTGTGAACATAAATTGCTTGGCTTTGTAGATTCATATGTTTTCTAAATGTTTATGAATTTTTATTTCATAAAATTCAAAGTTAGTATATTGTTTTGGATCACTTTCACTTAAACCTGAGCAAGGATCAAGAGCTGTCCACTTTACCGTGCTTGCACCTGTACATAACCATATAAACAACTAAACTATCATACACCATATGCATTACAAAAGTGTAGGTGTGTGCACCAGAATAAATAAATGATTGTGTTAAAAAACACAACACCTGCTCCATAGAAGTATGTGCAGTAGAACAAACCTCGTACATGAACCCTATACAATTCTTTGCATCACAAACTTTTCCAACTCCTCCACATCAATCCTATCTAGCGTGTATACTTTGTTGGTAGCATTGTAGGTCATGCTCACAGTACAGTTAATGCAATTCACATCAACCCGTTTGCTATTGGTGTGATCATATTTGAATTTGTTACTACTTGGATGTTTCCTATAATATTACAGAATTACTTCAATATAGGGATTGTGAGGATTTCGCCTCCCAGATTCTTTGACTAGGGCCAAGAGGTCAACCGGTTGACTTAGTATCCCAAACATATTCCCTTTATGCCACTTCATGGCTTGCACCCTCGCAATCCACATAAGGCTTATTTACAAAGATTGTGACATAAGGCTTGTATTACAGGGCGCCTCCCTCAAAAACATTGAATGTAGGTCGGCCTAGGGGGATGAAGAAGAAGAAAGATTGCATTACTTTGGGGCTTTGTACAAACGTCTCAAGGAAGGAGTGAATGAAGATTGTATTTACAAAGATTGTGACATGCAATTCGGTGTCTAGCCTTGAATTTCCCCAACCATCCAGGAGAAAGTTTCAAATCATTTTTTGGGATGCCAAAAGCATCCCTCAGTTCCATAGCTTTTTGAGTAAGCATTGCATCATTAACAATCCCCCTCCTTGCTCTGACTTGACCAAACCATATCATAAGAGCTTTTTCAATTTGAGGAAATTTTACATCTTTCACCCTCTTCATTTTTCCTTCATGCACATTAGATTGAACTTGAAGCCACCTATTAGATTGCCTCAAAATCTTGGATATAGTAGTTCGATAAAATAGCCACGATGTCTCACCATAATTAAATTCCACAAGTTTCACTTGTGTTAGAGAAGGATTTTGCAAGTGAACTTCACATATATTCTTCTTCTCCTCCCCCGTGAGCTCTACACATTGACGTTTAGACATCTTGCTTGGGTTCTTGAAGATAATTATGGGCTCCTTGACAACCTGTTGAAAAGAATCAAATATCAATGTCACAAACAAGAAATAAAGACATGAAACTTACCAAACATGGAAGGTATTGATGTATGCAAAACCATTGACACTCAACCAATTATAATATCCTTTTGCCCAAGAATGGATTTTCGAAATGACAACCTACCTACTTTAGCTAGAATGGTATCATACACATTACACAGAGGAACAAAGTGCATACATGTAGCTAAAATGGCCAAATTTGTCAACATCAATGATGTGAGCATGATTTCAAACAAGGAAAAATGATGATACCTTTTTCATGCACCAACCCCGCTCGTTTCAAGTTCCATCAAGCTCATGAACCATAAAGTTATCAATGGTAGTCTGTTATGTTGGATCCTACATATTCCACAATTAAATTAGCAAACTACAGATGCATGATGCAAGACTAACCATACTAACATGTTAATAAACTGAACATTATTTCGATATGTTTAACAAAGCTTAATATTGGAAAATTTGGACAAATGGTGATCCTACTTACACATGCTATACTAGATAAATCCACCTACCAATGAAAATTAACAAAAATCCACGAATAAATGACAATGATACTATGACAAAGATTTTGGTGATAATTTGCTACTAAGACAAAGATTATGGTCTAACACTACTTATACTGTATAGATCAAGACAAAACCAAAACAAATATTACAATAGGTTTTCAATGCTGCCATGAAAATGACCATGAAAGTGCACTACTGCACATAATGAACAAAATGCTATTGGACTCATATACAACCAACACCATAGCAGATGAAGTAGATCCCTAAAAAATGTTGATCACAACATGTATGGGTAAATCTAAGACGAATTCCCACACAAGGAACATGTCAAGACATTTGCTTATGATGTTGTAGAATGCTTCAAGAAGCATTCGGCCCATAAGCAGATGCAATTTGAGGTTATGGACATGCAATTACCTAAACTCTCGCAGCCATTTGACCGAAATTCGCAAGACAAAACTTTCCTATTGCCTAATTGAGCATGTCAGATCTGGAGGCAAGTGCGATGCCAAGGTCATATCATCAAGTGAAACTCTATCTCTCTAAAAACATGAAAACCTTAAAAATCTACAAAATGTTATCTATGTCCAAAAGCTGACATAGAAAATGAAGAAAACTGAAAACGGCTTCGAGCTTCTTGATGGAACAAAACTCTACCTCCAATCATGATGCAAAAAGAAATCATATCCAAAACATTGCAAATTGTCCCCAATCAAGAACAGAAAACGAAAGCTCAAAACCTTTACCAGTCAAAACTTGAGAATATCTTCTAGATAAATCAACAAAACACGTGGACTTCGTGGAGGCGCCCTAATCCCCATCTTGGATACGCAATAATCCAGCGGTAAACTATTAGATATCTTTCCTTTTGAAGGTTAGTAAACAAAAAAATCTACTCATGACATCCAAGGCATCTTCAACACACCCACCAAGTTCAGGGAGGGAAGCACGAGCATTTTGTAGCTCAAAGGAGAACAATTGTCCTTCTCTCCTACTCATGTGTGGAGAATTTGAATTCATTCTCCTCTCACCTCCATTGGTGTGGTCCACTCCACTTGGCCTTCCCGGGCGATGTGGCACATGCATGCACCAACATTCAACAAGTGGCATAAGAAGAAGAAGAATAAGAAGAAGAAGGTGACACTCTACATATTTCAGATCAAATATTTTCTATGCATTTTTCTCATTCAAGAGGCAGTGGTTAGTGTATGGATTGCTGGGAGATGCAACTTTTGAAACTTCAACAATAAAAGTGTACTCATTTCTAGAGATTTCATGTCCACGTCCATCATATCACCTCACATCTAGTGACAATGATGTGATGATGGACAAAAAACGTCACGTCGATGGGGGGTAAATCCAACAATTTACCCATGGGTAAACTAGTGTGGTCAACCCCCTAGTCAACATTCTAGTTGACTATAAAATAGCAGCCGACATGGTAGTTGACTATAAAATAATAGCTGATACGATAGTCGACTGAGAAAGAAAACAAATTTTTAAAAATTAATTTTTTTTGAGCCATTAGATCTTTTGTTATAAGATTTAACAGTCTACGTTTTTTGGAATTTTGGAATTTTGGGATTTTTGGTTTAGCAATTGACTATTCTAATCGACTACTATAGTCAACCAAGCAATGGATTGTTGTAGTCAACCAAGCAATGGACTATTGTAGTCATCCAAGCAATGGGCTGCTCAAAATTGATTGTTGCAATGGACTTCTAAGAAAAAAATATTTAAAAAATCAATCCATGTATGCTAGATGGAACATCTAGCAAGATGTAACAATCCCAACCAAAAAAATTATTTTTGAATTTTTTGAAATTTTTAATGAGAAATTGACTGCTAGTTGCAGTTGACTAGAGTAGTCAACCCAGAAAAGTAATTTTTGTGACAAAAATGTTGCAATAAAAAAAATTACCACACCAACAGGCGTCACGTCCCAACGTGATGCAATGTGACACAGTCATGTCATTTATGACATGACATGATGGCCAGGGGCCGTGTCACGTCCATTTGCACATCCCTGCTCATCACCAAATACAAAACCATCTTGTAGTTTGGTTTTAAGCTTGCCCCAAATAACGCCTATACAATAAAACCAAATATACCAAATGTTGTATATTTTGGAAGGCAATCATGTGTATCCATTTCAAATGTGGGTTTTAATTTCTATACTATACTATGAGAAATAGCCCTAATGCATGGGTAGGCAAAACACAATTTTGGATGAGAATTGCAAATACCCTCATCTTACATGACTACAAATTCCAATTCCGTTGGAAAAAAGTTAGACTTATATACAAATATTGTCATACATGTACAATTTCATACATTATATTATCCACTCTGTTGGAGCTTGAATTGCATTCGGGACAATACGCATAATTGGTACATTTACTAGTTTATCTTTAAATCTTTATATTATACCAAATGAACAAAACCTCTTTCACAACATACATATATACATGGCCTTCCTTACATACAATGAGTACATAATTAGAGCAACTACCATATACACACTTTCAATTTATAATATCTATAAAGATCACCAATACAATTTCCATCACTATATTTTTTACATATGAAGTTCACATATTAATCCATAAGTTACCAATGGAATTGAAACTTTGTTTACGACAAACCTTCGAATTTTCTCTACATGGATGTTGATGGCAAAGGTGCATCTCTTTCTTGTTTTCGTTAGTGCAAAGCATGAAGAATAATATTTGATTCTCGATATTCAAGTTTCAATTCTAGTGAATTTTCATGTGTGGGGTCTTCATGGATATTCATCATCCAAACGCCCCCGCCCCCAACATCATTTGGCAATATAGTTTACTTCTTCACACCACAATTCTCACCTGCGGATGTGCAAAATGGTTTGTACACCTCTCCATCATCATCTCCTCCATAACGTGTCTTTCATTGTGGTAGTGTTGTATGCGGGTTGACATCAAGTTCCACACTATAGTACAATAGAATACGATAATTAGACATAATGATCATTGTGTCATAATGCTTATACATTTACAATTTTAAATCACAATAACTCACTAAAGTTTTGCTTAAGTGTCAATCACAGTCTAATTGCCAATATTTAAAAAAATGAACAATTGATACATAAACTTACATAGATGGTTTTGAAAATTGAAAGGACGCCACTCGTGCATTTGCAAATTGCTATTCCACATGTCCGTGAAATTTTGATGGAGTTTGTTGCCCACAATGTGACATGACTTGAAGTCTCTCTTGCTCGTCCCTAGAAACATCTTGCCACCATTGTGCAATGGTAGTCATGTTCCTCACCATGTCTAGTATTTGCGCTCCTCCCACAATGGGCCTCGTCATGTTCACTTTGAGCAAAGTGTACGTAATTTTTCTTCGTTTGTGTGCTACTGGAGACGTTGTCACGAAGAAGTGCACTTGCCCACTGCTTCCAACTGAAATCTTTGTGTACACATCCTGCATTAAACTCCAAATTGGTGTTCAAAATGGGTGTTTATTGTTTCTTTCTCGATGGACAGATATGGCCATAGTCTTCTAGCTTTACTTTCACTCGCATCTGCTTGTATCCACCCATCCATGATGCTTCCACTCCTTAGTAATAATCCTTGCTATAGCCTGAGTTTCTTGGGCGGTTGTATACTAGTAGCCATAGAATGCAGAGTCATGTTTCATATGAAGGAGCCACATGTATGAGGAATATGGTAATCACAAAGAAAGAAATAGAGAACATATCCTCAACTACACTATACCTACATCCATAAGAAACCACTTAATATCAGTACATTAGATTTTCAAAGTCCATACAAAAATTCATGAAGTGGTATGCCTCCAATTACTTGAATACCTAGAACCAAGTCATCCAAGCAATGAACACGGAGTTTTCCAAAAGAACCATTTGGAATCCTATGTTTTCTAAAAATAACCAATTCTACACATTGACCAACCAATTTATGACTTAAATCTCACTTGGTTTCATACCTAAGTTCCACAAAGATCAGTTTGGTTTTAACCAAATGCTTAGAACTTTAACCGATCGTGTACCAATTCCATTCAAACAATCTATATCTAGCTGCTACTTCTCCCTGTTCACTGCACCTTACAATCTCCATGAAGTTTTCTGCCTCCAAGTACCTACAGACCTAGGTCCAATCAACCAACAACTTCTCTCCATTCTGTCTCTCTTGAAAGCTGTTAAGAATTAATTCAACCTGAAACTTCACATTCTGTTTCGGTTGGAGTGCTTGCAGAACAATGCTTTCTGTATCTGTCATCTTACTTATCACAGTTGAATGAATCACAACTTTGCATGTTCATGAAAACATACATGAGTCAGAACTATGTAGTGGTGTTTTATTGGTGAAACAAATGATTTGACAAACTACTGAGCCTTGCCTCTGCTCCCATACTTAGGGATGTACTCTACAAACCATCACCTCTCTGTAATTGTAACTCTCTTTTTCCTAAATCATAACTAATAGATGGGAAGCTGCAAAAAATCCCCACCTGAATTTGATATGTCCAAAAATTCAAAAGAGATTTGCCACAATAGTACCCTTTCAAAAACACCGCACAAAATAATATTCACAGATTAATAAGCATTGGGCCCTAAACGAGCGCCACAACAAGCTCCACACTTCTACAACTGCCACTGTACTATTGTATTACTGAATACTAAAACAAAATTTAAACAGGAGCACTCCCTCAAAAAATCTCAAAGAGAATGCCAGTCACACATGAATTATGACTGTAAGATGTATGTAGGATAGTTGGATTAAATCAAGGTCTTGGTGAGCACCTTCAACCTTTCAACTTAGAATTACAGTGGGTTGTGGACCCTTTGCAAAGTGCCGTATTACTAAATGCCTGTGACAAATGAAATATTACAACCCTCTGCAAATTGTTGTGTTACCATAGGCATGTGAGAACTAAATTATTATTGTGTTAGGTACTGCTACCCATGGGGTCACATTAGGTCTAATGGATTTGATCAACATCTTGTCAAGTCAACCCATGTTGCTTCAACTTGAGAATTCATGTACCATGTTCAAAAAACTTCAAAGAGAATGCTAGTCAAAGCTGAATTTGTAGAGGTTAAACTACGCATGTTGTATATTTCATTTCCTATGTATTTTGTGATTGTATATTATTCTACTATGTCACCAACATGGACCATGATAGAAATCATTCTCCAACGCAGTTCCTTGAACGTGCACATTCTCAAAACCCATAAACCTACTTCACATAGGATGGAAATTAAAAAAAGAAATAGGAAATGTAGTCATCCAAATGAGCCACAAGCACTGATATGCTTCCTAGGTGGCCAATAACAAACAAGGTTAACTGTAAAAAGATAGAGGTGTCCAAATTGGTCTCTTAAATCACAAAATCTTCAATTAAGGCATAATTCTTTTTCTTTTTCTTTTTTACCAATCCTTCAAAATGAGTACTATCCCTAACTAAAATCTCTTAATCGATTCACCAAAGTTCTTGATATTTCATGAAAATAATTAATATTGCGAGAGATATTCACATCATGAAATTGAACTCTTTTAGTAGTCATCAAACCTTCAACTATGTTGAAATCCATGTTTTTGCTAAGTTTTGGTTTTTCCTTCTCAAATGTGTGTGAAGTAAAATTTTATAGCAATATCATTTTAGTTTTAATTCAAGGCTTCACCTTCTCACCCCCATTTGAGAAAATGAATAATTTAAGGAGAAGGCAATCTTCATCCACACGTCATTGCCAAACAAATCATGATTAATTTTTGAAAACAAGGAAAATTAAACATTCTAAACTTCATTTTCATATTGGCAATAAGATGGAAAATAGATATTATCAACGAAATCAAAATATGATAAAGAAAATGATGTTTAAAAATGAAGTTAATAGAAAAATCCTCTTCATCCTGTAAAGGTTAATGTCTTCACAACCCTCTGTTCAATATTTCAAAGCACACCAAAAGGGCATCCCACAAGATGTGAGAAGTATTATAAAAATAATCAAGGGAGATCAAGAGAGGAGATAGGCTCTTGCTACAAGTCTTCGTATTTGGAGACTCATCAGTAAATGAAGCTACTTGATCAGCAAGTGTTAACGAAATGGAGCAATCCTAAAGTCCTTTCCTACGAATTGATTCTTCGGAACTATAAGGGATAAATATTTTAAAACACTTATCAGAAAGGAATGAATCAAAGGATGCGAAATACTTCATAAAACTCGAAGAAATAACATGTAATTTTTATTTTATATTAAATCTGAATAACTATATTCGTTAATTCTGGACTTTTTCGGCATTTTGAGACAGTTACAAATATAAGAACATGGATAAAATCACGCAGATATTGGAGAATGTTGTAAGATGCAAATACTTTGAAGCGGGTGTTCATATCAAGAACCCAATTAAGAACTCATATCAAGATGGTTTGGGTAGGACGACCCAAACATTAGACCATGTTGTTGTGGTCCATATATTAATTTGAGACAAGAGAAAGTCTCAAATTAACGAATATAGTCAGATTCTGACATAAAAAGGTTTTTTCGTGACTCCTGAAGCTACCTGCACCTGGACCCATCTAGATCAGCTTAGAAGACCCGATTTTCTCCATTTACCGATACATCTACAACAAATCCAAAGCCAAAAAAAATTGAGAAGGATATACCACAGTTCGAGTGTAGCAAAATCGGCAAACTAGAGAAAAGTATATGAAAATCCCACGACAGTGAAAAACGATTCACAGTCGCTTACTGGGCACTCAAGCACACAGTTGACAGGCGCTTGGAATCAACAATGATCACGAATTGATCAGACAGAGAATATGATTAAGACATTGGAGGGCCAGTTTTTAGATGGCTTCACTCCATACAGACTTCCACAGGGTTCTTCAGCTTATCCTCTATAGTGCTTGTGAACATGCTCTTGGAAATGTTTTTTTTATCTACATAGTACCGGTGACTCCTTCAACGTTTAATGTCGGTGCATTTAAGGAAGTGGATGCAAACATCGATCATAGCCTTTGCTGCCACCGTTCGGACACAATTCATGGATGTAATGTTCACTCATATTCTAATTCATTCATGCTTATCTACCAGAAAATTTCAGGTAGGTAATCCTCAAGTCTCAAGCGATTTTCTTCTGACCCCTGAAGCTACCTACACCTGGACCCATCTGGATCAGATTGTGCGAGTCTTTTGGGCTTTGCATGCTGATACTAAGCTGAAGAGAAACAGAACTGGCAACTGCTATTACCATAGAAAAGTTGAAGAATTAATTAAAGCAAAGATGTATCAAAATTTTGATCATGAACATGAGCATGAGCATGACTGCAGGAAAAACTCTCTCGAGTACTAGCAAGTCCACAACTTAGAATATAACCATCTGCCAGAAGAAGGATCCTTGTATTTTTATTGAAATCGTCATAATATAATCAAGCCTAAGAAGTAGTGCCATTGCGCTGAGTATCCCAATTCAACCTGATATTGTCAGAAGAAAATCTTGGCACCCAAATAATTGCACAGCGGCTACATGACAAGACAAATCCTCAATCACTTGGATATCTGTTACTGAAAACAAAGTAAACTGCGCATGAGCGGGCCTTGTTCTACAGAAGTGGCATTTGCTCTACAGGCAACAAAGTTGTTAATGCTCAGATGTGGAACATAGTGGAACAAAAAGAGAACGTCACATAGAGTTGTCATCACATAGAGCATGTCCAGCTTGTGTGGGAGCTAATCAACAAGTGGTACGCTGCAACAGTTCCACGCATTATTTTAATGATGACAACAACAACTATAGAACATAACATTACTCAGCGACGTGGACCCTCAAAATATAACAGTGAGATGTTGTGAGTTCAGTCTGAATCTGAATCTGCCGGCGCAGCTTTTGAGGGCCCACAGAACGAGAGCTGAACGCTGAATTATTCATGAATGAGAACTTCTGGTGCAAGTTGTAAGTTTCAGAACTCCTGTTAGATTGTGATTTACTATAAGATGTTAAAGGAACAAATCACATAAGCTCACTGAGGCATCTATAGTGACATAATTTTTTTTTTGGCAACATGGAAGTTGAGGAGTCTCCCTGGGTTTACGTAAACATATTTGTTGTTCTTGGTGGGTTTTGTAGTCCTTTGCGGTTGGAGAACTTCAAAGTTGTAGCCTACAGGCTGTAGCTGTACATCCCCAAGTATAAGGAAAGGTTTACCCCCAAGCTGGACATGCTTCAGAACATTACTATAAAGAGAATTCCCTCTGCAACATGATGATAATGATAGTCATTCAACGTAACGTGTTCACAATTTAAGATCTTTAGATAAAGTTTATCCCACTGTAAGGATATCTACATACTTTTCTAGGCTACTCTTAACGCAACAAATCTAGGAAAAGAAGCTGCAGTCCGCAAGTTATCAAAATTCTTGTTTCGAGATTGGACAACCCTGATAGAGTAGCACGAGGCACCTCTACAATCTGTTCTAAGGTTTCCTAATGCCAGTTTAAAAAAAATTAAGAGTAACACGTATGGATTAGACGAGGTACTAACGTGCAGTTTAAACTTTTACTTTGCATCTCCAAGGATATATATGTAGATTCCTCTCGGCGGGTAGAGTGAGGCCTCACGAGCAGGCGACCACAACGATTTCTGGTCCATTCTGAAAGCAATAGCGAGGATGTCCAACGTCACAGAGACAACCTAGTTGACAACATCGAAAAGAGGAAGTGCTTTCTTTCTGTGCTATGGAGTTCTCTATCCTGATATCACATTACCATTAGCAGAGACACTCTCAAAGCATTTATCTAAAATGTCAGAACTTTGGAACGAATCAGTCCTCCTGGTGAGGGGCACGACAGTGATGGTAGAAAGGGAATGTGCTCACTCATCTGTTGTTTCTAAGTGGCATGGACTGAGAACATGAATTTAGCATTTTAGCATGTGTCTGGATGTGCAGTTCTATAACGTGAACCTTTCTCTCTTAACGTGAACCGAACTCACCAAGCGAAAGGATCAATTGTTTTCGACGTAAGTGCTGGATATTATCCTGCATCAGAAAAGTATTGTTGATTTTAATTACAAGGGTGAGTGACGTGTTTACCATTTTGTGTATGAACATGTCAGCGAACAGTGTACCCTATTCAAATCATCGCAGCCTTTGTTCCTGGTTTCCTACCAGATGTCTGTGGTATGATATTTTACAAACTGTCGTGACGTTCGTCATGGAACGTCTGATCAACAAGAATTCAGAGCCATAGTTTTTCGTTGCGGAAGGAAGTGCCGCCCAAGCGGGTGTTCTTCCACAGTGTTGGATTTCTAAATGGTTTGCACTGTAGTAGGAAGTGCCGCCCAGGTGGGTGTTCTTCTACGGTTTTGGTTTTCGGGAAAATATCATAGTAGTAGATACTCTTGGTTGAACTCCCAAGCTGGACTGCAATTAGATGTAACACCTTCAGTAGTGAAAACAGTGTATATTACCAAATTAGATTTTAATATATTTTCAGTTATATTGTCCTAGATGGGTTGAAAATGTGGATTTCAATTTAGGCTCCACTTTTTTATTTTCATAATTAAATTTCACTACATAAGAAGACGTGAACAGATACAAGGGCCCTACAATATATAGTGTCTGAATCTATTTCAGTTTGTCGGTGTAAAATGGTATAGATCAATGCTTCAGCTGTATACCTCATGTTTTGAAGAGGGATGACATCAATTCCCTTTACGAACTTCTACACCTCACACAAAGTCATATTCCAGATCATGCGGATAAAGCCAGTTCAGTATTCAGAACTCATGGAGAATATTTATGATTGGAAGCATTCATTCAGTCGCACATGTTCTCAAAGCAAGAGCTTGGAATTCACAAGGGTGAGTGTACCACACATTTTCCAATTTTATCAAGGGAACAATTGTCCGAATGTGCAGCATAAATCTATGCAAATGATGCACGGAGACCACTCGATGGAGAGGTTTTACCGTCTGGGACATGTGAATTTTCGAACACTTCATCAGATGGTCACTCAAGAGCGCGTCGACGGTTTACCGGCGTTGTCTAGCTACGACTGCCTCGCCTCTTTGTGCTGGATGTGTACATGGAAAACACCACCGCGGAGCTTTTCCTGTAAATGTTGAGCGTAAGCGTGTTCCTACGCCCGGATCATTCTTTCATTGCGATATTTCAGGGCCGTTTCAAGTCCTTTCTCATGGTGGTCATTCTTACTTCATCACATTTAAGGATGACCACAGCAATTTCCGGTTCGTTTTCTTCATGGTTGACCGCTCCGAAGTTTTTTCCAAATTCAAGATTCTCTATAAGTTGGCGAAGAAAGAGACCGGGCATTCTATGACTAAATTGAGGACTGACAACGGGCGTGAGTTCCTGTTTAAAGAGTTTCAAGCTTTCATCCAGCTTAAAGGTTTCGAGGATTATTTTCACAAACGCTTTCCGGGTTGTCGTGGACAAGTCTGTCGAATTCTCAAAGGGCTTTATGGTCTCAAACAGTCTGCCCGTGGCTGGAACAAAACTTTCTCCGACTTCTTGAAGGAGTATGCGCTCATTCAGAGCACTGCTGATCCGTGCATTTTTTATTCTACTCAAGCACCTCGCCTCATCCTTGCCTTATGGGTTGACGACGGCTTGGTCCTCTGCAGTGATCAGACTTTACTTCGGAAGCTGATTTCTCATCTACAGACCAAATTTGAAGTCACAGTGGGCGATGCAGATGTGTACGTTGGACTGCATATCACTAGGGATTTCTCGAACCACCGGCTGTTTGTTGATCAACAACGCTTTACTGAAACCCTACTTGTCAAGTACGGTTTTCAGAATGTGAACACTGTGTGTACCCCCAGTGATCCTCATGTTCACCTTAGTTCTCCCCTTCCCGATGATTGTGATTCCCCAATTCCTAATTTCCCGTATCAGGAAATTGTTGGGTCTCTTCTCTATCTAGCCACTCATACACGCCCTGACATTGCTCAGGCAGTATCCGTAGTGGCTCAGTATGCTACCAATTTCAGAGAGATTCACTGCACGGCAGTTAAACGAATTCTCAAGTACCTTCGAGGTACTACTGATTTTGCTTTGTGCTACTCTTCTGTGTCCACAGGAAATCAGGTTCTACTTGCTTACACGGATGCAGACTATGCAGGCGATCTCAATGATCGAAAGAATCGCAGTGGTTCACTTCTGTTTCTCAATAATGGCCCTGTTTTGTGGTTAAGCCGCAAGCAGCCTTGCACAGCTACTTCTACGACGGAATCAGAATATGTGGCTGCTTCTCTTACCAGCAAGGAGGTTGTGTGGGCACGAAGACTTCTCAATGATCTCGGGTTTCCTCAGACCAAGCCCACTCCCTTGTTTTTTGATAACCAATCTGCAATTCGTTTGGTGCAGAATCCGGAATTTCACAAAAGAACAAAGCATATTGATGTTGTTTATCATCTCATTCGTGAAATTCAAGCCCGTGGGGAAATTACTATCTGCTATGTACTTACTCGGCTCCAGCTTGCTGATATTCTCACCAAGGCGTTAACACCTGATTTATTTCAAAAGCTCAGGGCTGCACTCAATCTCGGCCAGAAAGTTCCATCGCAAGTGGGAGATTTCAATGCTATATGCAATTGAACGTTCTCCGACAATGAGTGGGAGTATTGGCACCATTAGTTTTACTTAGCATTGTAGGTGAACGTTGTAGAACTTTCTAGAAGGTAGGTAGGCGTAGGACTCTCTCGAAGGTAGGATCTCGTAGAACTCTCTGGAAGGGAGGTAGTTCGAGGTAGTACTTAGGGTTAACCACTTGAGACGTAGGGTTACTGTTTGGTTGTAAGTACTTTGAATAATCTGTAATAAAGATGTTTGTAGGAGTAATTCACCTGTGGTGTGAATGTTACGTGAGTTGTTCTGGATGTATGCAACAATATAATATGAGAAGCAAACATGGATTTGATGAGGTATTCCAAAGCAATTTTGAAGAAATTGTAGTATGGCAATCATTCATGAGCTTAAAAGAGCGACAAATGGAACAACTTTCATGGGTTGAATGCAAGGGAGGAGGAGCTTCAATCGTATCGAAACATCATAGCAAATACACGCTCCTTCATTGTATGCTTGGAAGAATATCCAACTACGGATAGGACTCAGCGCATGCAAAGACGCCGTTTTGGTGGATTATTTTCGTTGGGGAAGGCAACATTGGGGACCGTAAGCACATACAAGAGGAGGATCCGCATATCTCTGATGTGCTTCCATGTTTTCCAGCAGTAGAATATTGCAGATATTTTGGACCGCAGGGAAAGGCACCAAGACAAATAAAAACACAAAACGCCGAGAAATATTCAAGAAACAGAGGTAGGATCGTAGTACACGGATTACATGGACGTCAAAGCAAACATCTTCATCGAGTGGCCCGGTTTCAAATGTGGTGCCTTTACAACGACAAAAGGTTGTATAAGGTAGAAATACCATAAAGCGTTAACCACCCAATCGCGGTGCACTAGACCGCCTCATAATGGAAAGTGCCATGTCTTAAATGGCGCGGCAACTTCAATGCAGTGTAGCCAATGGGAGGCAAGATCTAACATACTCATGATTAACGGGTTTAGGTATAATCTGTATCGAAATGAGGAGAGCCTAGTGAACCGGAAGTGGGTTGGACAAACTTTCCACTTTGAAAATTTGTGGAACTTTTTGTACAAGGCAGAAAATTACGAAACAACTTGCATTCTTCATGAATCCTTCTCGTCTATCTTGGAAAATTATCTCATGATTGTCAGACCAGATCTTCAATGCGAATCGCCTTATTTTAACGGTTTATGGTATTTCTACCTTAGTTTTGATCCTCGCATTGATGTGCAAATTGGGGACTTTGTCGGGGTCCAGGCACCCAAAGAGACACAACGAAATGGTGCAAATTGTTAGGTGGCAAAGGTACGAGAGATTAAGAATGTAGCATGAGAAGATGGAAAGTTCTTAGTTCTTTGATACTGGTCAATCACTCCAAGAGGCCTTCAAGATGGGCCACATGTCATGCAAAGACATTAAGGTAGAGGGTGCTTAAACCAACACACTAAGCTATTGCACATACATATGGCTATGTGGTTGATATAAAAAAAATCATATTAACCTTTGGGCTAAACATAGGTATCAAGAAAGAAAAAATATTTTTAGTCTCAATTGAATATTTGATGAATATTCAAAGTCAAAACTACTAGCTTCCTTAAACCAATCCATAGGCCCCGTGTATATGATGAGGACCTTGCATATGAAGAGGACACCCCCACCTTCATTGCCTAGAACCAACACAACATAGTTGGGTACTAGACCCAAACTACATCAAAGCCCAAGTAGTAATGGTATGCAAAGCCACACGGCTACCTCCAGGATCCCACCCGGTTCGCTTGCAAAACCATCACCTTGCATCTTGGGAACCGACCCCCTTGCATCATGGGAACCGACCCCCTTGCATCCTAGGAAATGACCCTTTTGTGCTTTGTGGGCCTACCTCCTTGGCGTTGTGAATAGAATGGCTAGAATAGGCATTGACAAGCCACCCTAGTCCCACCCAGTGATCGGGGAGATTTTTGGGCATAATCAGTTGAGATCCTAGTGTTTGCAAGTCCAACCGGTTACATGTTGACATCCTCCGGTTTTCCTTTATTAAATTGGGGTATATTCTATAAATTCCTCTAAAATGATCGGTAATTTTCCTGCAGTCTCAAACTTCAACTGGTTCATTTGTAACCAACTGCCGGTTCTCCCCGATCATTGATCCCACCTTGAACCAACCCAAGATAGAGTGGAGCCCGTACCTACCCTACATGGAGGTAGTGGAGGCTGCTATGAGGTGGCACCACTAATGGCACCTAAAACCATCACTCCGTGGACCCAAACACTCCTACACCGCCGGGTACGGTTCAAGGTCGTAGAGTGTTGACAATTGGGAGGCGTTTATAGGTGTTGGTTTTGGATGGGGTGTTGGTTTTAGCACCCTCTACCTTATACCAATTGCCTAGGGTGAACATGGGAGCCCGATCAAGCATACAAAAAAAAAGATTGGGTTCATGTGGACTTTATATTTACATTATGAGTACATCGTGCGAAGTCCGAGCTTGAAATACTCACCATACAAGGGTATCGTACAAAGAAAAAAAATAAGTATACTTGTGGAGCAACATCCTCATTTCTAAAAACATCTCCCAATGTTGCAAGATACAAAATTTGATGATGGACATGCAGATTCATTATAATCATATTCTATGATTATAATCTCTATGTATTGTGTGCATTGTCATTTTGCTCATAAATACTATAGTTCTATAGACAGAATATGTTTTTTGAGGCTATAAATAGTTTGCATATAATCATGTAAAATCGTGTAGATGTTTAAATCATCTATGTTTAAATTATGTAGATGAGGAGTTGAATACATGATAAGTATAGTAAGTAAAAAAATATGCCAACGTCCTTACAAAAGTATAGTATGCTCTCCTTTTAATACGTTGTAATAAATATGCATTCATTTGACATAACCTTCACACACCTCCATTCTACTTTACAACAATCATATTTGTTTTGCTATGATACATTTATACTATGAATTTGATAATTCCATCAACAATAAATAATCATCTTCTATACAAGTGAATTCTTCAAAAAAATTCTACTATTAATATTCATTTTTTAACTATACATCATTTAAATGTATGTCATTACATATTTGAAATGCCTAGCTCCATTTACAAATTCCCAAGCATTGTCACATTTTATTCTAGAGCTTACTTTTTATCACTTGCACATGCTACTAGCATTTAACAAATATTTAACTAAAAATAGATTTTTGAATTAGAATGTAGTGTTGAAAATAGTAAATAAATAATAGATCATTTTAATTTAGCTAACAAATAGATTTAGCAATAATCATATAATATAATATGGAGACAAAGCATGTATAAAATGTGAAGATTTCTTGGTGCCTTGTGAACCAAGCGATCTCCCCATGTTAATGCAGAACAATTTGAATGTACTTAATAATAGATTGGGGAGACCTCATGGTTCACACTTATGCAACTAGTCTTACAAAAAAAGGTAATCCCAAATCACGGGGGGGTCACTCTATAGGATTTTTGTGCACCACGTGCGGCGGAGGGGTATTTGTTTAGGGGCTATTTACCTCCAAGGCACGAATTAAAAGCTCCCTATAATTACTTAATTTTCTAAAACGGCCTATTTTTTTTGCACCCTACCATTACTTATAATGCCCATGTCATTGCAATTTTTTGTAGTCTACATTCTTTTTAATTAAAAAAAAGTTAATTTAAAAATGTATGCAATGCAAAAGTGGTGGGAAAAAACATGGCAACAAAAAGGTATAAAGAATACATACCATTGCAAAAACCAAGTACAAAAACTTAAAGTGGAAACACAACAAGAAGGCTTAGGATGGAAACACAACAAGAGTGAGTATGTGTTCACAAACACAATACCCGCTCCATAAAAATCCTTCATTCAAAGTCAATTTACATACTAGTGAAGACCAAAACCATAGTGTACAATACTTACATAGTGTGAAACACACCAAGCTTGGTCATGAACCCTATATAGTTCGTTCTGTCACAAACTTGGACAATTGCTCTGAATCATTCCTATCTAGAGTGTTCATTTCATTTGTAGAATTGTAGCTCATGATTATAATAAATATAACGCAATCTACATCAATCCATTTGCTATCCGTGTGATCATACTTAAATTTGTTACGACAAAAGCTCAACACAAAATTTCATTAATTTCAAACCGAAGCTCAACACAGAAGAGGGCGAGTCTAATAGTCTCAGAGGTAGAGGCAAAAAACTTTGTGAGTTTACAACGCATCAAAAGGGAAATTCACTTCGATAAAAGGCACATGCTTTCTTCAACATCCTACTTCGTGCACTTGTTACATTATATTATGTAAAACACCCAGTTTCACCTCACCCAAAATCAAAATTAAGAAAAATCTACACAGAAGCTCCCCCCTTGGTCGAAGAAAAGTAGTCCAATGTGAAGCTCAGATATCCTTCAAACTTACATTTCAACTAGCTCTCACATGAAAACTAAGAATCATGTGACCCAACCCAAACCTCGCTCACACCCATGATCCAAAACTCAACAAATAGGTGAATATGTGACAAATCAGAGGTTCACAGATTGCACCCTTCCTACAATGCGATGATGTGCCTTTACCTTGCTGATGTTTACTGTCACTGCAGATCTAAACGTAGATTGCAACACTGGAGCTTGCTCACCTAACTTAATTTAAAAAAATTAAAAACTCACCAACACCATAGACAAAAAAAATGTTCACAAATGCCCAAACTAGGTCACACTCAACACAACCCTCTCCTTATAAAACCCAAATTTTTTCCTTCAACCCCCACCACCTCCAATAGTACTAGTCCGAAGCAACTCGACCAAACTCAAACTCAAAAAACACAACACTACTAATAATTCACGATTACACTGCACTTCCTTCCATGGCCATACACAAGTGTGGGCTAAGAAACTAAGACTCTGCCACAACTTACGACCCATCACGAAGTTAAACCTCCGAAGAAAAACAGAGAGACTCTTCTTGCTAGAGGGTTCGGTTTTTTCCTTTCCCGATTTCTTCACCTGAAGCAAGAAACGAGAAACTAAGTCATTTATTTGTGAGGAGTGTGTTTGAAATGAACTCTAAGCAAGTAGCTTTGCAAGTTTGCTTGATTGCTTGCAAAATGACCTCTCTCTCTCTCTCTCACAAGAAAAATGAAAAATGAGAGGCCACCAAGAGAAGGGAGAGAAGCCACCAAGAGGTGTCGGGAAGAGAGTTAGGGTTAGGCTTACAATTTCATCCATTTTTGGGTAAACAATGAGTCATTTTTCATCCATCCCTCGTGAGCATGCGTACAAAATTGATTCATCCTAGGATCCTTATTTTCAGCCTCTATATTATTTTTACAAAAAGGAATGGCCCATATTTTATACCTATCTATATTACTTGTAAAGGGATTGTCTACTTTTAATGGACCCTTCATTATTTGGAATTCTTTTATAATTTTTATGTCAAACAAATTTAATCCTCCCTATATTATGCCGCACGTCGTTTTTAAAATGCACTAAGTGACCCCCCCCCCCCGTGTCCCAAATGGCTCCATGAAGTTCAACATAAGACTTTATATGAAAAATCATTGAGAACGCTCCCAATGTTTTCTCTACGTTGGTTGGTTGGAGAAGTGTGCCATGTCTAAATTTTGTTGGACATGTTTCTTCTCATATTTTCCTATTTGCACAACATAGGTGTCATTTGTGTTTTTCCTAACTTTGTTGGAATAATGCACAAAGCTATATTCTATCCACATTATTGCTATGGAAGCCAGATCGCACTCCCACTTACCATCCCAAACTCCTTTGTAATATTAGAGATGTCAACTTCAAGCCTTCAGTGCTCCTCCATGGGGCTTCATAGGATTTCCTCCAATCTCTTAGATAGAATTGTTATCCTAGGATTCTTATCTCTATTATGAATCCTTGACAAAGGTGCCAATTTTGTCATCAACGGTCAACCCATGTTAAGCAGGAGAAATGTCATCATGAATGTCTTTCATTATAAATGTTGTTGAGCCTCTACCATTCATGTCCCTCTGGAAGCGACAAAAAAAACTAACAAATCAAAATCAAAGGTAAGCACATCCATTTCTTCAAATTATTCAAAATCATTTTTCAATATTTGTTAGATGCACCTACATTCTCTAGAGTAGGTACGCCTCAAATTTCTAGAAATTTGAATTGAATTATAATGTACAAATTAATATTTCTTTGAGCATTCTTGCATCATACCAAAAAACTTGTAATGTGTAAGCATTGGGAGGCCTCCTGATATTGTTGGAAGCATGTCACCTATGAGAATTGCATTTATGCCACGTTCTAGACCCAACAGATTGAGAATGACGTTCCGAGGTACAGGACAAGACATATTGATACATGTTAGAGAAAGTCATGGAGGAAAGTGACGATTTGATTTCGCATCACATGTGTGATATTGACAATGCACACATTTCAAGAGGTCTTTCGGAATGAATTGTATAGGCAGGCCGTTAGCGCCATCATAACATCCACAACATGATCATAATGAAATGCCCAAGCCAAAGTAGCAATCCAATCTCTTAAAATGGCGATGACGGACAAACAACTTCGATAGCAACCACTCATAACGCAAGTATAGTCTACACATTATCTACATATAGTTGTGATTTGTTAGGGTGGTGTCATCATGTTGAGAGTAATATATATGGGGAGCTCTCCCAAGGCCATTTTCATTTATGCTTCCACAGTGAAACCCTGTTGGGTAGTGGAACAAACATAAATCCCTCATAGTTCGCAACAACATTTAGTTTACCATCCTCTCTGCTATTCCCATCCATCTTTCATCCAATTTTCCATTTTTTTTTAGTTTTTTCCCTTTTTCAATCCATACTCATGTAGAGCATTTTGTGGTGCAAATTAGCGAGTTGTCTAAACAAACATGAGTTAAACAAACATGAGTAACTGCACATTTCTAGCCCAAATGAGCTTAAATCTTACACATTTTTTAATTGTGGCTTATTCTAAAATAATTGCATTGGGAGCCCTCCAGATGCACATGATTTGTGTTGCTGCATTGTGTTTGAGTTTTTGCATCAGGAGCATTCCCAATGCAAATGCTTTCGGGGTTAAGGGTTTGAGTGTTTTGTTGGATTATGTTTGAGCTTCTTGCACCAAGAGCATTCCCAATGCAAGTGCTTTCAAGGTTTATGCTTGGTTTGTTGCAATTGCGTAGGGCAATCTGCACAAGGAGGTTTCCCATTAGTAGTCAATCTTGTTAGCCCAATCCATGTGTTGCATTTGTAAATCGTACATGTGCCTTTCTATTACGTTTACAATATTTTTAAGCATATGATGTTCTCATATTCGTATGTTATGTTTATAATGTTGTTATAAGTAGCAGGTTTATGTGTTGAGTTGTAGAGCAAATTGGGAGGTCTCCCGATCTATATGGTTCTAGTGTAGAGTTATCAAGAAATTAGATCTTCCATCTCTAAGATTCATTCATTCACTATATGAAGGTTTCTACATGTGGTAGATGGGTACATAACAGTTGAAGCATTTGGTGTCTAAAAACATTGATGAAAACGTAGGAAGTTTTCTTTACCAACAATGGTTACATATTTAGTAAAGGATCAAGTTGAGAAATGGGGTGTTGAGGTGATGGAGGACACCTCTCCAAACACCATGAAAATTAGATATGGGTATATGGTAAAAGGGAAAACGACCACACTGTCTTTTTTAGAGGTGGTCGACATCAAGAAGTATTATGATGACTGTGTCATCTTAAATATTTGCGATTCCTCCACCACTAGTGATGTCAATTATGTTTGGGCTAGTGATCCATGTTGCGAAACTAAACACAGAGGCTTTGTGCAGTGCATGCAAATAGGCCCAGAATGATCTTGTTGAAATGGATGTTAGGTTGTTGATTTGGGAGATGAGATTGAGTGCCAAAGCCATTTCCCACCATATTATTTGGAGCTCACTCATTGTTCATGTCATCATCTTTAACCCCTTAAGGACATAGAGGTAGACCTCACATCAAAGATGTCTTATAAAGTGTGACTTGGTCACAAGTCTAAATTCATCCATGAATTTCCCAGTAATGAATTGAATGCTCATGGTTTTCTTAAAAGTTCAAAAAACATTTCACGACTTCCCAAAAAAAGGTCGCTCACAATGTTCAAAAAATGTGAAATTTTACATGTAAGTGCATATATAAGATCTAGAAGCACACGTATGCAAAATATCGACCCTAGATTATGGGATATGTATTTACGTGATTTTTGTATCGATACAAAACACTTTCAATCATTCAAAAATTAACGTCCATATCAAAAAAAATCTATGAATTGCAAAGATTGGGTGGTTTGTTCATTTTCTTAGATGTGACTCGATTTGGGTTTGAACGATTTGGGTTCCAAATGGTTACATCCCACTCATAATTGATGGATCTTCTACCAAAGCATCACAAAAATCATGACATTAATTGGGTTTGAGGTTAAGGCTTAAGAGACAACGATGGCATACCTAACTATGACATAGGTAAGGCTCACTCCATCAATTTACACACAAACTTGTCTTCCATTCGTCTCGGAAACCCTAAATACATAGTCAGCTCTTGGACTGTTTAAGCTTTTGGCCCACTTTTGGAAGAGAAGCGATTTCAATTCCAAATATCAAAGCTCAAAATGCATTAAAAACCCAAGCTCCAAACTCAAAGTCCCCGATGAATATCTTATTATTGTGGACTGCAATAAAGTGGGAGAGAGGGAATTATTGTATACAAGTGTACCTCTCATTCATCCAACATAAATGTCATGAAATATTGTGCATTCTGGAGGTTGTTTTTTTATGTTGATTTGACACCGGAACCAGTGCTAAAGACTCCAAATTAGTTTACTCAAGGTCGTTTCAGATGAATTGGTCACAAACTTATAGGGGGTCGAGTTTTATGTTGAATGGATGAGAGGTACGCTAGTACACCATAATTTCCTCTCTCCCAAAAATTGATGTGGATCCTATGAGAGTCTCCCTAAAGAAAAGGGAAAGAAATGGAAAGAAAAATAAATGTTCATGTTCAATGCACCAATATGGATTTGAACCCGTTCCCCTTATATTGATCTTGGATCTCTAGGTTGCAGTATATGGGTTAGTTTTTTTTCTTATGGAAGGTGGTTTAGTTTCCTCTTTTTTAGTGTTAAGTTTGTATGGAATCAACTGGCATTTTGGTGCATGAATTTCATGAGGTTTTTCATGGTGTTTATATGGATGTGTAGGTTGGTAACCTGTGAGAGATTTAACAACCTCTCATCCAATCATCCTTTTTATGCATAGTTATATCAGGCAAAATTAAGCCCAATTTGTCACCTTAGGCCTTGTGTGATCACTGCTTTGGACCCGTGCCATCCTAGCTCGTTGCACTCGTGCATACAAATCAATATCTTGGGCCATCCTTGCATCATCCACTCAACATGCCACCATCAACGGCCGACTGCTTAGAATCTTTGGAATGATAGTTGCATAACCACCCGTATGTAGTCTATTGTGTAGTAGATGGTTGTAGAACTAAATTTACATACTGAATTTGTCTACAATAATTCTCATGTAAAGAACTTGACTAATGTGGATAAACACTACAGTTATTCATAAAGTCTCTAGGTCAAACTTTGGGCGACTTGGCTAAAAAGTGAGTTGGAAAGGTCATGTATAAGTTATCCAAGTGTTCTTAACCCATTAAACATAACAAACTGAAAGAGTGAGTTCAATCTATAATAAAATGACTTTCTAGTTTGTCATACTGGTATGGGTAGGCCAAGCTAGCAATACATGGGTTATGCTCTAGGGTGACATGTCTTCTAGGAAACGAAATGAATTATGATGTGTGAGTCCCTCATGTTACAAAACAATTGCCATATAAATGGGTTGATTTTGTAGCATAATGCAAGGGGAAGTGATTTAGAAAACACTAACTCTTGACATAGTAAAATTTGAAAGTACTTCCGTTTTGTAATGGTTAGTGAGGGGGCGGGCTTTATAAGGCCCATGCCACACCGGGGGCAGCATCACAAAACTTCCAAAGGCTATATTATTACTTTAAATAGTAAAATGTCACAATTGGATCATAATTCTATTTTAATCAATATTGTGACAACTACGTTGATTATCTCAGTTAATGTGTGTTACTATTCAAAGTTACACAATGCTATAACCATTTAATGAGAATGTAATATTTTACCAAGCAAAACCATTCATGTTCTGTAATGTCCGAACAACTTATCAAATTTTCGTTAGTAAAAATTGAACTCCTAAGAAAGACGTTATTGCACTGCATAACTCTAAATAGTAGCACGCACTAATTGGGATAATCAACGAACTTTTTCTTTTACCAACTTTAAAATTGTGCCCACATTACAACCTCACAAACAATGTTGCTCCATAGAATTGATAAACACATTACACGACAATTACATTGTACACCACTAGGTGTGATAGTTTGTACATTATATACAATGCCTTTGAAATTTTGTGATGAACAACAACAAGAGTGGAATGAGCTTGATGACTATGAAATATTATGTTTCATAAGGCATGCATGTTCATGTATTTTGATGACTATTCATGTATTTTTCTTGACCATACCCTTATATTTCATTGGTGTGTGGTTAGGTGAGTCAAAGAGCAAACATCGTAAAGACACATGCTTAAAAGAGATCGGACTATGTCTTCAATTTTCATTAACTACTCCACACTCAACAGTGAACACAATTGGGACAACCTATGTATTCAATTAATAATTCAACAAACATGCACTCTTGATAACCTAAACCAAATAAGGAGAAAGTTGATTTTTAATCTAGTCTTTGTTAATGTTCATCATAAGTTTATCAATATAACATAAATATGAAGAAATACATTTGATGTTCAATGTGAAGATGGAAAACAAGAAAAACTAACCAAATAACACCCACATACCTTAGCCCCGTGTTGTCAAAATTTGCCGACTTCTCTACCACACAACCAAGCGCACAAGCAACCAAGTTTTTGCGGGCAAGCTTATATAAAGTAGAGGGAAAATTTTAAGTATTATATTGTAGGGAATGACTCGGCGGTACGGAATACATTATTGCGTAATAACTCATGTGAGGACAAACTACATACGCTTGAATGTTGGATTACCAAGGAGTACCACTAGTTTGTCTAAATTAGTGTGGGTTACCATTTGGAGGTACGTGTCGCTATAACTTTTTACCCACAATATGGTTTTCTACCAGCTAAGTTATATCACATTCTTCGGTGTGCATCCTAACTACTTTTATTGTTTGGGTAAGAAATGATGCTCTTAGTAAAATGTTATAGCAATGCGTGACTCCCAATGATAACCCACACTAATTAGATAGAACAATGTAGTGCTTGGAAATCCTACGAACAAGGATGGCCACCGTGTAATAAGCTCCACATAAGTTACACTAAAAAGGATATTTAGTGTTTGATTATATAATATGTTGTTACCACCCTACCCTGCTCAACATCAATTTTCATTTGCTTGAGAATTAGTGTTAGACATAAATGTGTTGCTACCTTCCCTATTGCCACCTCCCTTCTTGTGAAGCATGGATTTCACTGGACTTGCGATTTTAGGGATGGCGCCCCACCTTCCTGCTCGTTGATCTCTCATATGCCGAAGTCGACGACATTTTTTTTCATATCCTTACTAACACTAAATTCAAACATGTAACTTCCACATATTACCATAGTTGATATTTAGTATTTGAGTTTACATTTAATGTTACTTACTTTCATAGGGTTATTGACATTTAGTGTATGCGTTCGTATTTAGTGTATCAAACACTAAATATCCTTTTTAGTGTAACTACAAATGAACCAATTGAGTTTGAAAAATAACCGGTTCGAGTTCAAGACTACAGGAAGATTACCTATCATTTTAAAAGAATTTAGAGAATATATCTCAAATTAATGAAGAAAAACCAAAAGATGTTAACCAGTTGGACTTGGAAACACTAGGACCTCAACTGAATATCAAGCCCAAAAATCTCCCCGGACATTGCTGATGGTGTAATAGTCACCAATTTGTTGAGCTAATCATCTTCCTTGATTGCTTTGCCATAAGTACTACCATTACTCTTGGTGTGCTTGTGTTGTTGGGTCCCGTGTCTAAATTTGATTTAGTCGCATTTAAATTCTAAAGGCTACATCATGACGTAAGAATGTTAGAATATCGAAATCACATTGACATTAATTTCAAGCAATAACATGACAATTACGTTACTTTATTATCATCATTTATTGTTGTGTCACACCATACTTTTGCAGCGTAAATATTTACATAAGATCAATACATTTATCCCATGAAAATCACATTCTATATCATTAAGTTTAATAACAACATTATCTACCGCCTTTTGGACCTTTGCGATGTGTATGTTGCTTCCATGTCAAGAATACATCTACACTAATTATCCCGATTAGTGTGTGTTACTATTCAAAGTTACATGACGCTATAACTATGTATTGAGAATGTAATATTTGACCAAGAAAAGTCATTTATGGTCTATAATGTTTGAACAACTTATTGCACTTTTGTTAGTAAAAATTGAACTCATGAGTAAGACGTTATTGCATTGCGTAACTCCAGTTAGTAACATACACTAATTGGGATAAATCCATGTAGTAAAAGGGGGAATAAAAAGGATATAGTTAATGACAAAAACTAAAGTATTTCTTGATCATATGGCCAGTGCAAGGTTGTGAGTACACCAATGTAAAGGAGAAGTATTTTCTAAAGAATATTGTTATCCAGTATGTGTGACATACCGTAGTACCATAGCAGGTTCGTCCTAAAATAATTCTAAAAATAAAAAAACGTAAAAATTAGAAAATTTTGAAGACAAAAAAACAAAAATAGAATAAATTAGTTTTTGAAATATTTTGCTATTTCTAAGCTATTTAGGGTCATTTTTACTTATTTTTTTGCTAAAAAACGAAAATTGAGAAATTCAGTTTTTGAGAGGCGAACCTTATTTTTTCAAAAAAATTAAATATTCGTTCACCAGGTGGCGAACCTGCTATGGTGTTACGGTAATCGCTTGCATTGTGTCTCAAGCAACTAAGTGTTGTTTAGATTAACCCGCTTGGTAGTCAATTTTTCTACTTGCTACGGACAACTCTCCACAAGTCTATTCAACTGCACCCGCAAGTGGCACATCCTCTCCCATAAGTTAATATCACATGGTTGAATGGACCAACAACCAATAAGAAATTGTATGTTTCTTTGTTTCAAGTGCCCCCATTTTTCAAAACCCCGTCTCAAAAGTAGTGCAATTTTTGCAACCTCCCACTTGGGACCCCTTATTGCACGGGCCTTAATATAAGATATGCAGGGCATTATGTGGCCACTATTCTCAATTGGACACCTATATTTGAGTGGTGCATGGGAAGGCTCGTAGTTATGAATGAACACCAACATCACAAGTGTTACAATGTGGTTGGAATTTGTGCTCAAAATATTTGAACCATCATAGTTGAATAGTTGACACGATCGGTGGCACCTATATGTACTTTTTAGTGGAATTGGATTATTCTTTCTAACATCTTATAGCTTCGCATCTTACCTTAGACTCCGGAATTTGAAATGAGAATCCACATGACCTTCAATTGGATCCCCAATCCGCTCCAATGGCCAAATTTATTTGTGGTGTTGGACATGCCCACAATATGGCCACATACATTATACTTAGTGAAAAACACTAAGCCATTTTGGTAACTTTTGGTTCTTTATTCATGGGGCATCCAACCAATCCGTCACTCTCACATTTTCTAACAATTGCATCTAAACTCCAGATATTGAAACTTGAAATAACAATTTTTGTGATATGCAAGTGCAAATGGATGAGACAACCCTTGACCCAATTCTACAACCAATCTATACGCATAGTTGGAAGTGCCCACCTTAGGGTGACATTCCTCATACACAATGGAGAACACATGGCACATAGATACCTAAGTGGTGTTTTATTGTCTTGCAACCAGCCAACAAATCACTTTGACATCTTATAACTTTTGCATATAAACTCATATATATAAATTTGAGAGATTTTTTTTGGTGATCCATGATTATCAACCAGATGCGGTGATCCCTGATCTACACTTTTGAACCATACAAGACAATTCCCAAAATGTCCCAACAACCCAAACTATATGTGGTGTTGGAAGTTCCCACAATAGAGTCACATACCTTATGTCTAATTCGGAAAACGCATGGCACATGGGTAAGTTCTTTTTCTTCCCATGGAATTCTTGTACACAAGCCTACCTCTCATCCATCCATGTTCAAAACTTGACCCCCATAGGTTTTTGGCTGTTTTATCTCAAACGTATGAGGCTGGACTAAGTCAGGGTCTTTGAATTTAATTATGGTGTCGAATCCACTAAGTAATTAAATTGCCCCCGAAGTACAAACTATTTCATGGGTTTTCATGTTGGATGAATGAGATATATGTTTATATGCAACAAATCCAAGTTGCCTTTCCCTAGCATCCAACCAACCCACCGCTCTCAAACCAAATTTTCACAATGACCCTTTATAGCATTTGCATCCTAAAGTTTTGAAATGACAAGTATATGTGTGATTTGCAATTGCTAACCAAATGAGTCCATCCCCGATCCGAATCAACAACCAAAATTATGAACGGAGTTGGAGATGCCCACAACATGGGCACATAAGCACCTTAAATACTTAGTGGAAAGCACGGGTCACATATGCACCTAGGTAACTTATTATTCTCCTTGCATCCTAGGCCATCTATCGCACAAGAGACATGAGTAAGTTATTCTCTTTCCATGCGGCCTCCAACCAAACCATCACTTAGAAACGGAGTCTTCACTTTGACCTCCTTATAACTTTTGCATGTATACTTTGACACCGGAATTTGAAATGGACAACTACATTATTTTGTCTAATTAGTGTGGGTTACCATTTGGAGTTATGGGATGCCATAACCTTTATATTGAGAGCGTCATTTGAACCTTATGGCGGGACACTGGTGTCCTGTAATACACCGGTTAAATCTTAAAAGCCCGTGTCGATGTAAAAAATGGTCAGTTGAAGGCGATCAAAGCGGCGTTGAGACTATCTCGACGTGTTGTACACGCTCTGATGTTCAAAGTTGGTTTTTATTTTCGATCACTTACAACCACAAAACCAATCATCAAGGAGGCTCCGATTTATTTGGGGCACCGGTGTCCCACCATAAGGTTCATTTTTCATCCAAATAATATAAGCAGCTAGTACGAACACTGAAGAATACAATATAACTTACTTGGTAAAAAACGACAATGTTGACAAAAAGGGTATATCAACATGTAACTCCAGATGATAACCCACACTAATTCAACCAAAAACAAACTATATGTGTGATCTGGAACTGCTAACCGAACGAGTCAATTCTTGATCCAATCCAACAACCAAAATTATATACCAGACACATGAGTAAGTTGTTCGCTTTCCATGTGGGGGCCTCCACCCAAACAATCATTTAGGAAAAGAGAATATGCACTTTGACCTCCTTACTACATATAACTTTTGCATCTAAAACTTTGATTCCGAAATTTGAAATGGACAACTCCATAGCTCGACGATGCGCGATCCGCAATAGCTCAACCGAACGAGAGTCAATCCCCGATCCGATCCAACGACCAAAATTATATGTGTCGAGGTGGAAACGCCCTCAATAGGGCCACACAAGGTGCCTAAATGCCTAGAGGAAAGCATGGGGCGCATCATAGGTACTCTACGTAGGGTAAACTTATTATTCTCGGCCTTCTCCAACGAAGCAAGCCCGTCACGCCCCGTCACGTCCCATTTCCTTTGGCTTTCCCCTTTTCCTTTCCCTGGCCCTCGGGAGTCGGGCTTGCTGTGCAACCTTCGCTTTCCTTGCTCGCCATGGCCAAACCTGCTCTTCCCTTCTTCCTCTTCTTCTCGTCCTCGCCCTCCTCCAATCTCTCCTACTACCTCTCTCTCCGCTTCTTCGTCTTCTCGTTCTCGCTCTGCTGCGTCGTCAAGCTCACATCTCTTTTTGGCTGCTTCAAGGCCGCACAAGGAACCTGAGTGTGGTCGGATCGCCGCTTCAGGTGGACGCATCCATCCTCACAGGATTCCTTCCACTGGAAGACCTAACCCCAGGGTCTCTCCTCCACGCTTAGGGGGAGGTTTGATGAGCCAGCGTCATGTAGGGCGTCTCAATGGCATCGTAGGATGTTGTAGTAGTTGTGGGAGGGAGACATCCCCTTTCTTCTCTTCATCTTCTTCTTCTCGCACCTTTCGCTCCGATTCTTCTCGTCGTTCGTCACGCTTGCATCTCTTGTCGGGTGCTGACTTGCTTCGAGGTTGCTGAAGGAACTCACTAACTGTTTTTGGATCGCAGCTAAGGTGGACATACCTCACAGATTCCTCGTGAAACCTAACCCCAGGGGAAGTTTGAGGTGTGGTAGGTTTGATGAGCCAGCGTCATGTAGGGAGGATGTTGTATGGCGTCGTAGGATGTTGGTGTAGTGGAGGTGAGGCATGATACGTCATGATGGCGGAGGACATTGCGTTGTTTTGTGTGCGAGGCGGAGAGGTAGGTAGTAGAGTGAGGAAAATTGGAGAACGAGACGCGGGCGCGGGCACGGGCACGGGTCTGGCGTTAGCTGGCCTCCAGCATCAGCAGCAGCAGCAGCAGCCTTCGAATCATCAGAAGCCACATCAACCAAATCATCATCGACCGGGTAGTGATGACAACACGGCAGTGAACAGCAGCGGCGCTCAGACCCACATCAACTGCAGCAGCAGTGTCCGCGGTGGAAGTTTGGGCAGAATGGATCCGCTCGACGAGTTTCCTGTGGGAATGAAGGTGCTGGTTGTGGACGATGACCCCGTCTGTCTCACCATCTTGGAACATTTACTACGCAAGTGTTCGTATCGAGGTTCGTCTTTCTTGTTTTCTTTCTTCTTCCCTCCGCTCAATTGTTTTGCTAACCAGCGGTCTGTAGCGGAGATGCATCAATTAGACTCTGTTGAGGTATGTGCGGGGGTTCTCTCCCTTTCCTTGTATCATTCTACACATGCTATCATTCTTGTGTTTCTTAGATGCAGATCCACTTCCGTTACGATTCCAATCACGTTATGATTTCTGAGAAGGGGGTCTAGCTCCTGCGTAATGTAATTCTTTGCTCTTTCATCCTTGATTCTCTTCCCCTAGTGAGATCCTCGTAGTGTAGTGTAGTGCCAATAGCTCTTTGAACCCTGTGATGGAAGTATCTCTCATTGCAAGCTTTGTCTCGCACCCGCATGAGCTGAGCAACTGCAAGAGAGGACATGTGAACTTCAAGGATGTGCAAATAGAGCAATGCAATAAGCTACTCTAATGAACTACCCATCACTCAATTCTTGAGACTCCGGTACTCTGGGTTGTAGGGGCTTCAGAGAAGCATTATTTTGAAGTGTTGAAATTGCCTTCCTGGGTTGTAGAAACCATGTAGATCGGAGCAGAGTTGTATCACGATATTGACAACCCACCGACAGAATTCAAGTGAATGCATGTGTACTACACATGAAGAGATATCCTTTCGCTCATTGTTTTTTTTCCCAGAAATAACTAACTTCGACATCAATGCTTATCCTCGAGTTGTGCAGACAAGCCTGAGTTACACACTTACCTATAGTTGTACAGTGTCGGTTCTCTGGAGGTCCTTTAGATAGACCGATGTATTCTGGCCAATTAAGGTTGGAGATTGTAATTAGTTCTTGAGTGAAGAATTTCTTATGATATCGTGTCAGAAATCTACCAAAAGAGATAAAATCGGTTCTGCGATGAGATCAAAACTGTTCATAGTGACAGGAAATTTTAACAGTGATTGTGGGTGGCAGTTACCACATGTGGGAGAGCAGCAGATGCACTGTCATTACTCAGGGAGGATATAAGTAAGTTTGACCTTGTAATTAGCGACGTCTACATGCCAGACATGGATGGATTCAAGCTCCTCGAGCTTGTTGGTTTGGAGATGGACCTTCCTGTAATTAGTAAGTGTTTGTGTTTCACCTTTTTGTGTGTTGCAAACTTGCATCACATAAGACTTTTAATTATTTAAGACTTATAAATTGGATGATTCTGTTTCTTTGGTTGTGGATGTAAGATATACTACTATTTTGTAAATTCTGGAGGTGGTTCGTAATGGTGACTGCTTCATATGCATTTAAGCTGTATTTACAAAGAGAATTGTCACACTTCCTTATTTATTTTGTTACCTGATTGTCTGTAATTTTGATTTGGGTACTCTTCTTAACTGCTCGCAGTGATGTCTGGAAATGGGGAAACGAGTGCTGTCATGAAAGGAATCACACATGGAGCATGCGACTACCTACTGAAACCTGTGAGAATAGAGGAGTTAAGAAATATCTGGCAACATGTTGTAAGGAAGAAACGACAGGAAATAAAAGATATAGGGCACTCAAAGAGCCTCGATGAAGGTACTGAGAGGCAGAAGCGAGGTGGAGTAGAGGATACTGACTATACATCTTCAGCTACAGATACCGATGGTAGATGTACGAAGAGGAGGAAGGAGTCCAAAGACGAGGAGGAGGATAATGAACAGGAGAATGACGATCCTTCTACAATGAAGAAACCCCGAGTTGTTTGGTCTGTTGAACTACATCAGCAGTTCGTCAGTGCTGTGAATCAACTTGGAATTGACAGTAAGATAGTTTTTACTCCTGACAAACTGTATTGACACTATTCAACTCTTTCTGGGTTTGTGAAGCTTGTTCATGTCTGGATAAGGTAGATCATTACTGTTGTGGGCTCACAGTTTTTTCTGTCATGCTCAATAGTTACAGGATAGTTCATTCCACTTCTGGTTGTCTAGTTGTATCAATAAGGAGTGTAATGTTGCTTGTGCCAATGATTTGCTCTTCCTACTCTTGAGTTGGATGTTCACATTCTGTAGCACTGTGGACGAAGCCTCACTGTCACATCTGCTATACTTGATTGTCCGGGTGCACAGCCTTCATGTGAAGGCACTAATTGTTGTCCTCTTACTGGCTATTTTGGTAGTGTGTTCTCAGTGTGGGAGCTACCAGCCAATACTGACACGTGATTGGTGCGGTGCAGAAGCTGTACCAAAGAGGATCCTAGAATTAATGGGTGTGCATGGATTAACACGGGAAAATGTTGCTAGCCACTTACAGGTATAAATGTTGCTCCATCTTCATACTGCCAATCTTGCTCTATATACGTCTGTGGCATCAATTACAAGAGATTAGACTTGTGACAAAACATCTGGTTGTTTTTGTAGATCCTTGGTCTCCTTGTAAGTCTTCTTGATTACATGTTTTTGTTGTCGTGGAGTAGCTTGATAGATCCCAGCTGGCTAGTACTGCTTAGACCCATTGGTCCGAAAAGTCTGTTTCTCTTGATTTCTTTCTATCACAGTTGACGTTCTAAATTCCTGACTCACAGCCTCTGTTTGTCACATTTATTTGATGGCTGTGCAGAAATATCGGTTATATTTGAAAAGGATTAGTGGGGTTGCGACTCAACAGAACAACATGAATGTGCACTTCGGAGGGTCAGACTCTTTCTTAATGTCACCTGAGGGCATGGGTTTAAATTTAGCAAGTGGGCAGCTGACACCCCAAGCTTTGGCCCAATTAAACTTTTTGGGCAGAATGAACTCATCCAATGGGATTGGTCTTTCCAATGGCCTGGATCCAATGTTAGGTCAGTTCTTATTACAGGACTTGCCTGGGCCACATATCAATGGTATGATGAAGTCTAGTTCAAGTTTACTGCCTTCTCTACCTACTGGGCTTCACCTAGACCAGCTTCCTGATACTGCTCACCATTTACCTCTAATTAATGAATTGGATAACATTCCGAGCAACTCCAAGGCTTTTCCTCAAATGAATGGAAACTGTGATTTAGGGGTTGGATCCTTTGGGGGAACTAGTGGGAATCTTTCAAATCCTAGCGGTGATGCCCTAGTCATGCACATCCTTCATTCGAGGGCTCCTCAGCAAGGTGGTGGATCACCTGCAAACCTCTCACAACCCAGGGGTGGTCTAGGCCCTCTTCATCTTCTTGCAAACGACATCAACTTTGGACCTGTGAGTCCATCACCTACAATATTAGGAAATATAGGGCCTGGTATTGGCCTTCCAGCCATAAATGGCTCTGCTGGTAGGGATTCATCACCCTCAATTGGCGCAGGCACCTCCCTTTCAAGTGCCCTGGGGGCATCTGTTCATCATGCCCCACTTGCTGACGAGCAACCACTTCTTGGGAATTCTGCCGCTGGTACGTTCAGCATGGCTGTGTCTGTGCAATCTCCAAAAATTGGGGGTGGGCCAGGCCATTCTCTAGTGCATGAAGTATTAAACCAACAGCAATCAATGTGGGCCTACAACCCTCCAAATCATCTAAGTCAAGTGCAGCACAGATTTTCTCAGGGCACTTCACCAGCATGGTTGGGTTATACAGAAAACATGGTTGGAGATATAGGACCAGCTTTAAGTTCGGGTATAAGTCCACAGTTTTCAACCCAAGTTCAGAATTATGGAGGTGGACTGCTGGATTCTGAACTCTCTGGCAAGTTTACCCCTGGGTGGCGGAATGAAGGAAACCCTAAGGTCCCACACCTTTGATGGATTATCTCATTCATTATTAGATCAAGTGGACAGAAGGTTCAAGTTGGGGTTGCAGACAAATATCGGATCATATCCAAGTTGGCTGATGAAATACTATCATGCTCGGGCCCTGGTTACCCGATGTCAGGTACTGAGGGTGCATTATCATTTATAAGTTCATTATACTGCTCCTTCAAATTGTGGTAGAATCTAAATTTAGCTCCAAGTCTGGTATCGAATCCACATCCTAAGCAGTTTCCTATAGTTTAGATATTCACGCTCAAAATTGAATAGTGTCCTGAATGTGAGCTGAATGTTCACAAACCATTAAATTATCAATCTCATTGTACATTTAATCCTTAATTTGATTTCTTATGTTGCCTTAGAATTTGTGTATCCATTTTTAGTAGGAGATTGGATTGTCCTGGTCCTCTTTGAGTATCTTATGAAACACAGTTGTGGATTCAGATTGAGCTCCATCACCTGGTTCATATCAATTTGACCTGGTAGAGTCATGGAATCGCATAGTCTGACTGAGCTTTATAGCACATTGTAATTGGCAAATAATCTATGTTTGTGCAGGTATGCATCTGCAAGTTTAAGGGAGCAAAACTAACAGAATTCTTTCACTAAAGGTCAACGTGAAGAACCAGAACACCCAGTGGCCTTGCTTCATCATAACTGCAAAAGCAAGGTACACATTTAGCTACCTGCCCTGGAAATATGTCAGTTTCACAGCACACATGAGGTTTGCAGGTTTTTACAATTCGTTATATAGAGTTGAAATTCTTCATTTATGACTATTTACTGTGACCGTCCTATTTGTGAATCCTCTATATTTGCCAGTAGATTCCTAAATGAATTCCAAATACCGGAGCTGTTGACACCGGTGATGCATCCAACCTTGAAACTTGAGCTTTGGCCATTGTGGGTCTCTGTGCAGCTCGTGCAAGTTACTATATGTTCAGATCTAACGAGAGGATTGATCTCTAACCATGGTGACTCTTTAAATAAGTTGCACCAAACCAAGGTGTGTACAAACCAGTGGTATTTCTTTTTCAGACATTCTGCATTGTGAGAAAGGCATTGTTTATTCTAATTTTAATTTAATACTTCCAAGTTCAAGCATCCCCAGGGTACCTGTAGTTAATGCTTGCACTGCAACTCAAACATTTGATGCAACTAAAGTGCTTAAAGACAGTGTGTGACTGAGTATTTTACAATGTTTTGCAATATACCAAGAAGTGAAGCTCTATGTTGTGCATAGTGATACTGGATCACTGCTTGTGAACTGAGTGTTCCTGCACCTTCCTGCTCACACAAGGGGACTTCAAGCTTTTTGGTTGGAGAGTGTCAGTTACAGTTCAAACCAAAAGCAGGACTTTACAAGGCAGGTCTTGAGCTGGCTTCCATGTCTTTTCTACAGTTCCATCTTCTTCCACTTCAATTCCATTCATTTTTCTTGCTTCTCATGTGTTCAGGATTTCAGGACAGGTTTTTAAATAACTGAGTCGGCTGTTGTTTGTGTAGGCTTGTACATTGTGGGACAACAAGGCTTACAACAAGGCTAAATCCGGCACAAGATTTACCACCTCATAGTGTGTACTTCCTTTTCCGGATTGCCAGGATGGGGTCTCAGAGTGGTCGTTCTGGGTTCTGGTCGTCATACTGTCTTGGATGCTCTGTTTCCTTGTTCCACGGCAGATATGCTCTAGTTAATGACAATAATCAATTTATTGCTCAGTTTCATAATTCCATTCATTGAGTGTTTACTCCTTTCGTCTTCAATTTCTTGCTGTTTTGTGTCCGATGGTTGTTGTGCACAGCTTGCAAAAACCAATTATATACAGTTGATCTATAACTCCAAACTGGGTTCTCAAGATGCTAAGTAGTTGCACATATATCTGATGCTTTGGCGAGGTTTGATCCTTGTGAACTGATTCCTGGGTCGATTATGTTGTTGGATGTGCATTTCAAAGTGAATTAGGAAGCCATGTGGATCAAACCTATATTTCTTATTCAATTTCTAGGTTGGAATATTTCAAAGTCCATTGTGGTCGTGATTACCTCTAGTAAACTAATTTAAGGTCTTTGAAGCTAATTCCGGTGTCACATCAACTAAATAGAGTAACCGCCGGGTTGCATTTTATATATGGGCTTTTATGTTTAAGGTGTATGCTCGTATATGATAATTCCCTCTTTCCCTAGGCATGCATTTGGATTTGAAAATGATTGTCTCACCAGTTGAGATGATGCAAATGAAGATGGGACCAGTACTACATTAAGATTGTGCCAAAAAGGTTAATTCCCTAGAGTAATGTAGTGCAATGTCCTTAGTCAGATGGAGGCTAATATCAACTTCATGGTTCAATTGGAAGAAAAACTTGAGACTACCTTGTATTTCCTTCTGAAATAGGGGAGACCTAAGGTATGTGGGTGTTATTTGGTTCGTTTTTCATGTTCTTGTTTCATTAACTTTTGCGACTTAGATTTACATAATAAAATTCATGTTGCAAGGGCACATCTATGATGAAACACTTGCAATTGAAAATCGGACCTCCCTTTGTATAGTTATGGTTATCAGAAGTGCATGTTTGTTGTTTATAAGTCTTCCCAATTGTGTTCACTATTGAGTTTAGAGTAGTTATTAATATGTGAAGACATGGTCCAATCTCTTTTAAACATGTGTATTTATTGTGTTTGCTCTTTGATCCTCACCAAGCCACATACCAATCAAATTTAGGGGTCCGATTAAGAAAACAAGCCACTTAAGACCCACCTACCTTATCTCTAATGGAGTTGTAGAGGGGACACTCCAACACAAAGTGAGCCTCAATTTCAATTACATTTTCAAAACAAAATTGGATTAATCTTTTATCCCTAGAGATAGGGATGGTTGACCACTGGCCAAGTTCAATGGTAAGTGTATGATTTGAAGTGCAGTCAGGAACATTGATTTTTTGTTGGGGTGGAGTCAATGGTTGCTTCAAATATGAATCCCCGTTGATCTTGTCCAAATATGTCTCAAATTTATCATTGTAGCTCAAATAGTGTGCGAGAAAGGATATCCTTGTTTGACACCAATATTGGACATTAGGTCACCATATGTCTCATCATTATTTAGTACTTTTGCATGAATTGTTGTATGCATGACTTTCACAACTTGTCTTAAAACTTAAGTGGTACACTTTGAGCATTGGAGGCATTCCCAAATTTGTTGGCCTTGTTCCATTTGAGGTTATAAGTTTGGGCCATTGGGAGACCCATCTATATTTAGATATTTAACAGTAGAACCAATAAGACTTAGAGATGTTGAGGAGTATGAAATCTAGGGATAAGGCTAGGAAAATTGAGGTATGCACTTGTTAGGTCAAGATGTGCTCATCCCTTGGACAATCATGACCATTGAAACTAAATCGAAAGGTATATTGTTCTCCCTCTTTAGTATGACACGATTGGGAAACACAAAAAGGTTGTATTATCGAGGTGTCATCTTCTTGTTAATATGACAAATGGCGTAAAATTGTCGCACTATCGAGGGAATACAATATGAGCTTAAAAATATATACAACGAGTTTAAGCAATATAGATTGTATGAAATAATAACTTATAACTCCAAACAAATACAAATATTCTCAAGAACTCTTGAAATAGGAGTTCAAAGATCTCTAGTGTTGCCTACCCAAGTTAGCAATTGTCATGCTATCTAAATTCCTTACTAGCTTTTGAAAACTAATAATTTCATTAACACCAACATGTAAAGAGTTGTCTAATAAGAAATTAGACAACAATGATGCATGACATTTAGCATCACTAAGCTTTACTGTAGGTGGAGCAACATCATCCACATCTATTGAATGTAGATCAACATTAAGATCAAAGCCTTGTGTATAATTGATTCCCAAAGCAACATCCACCAACTCATCATACTCAATTCTAGCTCAATAATCTCTTCCCCTTCCATTTGAATGTAAATCTCAATTGACATCTCAACATCACCCAATCGCAAATTTGAAATTAGAGCACCAAATTCATCTGATTCTTCTTGCATTCTATTCTTCTCCCTTTCATCAACTAGGGAAAAATCAACATTCCATGTTGTAGGTAATATACGCGCCATCCTCCAACAATTTTTGACTATTTGTGCATCCAACTCACTCCATCCTTCATAACTCCACATGATAGCTTGTATGATGTTGGGCACCACTTTCCTTAAGTCCTTCAATGTAGCATCATCATACTGTGATAAAACCCATTGCAAAAGTTTCTTGTACTAAAATTTGAAAGTTGCTATTATACCTTGATCCAAAGGTTGAACTACGCTTGTAACATTGGGAGGAAGGAATACCAAAGTCATGTTGCTCAATTCCAAGGTTGAAAAACCACGAGACTTACCAACTTTCGCAGAGCTAACAACATGTGAAGATGCATTATCCAAAATCACCTTTTGATTTTGGCCTTTGAATTGATTGTTGAGCTGCAAAATCCAAGCTTCATATATATCCCCCTTCATCCAAGTTGCTTTATTTTAGTGCCACTGAACATACTCATGAGGTTGCCACCTTCCAAAACATCGTGGTTGCTTAGATGTATAAATCACGAGCAACTTCAACTTATCAATCCCAGTTGAATTAACAAGAGCAAGTGTTACACGCTCCTTCTATAACTTCCGACCCTTCACCTTCCCTTGTGCTAATGTTTTATTAGGATGTGCTCTAAAATACAATCCAATTTCATCCATATTGTAAACATCTTCAGGCTCATAATTTGACAAAAGAATAGGAAGGAGGCCATTCTAACCCTAACCAAGTCCATTCTACACTAGTATCCCTAATTATCATTACGTTCCCAATGATATGTGAAGTTCCCAAGTAGTTCCCAAGTTAAAATGGATGACATTGTATTTTAGATGTACATAACATAGATGAAAGGAATTTTAGCATTAATTACCTCTTTAATATGACAAAAAGGAGATTCTAATTTAGAAACTCGAGTGTCGTAGTGGTATAAAAGAGGGAGTTTTGAACTAAAAAGATTGGTCATACAAAAATGTGTCGTAATATTGAGGGTGCCGTATAAACAAGTGTTGTACTAACGAGGTTAGACTTTATTGTGAATTGAAGGTTATGATTGGAATATTTGTGATTATACTTTTAACTAAAAACACATAGTTATATACTATAACTTATTTGAACACAATATTTATAAGGGCAAGGGAAGACCCAAACAATACATAAGATAAGAATAGGGTAAGATAAGAACATTACAAGAAAAGAAACACTACTAGGACTCAACATTATCTTAGGACAAACTTCCCATTTGACATGGGAGGTCATTAGGACATGACCCCATTGAAAAGTGCCAAGTCCAATCTATAAATATCATAGATTGTAATCGACTCTTGTCAGTGGGATCATGTCTTGACGATTGTTTGTCTCAAATGGAAAGTATGTTTTAGGACCAAGTAATTTCCATGTAGTCAAGGAAGATAGATTTTAGATGGTAATTTTAGAATATAAAAATGTCAATTGGCATCTCTACTGTGAAATTACATTTCACTAGATATATGGAGGATATTGTTCAGGGGTTCTGGTAATATTAGAAGTCAACATGAAATAAGTAGAGATAAAAATGATATGACTGTCCCTTGCCAAAAGATCAGTCTGAGTGAAGATTCACAGTACCTAATGCATTGTAGATTCTTAGCTCACACTGATCCAACCTCATAAGCCAAACTTATATTCCTCTCAATCAACTTCAAAATAAACTGTCCACAAATTGGGTAACTCCAGCATCTTCTACCCGACGTGTGGGGGATTAAATGTTAGAAAATTAATTCTTGCCTGAAAGTCTCACATGCCATCATGTGATTGGTTGGAACCTCTTTAACGGTGACATGGAAAACAACTTTAGGCAAAGTTGTGACCAATCGGACTTGACGGCACGGAATTATTTGAAATCCAAACCAAATGTGCATCCAATGTTCGGTTACGTTGAAATGACATTCGGTGCGTGCACTGTAGAGAAGACACCATGAAGCAAAATTTGTGTATTGTATTCGCAAGCAAGTGATTTCTATTCGATTCCAATGTGGAAGAATGAATGACATTGTGTGTACAAATGAATTGCAACCTACCGAGGGACGCTAATTTGCAATCCTCACTGACTAGGTTGGTATCTAATCAAGAGTAAGTGAAGTTCTGCCAATCAGCCTGCACTTCCAGTTTCATGCGAAGGCCATAGCCATCTACTGGGTGCAAACAACAAGGCTCCAAACTTCCCGTGGCACCAATTAAGACAATTATGGCTCTTATATACTGTATGTTGCAGACTCTGTCCCTGCTATGAAGCTTGATCTGATCAGGTCCTGGGTGTGATCGGCCACTAAATTTTCCTACACAAGGCTCCAGAAATCTTGATTATAAGCCTCTCCAGATGGATGTCTTGAAGTCCTCATGTACATGTCGGCTTGAGGGGATTGAGTGTTGGCATGGGTTCTTCCTTGCTTGCCCATGGATGTTAAGTGCAGATGCCACCGGCAAATTTGGTTCTCTCTGGGTTCATCGCGGAAACCATTGATATCCTCTTCTACAATATTCGACTGCGGATGATGAATGCAAAAGAATATTCATCAACTTATGATGAAATTCTAGCACGGTTGCGCAGGGAACGGGCCGGGCGCCCCAGTCCAGCCCTGGACGCATTCGAGGAGGGGAGCCACCAATTTGCCCTCGGCAATGGCATCGAACACCTTCTCGATGTCTTGGCCGGGGGAAACCGTTGTCAAGCCGGAGAGCAGCCGAGTTCCGAGAGACCTGACGAATCCGTAGAGGGGGTACGACCTGCAATCGCGAATCCTGTTGGGCACAGACGAGCGGCCCTCTTTGTCGTAGGCTTCTCGCACCGCAGGCACAACGGTGTCCAAACGCTCCTTCAACTGGGCTTCGAACACGGGAATAGCTTCGAAGATTGCTCGAGAGGTCTTGACCTCGGAGGTGTTGAGGGCGCGATCCACCAACACTTGGCGCAAGTTTTGCATCAAGGGGTACGTGTGGCTGGTGGCGTCGTCAATGTAGGTGAACACCGGTTGGCGTTCCACCACCAACATGAGGTCCTTCTCGCAAAATCGGGAGGGGAGGAGGACGCCGTCGGCGCCGACGAACAATGTCTTCCTGGCCACTTGAGCCACCGCCTGCTTCACTGCGCTTTGCATGGTCTCCTCCACGTGGCGCAGGTCCACCGCTTGGCACAAGCCCACGAGGAAGGTGGAGCTCATGAGCTTGAGGATCTCCACGGCCTCCTCGGTCTTCCTGGCGGACACCAAGCCCAAGGAGTTCACGTCTTGGTTGTGTTGCTCCGCGCTTTGCACGTGCGTGGTCACGGGGTTGGCCAAGTAGTTCAACTCCGAGAGGTAGGAAGCCATGGCGATCTCCGCGCCCTTCATGCCGTAGTCGAGGCTGGGGTCGGGTCCTCCGCTGAGGTTGGAAGGCAACCCGTTGTTGTAGTAGTCGTTCACGAGCTCGGAGAACTGCGCGAACATGAGCTTGCCGATGGCGGCCACCGCCAGGCGCAAGTTGTCCATGGACACGCCGATGGGCGTGCCTTGGAAGTTGCCCCCGTGAAGAGCCCGGTCGCCCGCGGCGTCGATGATGGGGTTGTCGTTCACGGAGTTGATCTCCCTCTCGATGGCGTGCGTCGCATTGCGGATGGCCTCCACCTGAGGTCCCAGCCATTGGGGCGAAGTTCGCAGGGCGTACCTGTCCTGCTTGGGCTTCTTCAAAGGGTCCGTCTCGTTCAATTTGGCGGCGGCCTTCATGAACTCGCTGCCGGCCAACACCCACTCCATGACGGCCGCGGCCTCCATTTGCCCCGGGTGGTGCTTCAGTTTGTGGGTGAGAGGGTCGGCGAATTCGGGCTTGCCTTGCATGACTTCGCAGAACAGTGCGGACAACACCTCCGCCAACAACACCAGGACATTGGCGTCGAAGCACACGGTGGAGGCCAATGCGGAACCCACGGCGGTCCCGTTCACGAGTGCCAACCCCTCTTTGGGCTGCAGCTCAAACGGTCGGGCGACTCCCGCGATCCTCAGTGCTTCCTCGGCCGAGACCTCGCGCCCGTCCTCGGTGACGGCTCTGGAATTGGGTCTGGCGGTCAAGAGGCCGGCGATGTAGGACAAGGGGACGAGGTCGCCGGAAGCCGTGACGGTTCCGCGCAACGGCAGTTTGGGAGTGACGCGCGCGTTGAGCAGCTTCCCCATGGCTTCCAGAATCTCCCACCTGATGCCGGAGTACCCTTGCATCAACGTGTTGGTTCGCACGAGCATGGCGGCTCTGGCGGTGGGGGCGGGCAAAGAGTTGCCCTTGGATCCCACGACCCCCGCGTTCAAGAACCTGATGAGCTCTCTCTGAAGCTCCACTCCCTGCTGGGTGCGCCGGTGCGACGTGGCTCCGAAGCCCGTGGTGACGCCGTAGATGTCGCCTCCGTTCATGATCTTCTCCAACACCCATCTGGAGCTCTCGTCCACTCGGGCTTTGGCGTTCTCCGCGTCCAGCGCCACGCTCACTTCCGGCCTGCGAGCCACGGCCGCGACTTGGCCCACCGTGAGGTTCACGCCCTCGATGGCCACCACGGTGGATTGGGAGTACGTCGCGACCATCTGCTTCACCTCCTCCAGATGGCTGCCTCTCATGGCGGCGGCCGCGCGAGCCCAATTCAGAGGGTCTGATCCTGCGGTGGACTTTGCTGCGCTGTCGATGCAGCAGTAATCGGGGGCCTGAGATTTGCGCTGCGCAGAAGACGCCTTCACCTCCTGGTGCTGGCAGCTGCTCACGTCGGGGTGGTCGGCCCTCATTGCTACTGCAGCCGTCTGCAAACCCATGATCGAGTATTTCCCTTGTGCCGATCAATCCAAGCAGCTGCAAAATACTGAAACTGACAGTGGCAGTGCAGCCGATGGAATTTGACGACCCAGCGACTCAGTACACAATTTGGTTGCCTGCACAGAATACCCACAGGTGGTGTCGTGTTCCAGAGTTGTCTCTGGCTGGCTGGTTTGTCGATCAGTCGAGTGCATGCGGAATCGAATTCTTGTATGTGCAGCGAAACGGAGAAATGATTCTTACCAGAATCCCTGCGATACCGAAGTTGCTCCTATCCGTGCAGCGAGTTTGCTCAAACTGATTGATGATCGAGATCTGAGATACGATTCTTATCTAACGAGCGGTGTGTTGGGTCAGCTGCCTGGCGAAGGTGGCCGATTGAGTGACTACAGCTGACGATGATTCCACCAAGACCAGTACGCGAACTTATATGGCGCATCGAATGAGAGAGATCGAGAGAGGATTGTACGTCGGCATGAAGAATTGGATCACTGCGCGAGTGTCAGAGCCGCGTTCATGGCTGGTGCTTGACCTCGTGAGACAACGAGGGGAGGACTGAGCGCAGCCGCCGTGCCTAGTGTAACTATGAAGAAAATCCTTTGTCAGCTTGTGGAGGTCAGGTCTGTGGAGGCCCACCATCGTCGGTTGGACGAGATCCGGCGGTGGGGTTTGACCTACGAACGCCATGCAAGTCTGGTCCTTCAAATGCATCGAAGTTTGACTAATTGGCGCTGTAGCTGGGGACGTCTGAAACTATGTCCGGGGAGAACCGGCGGCTAGCTACAGATGAACCGGTTGAGTTTGAGAAATAACCGGTGGAGGTTCAAGTCTTCGGGAAATCTACCTGTCATTTTAGAGGAATCTATGGAATATACCTCAAATTAGTAAAGAGGAACCGAAAGATCACAACAGGTAACCGGTTGGACTTGGAAACACTAGGATCTTGACCGATTATGCCAAAAAGCTCTCCAGACACGACGCTGGTCCGAAACAGTTGAGTTTCACTACAGTTGGATTTTTGAAGCCTTGGATTTGCATAACTTCCACGTGCTTGTAATCAATAAGTTCATAGTTTACAAGTTGATTTTAGGTGTTGGACATTCATTGCAATTGTTAGATTCTTTTTGGGTGCTCATTTCTGGCCTCCGCGGTGGCTTCCCAAGCAAAATTGCACACAGGGTAAGTGGGTCTTAAATGGACACTTTTCGCTCTGCATCCACTTCTTGTAGGATATGAAACATGCAACTTTGCTAGTGGAAGATGATTAACAAATCCAAATCGTGCATGTAGTCGTTCTTCTCATAATTTTTGCAGCTCATAAGAATATCTTGTTTGTTTTTAAAGTGAAAATTTTGCTTATTCAATAAATGATCATATAAGTCCCTCCATGAATTATGTGGAATTCCAACATGTTGATCATTTCATTTGGCGGGGTTTGACCTAGTAGACAATAGAGTTATCCTTTAACTCAACCGGAGTTTTAGTAGGGAGTTGGTTGTTTGGCATGCATGACTTTCCATGTTCGGTAAGTTTTGGGTCCATGCTTGGAATCAATGTGGAGGTTTGAACGAAGGACATTCCATATTAGTTCATTGGATACCAAACTCATTTTGGCAAGACATGCCAAAATGAGTTTGGTATCCAATGAACTAATATGGAATGTCCTTCGTTCAAACCTCCACATTGATTCCAAGCATGGACCCAAAACTTACCGAACATGGAAAGTCATGCATGCCAAACAACCAACTCCCTACTAAAACTCCGGTTGAGTTAAAGGATAACTCTATTGTCTAGAATGGTTAACATGTTGAATATCCACTTGAATGAGTGGGACCCTGGGCTTGAAAAAAGAAATTATCTTCAAGAAACTTTTTACAAAAATAAAGTCCAAGAGGTTGGTGTTTTCTGTTTGAATTTAACCTTGTTGGTCTCTCGATTTATTTTATATGTGATTTAATTATGTTTAATAAGGCCAGGAGTTTAGACTAGGACATCTACAGTTCTACTTGGTCATATTGAACATTGAAAAGATTTCTATTTGTTGAAAATTTATTTGGTCACTTTGTATTCAAATATTTTATTTCTATTAAGACCTTCACTAGGGCTATGAATTTTTAGTCAATTGAGTGGAATATTTGGATTATAACCTAGGCCAACAATTGTAATGATCATAGAAATCATATTTTGAAGATGTTAAGTTGCACAGTACTAGCCGCTTGATCTAGTGAAACCTTCGGCTTTTGCTTATTCCCAAACCCAACAAATTCGAGTTAAGGACCAAGGTTAATGAAAACCTCAAAAATATTTTGAGAACTTCATATCTAATAACTTTCATTCAACATGGTATTCGTGGAAATGTCACATGGCACTCAAAAATGCCACAAATGCCATTTTCTCGAATACAAGGAAGGCCGGCTTGTATTGGTCTTTGGAGATGGTTTTTGCCAACTACATCTGGATGTATTTACAAAATGCTAGTAGCATGTGCAAGTGATAATGAGGGAATAAATATTTTTATATCATGATTGTTATGTACTTCATTGTTACTTCAAACACTTTTGATAGCAATCAAAACATGACATTCATGGTATAAAAAGACTTCTTCTTTACTCTACGAAGTTGTGCCATAGGTACCCATACAAAATTAGTTTCAAAATGCAAAACATTTCAAAGTTGAAGTGCACTTCACAAAACTAGAAATTAAGTTGGCCTTGAAAAAAAAAAGTTGTCCCATGTGAATGTCATGTTTTCACGAATACTATAAATTTCATTCGCTTGATTTGGGAATTTCATCAAGCAAGTGGGAGATGAGTGAAATTCCACTGGGTCAAGTATCAAGATTGATTGGAGTCTAGACCGAGTTGAATTAAATGTGTTTTTGTTCCAACATGTTATTCCATTGATGATTTTAGCATTTCTATTATTCATAATTTCAAGGCGATGCTTTACATGCCTTACAAATTCATATACACAATGAAAATGTTAGATTTAGTGTATGAGACTTATGAAGGGGTGCTCCATGTTCTCAACTACTTTCCCATGTTCCCATGATTGTTCCTTGTAATGTTCCCTATATTGATAACCCACTTCTCATTTCTCCCATGTCTTCTCCCTTCCACTACGAGGCAAGCCGCACTAATTCTATAGAATATTAAAATTTTGTAAATTTTAAATCTTAAATTCCAATTTCATTGACAAATAAAATTATAAAATTTGCAATTCTTCATTTAAAATATATAATAGACAATCAATTCACAAATGATAGTTATTAAGATCCAACACAAGGGTTGTCAAATTGAATAGGGTGGGTGACTTTGCTATTGAGTGTCTCGTCCAATTTAACAGGAGAGGACGATACAAGTTGTGATTTTCTATACAATTTAGTCGACTATACATGCCAATTTAAAAATTCAAGGTAATTTTTCTTTAATAAATTTAAGGAAAAATAAATATTTTTTCTTGTTTTTCTTTTGTGTTGGCAGGTTGAAGTCTTGGAGATTCACCAGTGGAACTGACATGGAGTAATTTGATTGGATGATGTGACTAGTTGACCAACCTAATCTTGTCAAATCAACTAGTGGAATTTTTTTCTTCACATTAGTTATCAATTTATTTTTATTTTTATTTTCTTACCTTTTTTTGTTCAAGCTAACTGACAAGTTGCCAATTGCTTGGTCAGTCAACTTGCTATCGTGGAGCAATTTGATTAATCAATTGTTGCCTTGTAGGGGAGTTTTTAAAAATCCCGGTCAAATTGACAAGATGATGACGACCATGATCAAAAAATGGGGGATAATCCTGTGAAAGTTTGAAACCATGATTATAAGTATATTTAAATTTCTGCATGAATTTTGGACAATTCCAACTGTCAATATGACGTACACTAGGTCGCAAAACTACACAAATATGGTGGTTGGCAAACATGGGATACAACCAAATAAAGTTGTGCTTGTTATGTTGTTGCTTTTGTTGTTGTCGTTTGATGTTTTTGTCCTCACAAGTGCACATCCCTTGCAATTTCTAGACAAGTGGCTTGTCCAAATATCCTTAAATGCCAATTTTGGGGTTGCACTTGTTATTGAGATTAAAATGAATGTATATGTGTAATTTGAATTTAATACTCCTATATTTAAAGCATCTTGGAACAAAACAAACAACATACATACATACATATGTAGAGGTTACACATTGCCTCAAGTATGCCTATTTGTCCAATTATTTAAAGTAAGATATATGCCTTGCATACACACACACGCACACACACACACATTAGAAATAGGGTGCACAAGATCATAAAACTCATGTCTCTACACAAGATGAATATAGCCCTAATTTAAGTTAACATTTCCTGGGTTCTACATTGTAGCTCTCCTACACATTCAAACCTTACTTAAAAAGTGTACGATGTATGGGAGATGTCCAAATATATGCCTTTTGTGCACCCATGTGTTTATGTGCAAACACATTGAGTACACCTTCTACAAGCGAAACATAAATGGAGTAGGCGACAAAATCGTAACGATCATAATTGGACATGTCATGTTCAGAACTTGGGCAAGTTGAGGCAAACTTGGGCATTCCACCTTTAAAACTTATCACTTAAATTGGTTAGCTTTTTGTATGCTTTGATTAGTCTAGACTGAGTCATATGGATGTGAGATCAATTAACTAGCATGTTGGTTAGTTGATTCTCACTAACTCATATGGTTAACTAGGTCTCCTCACTAGGCGATGCAAATTTTTTGCCATGATTTTGGTTAGTTAATCTCCAGTAACATATAAGGTAAAATTAATCTCTTAACTGGGTGGTGTGGATGGACCTTAAGAAACATAAGACAGGGATCCAAGACCAACTTTCTTTGTATCCTTGCAGCAAAAATGCTCAAATTCATTGATAATCGAGATCTGATATTGATTCTTATTTAGCAAGTGGCCTGTTGGGTCAGCTGCCTGGCAAAGGTGGCCGGTTCCGTTACTAGAGCTGACAACGATTCGACCAACACAAGCAACTGAGCTTTTATGGCTGAGAGCAATGAACAGCAAGAACCGGTGGCTACACTTGTTTTCTCTAATAAGTTGTGGGTTACCATTCGAAGTTACATGTTGTTATAACTTTTTACTGACACTATCGTTTATTATCAACTAGGTTATATCATATTCTTCAATGCGCATACTAACTACTTATGTTATTTGGGTAAAAAATGATACTCGGTAAAATGTTATAGCAACTCCAAATGGTAACCCACACTAATTAGACAAAACAATGTAGTTACAGATGAACTGAAAGTCAAAGTTCAAGACTTCAAGAAAATTACGGATCATTTTAAAGGTATTCATACAATATACCCCAATTCCATTGGAAAAAAAAAAACCCTGAAAGATGTGAACATGTGACCAGTCAGACTTGGAAACACTGGGATCCTAACCGATTATGCCCAAAAATCTCCCCCAAGAATGGCTGAGAGAGTAATTGATAGACGGATTCAAAATGTCCCCATGAAAAAGGTGGATCTCTCTGCGAGTGTGAGACCGTGTTTGACTGTGGCTTGACTGAATGATAAGGCGACAAAGGAAGGAATGAGGTGGGCCTACCTGCTGGTGTTGGCCACTAGGTTTGCGGGCTTTGTATGGTCACTATCAGCGTCCAAAAAGTTTTTAAAGTTATTAAGGTTAATTGCCTACCTCTTTAAAAGGGCATAGGCTATTTCCCTCATGGCATAGGTTGCATCCTACAATATCAAAATTTTGTAAGTTGAAAACCTTTTGAGTTTTTAAGTTACCCGCCAATTGCCTTCAAAACTAATTTTTAGTAGGTTAGAATCCTTCATATCTTTTAATGTTGTAGGCTTTAAATTCAAAATTTGAGTACTAAGTGGTATCCTTGGCAGGAATTGAACCTGGCTAAGCCCTTCACCACGTTTGAAGGCCAAGGATTAACCAACTCTTTTTTAAAGAGTTGATTATAAGTTATGAAAGGTTGCTAAAATTCAAATGAGTTTAAGGGTGAAAGTCCTCACCATCTTTTGATTCAACCTCTACTCTTCCTGCAAGATATTTCTCAGGATTAGTAAACAAGAATCGAAACTTTGTTGAATCCTTCCACAAAGATATAGCTTCCTGCAAAATAAACTCAAAATTTTTGGTTGGTCCTTCAATCGCCACCCGCATCACACTATCCAAGTGTGTTGTTGTCATTCGATTCCTATTCTTCTGCTTGATGTTATTCTGCACAGAGAAAGCTCTCTCACAAGTAGCAGTACTAACACATTGGCATCTTGCAATGTCGGCACTGCGGTGATGGGGCTTGGGCTGTGGTATTTGTAAAGATCAGCGGGGAGGGAGTTAGGGCTATTATTGATATCCGCCTATGTGCCACCCAAGAGCCCCGAGTATTAGCCTAAAGATATGTACTTAGGCCAACTAATTTCCCAATTTGAAGAAGGATGAATGGCTAAAATCCTCTCTTTAAAAAAATTTGTAGGCAAAATTTCCTACATGTTTTTTATCACATAGGTTGATATCCTATGTTTTTAAATTGTCCATAGGCTCTTTGTCCTACACTTTCAAAATTTTATAGGCTAAGTCACAAATTTTGTAGGCTGCATTTGTATTAGCCTTAGGCTCTTGCCGGACCCTGGTCACTATGCCTAATTGGGTGCCTACATATGAGTGGTAAATGGCCAGGGGTTGTAGTCCATATTTAACGCCTGCTATAATGAGATTTGTCTATATGTCAAGATATAGCCATCTGCCTAGTTCCACCAGTTAACACACTTGGGAGGACCTATATAAGAGGAAGAGAAAGAGAATCTTCATTCTGACCACTGATAAACTTATATCTTGTGGATATGTGCTCCAAATATAAGAGTTATAATAATGATCTTTAGATGTACAATTCATCGCTGAGTAAGTAATTGAAGCGTCAATCCAACTTTCATAAACTTTTGAGGAGTTAGAAGTGCCCAGAGTAGGAGCACATACCTTACTTATGCCCCCTTCCCACCTGACTTTAGCTAAGACCCAAAGTATTTCTTAAAACCCGGGTAAAGCTCCCTCGGTTATAGTGGAGGCATCCGGCTATCCCAATGCACCTACAAGAACTTGCTCCGGAGATTTTCAAGTAGGTTTTATGCCCCCTTCCCACCTGACTTTAGCTAAGACTAAAAGTTGGTTCTAACAACCCGGGGTTCACACCATCGACATTATCTAGTGCCTAGCCTAGTTGGCAAATGATGTGGCATGGCTTAAAAGTGGAGGTTTTAAGCCTCAAGCACCGACCCTCCCATCGGCACCTAAACATGAGGCAAGAATATAGGACCTTTAAAAGTGTCGCCTCCCGCCCTTGTGATTGGTTGCTTTTTAGTCTTAGCTATGAGGGCACGAGGAGCTTCATTAACAAAAACCGATGGTAAGATAGGTGAGTAGTAAGGCATTTGGGGATGGGACAAAAACTACCCAACATTTATTGCTTGGTAGATAAAACAATGAACATGTGTGAAAGCTACTTAACTAAAACCTACTTGAAAAATCTCCGGAGCAAGTTCTTGTAGGTGCATTGGGATAGCCGGATGCCTCCGCTATAACCGAGGGAGCTTTACCCGGTTTTTAGGAAATAGTTTGGGTCTTGGCTAAAGTCAGGTGGGAAGGGGGCATTAGTACTCTATATGATCTTGAAATGAATCAATCCTTTCTGAGCTTGTGCTAGGTCAGTTTTGTGGAGTCCCAGCAACTGCGGTTGAATTAGGTCCGGCGTTGCGGTTTGACTTGCAATGTCATGCAAGTCACCTTCAAGTGCATTGAAGATTGACTTATTGCCACTGTAGCTGAGGATGTCCGCGAGAATTGAGGAATTCCACTAAAGTTGGGGTGTTTTGAGGCTTGGATTTCTAGGTGTAAGATATAAGTCCATGAAGTTCCCTGCACTTGCATTCAATAAATCATGAAGAGATTTTGATTTTCAAGCAGTTTGCTTTTTTTTTCAGCACTTATCAGATTCTTTGATGTTTCACAAGGGATGCGCCTTACAGACTTGTCAAAATACACGGTAGCATTAGCACCAAAATTGGTGGAGCCATTTGGGCCCTTGGCAACCCACACATGTGAAGACATGTCTTGAGCCCTCGTGAGAGGGTCGGGCTGAGGCTACTAAGTGGTAACATTAGCTTGCAGGGAGTTTGAGGCATGTCCCCAAGACTGGGAGTCAGGGTGACTCCCAACTTGAAATCCCGTTGGGCAAGGTGACTAGAATCTCCCAACGTGAGGCGTATGCCATGCATTCCACACTTAAGTTTATTGAGGAAGGTTGGAATAACTCGTGTGTGACCCTTGGTTGTGCAAATTTAGTGGCATCACGAATCTAGTGAGTTCCACTTGGCAGCCACCATTGTTACATAATGGGCCGCCTTCAAACCAAGTGTGGACTTTGGATTGCAACACCATTGCTCTGAACAACTCTTCTACATTGTGCAAGTAAGTTACTCATAAAATATTTTACTATCTTTATCCAACATTTTTATGATTTAAGATTCCAAACATTATAAATGGAAATTTGAAATGCAAGGATCAACTGTAGAGGAACTAGGTTTTTCTAATAATCATGGTGGGATTAATTGATGACTTTGCAATCCCATACTAAACTCAATTTCAATCCTCACCAGTAGAATTTTCTTTTAATATATAACTGATCAAATACACAATTATTGTCATAATATATCATTGTCAGGAAGTCAACAAAATTCTTAGAATTTTTTTATGGATATAGACAAAATAATATCTACTAGGCGTTCGTTTAAGAGCAACCGAACTAGATCTCCTTACTTTTTAGTTTGTGTATTCAATAGTTTGTGTACCCAACCTCCATAATATGATGACAAATCAAAGAATCTGACAATCGTTATGAAATGTTAAATGCTAAATATTCAACTTATCATGCATTTCCTGAATAAGCCAAGCACGGGGAACATGATTTTTAAGGTTACAGGTTGAAAATTCAAGTGTCCGAAAAAACTCAATTTTAGTGGAATTCCTCATTTCTGCGTGGCCGTCCAAGGCTTCACCGCCAAGGTCAAACTTCCATGGACTTGAAGGAGACTTGAATGGCAACTCAGGTCAAACCCTCAAATCGCACCGCCGGACCTAATGCAACTGCGTTCCTAGGCCGTTACAGATCTGGACTCCACACGCTGAGAAGAATCACTTCAATTCCAGATCCTAGCTACTAGGCACGTCGCCTGCGCTCATTCCTCCCTTCGTTGCCTAATCATGCATTCAGTCAAGCACTGGCCAAGCACGCGGCTCTGACACTCGCGCAGTGATCCAATTCTTCATGCCGACGTACAATCCTCTCTCGATCTCTCTCATTCGATGCGCCATATAAGTTCGCGTACTGGTCTTGGTGGAATCATCGTCAGCTGTAGTCACTCAATCGGCCACCTTCGCCAGGCAGCTGACCCAACACACCGCTCGTTAGATAAGAATCGTATCTCAGATCTCGATCATCAATCAGTTTGAGCAAACTCGCTGCACGGATAGGAGCAACTTCGGTATCGCAGGGATTCTGGTAAGAATCATTTCTCCGTTTCGCTGCACATACAAGAATTCGATTCCGCATGCACTCGACTGATCGACAAACCAGCCAGCCAGAGACAACTCTGGAACACGACACCACCTGTGGGTATTCTGTGCAGGCAACCAAATTGTGTACTGAGTCGCTGGGTCGTCAAATTCCATCGGCTGCACTGCCACTGTCAGTTTCAGTATTTTGCAGCTGCTTGGATTGATCGGCACAAGGGAAATACTCGATCATGGGTTTGCAGACGGCTGCAGTAGCAATGAGGGCCGACCACCCCGACGTGAGCAGCTGCCAGCACCAGGAGGTGAAGGCGTCTTCTGCGCAGCGCAAATCTCAGGCCCCCGATTACTGCTGCATCGACAGCGCAGCAAAGTCCACCGCAGGATCAGACCCTCTGAATTGGGCTCGCGCGGCCGCCGCCATGAGAGGCAGCCATCTGGAGGAGGTGAAGCAGATGGTCGCGACGTACTCCCAATCCACCGTGGTGGCCATCGAGGGCGTGAACCTCACGGTGGGCCAAGTCGCGGCCGTGGCTCGCAGGCCGGAAGTGAGCGTGGCGCTGGACGCGGAGAACGCCAAAGCCCGAGTGGACGAGAGCTCCAGATGGGTGTTGGAGAAGATCATGAACGGAGGCGACATCTACGGCGTCACCACGGGCTTCGGAGCCACGTCGCACCGGCGCACCCAGCAGGGAGTGGAGCTTCAGAGAGAGCTCATCAGGTTCTTGAACGCGGGGGTCGTGGGATCCAAGGGCAACTCTTTGCCCGCCCCCACCGCCAGAGCCGCCATGCTCGTGCGAACCAACACGTTGATGCAAGGGTACTCCGGCATCAGGTGGGAGATTCTGGAAGCCATGGGGAAGCTGCTCAACGCGCGCGTCACTCCCAAACTGCCGTTGCGCGGAACCGTCACGGCTTCCGGCGACCTCGTCCCCTTGTCCTACATCGCCGGCCTCTTGACCGCCAGACCCAATTCCAGAGCCGTCACCGAGGACGGGCGCGAGGTCTCGGCCGAGGAAGCACTGAGGATCGCGGGAGTCGCCCGACCGTTTGAGCTGCAGCCCAAAGAGGGGTTGGCACTCGTGAACGGGACCGCCGTGGGTTCCGCATTGGCCTCCACCGTGTGCTTCGACGCCAATGTCCTGGTGTTGTTGGCGGAGGTGTTGTCCGCACTGTTCTGCGAAGTCATGCAAGGCAAGCCCGAATTCGCCGACCCTCTCACCCACAAACTGAAGCACCACCCGGGGCAAATGGAGGCCGCGGCCGTCATGGAGTGGGTGTTGGCCGGCAGCGAGTTCATGAAGGCCGCCGCCAAATTGAACGAGACGGACCCTTTGAAGAAGCCCAAGCAGGACAGGTACGCCCTGCGAACTTCGCCCCAATGGCTGGGACCTCAGGTGGAGGCCATCCGCAATGCGACGCACGCCATCGAGAGGGAGATCAACTCCGTGAACGACAACCCCATCATCGACGCCGCGGGCGACCGGGCTCTTCACGGGGGCAACTTCCAAGGCACGCCCATCGGCGTGTCCATGGACAACTTGCGCCTGGCGGTGGCCGCCATCGGCAAGCTCATGTTCGCGCAGTTCTCCGAGCTCGTGAACGACTACTACAACAACGGGTTGCCTTCCAACCTCAGCGGAGGACCCGACCCCAGCCTCGACTACGGCATGAAGGGCGCGGAGATCGCCATGGCTTCCTACCTCTCGGAGTTGAACTACTTGGCCAACCCCGTGACCACGCACGTGCAAAGCGCGGAGCAACACAACCAAGACGTGAACTCCTTGGGCTTGGTGTCCGCCAGGAAGACCGAGGAGGCCGTGGAGATCCTCAAGCTCATGAGCTCCACCTTCCTCGTGGGCTTGTGCCAAGCGGTGGACCTGCGCCACGTGGAGGAGACCATGCAAAGCGCAGTGAAGCAGGCGGTGGCTCAAGTGGCCAGGAAGACATTGTTCGTCGGCGCCGACGGCGTCCTCCTCCCCTCCCGATTTTGCGAGAAGGACCTCATGTTGGTGGTGGAACGCCAACCGGTGTTCACCTACATTGACGACGCCACCAGCCACACGTACCCCTTGATGCAAAACTTGCGCCAAGTGTTGGTGGATCGCGCCCTCAACACCTCCGAGGTCAAGACCTCTCGAGCAATCTTCGAAGCTATTCCCGTGTTCGAAGCCCAGTTGAAGGAGCGTTTGGACACCGTTGTGCCTGCGGTGCGAGAAGCCTACGACAAAGAGGGCCGCTCGTCTGTGCCCAACAGGATTCGCGATTGCAGGTCGTACCCCCTCTACGGATTCGTCAGGTCTCTCGGAACTCGGCTGCTCTCCGGCTTGACAACGGTTTCCCCCGGCCAAGACATCGAGAAGGTGTTCGATGCCATTGCCGAGGGCAAATTGGTGGCTCCCCTCCTCGAATGCGTCCAGGGCTGGACTGGGGCGCCCGGCCCGTTCCCTGCGCAACCGTGCTAGAATTTCATCATAAGTTGATGAATATTCTTTTGCATTCATCATCCGCAGTCGAATATTGTAGAAGAGGATATCAATGGTTTCCGCGATGAACCCAGAGAGAACCAAATTTGCCGGTGGCATCTGCACTTAACATCCATGGGCAAGCAAGGAAGAACCCATGCCAACACTCAATCCCCTCAAGCCGACATGTACATGAGGACTTCAAGACATCCATCTGGAGAGGCTTATAATCAAGATTTCTGGAGCCTTGTGTAGGAAAATTTAGTGGCCGATCACACCCAGGACCTGATCAGATCAAGCTTCATAGCAGGGACAGAGTCTGCAACATACAGTATATAAGAGCCATAATTGTCTTAATTGGTGCCACGGGAAGTTTGGAGCCTTGTTGTTTGCACCCAGTAGATGGCTATGGCCTTCGCATGAAACTGGAAGTGCAGGCTGATTGGCAGAACTTCACTTACTCTTGATTAGATACCAACCTAGTCAGTGAGGATTGCAAATTAGCGTCCCTCGGTAGGTTGCAATTCATTTGTACACACAATGTCATTCATTCTTCCACATTGGAATCGAATAGAAATCACTTGCTTGCGAATACAATACACAAATTTTGCTTCATGGTGTCTTCTCTACAGTGCACGCACCGAATGTCATTTCAACGTAACCGAACATTGGATGCACATTTGGTTTGGATTTCAAATAATTCCGTGCCGTCAAGTCTGATTGGTAAGTTGTTTTCCATGTCACCGTTAAAGAGGTTCCAACCAATCACATGATGGCATGTGAGACTTTCAGGCAAGAATTAATTAACTAACATTTAATCCCCCACACGTCGGGAGAGGACAGAGAGGACATGCAACTGTAGAGAGGACAGAGAGGTTGATGCAGCAACCCAAGTGGGATACGCTCAAGAAACATGAGGGTAGGCGTAAGGCCACTAGAAACATGCCGGCCTATAATGTGAAAAAAGGAGAGTGGTATATGGCTACGAACTCAAAGCACAAGAAGAATGTGACTTTATTCAATGCGAGGGCTCCTGATATTGTGCTGCAACAAATGAATCAGTCCAATAAGTTAGAAAGGGAGAAGAAAAAGGTTCAATTTGCAACCCTGTTTCAAGTTTTGTCTGATGGTCGTCCTATGTTCGAGTATGAGAGTAGGGCAGGGTTGTATGAGTTTCTGAATGTGCCAAACTTCCCTAAGATGCACTGGTCAGACAACTCTGGTTGGATTATGGTTGAGTTTATGTATTTTGAAGTGAGGACTGCCATTTCGAGGGTCCTTGCTGGTGCTAACTATGTGGCAATCACATGTGACGAAGTTAGCACCATTGATAATGGGTCATGGATATCTAATCATGCCTATGTGGTCCAAAATTGGAGCCGTGTTCCCTATCTAATCTCACTTCACAAGGTTCTGGAGGGATCTGGCTCAGACAACCTAATTCAGGTGATCATAGATGCCTTGAGGGGTGCTGCCAAAATGGAGAGGCTTGCACTAGCAAAAACCTTGTTGTGCTTTGGTGCAGATGGTGTTAGCACTTTCCAGGGCCAAAAAATGGGAGTCACATTATAGATTCAAAGTAAGCACGCTCCATTCGCACTCGGTGTGCACTGTATGGCCCATCGCTATAACCTAGCCTTCAAAACCTTGTCTCAGCTTGATATCATGAGTTGTATTGAAGGTTTGTTGAAGAGCTCTCATGCTTATTTCAAGCATTCACCGAAGAGACATCTTGAGTTCATTAAACTTGCTGAATTGATGGAAACAAAGGGGTTGAAGCTCCTGAAAAACATGAAGACCAGATGGATCTCTTTGATTGAACCTTTGAGACGTATAATGCAAGAGTACAGGGTTCTCGTAGCAAAGATGAAGGTGGACAGCGATTCTAAGGAGAGATCTGCGCAAATAACTTGTTTGCCCCCTTCTGTTTATTAGGGTTTATTTATGTCATGTTTCTTAGTTCACTTTTAATTGCCATCCTTGTGTTAGTTCCTGATGTTTAGTGGTTGTGAATGTGTGCAGGCTGTCGTTGATGTGTTGTGCGACCCAACATGCCTCTTGGGGATGGCAACCTTGGTGCCCCTCATCGAGTCCCTAGATTCCCTCTTCACTATCTCCTAGAAACGCGATGTATTCATCTGCGACTTCATAGGTGTAATGAAAGTGTGCGAGGGGTAGTTGTATAGCATGTACAATTGAACCTTATGGCGGGATCCCGATGTCCCATAATGCACCGGTTCTCGCATAAAGCCCGTGTCGACGTTAAAAATAGTTGGTTGAAGGCGATCAAAGCGGCATTGAACTGATCTCGACGTCTTCTACACAATGTGATGTTTGAAGTTGGTTTTTATTTTCGATCACTGACAACCACAAAACTGATCATTAAGGAGGCTACTGAGCAACGAACGCCTACGAACGCTTGCTCAAGAATGTCACAATCGACTTCTGGCTGGAACTTTTGGCATTAACAATCATCATGTTCTTCTTGGGGCGACCCACTTTGGCCTTGGATCGATGTGATGGCTCCTCAATGGTCACTCAATGGTCACTCAATCCAATGACCATCAATCACTCACCATTGAGGAGGCCTTGGATCGATTCCTGGCCTCAGCATCGGAGTGTGTGTTTGTGTGTTGTTTTGCAAGTACGATGTGGCAGGTAAGAGTTGGCGCCACTCAATGCTAGGACTGGTGGGATATGGCATCATGGCCACGCTCGATGGATAGAATTTTGCGATTTAGGCCTCATTCCATCCCATTTATTAACACACAAGTGCCACCTTCTTCAAATTTTTATCATTATCTAGCTAAAATTCACCTAAAAAAAGGTTGACTTAGACCCCTTATTCTCTTTGTTGTTGTATAAATTTTGAACTCATTTCAGCATCGGAGTGTGTGTTTGTTTGTTGTTTTGCAAGTAGACAGGGCGTGTATATTGAATGTGGTTGCCGCATTGCTCTTCAAAATTTAGATTAGATGCCATATGACCACATGAAAGAGCAATTACTTGCCATATGACTAGTCCAAACAACAATTAGTTGCCATTTTACTTGGCATGATTTTTAGTAGTAGCCAGATTACCTTAGTGCATGGCAAATTGTCGCCTGCTTTTAACTATATTTCAATAAAGACCATCGCCAACATTTTTCCACATATTGTTTATGTTAGTAGCCAAATGTATGAAATTTTGTGAGCATTGTCACCAAACAATTTAGCTTCAAGCTCATCATAATCGCCAGTGTTGAAAAACTTAATCCTTCAGTTGTAGCCAGATGATCAAGTTCCAAAAAAACAAAAAAAAAGGTTGTACCCAATATGTGGACAGTTTATTTTGAAGTTGATTGAGAGGAATATAAGTTTGGCTTATGAGGTTGGATCATTGCAAGCTGAGAATATACAATGCATTAGGTACTATGATCTTCACTCGGACTGATCTTTTGGCAAGGTACGGTCATATCATTTTTATCTCTACTTATTTCATGTTGACTTCTAATAATACCAAAACCCCTGAACAATATCCTCCATATATATAGTGAAATGTAATTTCACATAACATTATTCAGATCCATAACGGTGTTATGTGGGATTGACAATATTTTGTGGAATATTCCTCATATTCAGCCTGAATGATGGAATATTCTGAAAAATATTTTCAATCCCACATAACATTGTTATGGATCTGAATAATGTTATGTCACGGTAGAGATGCCAATTGACTTTTTTATATTCTAAAATTACCATCTAAAATCTATCTTCCTTGCCTACATGTAAGTCACTTGGTCCTATAACATACTTTCCATTTGAAAAATCTCCCCAGACACTGTTGAAGAAATAGCTGTGTGAAATTGAGTACTGAATGTATATAGAGTCTTTATGTTGGATGGATGACGGGTATGCTTGTATACAATAATTCCCTCCCACCTAGAGTTGATTGTTTGTAATCAAGATTCTGAAACCCTGATTGTAAATTTGATTAGCAGGTGGATCGTCCTTTTCTCCTTCTGGAGACACTGACGAACCTGATGAAAGTACTCCCTCGCCACAAACATCAAACACAATGAAGAGAAGGAAGCGTCTTCCACATGGAGTTGATAGCCTTGTTACTATCATTGAACGTGGTTACGATGCGAACCGGCAAGTTATGCTCAAGTGTGAAGAATGTCGTCATGTACGTCACAGGGAGGTTCTGCAAGCGAACCGTGAAGCATTAGATCGGCAGCTAGAGTCACAGGAACGAATTGCAACTGGGTGTACTACCGTCTTCCTTGGAATTGCTGATGCTCTACGAGAAGTAGCACGTAGATCCAATTAGTAGTTGTTATGCACACCTTGGGCTTCATTTCTGCTGCAGTAGCAACATTCACAACATATTGTTTCAATGTAAATATGGTGAGTGTGATCTTTGTTTATTTAGAATAAAAGCATTGCATGATTCCTGAAGAAGCTGTGTAACTTTGCAAAAAAAATGTGTTCCTGTTTTGTACAATCTCGTCGCTACAATCTGCAATTTTGGCATCAGAAGAGATTATCATACAATTAGAAGATTGCAAGAGCTCCGCCTCACCCACTTCTCTTGCGGTTGAAGACTGAAGAGAACTCCATCCTTGGTAACCGGGAGGAGGAGGTTACTAGATGGGCCCGGATTGGAGAAGATGGGAGTAGCTAGCTGGCACATACGAACCCTACCCCACCATATTTCCTCTACATTTGGGTCGATTTGTCCTTATTCACGCTAGAATCTGGTGGGCAAGCGGCCCAAATGGAAACTCACCCTTACTGCAACAATAGCTCATCATCTAATTCCTCTTGCCAATTATGTAGTCCATAGGCTATACAACTAACCTTATTTAAGAGTCAGTTCTTACTCAAATTATCGAAATAAAGCTCATGAGACATTTAGACCCATGTAGTCCAATTCATGAAGGGTTTACATTGTCCTTTTTCATTGCCTATTCACCATAAAATCGACTTATGGATTGGTTAGTAGGTGTGCAACTTAACCAAACATCGAATGCACATTTGGTTTGAATTTCTAATAATACCTTATGTTCAAGTCTGATTGGTCACAGCTTTGCATAAATTAGTTTCCATGTCATCTTTAAAGATGTTCCAACCAATCACATGATTACATGTGGCACTTTTTGGCACATTTACACTTAATCTGACCAACACATAGGATAGAAGATAGTGGAGATTCCCAATTTTGTTTGGTCAACTTATTTTGAAGTTGAATGAGAGAAATATAGGTTCGACTTATTAAGTTGCTTCATTGCAAGCTGAGAATCTAAAAAGCATTAGGTACTATAAGATTCACTTGGACCAAACTTGGACTGTACAGTGGCTTGGAAGTCTTAGAAGCTCCAAAGAAACAATGATTTTGGCACAGTACAGTCAAGTCGTTCTATATATCTCTATTTATTTCATCTTTGCTTCTCATACTATAAGCCTTGAACAATATCCCATATATAATTAGAGAGATAAAGTTTCATAGAGATGCCAGATGACTCCTATATATTCTAATAGAAACAAGAAAATCTACCATCCTCTTTCCTTGGAATGGTCTCCTAATCTTCCTCCCCCCCTTCTTACCTTACGCATTCTTTGGGTCTTCCCTTGCCCTTGTAAACATTGTGTTCAACTAAGTTCTAGTAAGTTCTGACATTATGAATGTGTTCCAAGATAAGTTCAAAAATACAAAAATTTCATTTCCAACCTTCATTGATACAATGCAACTTTCAATTCAGTTTCAGTGGCCACAATTGTCCAAGGGACGGGCACCTGACCTAACAAGTGCATACGCCGATTTTGTGTACCCTTATCCCTAGATTCCATACTCCTCATTGCCTTTCTCATTTATATAGGGCTCCCAAGGGCCCAGACTAATGGCCTCAAATGGAACAAGGCCCACATATTTGCGTCATCTCAGCTGATGAGACAATCATTTTCACCTCCACATGCCTGCCTGGAAATTGGACTCTCTTGGAGCTTCTCAACCCTCTCCTACTTGAAGGTAATATTTTCAACGAATTCAGACAAGCTAGTGAAATTTGAGGTATTTGTCTAGACTGGTACTACTCAATTTCCCAGTACTTTCATAGTACAGTTCATCAAAGCCTCACAAAATAACCTTGCCCAATACTTGATTCCTGATCAGTTTCTGTTTGCAGAGATATTCGAAGATAGACTGCATCACAAGTTGACTAGAATTATGGGCTGCTTTCATTGGTAAACGCACGCTCTATTTCTTTTAATTAGTGCGGATTACCATTTGGAACACGCAGTGCAAACTGCTAACAGAGAATGTGCCTGTTTGCCGTGAATGTTTTGTTATGTCCTATAAAGTACATACATGCTATTTGTGTTGTACTTGTTAAATATTGCATCCTTAACAAATAAAAACTTGATGCACTATACAACTTAGCTCGAAATGATTTTCCACACTAATTGAAACAAAGGTGGCGTAGCCCACATAACTGGACACCATGGACTGACTAGCATTTCAAGATTTGTTGATGCACAAGAATGACAGTAAAATGTCATGTAGCTACTAGAGCCTTTTGTGAATATAGAACACATTTTTGAGTTACTTTTTATTCAAACTGCACACAAAAAGAAGCAATTTGCTTCAGTGGGAAATGCTACTGTAGTTTGGGAATACAGGTAACAGAAAGATAATCAGAGCTCAAGCAAATTGCTGGTAAGATTCTCTTACATGAGGAATATGTGGCATGAAGATGACACCAGCTGAGGTTTCGTTCCTCATATCATCTTTTGCTCAGGCCAAAACTTTGTGGCAACCACCAAGGCCATCCAAAGCACCCCAAACCAATTCATCCAAAGCTGCCCATGATTTGTTTGTATGGTTTGAAACCTTCGCTTCTACATTAAATTGAGTCTCGAAATTCTATCAAACTCAAACCTGCACACATGCACTAATTTGAAAGCCTACCTGAGCTGAGTTCAGTTTCATTTGAATGACCTTGGCAGTTGTCAAGAAGACACGGCCCATTTCTCATCATCTCTGATAGCCACGAAGCTTTGGTTGAAATGGTCTAATAAGTGCAACCTTGTGCCGCTACTGGAGAATAAATTACATCTACATTGTGAGAAGTGCAATTACTCTCGTACACTCAATTCCAGGTCAGGAAACAAACATCAAGTAAATGTCATGATCTCACTAGTGCCTGGTTTGCAAGACTGAAGTGAGCCAAGAATCCTTTAGTTCCTCAGGCCAGTTGTAGCTCTGTACCAGAGACAGTCAAAATGTCAGCCCTAAACTTTAGGAAATGCCCAGAAACTGCAAGGCAAAGGTCGTCACATAGAACATTTGAAAAGGTTGCACCTTGACAAGTTCAAAATCACAAAAAAGTGAAGTCACCTAACTTGATCCTTGAAAAGACACATCTAGACTGCACACAAATCAATGGCTGGAGTTACCTTCAGGTGCTTTGCCAATTTCAAAACAGAGTGATTGGTGGCTGTTCCTGATGATGAGAGAACAAGGCGCTCAAACCTCCCTTCAGCTGAGGGCACTATGCGTGCTCGAATAGGACGATGCCCTGGTCGACCTGGTTGCTTGTATACAAAATGAAAGATTTTGCCTGGTGGATATAAACGCCGAGTATCCTTCGAGACTCTACTTTGAAATGCTTGCCTTAACCAATAGATAAACACCACTGCACCAGTTCTAATACACCCCAAGACTATTTATTAACCACTTTATACAGCAAGCAAAAATTTCTTGCATAATAGTTCCAGTCTTCACAGTATTTGAAGGCTGGATTTAGGCTGCAACAACCTTGCTGTTGAAAAACGAAATGCCCATCAAAGTACTGTCGCTGATTAAAGCAGATACGGCTATAAAGAATAATAAAAGTTGAATTTCTCAATTACACCAGAATATTACGCTTTGACCAATCTCTATGAAGATTTGCAGTCATGCATCTGCTTGGTTGGAGGAAGCTTTATAATTCAAGGGAGAAGTAAACAGATGTTTTCCACATTGCTGGGTTGCAACACTAATTTCCTACAGAAGACAATCACATTTCAATTGACCAACAAGCAAGGGACCACATAGGAGGCAGGCACAAAGTGAATTGAATTTCTGACCTTTTCAAAATAGATGGAAGTGGACTACATGTCGGTTTTAGAGGCTTATTTTTAATGAATTACCAATTCCATTGTATAGAACATTTTTGATAATTTTGCAAGTCACTTCACTGAAGTCCAGAAACTGCATTCAAAGTGCCCTGATTTGCATTCTTTCATGGACAAAATGTGCTTACATTGCAAACGTGAGTAGAAACACTCGTTGCACAGATTTTGTTGAAACTCTTGGTAGAAAATCATCCTGCAACACTCACATAAGCAACAAATTAAGGCTGGGCACCTCAGAACATGTACTGAAGATGATGAAGCCCATTGGTGAGAATTTTGACTACTGCATGACAAGTAGAATAATCATTTCTGCTACTGGAACATTCACACTCTGTTTTTTGCAGTAGGGAAGAATGTTCCCAGAAACGCACACTAACAGGCACCACCTATGCATCCCGTTTACTCTCAAATGTAACAACTCCTATCCTTCCTACTCCCAAGGTTGTCACATGTGTCTTAAACAAAAAGACACATTGCAACAAGTATACCCGCATACGGCTGCAAGTATTCACAAGCAATTTTCAAACCAGAGAAGTGGGAACAATTACACAATCCCTAGGTCGATGTTCATTGTGAAACTTGCCTGGTATACCACGCTGTTGATATATGGAGCATATTTGATGGCTAAATCAAGTGACATGACTCGAGGTGGGGCAAACACAAATGCACAAATTCGATCTGGGCTGATGTTCCCCAACACCTCCAAGTTGTTCAGTAAGAAAACTGTCAACAAGGCTGCTACACCAGCTCCAAGAGAGTGTCCTACTATCCTTAGTTGATATCTGCATAACATAGTTGGTCACTTCAATAATGCATATGTATTCTGCCTATTGCATCTACAAAGAGTGAACCTTAACCACCATCCACAAACCAGTGAAGAGTTGTACACTTTCCATGCTAGTAGAATTTAAGTTGCTTACAAGGCAGAAAGGTGTACACGTAGGTCAGGCATACCCATTGTTGGAACGAAGTTGCTCATTTAGAACAGGTCCTATATGCTTAACAGCCCATTGAGCAGGCCCAAACATGCCATGGTGTACATAGCCCCCATCAAACGCCTGCAAAAAAATTGCAATGAAGATAATGAACCAGAGATATTTAATGTGATCATCCCAATACAAAGTTCGATGGCAAAGCTACCCAACCTAATTCTCATCGTTCACAAATGCTTCAAAACAGGATCACGTATCATCAGTTAAGGTGATGAATGCCAACCTCCTCACCCTTGCGATTGTTCATGAGGGCAACATAGTCTCGCCGATGTAGGAGGTTGAGACCTCGGATATAGACAGCTACTTCCTTATACTCGTGGTCCACATATACAAAATAGGGTGGGCATTCTCCAGCACCAGTTGGCTGCTGCAAATCAACAACTCCCTTGCAATCAAAGTGAGGTTCGTGCTTACGTATAAGTTTTATCAATTCGTCCATACTATTTCCATATGCTCCAAGTATCTGCAAGAAATAATACAAATTGGTAAATAGATCTTATGTGAATTAGAGAACTGTTCACAACTGCAAAGACTATTTTTACAAGTATCATCTGCCACCTGAGCTTCACACTCATGTTATGAGACAAGGAACCCCATTGAGGCAGGGGAGGCAATGTTTGTAATGAACGCCCCCCCCCCCCCGCCCCCCCAAGAGCACTGGAACCTGTGTTTACAATATGGGCTAATGTGATGTTAGGGGTACACCATCCTCACCTATGTAATCCACAAGTATATTTGAAAAGGGAGGAGGAGGAGGATGTGCAGTCAACAGCGCTTGTCCTCATTTATGGAAACTTGGAAACTTGAACCTAGAAAACCCCATACAGCACTTAGGTATCTCTGAGGCTTGGATATAGTACACAGAACTTAGATATCTACGCAGAAACCAAATTTTGTTGTAATAGTAAGATAGGTCTGAAGAGGATCAGTCAAAGCTTTACTTATTCTCAAGAATTGAAGCCAGCGTTCATGTCATTTTCGCCATCCTACTTCCAAAATTGGGAAGTATACACCCATGTTAATGCGGAAGCCTTGTCTATGTGATATCAAAATGGTGCCTTCAAATCCGGAGACTCATTTTATGTTTTCTTACTATCTTCAATGACTCTTCACTTACCCAGCTGGGCGTCCCCCACGTTTCTTACTTACTTTCATCAGTATTTGTAGTGTGAAGTATCCAACATTATGGACACTGCCATGTATCGGTTCAATGACAGGCAACTCCACCCTTTCAGAAAGAAATCCAGCCTGCAATAGTGAAGATACTCACCCTTACACAGTGGCGAAAAATGTCCTTAATTATGACAGATGATGCCGTTGGACATCCCTGAGAATCCAAAGACCCTTTCCAGAATATACGTTTGAAACCAAATTTTCCTTTGACATTTCCAATCAGGTCCTCATCACCAATCTCTTCCCAGTGCTTCTCTTCCTCTTTCCTTCTCTCCGCTCTCATGGTGAAATAGTTCTTGAAGCTTTGTGCAGCATTTAATTTTTTTCCCTGCTGTCCAATTTGAGACAATTGTGGGACTGTGCCCGTCACAGGAATTCCTTGAAGCGCTGGATGCGATTGACCTTGAGGCCCTGAGATTACACATCCTCCTGGATGTAAGATTATCACATCAATGTAAAGTGGAAAAACCTCAAGAGTACATTTCTCACAAATCTTTAAAATCTCCAAGGTAATGATCTTGGGTGAACCTATGTCAGAGGCAACAACTGACCAAACGGATATTTCAACGAATCATGTCCTTCTAAGTCGAGGTGTCACACTCTTCTGAAACATTCTAGCATCTATGAGGAAGATAAGATATAAAAGAGCACAATATTTCAAGATTGGGTTTGGATTCATTCAAGCAAGAATTTGAGGATTCGGTTAGAGACACATAAGACAACAGCAATGTGTGACAAGCTAACGATCCTGAACCTTGATGACCAGTAGATCTGCACGGCAGACATCTAGATTACATTACTATAGATCTACATATTTCTCATCTATCAAGCTTTATGTTGTATACCTATATTATTCTTTAGACTGAGAAATATTGAATAACACAAAGATTTTACTTAGTGTAATGTAGAGACCTGAATTTGAGAGCACAATGCCAAGGGTTGAGGGCATTAGCTTACATAAAGACCAACAACTCTCAACCACAGATTCGTCCAAAAATGCATGCCATACTATTTGAGTCTAGATATTTACGCTCAGCAGATCGACCATTTGTGCAAATCGACTTCCTCCTACCTTTCTCTGCAGGCATGGAGTCCGATACAATGCTATTGGCACCGGCTCTGTTTGAATTTCGGACCTCCTCATTTCTTCTTTGAAGCCGTCGCTCTTCTCCCTCTTCAAATTGGTCTATAAAACTACCATCTTCACACAGCTTACTAACAGTAACATCATGGGGAAGCTTGTCACCAGCACCCCCAAAGACCTTGTCATGTTCTCCTTCCGACATCCTGCAAGATCAGTATCTTGAGGAATTAATCCTTTTGAGAGGAGTGTGCTCCTGATAAACAAGGATTTTACTTCTGATGTCCAAAAAACAACTAAGTATTACTAGTCCGACAAATCGTAATTGTGCAACATAAATTTGGCTTCCATAGCCACCAGGAAATCTGCAGGCTACGTTGTCTTCAGGACATCTGTCATCCAAACTTCTCAAGCACACGGGACATATCCGTTCAGTTTCTCACATCTCTATCCCCAGAAACATGTGAGCCACTGCCTAGCATGGTAAGAGATGCAGCACAAGTAATGAACGTGAGCACCGCAATGCTATTATCCAATGAAAACCCTCTTGCTCTCTTCCATGAAGACTTCAGAAACCCCCAACCTCAATACAAGGAACAATGTAAACAAAATTCAAGTTTCTCAATGCAGAGGAATTTGCAATTCAAAACTGACATCATATTCAAGCTCGTACTTGAGTGTAAGAAGTACTCCGCTAAGTAAGAAAAAACTTCTTGAAGGCATTGAATCCATGCAAACCTCTTCATCTCGAGACTTCAGTAACAAAAATGCCTCAAAAGTTGAGGAACCTCGCTAGACTTCTTCCTCCAGCTAAAACCAAATGCCACAACGACGTCATAGAGAAGCCGGTCGTCAAATAACATTTCCGATTTCATAAAACCAATAGACTATTGGGAGGCTTTGTTGGTGTAGTCTGGACAATATTTCAGTTGACTTCCTTGTAGATCAATTTTGCACATCAGTCGCCGTGAATTTGGCCTGACGCGTGTGCTTCTTGGCACGCACCCCCATACTTGGCAGTTGGAGATTCGATAGCCTCGCTGCGTAATATGCCACTATACATATACATACATTGCAGGAGAAGCTGTAAATTTGGGGGGCTCTTACTTCGTTCCTACCAAGAGAGGTTTCTACTAGTGAGAAATTTTGCAGTTAAATTAGTGAGCGCGTTCACAAATAAATTTGCAACACCATTGGCCTTCCAGGTCCTCAAGTTTAAAGATCTCTTTCTAGCTGGAAATTCCACTACCATTGCCTCAACTACGTCTCAAGTCAGCTAAGGTATCTCCTCGGTAACCGCATAAGCACAGCCATTGCCACTGGTGACAAACTGTTAAATATAGTGCCTACAAAAACCACGTCTAAGCGACTCTACCACAACTTTCACTTTTGCCTCATGTTCTCGATTGAATTTCTATGATGCTGAACAAATATCACCAATATGTTGATCACCTACTTGGAAGAAAGTCCCGTTCAAACAATCCATAAATGTCTGGTGCGCGCCTGGTGACAGCGTCACAGACACCTTGAGTTCCACAATGCTCGAAGACGGAATACGTCACACAGGACTCTCATTGAAGCCCACATGGGGACTACATTAGAAAAATACCTTATCGACAGCAATCTCTCAAAAAGCGCAAGCAAAATTCTCAGATAATTTCCTCATCACGGGACTTTCCTTTGTAATCTCTACTAACCAAAGGGCTTACCAATCACTATATCAATCCAAGATATCATACCAAATTTGCCTTTTGAAAATCTCTGCTAATCAATCACAAAACATTCACAACCAATCACTCCAAGACAGAGCATGTCACGCAATACGCTCATTCAAGACTACAATCGAAAACACACCTTGCCGACAGCGGTTTCTGAGGACAGTCTCAAACAAGTCATCACTGACTTCTTCCTTTAAAAACCTCTCGCAATCACTTCAACACGGAACAAATCCATGCACCATTCTCATTCAAGAACGCGTACCTTCCCGACAACAAACATTTCAAAAAGCGCAAGCTCGATTCCAATTAAGATCACCATCCCGAGACTCCCTGTTAAGGAGGCGCTACTAAGGATCAAGAAAGATAAACACGAGGCTCCTCGTACCGCTGAGCTGAAATTCAAATTGTGACTGGATTCCGACTGAAGAGCTGAAAAGCAAAAAGGAGAAAAGGAGAAAAGGAGTGACATCAACTATACACATTGGTGGCCAGCCACGCAGGGGTGACAAGCGTGCGAGGGAGAGGGTGGCTCCACACGCAGCATTTCTCAGAACAGTCTCAAAGTAGCCATCAGTACTTCCTTTGGAAACCTCTCGCAATCGCTCCGACACAGAACACATTCATGCAACATTCTCTTTCAAGAACCCGTACCTCCCCGACAGCAGTTTCAGGAAGGGCACTGAGCTCAACTCCCAAACAAGATCACCGTCCCGAAACTCCCTTATCCTCGGCAGTAACTTCTGCTTACGAGGCGCTACTAACAAGCGACAACAAAGATAAACACTAGACTCAGGCTCCTCGTAATAATGAAACCCTGGAGCCGAGCTTGTATTCAAATTGTAAACGGGAATCCGACAAGTCATGGGGAACACAGAACAGTCATGCAACATTCTCAATCAAGGACACGTACCTTCTTCCCAACAGCAATTTTTCAGGAAGCGCAAGCAGCTCAACCCCCAAACAAGTTCACTATCCGAGACTCCCTTAAGCACGGCAGTCACCTCTGCTTAGGAGGCGCTACTGCTAATAAGGGACAACAAAGATAAACACAACACGAGGCTCAGTCTCCTCGTTATGACACCCTGCAGCTAGGCCGGAATTCAATCCCGTTCACTACGACACACAAACAGTCACACAACATCAATCAGGAACACGTACCTTCTTCACGACAACAATTTTTCAGGAAGCGCACTGAGCTGAACTCCAAAACAAGTTCACCATCCCCGAACTCCCTTAACCTCGGCAACTCCGCTAACCACGACAGTAACCTCTGCTTAGGAGGAGTTGCTACTAATACGCGATACAAACGTAAACACGAGGCTCAGGCTCGTCCTCGTAATGATGAAACCTTGGAGCCGAGCTTCCATTCAAATTGTAAACGGAATCCGAGACGGAATTGGGAGCTGAAAACGCCAAAAGCGGGAGGAAAGGGGTGACTGCAATGATACACATTGGTGCGCGAGCCACGCGGGCGTCAGGCAAGTAAAGTGTGCGAGGGAGAGGCAGGAGGAGAGGGAGGCTCCGCAGGCAGCGATGGCGATGATGGCTCTGAGTGTTCACTGCCATGCCATGCGATGCGAGGCGTGGCCCCTGCCCCGCACGCCTCGGCCTGTCCTAACTTAAGCCCATGCAGGAGACTGGGGGCGCCCCATAGCCGTCCATGTGCGCTGGGGATCCTACGGTCTAGATCTGCTCTGCCAGTAAGTTCTCGCTGCCCGGGATTATCATCAGGCGGATGAGGGAGCGGCCTGCGTTTTTCTAATGTGTTTTGGCATGGAAATGGAATGCCAGCCTGGCTACACAGTCTAGTACGGTATACATTCTGCTGTTCAAATAATATAAGGTTAGTAATCCATGATACCTAAGCTTATTCCCGGCTCGACATTTGGCTAGTTTAGGTACTTAGGGCCGCTTTACACCTAGAGGCCGGGCCAAACCCCCTTGAGGCCAATTGCATGAAATTTCAACCCTTTTTGGGTTGGAGGCCGGCCTCAACTACACATTATAATAAGATTATAACGGGGGCGAATTTTCCCATATGTAAAGGCCTTAGGGCCAAGAAGCTAGGCCGATTCAATAAATCTAGCATAATCCAACGGATCTAGCATAATCTAGCATAGAGCCATTTAGATTTCCACATAATCCAATGGATCTAGTTCACTAAAAAAAATCATACTTTATTTAAGAAGGTTTTTTTAGTGAAATATGGCATTGGCCCCGAGGCCAAGAATTGGCCCTCCATTTTGGGTGCACCCAATTCAACGAGCTCGGGCCGTGTCATAACATACATTTTTTAATTTAAAAAATCATACCACCAAATCGGCCCGGCCTCTAGGTGTAAAGGGGTTGGGACCGATTTGAGCCTTTTGGCCAATCACAAGTGAGGATTTCAAGCCTCTTACACAACGAATTGGCCCGGCCTCTAGGTGTAAAGCGGCCCTTAGGGCCACTTCACACATGAGCCAAGAGCCATGACCTTGTAATGGTGAGGACCCTTGACTCTCATCCAAAGGCCGTACCATGGGTGTTGGGAAAGTCGTTTTATGTAGTCACGGGCCTTCAAGCATAGTGTGAAGTGAGAATGGACCATGTTGCGGGACCATTTCATATTTTGTTGGTAGGAAAAGAGGGGAGGATTTGGTTTAATATAATATGTCTCAAACTCTATCAATTTAAGAGAATTACTCGGTGGTGTTTGTTTGTCATGGAATTCGTTCTGGAATCTACCTTGCAATTTGTCTTGAAATTTGTCGTGCTGGAAAAAATATTTAAAAAAATTATGGTCTCCTAGAATTTGCATCAAGCCCATCTCTTGGAGGTGGGCCTAATGAAAATTCCAGGAGACCATGAAACCTTATCCATAGTCTGCCATGTAGGACTCCATGTAGACTTTTCATCCATGAAGTCTTCTTTGGGCCTTTAGGCCTTCACCTTCATGTGTGAAGTGAACTTGGATGGTCTCCGCCCTTTCGACCAATGAGAGCTCTTAGATTGCAATGGTCATGGGCCTTCAATTTTGTGTGTGAAGTGGCCCTTAGTTGGGCTGCTTACATTGAGATCCACAACACCCCGTTATGGATCTTACTTCTTCATGATAACTTCCTTAGATGTGTGTTGTTTCAAATACTTTCTCTCTACACCCACTCCTCGTAGGATATGAAACATCCAATTAATGTGAGATGATAAACAAACCCAAATTATGTCCATGGCCATTTCTCTTGTAATTTTCAAAACTCGTATGAACATCTTATCAGTTACCAACATGAATCGTGTGCTCATTAAATGGTCATGTATGTCCCCTCAATCATGTTGACTTTTGAGCTTAGGATGGTTAGCATATTACAAACACATAGTCTAATATCCTTTAAACATGTGTCCTTTTTATGCTTGTTCTTCGATCCATACCTAACCACATATCACTAAAACATAGGTGTTTGTATTATGGTCATGTTGGATTTAGGCATGTCTACCATAGGTGAAGCTTGTGACACATGGCCTTCCACATCCTTATATATTGAAAGCCTTGGGATGAGGTTCTTATTGAGCATAAAGCTCACGTGGGCGGCCATTTGCAAATTATAATAGGTCCGCATATTACACTCCGGGGAAACAACATGGGCGTTCATGACTCAAGATTGTATTCAAATTTGGAGATCATGACATGTGTTGCAATAGTCATGGACCATGAACATCGGTTGCTACATTTTGTCATTGGTTCTTAAATGAGTGGCAATTGGGTGGCAATCCCGCTTCGCTTCACACAAAGTCAACAACAATAAGATTGACGACGTCACAAAATATACAAGAAAACAACATGGACTCATACATGGCCTAAAATGAATACATTTTGATGATCATTGGATTTTGAAGTGATAGAAATGTCAAAAATGAGTTATGCCCTCAATGAACCGATCTATAATGTTCGTTCATATGTCCACACCAACTCTAAACATGCACCAAAAAATTATTGACCATAGAAAATGTTGCGTGCAAAACAACCAACCCCTGGCCAAACGTCCCATTAATTCATATATATAGATAGATAGATCTCGTGATTAACCAACTAATTCCTTACATGGAATGGAAGTGTAGGTATGGACAATGTTCATTGTTCACTTAAGTAGGTGACCGCCCACCCCCCCCTCCCCATGGGCTCCCATCCTCAAAAGTTAGTTTTAGGTCCATAATGCAAGAGCGCTAATGCATTGATAATGGTGCATTTGGCAAAGAGAAAATCCCCTTCCAAAGGACTTCTTGACATGAAATCCCTAGATATTGAGGATGGGGTTGGGGCGAAACAACCCGTACATTGGTTCCTTGGAGGCAAGGATTTAGGCATCCAACAAGGAACAAGTGTATGGGTTGGTTTGCCCAAATCTTGAGGATGGTGCATCTATTTTTAATTTGTTAAAAAACATGCATTCCAATATGCATTTTAAAATACTTGGAAATTTTTTAGGCATTTTTTATGTTTTTTATTATAAATTCACTATTACAATCAGTAATACAAACACGCGCAACCATAACATTATTAAGTGCGTCAGTGTGTTCTCACGGCCCCCGGGAATATAAGCCGGGATGCCGTCAGTTAGCTCACATTTAGACGGGATGCCGTGAGTAAGCTCACATTCAGTCTAAATGTGAGCTAACTGACGGCATCCCGGCTTATATTCCCGGGGGCCGTGAGAACACACTGACGCACTTAATAATGTTATGACTTTGCCAATCGTTCCATATTACCATATAGCATTAGTATATTCAAACTCAACGGCAGTACTTGAGCCCTAAGCCTTGCCATGCGAACTGACGAATCCTAGAATACGGATTTCGCATCGGGGGACGATCCATGTGCGATCTTGGATCAATACTTGGAGAAGAAGAGCTCAAAGAAATGATCCTAGAAGAAGGGAATGTTTTCGACAATGATTTGCCAAGGACCTCACAAATTGATGTCTTTAAAGGTTTTTGATGAAAAAAACCATTTTTTTAAAATTGAAATATTTTTAAATGTATTTTATAATGCCGCCTCCGACCTCTAGTATAAAAAATGCAACACTAGAGATAGGGTAGTACCACCAAATACATAAAACGAAGAAACTTGGATGGTACATTTTCATAGCACTACATTGGCTAACTACTGCACATGTACTAAAGATCGAGAATAGAAAGAGAATGGTGGCCCTTGGTTGAGTAATATTATGAGTGCAAAGTTATGACAAAAAGCCTTTGCAACTCTTACGTTGTTGACACAAAACAATCTTATGTGCATAACCATGCTATCAAAACTTGAAAGATTTTATGTGCATTTGATTATGAATATATATTTATTATGCAAGTTGAATGCTCGTGGAATGAAGTAAGGTAGACGTGTGTTATTTGAATATTTTTTCCTCTTTGCATTCACTTCTTGTAGGATATGAAACATGCAGTTAGTGCGGGATGATTAGCAAATACAAATCTTGCTCATAGCCATTTGCCTCATAGTTTTCAAACTCATAAGAATAGACAAAATATTTGTGTAAAATTAGTCATGCAATTGAAGGTTTTTTTTGTGCCATCATAAAAATATTTATTTTGAGGAAGGATACATGAATATTATGACAAAACCTAATCATATATCCTTTGAGATGCAATGTGGTAGAATAATCACCATGTGTATTTTCACAAATAACATAGCGTGCATGCAACTAAAGCGTGTTGTAGCAATATACGCAATCTATATTTAAGCCTAGTGTATTGTCATTTTTATTATAAGATCCACCAATAGAAGTGCACATACACATTTTTCATTAAGTCCATAATTCATGCATAAGTCTAGATTTACTTAAACCTCAATTTCATATGAGAAACTTATTTGTTAGAGTTATATGTGGGCTTGATCCTTCTTTAAGAAATTTTTCTATTAAGAGCTCATTAACTCGTTGTGTATTGGAGCGTGTTTTGAAAGTTTGGTGAAACTTTTGGGACCTCCTCTTTCCTCCTATCAAACTTTTCTCTCTCAAAGGTTATGCACATGGGTCCCACTGTCCTAAATCATGTATTGGCCTATGCAAGGCTAGCTTGGGCCACCCATCCTAGTACGACAAGCTAAAATACCAGGTTTTAATAGCCAAGCACTACTCTTTGTGTGTTGTGATTATGTATTGAAAATTTTGGGTGCCTTTGTGTAATTCTCATATGCTCAAGATTTGGGACGAAATCCATGGTTTCGATTGCTTTACTTTACGAATAACTCTATTATCAAACTAAATATTCTCATGCTCATTAAGTGGTCATATATATGTCCCACCCCAATCATGTTGACTATTGAACTTAGAATGGTTAACATATATTGAGCACATAGTCCAGTCTTTTAAAAAAACATGTATTTTTGGTGTCTGGCCATAGATCCACACCTAACCACATACCACTTGAACCCATGTCTTCACATCATCACTATATTGGAATTAGGCACGTCTACCTTATAACTTAGGGCTGGGTCACATGGGGTCCCAAGTCCCACTCATGTTAGGAAGTCCCAACATGGAGGCAAAGTCTCAACTGTTGAGCCTCGAGAAACCCTTAAAATATGGTTAATTCTCATTAAAGTTGAATCTTGATTATCTTATGTATAGATATTCACGGGACTTGTGTTGAGAGTTGGATCTAGCTTTTTTGCTCGACCCAACTCTCAACACAAGTCCCAAGCCTCACCTCCAAAAAGTGTTGCCATGTAGACATCCATGTCATACTTCAGACTTAGGACTTGGGACCCGTGTGAAGTCCCAACCTCCATGCTCTCAACACTTGAGATTGCATGGATTGACCTAAAGGGACTTGGAACTTAGGACTTTGGGACCCTAAGCGAAACAACTTGAAAACTGGTATTCGAGGAAGCCGCCACACAATAACCTTGCTCCATGCGCAATTTGTTGGGAGTTTCTTGACATTGTTTTAGTGCTATGGCGTGGTACCACGTTGTTAGAACATTCGGTTTTAAAGATGATTGAACTTGTTCTGAAGCTTCCCAACAGTGAATGATATTTCCAGTGAAGTTGGTTGGCAAGAACCACAAAGCTTAATATATGGAAGTTTGTGAAACCCGAATGATATTTTAGTGAAGTGAGTTCGAAGATGAATATTAGCGCCCAACTCTGTTGTTGTTTTTTTGAGACAGAAGGCTGACAGGCCAACGCCAAAGCACAGGAGGCAATTGACCACCTGGCAAGTTTATGTCAAGTAGAGAGGAGATTTCACAGTTGGGAATCGAACCGCCAACCTCTTCCTTGAGATTTGGGTATCTCTCCACCATCACCCAATAGTTTAGGGCCGTCTCGGACCCATTAGCGCCCAACTTTGAGCAGAGCTGAAAGTTATTGAGGATGATCTGCAAGTGATCAGCTGTGATGTCAAACAGTGACAAGAGTGAATATGAAATTACATAAAAAATTAATGAAATGCTACTGGACTCTGTGGGGTAAAGAACCACAAGAAAAATATGTTTCTTCATTGGCAAGGTGCCAATCTGGGACAACATATTAATTGCACCCCCAATTTTAGGGTGGGTCATTTGCTCTTTACTTTATGAAGAAGGAGAAGAAGAACTCCGGTCTCCGAAGGAGGCCGGAATGAATAGAGTAATAGAGTGTGTGTTCGTAAAACATCCTTGGCCATGCCCTAAAGGACAATGACATTAGGTGTGAAACTACTTCATCCTTTGTAGGAAGTAGACATTATATTTAGTAACTAGTAGCCATTAACAGTAACCAAGCATGCAACCGTCATTAGTCGAAATCATCCAAGGACGTAGTACCATTTAGAGAGTATGGTATAGTGAATATTTAATTTTTTGGCAAGTTTTGGAGGTTTGTGACAAGTTGTCTGTTCTCTAGTCTTTGTTTATGGACTAGTATAGAATGTGCATATTGTGTGGCAATTATGTTGATTTGTTTAAATGTACTTTTGATTTTCATAACAGGGAGTTTAAGTTTTGACTCCAAGTTTTTCATTGATGGGATGTGTGTTGTGGCTCTTACACCTGCAACTAAGACCATAAGTGGGGTTATGTTCCATCCTCTTGTTGTGATGTTGTTGATGAGCGGTTGATATTTTGTAGTTTTCCTATCAAGGGTTTTTGCAACAAATCTATCATTACAATATGCAAATTCTATGAATTGTATGGTGACTTCTGGTGTAGGGACTTATGGTGGGGGGTGGTTGCATGGGTGGCCTATAATGCACAGTATGTCGGGTTTACACCTCTAGAGTGTTACAATGACATCTTTGGGCACCACATGTGCATGGCTATCGCAACCCTTGCTAGCGTCCCTCAACTATCTTGATCATTTCTCAATTCTAGCAAGGGTCACGAGTGCCAACCCTTCGCATTCCACCCATACCGCGGACCTCTTAGCTTATAGGTGGGTGACCAACCCTCCCACACTTGCATTCGGGATTCTCCCCTTAATAGGTAGCCAATGGTTAGATGTGGACTTCCATCCATGGAAGTCCAATCTTTAGTTGATCATCGTGTTGCCAGAGCAACACTACAACAACCTGAACCATACTAGGCAAGTATGCCCCACGTTGGGCCAACGCCCGTGGAGGTTGTGCCGTTCGGCCTCGAGTGGGTTCTGCCAGCCACGCCACCTCACCCATATAAGCCTCTAGGACTTTGGGCAAGGCCCTTATCCCACCGTCAAGTAATAAATAAATAAAAGTAACATCGGAGTTTGGTTTGTACTCCGACGTAAATGGGAGCCCATTCCTCTCTACCATGTTCATGTTTGACCAAGCTTCACCGTAGGAGTACTTCCTCCCTCTCGGGAGGTGGGCCACCGTCAAGTAACCTTTTGTCTCTCTATAAGGGTTGGGGCCAAGTAGACATTTTTCCTTAGCCGTTGGAGGTGCAGTCCCCCAGCAGCTTCAGACCTCCATAACTTCCTCATTTGCTCTATGAATCTAACAAACGACCATTGCATCGTCATCTACGCTTCACGTAGATGCCGTTGGACTCCTCACTTGCCCCATTCGGGCAAGTATCACATAAGTTATGGCTCTTCTAACCTCGGCAATCTTGGGCGCCACTCTCAGGTCACTACTGTCCTAGGGCGTTGTCCCTAGGCAGTGCCTCACTCAAATTGCCATATCTCCTAGCTCACACCTCCGATTGGGGTGATCTTGAGCATTTTAGAATCTAGACGCCAAAAGCTATTCGTAGCTCATGGCCTTACCTTCGTGGATCCTAGTCTCCGTGGGTGGGAGGCGTTCCCAACGCCCGGGGCCCTCATCCACCCCCTATATACAAGACGTTTATGGAGAAAAGCAAATGTATATGTACTAACGGCAAGCCAGAGAATGGACTCATGTATTTATATTAATTTTTGCATTTAATGTGATAAATGCCTCCTCTACATTCACAAAATATAAATCATGAATTCTAATAGGCCTTTTATTACATATAAAATCTACTCACTAATGAGAGAATCATTGACCGTTTTTCATCCATAGCACACAATCAACAATCACATCAAAAAAAATAAAGACTCTTGACTTAGCACAATAACTTAGCCACAATCCAAATAGCAATTCAAGGGAGCCCATGAGCGCTTCAAGAGCCACTAGTTTGTAAAAAACAAAGAACCCAAATGCAAATTTTAACAATAATATTGGACACGGTAAGTAATTGAGGATTATTACCATGTGATGATGATGAATGAAAATGTGGATTGGATGAAACTAATAGGTTTACTGTCAATATTCGCTCTAAACCTTAGGCCCCCTTTTGTACATCTATCTTTATTTCAAATTTATTAATAGCCTATTTGAATGTACACACTAGAGAAAAATAATGCCCCTCCCTTATGTATACTATGTACACTAATGCCTCAAATAATACATAACATTACTCAACACTTAGTGCTCATTACATGGACCCTTGGAATATAATAGTTGGATGCTCGGAAAGCCAAGTCACCATGCTAAGCTTTCCCAACATTTGATTATTATATTATGAGCACCCACTAAACGAGCACTAAGTGTGGAGTAATGTCATGTACCCTTCTTACACTCACATTAGTTTGTACGTGGTATGAAGGGTCCACCCTTGGGAACAAGGACCACTTCTTTGATGTTTGTTTACCTAGCTCATAGAGTCTTCTACTAGACGGATTCATGGTACATCCCAATATCCCAAGTATTGTAAAAGTTTTTCTTTTTCTTTTCTTTATTTCTTCTTTTCAAAAAATCATTTTTTGAAGGTTAAGTGTACAAGTGACATGTTCATCATGCAATTTTCGATCCCAATGCCATTATCATTCAATGTAAAAATTTTGAACTCTAAATAATGATGAGCATGCACACCTTCATTACCCCATCATTGCAATTGTTGTGGTTTTTGTTTAACTTCATCCGTGTCATTGGAATTATATGAGCATTGTAGAATTAGTTCATGGTCATGTCTTCTTCTCTTTCTGTTGTATTTATGTTATTTTTTTGCAATTAAAACAGAACAACTGAAAACCTCGTGTTAGAATGATGCAAACTTACAAAAGAACATGTCAAATGTATAGAAAATATAAACTAATGAAACTTGATAAGTAAATGAATTAACAATGTTTATAATTTGAAATTAGAAACCCATAAGAAACCCATAGTCTACCTTGGAGTCTTCCAACCCTGAAGGTGGCACAAAACCACAAAGAAAGCCAAGACCAAGAGAGCCCATGCATGTGAACCCATGAGTATTCACAAAGTAAAGTCCCCCTTCAACTGATATTTAAATAAAATTGGACTAAGTCCAAGTCCACAATTATAATAAGCTAAACTCTAGCATAATAGAATATGTAGTGTTGATTACTCAACATTTAATTATAAATATTATAACATCAATAAATAGATGTGTTGTTTTTTTCATCATGTTTTAAGAGCAAATCATTCAGGTAATCGGTGAGGATTCACATAATCCCCATTAAATTTTAGCAACCGAAAAGTCAAGATTTTGGAAGCATGTCCATAATGAGTTCTTTCTCCCTTGCCTTGCTTTCAATCTCAATACAAATGTGATGCTCATCCATTTCTTTCAATACCATCACACTCTCATACCCCACTTGTACCACACATGCCCCCATATTAATTATGCACAATGCAAACCTCACAAACAATCATAAGTTAACCACTATTCAACTCATGATGCTTCTCTAGCTAACTCACAAGACATACGTCAAAGAGTTGCTCACAATTTTGTAAAAGCCTTCCTAGTTAGGCTATTATTGGTCGAAGTGGTTAATTAATGAAAAAACATATTTTGGTAAATTGTCATGGAATAAATTTGATTTAAAAAATGTGCTTATTATAGAATGCTAACCACAACCACAACCACAAACACAATACTTATTCAACCTTGCTACTTCTTGGAGTTAATTATCATAAGTTTGATCAAAGTTGCTCATGTGGCATTGACGAAGCCAAGAACTTAGGGATGAGAGATCCTTTGATAACTTAGATTCTCGTTCTAAAACAAAATCCCCCTATATGGGTACTAATAGGTTCGGCGTTGGCATCGGGTCAAGCTACCTTACTCAAGGCCAATTCACATGGGATCTTAAGTCCCGGGTCCCAACATGGAGGCAAAGACCCAGCTTTGAGTCTCAAGAGCCCTAAGTTATGGTTTCTATCACATTTTGTTAAATCTTGATTACATTATGCAAACAATTTGTCAGGACTTGTGTTGAGAGTTGGGTCTAGCTTTTTGCTAGACCCAACTCTCAACACAAATCCCAAGCCCAACCTCCACAAAACGATGCCACGTAGGCATCCATGTCATACTTAAGACATGGAACTTGGGACCTTTGTGAAGTGGTCTGTCCCAACTTCCATCCTCTCAACACCCAATATTGCATGGATTGACTTCAAGTGAATTGGTACTAAGGGCCACTTCACACACGAGTCAAGAGCCGTGACCATGAAATTCTGAGAGCCCAAAAGAAGGTGTCCAAAGGCCGTCTCAAGACACCTCCAAAATCATGTAGTGTGGTCGGATCCTCAAGTGTAGTGTGAAGCCATATGTGACCGGGCCCTCAACCAAATGCTATTTCAATGAATTTCTATTCACGTGGGTCCTCACACATGATAAAATAGAATAAATCAACGGTTGTGAGATGCCATGGTCTCTTGGTTTTGTGTTAGGCCTACTTCCAAGAGGTGATTTTTGAAAATAGTCCAAGTGACCATGAAACATGATCCATTGGATGCCATGTAGGAATCCATGTAGACTCTACGCCCATCTTGCATTCACATACTCCGTTGGTCCCTCAAGCGTAGTGTGAAGTGAACTTGGACCGGCTCCGCCTTTTCCACCGATGAGAGTGCTTGAAGTGTAATGGTCACGGGCTCTTAGTCTCATGTGTGAAGTGGCCCTAAGGACTTGGGACCCATGTGAACCGACCCCCATTTTACTCCCTTGTCAAGTGTAAAGGCTTGGGCCGTGTTTTCAAACCATCCTCATCACCATTTACAATTTGATGTTTCTTCCAACAAAAAATTAGAAACAAGCAAAAGTTAGTTGTTTTGGTGGACATACAATGGTTGGACATAAGAAATAGCACTACTAGGTGTTTGTTGTGAAGAAAACCCTAAAATGTGGTCGCATGGAATCATTGAAAATGAGTGTACATCTCCTTCATCTAGTAGTCCAGAGGCTAGATATAATCTAAACCTGTCATATTATCTCCGGTAATTAAAGCGATGGTGAAATTAGATGTACAGTCAAGACTCTATAAGTGTTACCCCCATAAGTGTTATAATTTCATATATGTTAAGAAAATTTTACTCCCCTACAAAAACACAATTGGTAAGACTAGTGAGTGTTATGTGTTAAGTGTTATAACATGCTCTACTCCCTTCTTTGTTAATTGCACCTCTATAAGTGTTAATTTTGAGAAAATCAAGGTAAGAATATATGAGAGCATACATTTTAAACATGTAATCACATTTATCCCATATTCTTTGCGAACAATTCAAAATTATTGGAGGCACACGGGTGATCTTTCGATCTCTATTGAGAGGGAGATAGAGGAAGCTAGGCGCTTGGTAGAGGTTGATGAAGTTGCTACTCTACTTCATCAACTGACGTTGTTGTCATCTAATAGTAAGGTGGGTGACATGATGAATGCTCTTGAATACCTCAATTATGAGATGGAGTGTGATTTAAACAACCCCTATGAACCTACTGGTGAGGAGTTTTTGGATATGTATTCCTCAAAACATCAAGAAATTGATGTTGATGAGGTTATGGTTGATGTGGTAGAAGAAGTTGTAGGATTTAGTGTTGCTGAGCGTTCTCTAGAGACTTTGAAGAAATACTTTGAACAAAGACCACATGATGCCCTATCACACATCGAGCATTCAAGAACTCCAGAAGGAAGTTTCATCTCATCATTTGGAAGCTTCTCATCACGGGGAGATCACTTCATTGTAAAGTTGAACAACCACGTGCGCTCATTTTACATGTAAAAAATGTAAAAAAATACACATAAAGCATCACCAAAATTGGTCAAAATTTATGAATTTTTTTTCATGAGTAGATATACACGGTACCTATTACATAGTAAAAAATGGCAACTAAATTTGATGATTTGTTTTTTTATAAAACATATTGTTTCTAACTAGAATGATGCAGAATTGAACTAAAAATTACTACAAAAATGAAGATGACTAAAAATTTCAAAAAATATATACAAAAAATACCATCAATGCTTATGTAAATGTAGAAATAATATCATAAAATTTAAAATTATCTATGGCATGTAATATAGGGGTAGCAAACTTTGTTCACACGTGGTGTTCAACTCGACAATGGAGTGATCTCCCCGAGCTTCTCATCATACTACTATAGACTCTTTCTTTCGGTTAGTTTAGTTGGAAGAATCTCGTCAAGTTACTACTATATAGATTATTTATTTCAATTAGTTTAGTTGAAATATGTATTATCATTTGTACTTTCATTTTTATTTTTATAAAACGTTATGTTCTTCATTTTTAGAATTTTAAAGTGTTATTTCTATAAATGTTATTAATCATCGGTATGAATTCTATAAGTGTTACTTGTTATAATTCTATATATGTTATTTTTTTGCTACTCCCGACTTGTAACATTTATAGAGTCTTGACTGTACTTGGAACTTTAATCATAATGAGGGAATCACAAAACCATTAAAATATGCATTTTCAGTTTGGAATCTTTTTCAATGGATGAGAGAGGTACACTTGTATGCAAACAAATTCCCCATGTCTTTGGACCGAAACGCCTTGAGTAACGGCCCCCTTTTCCGTAAGTACATGGTCCTTTTTGTAAGTACGCTTACCGAGTTTTCAATATGTTCGAGGTGCAAAGATCCCGGGGTCGAAAGACCCCATTATCCATAAGTTAATCTAGTCACAAACATGTGCCTTCCATGATCCATCCTAAAGCATTGAGCTTTGGGGAAGTGCATTTGGGTCACCTATTCTTCCAACAATGGTGGGGCCCACTTTAAATATACATTAGGAAATCATTTTTAAGACAATGTCACATCATAAGAACATAAGGTAGAGATACCATAAACCGTGAAAATAAGGTGATTTGCATTGAAGATATGGTCTTACAATCATGAGATAATTTTCCAAGATAGAAGAGAAGGATTCATGAAGAGTGCAAGTTGTTTCATATATATTTTTATTTCTTGTACAAAAAATTCTACAATTTTTCAAAGTGGAAAGTTTGTCAAGCTCCCTACTCGTTCACTAGATTCTCCTTACACCGAACACATTAATCTTCATTTCCATACATAACATCACCTAAACCGGTTAACTCATGAGTACATTAAACATGACTAAATTTGGCTAAACTAACTGTACACGCATTGAAGTGGCCAGCCTCGCAATGATCGATTTCAGAAATGGCACTTCACTATTATGACGGAAGTCTATTGCACGGGCAGAGGGTAGTTAACCGGTTTGGGTAGTTCTACCTTAGCCTATTTCGTAAGTACAGTGACCGTGCGTTGATTACTTTTGAGATCAAAGATGACGGAAGTTGAAAGACCTTATAAGTTAATTCAATAACCGCATGTGCCTTTCAATCTCAAGTAGCAAGCTTATGATGAAGTGCATTTGAGTGGCATATCCTTTTAATAGTGGTACCATATCGGGAATATTCCATACACTCTTCTTCAGTCTTCTCTTTCCATGTCATAATATATTGTGTTCATGAAAGCTCCAACACATTTTAATCCTATATAGTTACATGTTTCAAAGACAAAGCATAGCCATGCTTGAAGTGATGAAGCAACCAAGAATAATTAAGGACATGCTACTATTAGGTAACACCAAAAAGACTGCATCGATGACTTTCATTGTCCAATGCATCCTTCGGCATAGTTTTAGTTTAATGATTATGATTTTCCAAACCATGATTAGTTTAATGCACATGATCTAATAGCACAGTCCCAACCCCACATTCTTTTAACTTTGTCCCTAGATTTCATACCACTCGTTGCCCTATGCTCTCATATTGGTTGTTGCTATTTAAGTTATAAGTATTTAGGATCTCCCTGGGCCAAGGTATGTGACGATGTTATGAGCACTTCCAACTCCACATACAATTCTGACCGTTAGATCAAATCAAGAATTGTCTCGTTCAATTAATAAATTTCACAAAGATTGTCATTCAAGTAAGATCAGGAGTTGAGATATAAGTTATAAGAAGTCAAAGTTGAGATGGAAGTTATAAGAAGTTGAGACAAAAGTTCCAATTGTACTAACTATCGAGTCAAGAATGGCGTCTACACTTTTCAACACGTAAGTCTAATCTCATTGTACCATGTGTGACTTTGGTGTATGTTCGTGATTGTAAGCCTTGCCATATACCAAATAAATACATATGTAAAATTTGAAAGAATGATAAATGCGTAAATACATGCCCCTCCCAAATACATTGTTAATATATGTCAAATTGAGTCGCACCAAACTAACTTAAACTAAATTAATTCTCTTACCAATTCAACCAAACTTAAGATCCATATACTATATAAAGTCTCTATGCATTTTCATCTTTCACGAAACTTTACCCCATGCGCCCTAGGATTCTCGGGTTGAGAAACTCGGGCTCTTGACCTCCTTCCCAGACCCTCTTAAGCTTTGCCGTACTTGCACACCCTCTTCAGCTATTTACCCTTCTCCTATTGGACAAACCCAGGGGCACGCCGCGGACGCGCGGCTGCGTCCGTCAGTACTTTCTATGCTCCTGGTCCTGCGCGCCTCGCCCTGCAATGCCCGTCATCGTCGCTTGATGCTTCAAGGTTGCTGCAACGCTCAGCCATAAGGTCCCCCCCCCCCCGGCCTTGAATGCGATCACAAGAAAGCATCGCACTTCATAGCGGTAGATATCATCATGAAAGCATGCAAGCGGCCATGGTTTCGCACAGTTTCATCACAGTACCATCAAGATGCCGTGTCGAGCCTGCTACTTACCACGGCTCATAAATTTACTGTAGCCATTTCTAGCCTGCCGCTCGTGGATGACATCGCAGTGGCACACTCTCATTTTGGCATTGCTATTTCCAGTGTCTTCAAGCGTGGGCTGCATTGCTGTTTAGCTGAGCCTGTTGCGCCGGGGATGCCAACCTTGCTGCTGCTGCTGAGGGGTTATTCCTTCGCGGCGCTGTGATCGGAGGTTTCGTCCAGATAGCCATGAGAGGGAGGAATCTGTGATGAAATGGCAATGGCGGGATCGTTGGAGGCGCGCGAGGGTTCGGGTTACAGCGGCGGGGGTTTGAGTGATGCGGAGGAGGCGGGTGTGTTGCGGATGAAGGAATCTGTGAGTTGTCACGGTGTAGAAAGAGGCGGCCATATGGAGGAAGGAGGGAGCCAGGGTTTGGACGAAGGTTTTAGCGATGTTTGGAGGGAGAACGATCGCCCTAGTAGAGAGCTTAATGGCGCCGGTGGTGTTGCAGAAGACGAAGAAGAGAGCGTATTAGTGCGAGAAAATGGCATGGCATTGGAGAGCGAGGATGTGGAGGAGGAGGAGTCACCTGCTGTTATTAATTTTAGAGAGGATCATCACGAAGCATCAGGGAGTCCTGCTGTTGTAACGAGCGACGAAACTCCTCACGAAAACGGGGAAAATGTAGCTTATGTACAGGAGAAGAGGAACGGGGAAAACGTTGATGATGAGAAGTCTTCCTCTCCTTTGAAAGGGACGCCTGATGTTATTGTGAGCAGTCAGGGAAAGGAAAATGGCAAGGGAGGGTTTATAGCATCGTTGCTGCGGAGAGGTCGAAAAGGTGGTCTTGGCGGCGACGCAGGGAAGCGAGATGGGTTCTCGAGAGGTTTTTCGAAAGTGCGGTACACCTATCAAAGCTCCGGTGTCCGGAAGACTATGGTGATGACACCCGAGGGTATGGCTACCGAGGAGGAGGAACAAATGAGGCCGGATATTACAACAAGCAGGCCTAGTGTAGACGAGGAGGAGGTAACTCCAGCAGCGGAGCCCAACGCTAACTATAGTCCCCCCGCACATTCATTGCATGAAGATGATGACAGGGGTGTGTTTAAGGATGCGATTGGAGACGAACGTGGAGCAGAAAGCTCGGAGGACAATGGGGGTGTATTTTATGATGCCAAGGAAAATGGTAGTGAGGGTGCAGTATCGAATGGCAGTTTTAGTGCCAGTGACAGGCATGTGGGAATGGAAGACTCTAATAATGAAGGCAGCAGTAGAATGATGATGGAAACGGCAGATGTGGATGTTAATGTGTTGAGTGGAAGGCAAGTGGAGACGAAGCATTCCGTGTCATCAAGAAAGAAAAAGTCTTTTGTAGAGAAAGGGAGGGCGCCGCCGGATGGGTTTTGTAGCGGAAGGGATTTGATGATGAATGCGGATTCGCTCATTGGAGCAGAGAGAGCTCACGACTCCAAGCGGGATGGATATATCACCTCTCGACTATTCGCGAAACCGCTAGCTGGCAGGGTATTTTCTTCTATTCTACTTTTAGACCCTTTCCGCTAACCTTTGGTTCGTGAAGCATCGTGATGAAAGCGCCACAGGATGTTGGATCCAGCAGTCAGTCACAAGCGAGGATCTTCCACGTCCCTTCCGGATCAGCTACCTGAAAACTAAGTCCGCAGCCTTCTCATCTTACTCTCTCGAATTGAAGACAATTTAATGTTCCAGTTTCCAATCTTGGACAAACGCCTTTGCTGTAGTTTAAGGGTGGGTTTACATTAGCGTCCGGGGTTCAAGAAAACTTGGGGTCACCCTCTTAATGGACCTTACTTTGGGATTAATGAGTGGACTCATGATTGGACCCAAGCTTGAAGATTGGTTTCTCAAACTTGGAGGAGTATTTTTCTTAAGTGCGGACCGCCGAAAGTTGGCTGGAAGTGATGCCCCATTAGCGCCACTTCAAATTTTCATACCTTGGGCCCGGACCCTGTCCAAGTCCAAGACCCTAACGTAAACTTCTTGGGTCTAAATTTTTGCTTTTGACAAATAGGATCGCTCGATTTTGGAGTGTCTGTTCTTGGGCCCTAGAGTAAACCCAGTTTAAGTTTTATGGCCGCCGTATCCACGTCTTCATCGAGATGAGCGAACGTTTAGGAAAGCATGCAGGAAGAGTGAGCCCGAGAGTTTATTATTAACAACCCAGTGAAGGGCGATTTGCGCAGTGCACAGATATCCAGTGCAACCTGTGATTTTTGACGAATCAATGAACAAAAGTAAGTGCAAGTTATAAGATTCCGCCAGCTATAGCAGGGTTTACGGAGGTTCTGTGCATTAGAAAGATAGTGTGGCCTTGTATTTATTGCGTTCAAAGTTCCTCAATTCAGTCTTCAGGTGTTGGCTGATGTTGTGCGACTTCACACATACTCGAACTGCTCAAACAAATCGATAACTGACGAATGGTTTTTGTGACCACTTTCATCTGGCCCAACTTCGGAACTCCTTGACGTCATGTCCTTGCCGTTGGAGTTGGGCGTTGTTTTCCTTAACCTGCGAGAGAACGTGTGGAAAAATTCTCGAAACTACATTGTGGCAATACTTTTAGGTCAATTCAGACGATTTGCAAAACTCCACTTTGAATTCTCATCCAGTATTTTTGATTTCAGGATGACTTTTTGAGCAATTTCAGCACACCGTCACCAAATGTGGGGGCTCAAGCCGATAACAAACTGGGTTCAATGGGCAGCTTTGAAATCACATTCGACGATGTTGGAGATGCGCAAGGCTGGAACAATGTGTATCCACGTGGAGAGAAACCTGAACCCCGTTACTTTGTGAGGTCCCTCTCAACTTGCATTGTGTTCCACCGCCCAGTATTCTGGCAATACTGACTACTCCACCTGTTCTCTGTTGAGGACTCTTGTGTATGATCACCTGTTTGACTCTTAAATGATTTTAGGTGACATTCCCTGACAGTATTGAAATCCATGCTGTAGTGCTTCTCACTCTTTTGCACATTCTTAGCTATTAATCAAATATGGTAGAGCATTATACACACACGTGGGTTGTACATTCTATGAAGTCAGTGTGGTGGAGAGTGTCGCCCTTCGGTGACAGGAAATGATTTGGGATTCTTGCAGCATGCAGCAGCTGTGGTGGGACGGAAGATGGTTGTGGCAGGTGGTCAAACTGCATCTGGACCTAGCAATGATCTGAAGGTATCTCCATTTGCTTCTCAGAAAGTTGCATTGCATTGTGATCGGGTTGGTGGACCTCCTATCTCTTCAAATGTATGTATTTTGAAACCAGAGCATATGCTGTGGACATGCAGATGCTGCATCTTGGTCGAATGACATGGTCAGAATTGGGGAGAGGAGAAGCTCCAGTCAAGGGACAAGTTGGAAGTGGGAAATCTGGGCCTCTGGAAATTCCTTCATGCAGGGGTCATAGCCTGGTAAGCAGAAGTCCTGCTTTTCTTACTGTGATTTTGTGGTGGATTCCACTTTGTATTTACTGCCAATATCCTATTGCAGGTAGAATTAGTCCACAATCAGTTCTATATTGGCTATTTATTGTTCTGGGCTGATGATTAGCTTTGAACTACTAGCTGATAAAAGTCAGTGGGGGAATGATGGAAGCTGGTCATTTTCAAACATGATGTATGTGATGGTCTGATGCTTATTGATCGACTTTTCACAATGTTACGTAATGTTCCAGTTGCACCTTGTGTTAGTTGGATATATTCCCACCAAGTCTTCTAGGACCTACTCTGTATCTGTTGTCTATGTACTGCTTACAATATTTCTGTTCATTTCTGACATGCAATCTGTTTGAGTGCTGTCATGCAGATTTCTTGGGGAAAAACTGTTCTTTTGGTTGGTGGAGATTTAAATCCCTCATCTGATAGAATTGAAGGTAAATCATCTGATTATAATATGGTTAAAATATGGTAATGTCTGTGTACATATCTCTTGAATTAGTGAACTTTTTTGATTTTGGAATTTGAGGAAGAATTATTCACACTCCTTCAGTGCTCACATACATGGATGAACCAAGAACTATTGCAGTATTTGATGGACTTATCCTCTTACCACACACAATGCACTTTTAAATTCCTGAGAGGAAGCCACCTAAAGCTCAACTATTTTGGTCTAGCCGTCAGAATAAGAGAAATCTTGTCCATCAGATTCTTGGGTAACATGTTTGTGGTTTTTTACACAATGGCAGTGTGGTCTTTTGATTTGGAGACTGGGTGTTGGACAAAAATCACAGCGAAAGGAGAAGTTCCGGTACAATCTCTCTTTCAAACAATAATTATGACTCTGTCTCTTCCTAACTCTTTGCATAAAGAACCACATAGCACGAACAGGACTTGAACACTGACTCTCATTGAGGACCGACCATACTTAGTGATTCACCAGAAATCACATGTCATTGTTTTGAAATCATGTCCACAATATTAGCTTAGATGGGTATCTGGTTCAGGTTTGCCTTTTGAAGTATGTGTTGGTTGGATGAAGACTTTCTGCATGGGTGAATTGCTTCTGAACATGATTACTGTGTTCCCTATTTAGGACTTTTTGATAAGTTTCATTTACCTGCTTCTCTTGGTGCCTGTTTTGACCAATTTATAGGCTATAAGAATCCGGTATTGCATAGCTGTTATGTGAGTAATTGTATTCTGTTGCAGTCAGCAAGAAGTGGTCAAAGTGTGACAAGAGCAGGGAGCATACTTATCATGTTTGGAGGTGAAAATGCAAAGGGTCACAAACTGAACGACCTTCACATCCTTGACCTAAAGTCTCTGATGTGGCTGCCCTTGCACACTGCGTAAGTTTGACAACCTTCTTTCTTGCCGTCCTTCTTAAACTCTCTGGCTTCCTTGCCAAACCGGATTTTGAAGACAAAGTTGAAACCATGGTTATGTTTGCAGTAATACGAGGATGTGTGTTCACCTGAAGCAGATTATGTATGCATCTGGTTGCAACATCTGCAGTTTGTAAGGGTGTTATTAGGTTCCACTGTGAACTTTTTGATTTAATTAGTACTATTTATTTAAAAAAAATCTTTGTCCCTTCCTTCACTGTGTGTGCTACACTATAAGTTATTTTCTCTTATTTGGGTTGCTAATTATGTGAGTGATTATGGTGCAGAGGTCCTGGTCCTTCACCACGAGCTAGACACTGTGCGGCAATGTATGATGATCGCTTTTTATTGATATTTGGGGGAGCATCCAAGTCTAAGTCTCTCAGTGATGTATTTGCCCTTGATTTTGAAACGGTGAGTTGTTTCTCAGAAAGATTGTCCTCTCTCCGAGATGAGCTCATCTATTGGTCCTAAATTCCAGGTCCATTTTAAAATTACAATGTGCATCTTTTGTGGTCTCCTGGAGACTCATCTTCTGTCTATTCTAAACAATTCAATATATCTCTCTAGGGAGAAAGGCATGTTAAACCTTCTGAGGTCATGAGGGCACCGTTTGTCTGCGATATATTTTGGAGAACAGAGACATCTTATTGCGTAGGCAAACCGTGATAAACTTCTGACATATGTATGTGGACGTACACAGATGGAGTGGTCTAAGATGAAAACAAAGGGCACTACCCCTTCCCCCAGGTCAGGGCATGCTGGTGTCTTGGTGGGTGATAAGTGGTATATTGCTGGTGGAGAAAATCGTGGTGTTGGTGAGCTCATGACTGCCCTTGCTAAGGATAGATTTGCTGGATTTACTTAGGCAAGCTTGATTACACTGCAAAATGATGTCTGTCATCATATATTTTACCCCCATTCCAACTCATGATGTATCTGATGCAGGAGTGGCGGATACACTGATGTTTGATGTTGGGAAATTAACCTGGTCTGTGGTTGCTACAACCACCCCTAATACAGCTGTTGCCAATCAGGTCCAACACGACCATTGAATGTCTTTGTAGATAGTTCATGTGTCTGCTCTTTGTGGTTGATATTGCTTATCCTTGATTAGAGTTTAAGTGATGAAGAAAATTATAAGTTAGTGACCTTTTCTAAAGTGTGGACATAGTTTTACTATGTCCTCAATTGACAATGTCTATAGGTGGAAATTTACTTTCACTTTTCCTGTATTTTGTGTACTGGGTTCAACTTGTGGAGGCTTCAAATAATTCTTTCGTGTTCAGACTGTAAATTGAATGGATTGTATGTTTTCAGGGACTAAGCTTGGTACTTGTTCAACGGAAGGAGAAAACAATGCTGGTTGCGTTTGGGGGGAAGGGATCTGAACTCTGTAATCAGGTACTTGCATCATTCTTAAAGCAAATAGTATTATTGAAGTGGTTATGAAACTGATAGATCCATTTTCCTATTAACTGCTGATGTACAGCTATATTGTCTTTGGTAGAGGCACTTAAAAATGCATCAATATTCTGAATGGTCGGACAACCAGCACATGATTCATGGAATGAAGTGTGCATGTGTGGTGTGTGGACATGCAGGTGCAAGTCTTGTATATAATGCCACTGGATCATGTCAAGCCTATGAGTCCTTTGGGAGGCAGCAATGTGGACTTGAGTGAGGCACTACCAAATGCTGCTGCAGCCTTTCCAACTCTCTCTGGGGCAGGGCTACCTTGTGCTTGTGTAGATGTTGCAAAAACCCATTTGTATCCTGCTGCTGGGCAACATTATGGAGGACATTCTTCACCTGGTAACTCACCATCTACCGAGCAGTATATGGATGCTTCACCTGGCCTTGTCCCATTACGGAAGCGGTATGCAGTTGTTCAAGATGGAAGCAGGAACTATAGTGTACGTCAGCAACCTGAAGAAATTCTATCAAGAGTTCTTAGGGAGACTTCATCGCATGAAAGTACACCCTCACATCATTTTAAGGTTTGTAATTTCCTGCTTCAATTTTGTAATTTTGTATCCAATGTGGCCTTTCCATAGCTTCTGTGTTTGTCCTTGCTTTTAAAATTAGTATTACTAGGAGGGAAGATTTTTTTCTAGTTCCAGCCATATCATGTCATCACTCCTGAACATCTCATCGTCTAGGATTCTATATGCTGGAATACCATCGAAGTGTAAGAGGACTAAGTTTCCGTGGATCCTCAATTCCAAGTTATTTGAAGCTTCTATGCATGAAATGGTTTGTGTGTGGCCATATGTTTTCTTCAATTGTCGTCTTAGGATTCTATAAATTAGGCACAAGAAAATCTATATATGCTGTAGGAGTTTGTGTTGGATACATGGTGCTGTTACTTCACCAATATTTCTGAATTATTCTGCTTGGAGCAGGCCTCTGATTCGTTACATCAAGACCTGGAGATCAGGTTTAGTGACATGGAAGCAGGCTCAAGATTGGCCCCCATTGCCACCCATAGCTCGAAGACGATGAGAAGGCCTGGAGGATCATCTAGGAGAAAAGAGTCCTTTGACTCTAATCTTTCATCTGTATTGGAAAGTGCAGAATATGTGGAAACTTCAAGAAGGGGAACAGGTGATGCTGATGCCAATACTCGGCTTTGGAGACCCCAAACCAATGACAGGTCTGAGGGCTATTACACAAGTTCAGGGAGGACAACTTGGGAAAGGGAAGAGTCCACTGATAGTCAGCTCCTTGCAGACCTGCAGGATGCTACAACCATGGAAAGGCGAATACATCTGATCAATAAATTTAGACAGAGTTTTGAAATGAAACTTGCAGCTTCTGTACGGAAGAATGAAGTAACTGAAGGTCGTCTAGCAACTGCTCTCAAAGGTAAAGAGGAAGCTGAGAAGAGTCTTGCAGCAGCTTTAAAAAGCAGACAAAAGGCTGAAGGAAAGCTTGCAGCTGCAGTGAAGTTGCAAATGGAGCTCAAAGAAAGGGTTGTAGGTGCAGAGCAGGCACAAGAGGATTCCAACAACCTGTGCAATGTGGTTCATTCTGAGAATCTCCGGTTGGAGCACGATCTTGCCTTTCTTAAGGCCGTCCTTGAAGATACTCAAAAGGTATAGATGTATACATCTTATGACTATTATCATCTCCTTCGTCAGAAAGGCCTTCATCTTGTTAGCAGAATCAAATGCATGACTGCTTTGCCCAGTGCATCTCTTAAGAATACTTTCAGATCAATCTGTCACCTGTTTGTTCCTATCCTGTGACCTAGTGCTGTATTATATGACACTGCGTACACTAGTGGTCTTCTGCAGTTATAATCTTCCTGGTGCATGCATTTGAGTAGAGAAGTGTTGAGATAGGTCACATCTTCTTTAGTTACATGTACAAATTTATCTTTTTAACTTGTTATCATTATTTTGGTGTAGATCTTATCTGTTGGTCCACATTGGGTTAAAGTATCTTGACTCTGGCCATTAATTTCTAGCTCCAAGATTAATTGAAAAAAATTCACGTTATAATGGTCTCTAGGTAATGATGTGCACTTGTGTATATTTCCATGTTCATGTTGCATGTAGATTGTTGAGTACTGAAGTTCAATATTACAGGAGTTGCACTCGACCCGCAGCGTGCTTGCTACAGAACGGTCAAGGTCATTCCAGTTACAGGTAAGTATGGTCACATACTCCAAGACTAATATGTAAAGAATGTTACAAAACACTTGTTTTAGCAATCTCTCTGATCAACTGTAAGTTTTGTGGTGTATTTCTTGTGGTATTGGTTCTAGCATCAAAACAAAAGGGAACTTGCCGCATACTTTACAGTTACAAGTCGTTTGTTTAATTCTTGATTCTTCTGATGGATTCAGATGGAGGTATTTGATCTGAAGAAAAAACTCCCACCAACATCTACGGCAATAGAGAAACTTCCCTCTACACATTCTGCCGAGCTGTCATCAGCTACAGTTCTTACAAACGTAGACTAATTATTTATGCCTGGTACCAATGGCTCTATGTGGGTACTTAGTACTAGACCATCGTCAATCCTGTACAGTTTTTCAAGATCAAGCAGGGCCACCTGAAATGTTTGAACTGCAGACAGAATTTGAATTTTCTTACTTTGTCTCACTGTGATCCGCATGGAATGTGCTACATCCTCTATGCCCTCACTTAAAGTCATATTGATTAGGATTGACGGTGCAGATTAGGAAGCATTTGTGATCATTGAATTGGCCATGGGTGAACCAGCCCATACACTGGTACCTTTTAGCGTGGCCTCATAGTTGCAGGCTTAATTGAACGTAGTTCTAGAGTTGGATATTTTTTGGGGTTTACAAGGAACCACCAAAACATGGGGGTTCTAACCCTGGCATGATTGTAATTCGTGAGGGCTGGTTCATCAAATGATCTTTTTGAAAGCTGGAAATACATGTCTGAGGTGTACTTTCTACACAGGATCATGCGATTCAAGGAATCTCAAAACAGTGTAGCCATTTTGTGGATCATCTTTTTCTGGGCCCTCGGTAGATGTGATATGTTCAAAACATACCTGATCAGTGACAACTTCGTGGAAGTACAGACCAAGATAAAAACACTGGATCCAGGTTTTGGAAGGTATTTCGACATTTCAAAATATATTATAGATGCTTGATTTTCACAATTGCTAACTGGATTCTAGAATTCAATTCCTGATCTAAGCCAACATCTAAAATTATCAGTGGAGTTGGAAGTACCCACAATAGGGCCATATACCTTAGATGGAAACATGGTATCTTATCCATAATGTTGTGGATTGTTACAATACCACAAATATATGTGGAGTGTTTTTGGCTTATGGATAGGCATGAGTGCATGCCATTGTTTTCGGCACAATCACAAGCAGAGAGAGAGAGAGAGAGCTGAATAATCTTGTCTTGATCAATGTCTTGTCCTGTTAGGATATGTCATCACTATACAGGTAGAGTTAAGTTATGATAACATACATCCCTTGGTAGGGTCCTGGTAATCAAGTTTATCAGTCATTATTCATTCCTCTTTCTTTCCCCAAGAGTCTTGTTAGAATAGAAGAAATTCACCTCATAGAAATTATGTACACTATACATAAGTATACATAATGTTTGTAATGTCAATGATTGATTTTATATTTCAGTATAAAATAGTTTTATTGAAAACTCAGTTCAAAAAACTACTTCAGTCATAATACCACTTTTTGATATAGCTTGCACCACAATTCTTGTGAATACTATAGACTTGAATATATTTGTATGAGATCTTCTGTGTCCGTACAAGGTTAATACAGAATCAATATGATTCCAACCCATTCTGTCAACATCATGTAGACGTCTGTTTTCAGTCAGTAATCTGAACGACCCAGCTTACAATCTAGCCGTAAACGAACTCAGGGTAAGAAGCAGAATTCCCTCAAAGACTTATATAAATACTTCACATCATGTGACAGGTTCGTAGATATATGTATATCTCGATTTTTATTACTTTCAGGAAGAACAGGTTAAGTCAGTCATAACCATGTAATTTCCAAGAGATTGTAGCTTGTTTAATATGTATGACTGATCATAGAGTTCTCTTAACCCTATTTCTTTATTTTTTTTTGTAGGAAATCAAGAATTATTCAGTTTATCATATATAGTGGTATGATAAAACTAGTAATCATATTCTTGATGTATTTATTATAATCCCAATTGCTTCATATAGAGCATAAGTTGAGGATCTAATAGAGAATGTAGTTTTAAAGAAAGTATGGTGTAAAAACAAGAAGTACTCAAAATCAGTTCCAGGCTTAAAGCACGTAGTCTTTTAGGAATTGAAATGAGTGGACGGATCTTCGGAAGGCGTATAGCACTTGTAGAAGAGGTCCTCACCTGGCTGGGGATTCGTGGCACTCACTAAGGAACATCCATCCAAGATATCGTGGATGAAGTGGCTCCAATAAAAAAAGCCCCCCTATGGGGTTGAGGGCCGATTCATTCGAATGTGACGTCACTAGACTAATTCGGGGCCTTTGACTCTATTTCCGGAATAAAATTTCCTTAAAAGAGTCATTTAGATGATTCCTGCGTTTTTTTCATCCGCATGGATGATTTTACTTGAGTGCCACGAATCCCCGGCCTCCTCACCTGTGCCCATGCTCCCCAAGAATACCACAAAGTATGTTAGTAGAGCGTACAACAGGTGTTAACAGACCTCTTACTTGTTATCGATGTCAACAAGGCTTTACCACTTCCTTAGAGGTAGGTAATATACACCAATACTACAATTCTCATTGTAACTCATAGTCATAAACATATTACATAGAAAGTGAAATATCTTAAGCACAATTTGTGCTAATCTTAAGTCGCGTGTGATATGTAAGTATTTGGCATTCAGGTTCATCTCGCCACCTTGAAGTCATCAGAAGTGGTTGGTCCTGTTGTGTTCATCTTGGAACTAGAACCGCAGTAACTCGGACAGTGCCGCAAGACTTCAGCTCAATTTCGGTTGTCTATCAGCCGGCTACCTAGTAGAGATCTTTTCACGCTAATACACACCCTGGCTGTAGACCTTCTACCTGTAAGAGCAGGTGTAGGCTAACGTTGTAACTCCCTGTCTGCAGAGCTACTTCCCGCAGGGTAAGAGTCGGCTACAGATACTACGGCATTCAGTGCCTGTGATTTCTGACACTACCACACAGTAAGGCTAGCTGAGAAGATGCTGTGCCGAACCTTGGGGTGTGTTTATATAGTATTTCCCGGCTAATTTTTTCCGGGCAGCCCGTGACGGAATACAGAAATTTCAAGAAATCGAGAGAGAGAGAGAGAGAGAGAGAGAGAGAGTTTTTTTTTGTTTTTTTTCAGTATTCGTAACATAGTCTTCTGATTTCAAGAATCATTTATGACATTCTAAAGCACATGCAAGGATATTTGATTTCTATTCTAGCTTCAAAAATAAAATTTCAAGAACCAAGGTCCGTGATTAATGCATGAATGCCAAGGATAGTGAAGTGGCAAGATCTCATTAGTGGATACATCATCATTGTTGCCTATCTTGAGACACAAAACCTTCTCACCACTCACCAAGATTAAACTTAAAACCTTGCCAAAAACAGTCTCACCGACTATATATTGTCCAAGATGCTTATTATCTAGGAGAACACCCACTAAGGTAACCTGGCCTATTACCGATATGTGACCTTAAACCGAGCTCTAGGGAACAAATTAGAAATAATGTTCCCTAGGTGGATGACATGTCCCTAGCTCAACTAACCTCACATTAATGCATTTAATGGAGTGGAGGGAGAGAGAGAGAGGGGAGGAGAGAGAGGGGGAAGGAGGAGGAAGAAGGAGGAGGAAGAGGGGGAAGGAGGAGGGACTCGGTTCAAGGCACATAGGTCTCGGTTCAAGGCACATGAGACCTTGCCACAACGTGTTGGATGAGATTGGTTGTTCGTTTAGGATGTCTCTTGACATAGTAAGGTCAAAGTCAGTCTACGGCTTAGTAATGTTGGATTTCTTACAACCTCTTACTTGCTTGTGGATAATTATAGAATGCTCATAAGTTGTATTAGCATTGACGTCAAACTTCTTTAGGTCTATCATAAGATACCCTAGGGAACATCTTTAAAAAATCACATGTAATTCAAAATTAATTTTAAAAATTTCCAAATTTTTGAAATAGACAAATATTTCATTTTACCTTGCATGAAATTTTTTAAATCGTTCATTACCATAGAAGAGGTCATTGTGAAAATTCACCAATGTGTAGCTCTCGGTCATAGGCCAGGTTACCATACACCGCTTCAAGTTGACATTTAATTGTCGGAGACCTCAATGAAAAGTGAGGATGGAGATCACCGACATGGAGGCATGGAAACAGATGGATATGTTCATCTCAGCTACAGGAATGAAAGAGATCAGATAGTTCAGGTTGAACCTTACCGATGGAAAAGTAAGCTGACATCATAAATGATCGAAGCAGACTTGATATGATAGCTCTTCTGTGAACTTTCTGAACTTCTAAATTGGCCTTTCAATCTATCAAACTGTGAACACTTCGAGCATTTCATTGCTCTAATGCTTGCATCATTCTAACTTTAGCAGGAGGAGGTTGATTATTTTTGCAATGATTCCTGTTTTGGGCGCCACTCTGTGTCGCCCGTCGACGCTTCTTACCTTGAATTGCAGCAGCGGCAGGAGCATTAACGTCTCGGCCTCGACCAGGGTAGGGTTAGTTGGGTTGCCTCGCTCTGCCTGGAAATTGGGTAGGAGAGCCGGCAAAGGAAGGTTGGAGAATGTGAGGATATTTAGTACTAGTGATGGAACTGGGTGGGGTGGCAGTAGTGCACAGCTTGAGCCGCTGGACTTAACCGAAGAGAATGTGGAGCAAGTGTTGTTGGACGCACGCTCCGAGGTTCGCACAAAATCACAATTTCTTTCATTCCTTCCACCTCTTCTCCCTGTTTCGACAATTTCTTCCTTCTATTCTGGGTTAGGAAGTTATGCCGGGAATGTTGCACAAGAATCCTCTCCTATTCTCCTTCTGCAAAGATTTCTTAAGGGCTCTGGTGTCTAAAGATTCTTGTGAATGGGCCATGCCTGCTCTGTTTTAGGGTTCAAGCGAGCGAGAGAATCGCTGAACAATGTCGCGCTTGCTCCCGAACATCTCCCGGTGAAAGAAAATTATGGTTGAAATTCTCTTGTTCCTCAAGTCCTTAAGGGCTTTTGTGCAACTCGCCTTCTCCTTCCCTATTTCTACATTTCTTCCTTGTATCTTGGGTTAAGAAGTTCTGCCGCGAATGTTGCACAAGAGTCCTCTCCTGTTCTCCTTCCGCGAGCGGGAGGAACTCTGAGATTGTTGCACTTGTTCTTTCACATCGCCCCCATAGAAGAAAAATGCGGTTGAATCTCCTGTCTCTCAAGTCACTCAGATTGTCGTAGAGCTCCCTGTTTCTACATATCTTGCATCCTGGGCTAAGAAATTCTGCCGGGAATGTTACACCTTTCTTCTGGCACGAATCTTTCATCTATTCTCCTTCCGCAAAGGTTTCTCTGCAACACTAGTGTCTTAAGATTCTTCTTGGGAAATTGGCCCATGCCTGCTCTGTTTTTAGGGGTCAAGCGAGCAAGAGGGCTCCTGTAAATGCTGGGCTTGTTCCTTCAGGGATTTTATGCAATTCAATTTTACTTCCAGCTCCCTGTTTCTATATTTCTTCTATCCTGGGCCAAGAAATTCTGGCGGGAATGTCACACCTTCCTTTTGTCAAGAATCCTCTCCTGTTCTCCTTCCGCAAAGATTTCTCTACAAAGTTAGCGTCTTAGCATTCTTCGGCAATTAGGCCATGCCTGCTCTTTGTTTTAGGGTTCAGCTAGCGAGAGGAAATCTGAAAATGTTGCATTTTGGTCCTCAACATCTTAACATCTCCCCCGTGAATGGAAATTAGGGGCTGAATCCCCTGTCCCTCAAGTCCTTCAGGTTTTTTATGGGCTTTTCAGAGTTCTGCTCTATTTTCAGGGTCAAGCGAAGCAAGGGGTCATCTGAAATTGTTAGCATTGTTCCTTAACATCTCCACAACTTCCCCGTAAAAGAAATCCCCTGTCCCTTAAGTCCTTTAGGTTTTTAGTGGGCTTTTCAGAGCTGAAGTTTATTATCTTAGAAGAGGAACATGTTTTGCTATGGACTAAGAGGGAGGTTTTCCGTGTCTTGCAGTTGTTGCAGCTATTTGATACATCAGTTGGCATAACAGGTGATTCTGGGGACCCATAACCATGATTCATGGAGTAGATATCATTTCTGAAGTGTAGATAAGACGGGGCATGTCATGGGTAATTCGAAAGAGCTTTACTTTGAATTTCATCACGATAGAGAAAGCTATCCATGGCATTCATTTACACACCGATACCTCGACCGAAATGTATTAATACACTTGGGTTCCAAATGCAGGCGTGGTTGAATTGGTAGAATTAGACGGCCCGTTTGTGAAACTGCGGTTGGCAGGACGATTCTGGCACGAGCGCTCCATGGTTCTTGCAAGGCTTGCCAACTACCTCCAGAAACGAATTCCTGTGAGTTCTCTGAACCAAAAAGCACGACTTTTAATGATGTGGGTCATAGTTATATCCCTCCAAATTTTTTTGTTGTCCAAAAGTAAAGGAGTTACAGGAAATTCCTTTTGAGTCAGAGTTGCGGTCTACTAAGATACATTTAGTGAAATGATCAACCAGTCTGTGCTCCAAGTTGGTGTTCCTAATGAAACATATCTTGATGAAATGCTGCACATCTACTTGGTCAAATAAGAAGTAACTCAGATTGTGTTGTTTCTTTTGTCCACAAATTCATGGCGTTTCCAATTGTCATGGCTCAGGTACTAAAGTGAAGGAGAGATTATGCAAAGTGAAGGAAGCGTGTGATTTGTGAAATCTTGATGTGTGAATTGAAGACTTTGGGTGTGGTGGTGATGCAGGAGATAGTGGAGGTGGAGATTGAAGATGTATCACAACTAGATGATAGCGCTGCAAATTTTTAGGAATTTTAGTTGAAGACACCTGAATTTCTCGAGGACTACTAATAAATTGAAGAATGCCCCATTTAGTGAAGATGACAGCCTTTCCCTCCCATTGATATGTTGCTTCCAATGCTGGACTCCGAACAATTGGGCTCAAACAATTTCACACATGTATGTTTTGTTGCTCAGTTCTACATGTGACTTTCAGGTTGGAGTTGTTGCTATCCTCGGAATATTCACCACATTCTGTAAAAGTTTACATACTTAAGACACATCGTTAAACATGAAGTCCTGGCAATTGAGTTCGCTAAGAGCACAGAAACCCATGTGATCATGCAATTGGACACTGGATATGAAATGCAACGGCAATCATACATTACATGAAGATATACACAAACTCCGTAATATCAACCCCTGTAATATCACTCACTCTCTAATATCCCGAAACCCTAGGGATTGCTTTAGGATGGAGTGTTGTGCACATAGAATGCATTTGCTTGATAAGCACCACCAAGCGCTGCTTGTGTTGGTCTTGCATATCATGTACAGATGCATTGTGTTTATGTGTGATTTTTTAATTTCCAATCCAAATGTGGTCTGCTGAAATCAATGATCCAAAACTTCTTCCATTGATACGGAGGGACAGAATGGCAGAATGTCAGCCCTCATTGTATGATTCTTAGGCATGCCTCACAAATCACCATGACTTAATCACATATGGAACTCACTCCAGATTAAACCATGGCATCCCCTCAAGATGCATGATTTAGGAGTGAAGGAGGATCATTGTCGCAAGTACACAAGATGCATCACAATGTTTGGTTAGGAAAATACCTTGCAAATCCAATGCATACTGCTCTTAATGACGCCATCTGCAAACCTTGTTGAGGAATTTCCAGAGCCTCAAACTCGACAGAGATCCCAGAGCTTCCCGCGTTGAGAGGTAAGTGATCCCCTTCTATCTCGGACATTCTTGGTATGCCAACCTTTCCGCAAGGTATGCGCACCTATAAAAGTCACTTCCAACTCCACATACACTTTTGGCTGTTGGACAGGATCGTGAATTGCCTCATCAAGTTAGCAAATGTGAATCATGGAGATTGTCGTTCCAAGTGTCAAATTTGGAGTTAAGATGCAAAAAAATTAGGCGGTCAAAATGAAGACTCTCCTCTTTGAGTGATCACATCTCTTTAACCCATCACATAGACCCTCCCAACTGTGTTCACTATTAAATGTAGAATGGCGATTGCTGACACTCCCAATTGTGTTCACTATTGAACGTAGAATGGTGATTGGTGACACTCCCAATTGTGTCCACTATTGAACGGAGATTGGCGATTGGTGACTTCCCAATTGTGTTCACTATTGATTGTAGATTGTTTCCAATTCATCGTGTCTTTTGGGTGTCCATTCTTAACTACAACCCTTGCCATATACAGCTCAAACCTAGGTGTCCGATTGAGTGGAGTGACCGCATAAGGCCCACATATCGTCGAAGAAGAGCAGCGTCTCCGACAAGTACCAGCTCAAAATCTCTTCTGCGGGTCCTCTCTAAACTCCCTCTTCAATCACGAAACATGACTCCCTAGGTCGATTTAGAATAGGCCGCAACACAATTCAAACCTTAATAGAGCAGCAAAGAAACCGAACTAGGACGCATCACCAACGCTCCTTTATGCACTCTGACCTTACGAATGGCGGCTGCGGCGCCGCACCAAAGCCACCATTCATCAAATCGGAGTGAATTATGCACAGGAAACGATTTCGGAGCACGAACCTAAAACGAATCAGGCGCGGCGATGGTGGTTTGGGATCGGCGTCCTTTTCAGCCATGTGATCTACGACCATGCTGTTGCACTCTCGGAGAAGAGACGAAGGATTGCTTCATTAAGGTGTGGTGGAGCACCACATTAGCTTGATGATTGACCCATTGGTCACTTCGTTGTAGCCGCATCTGGTCCCTTCTTCCTCAACCTCCGTCCTCGGCAGCCCTAACCATCGTCTTTCCTGTAAACATGTCAACCTTAAAGTAGAGCTGTGAAGTTCAAGTCGCTCAAGTTGGCCGCTCTTTCACATCCTCTCACCATCATCGCTGCTTCTAGATGTACGCGTAAGTTGTCAATCTCGGAAACTCGCCTCCTCGGCATTCATATCGTTTCGTTCCTTCTGCATTGAGTGATACCATTGTCAGAGTGGCTAAGTAGTCATTGATTTCAACAATTGATTGATGTGAACTTTCACTGCAGGGCGCCATGGCTGCGACAACATCCAGTTCGGTGATTCGCAAGGATCTGCCATCGTTGCCACTGGAGGTCTTTGGCTGCGTTCTGTCGTTCTTGCCGGTACCGGTGTTGTGCAGATTTCGGACTGTGTGCAAGGACTGGAACGACCTCTTATGCAGTCCGAGCTTCCACGACCTTTACGAGCAGAACGGGAAGCAACATCGTGAAGTAGTCTTTCTCACACGCTTCGAGGATTCGGATCTTTACAGCAGACTCGACCCGGATGTGAAAGGGAAGACATGCTTCTTGGACTTAACCGAGAGGCAATGGTATGTGATGGACCGCTCCGCGGACCAAGACCTAGAAGCACGAGTGGTGGCCATGGACGAAGGGCTAGTTGTGGAGTTTTGTTGTGAAGACGACACTGTGGTAAGAGACTATGACGAAACTCCAACCGTGGAATGCCTACAAATTGCCAACCCAGTTACTAAATCTCACCTCTCATGGTTCCTGGATCCCCCGTTCCCGGAGTGCCCTCGGAACGATGAGCTTCCCACGCTCGTGGTGGCTGCAGATCGTGCGTCTCGTAGTTTCCGGCTCTTTCTAATGACCAATACTGGTCCATATTCACAGTTTATGTATTCTTACCAATCATCCACGTATATAGAAGGTGATACATCATCATCGCAGGAACGCAGCTGGGATCACGGCCACAACTGGCGACCCACAAAGCAACCGCAAACGCTGTGGAATAGTTTTCCTACGGACTTGGGCACGAGGGCAAGGTCAGCCGTCTTCTTTCGTGGAGCCTTATATGCAATACTCTCTCCATCGTTCTCCGAGTACGAATGTTCTTTGATGAGGTATAATTGTGAGGAAGACTCCTGGATCACCATCCGTGAACTCTTGCTCGAAGAATCCACACATCCGGAGCTCATGGTGACCAACGACAGGTTGTTTATGACCTTCTTTCGTCTCTCAACATCATCTACCGATACCTTGACATCGGAAGAGGAGTTTTCCCACACTCTCCACCCACTAGAGATTGTTGAGATTCAAGTTCCTGAGAATGCTTCCAGGACGATGTTTCAAATTCCGGCTGCAAGGCTTGACCATTTCTTCGGTGAGCCGTTTACCGGCCTTGCATGTGTCGTTCCTTGTGTGAGTACCATTGGCTCCTGTACCTCTGCGGCACTGGTCTCAAGCTCATCGGGAAAGGTGATAATTTACAACGCGGTGAACGGATCCGCGGAAACTCTTCCCTCACATCCATTGAGAAGAGCGAATCTGAACCAGAGCAACCCTCGGAGGAGACGGCGACGGGGGTCTAGCGTGCGCTATTGGGCGACGTACAAGCACTTGAGCTTCAGAGACATTTTGCGGGAAAAGCACTCGTCACATCCATTTGATTTTGAGGAAAGAGCATATTTCTTTGATGCTACCAACTCGGATTTGTTACACCTGCTTGGAGACATTTCACCTGTCAATGAGATTCGCATCACCATCTAAATGGATCCATGATCAAATGATAAGGAGGACAGTTCACGAGAAACCATCTGGAGACCGGATTCTGTGGTCAATTGATGTCTCCATGGATGATCACTTAGTGCGGTTTTTGTTTTTGTTTTTGTTTTTAATTTTAAAAATCTGTTCTGATTCCAATCAGTAGCTCAAGTATCTGTTGTAGGGCGACTCAAAAGATTTTGAGCTTCAGAGTCATTTTGCTGAAAGAGCACCTGTCACATCCACTTGATTTTCGTGCCTGAGCACCAACTCGGATTTGTTCAAACTGCTTCGAGAGATTTCACCTGTCAATGGGGTTCAAATTACCATCCCAAGGTAGAAAGAAGCCCTATCCATTGCTGCTCTTGAAGTGCGTGGCTTCAATTCTTAAACTTAGGAATTTTCTTGTTGCAAAGTTAGTATGCACCTAATTTGAATCAGATGCTGCAACTGTGAATTCCTCCATTGTGATCAACCAATGCCTCCATGGATGATCACTTCATGTAATTTTTGCAATTGTGATTCAGATTAGTATCTTTAGTATCTGCTGAAGAGGCTTGTTTACACATAATTCACATTACAGCACTTAAACCCTAAACCCTGTTAGAGCTTTCACTCTCAGCTCATACAATAGACCCTTATAGAAAGATTGATATCAAGTTATAGTGCTTACTCCTGCTAAGTTCTTAGTAGGTCACCAGAGCCAAGGACATTCGTACCGAAGGCATATTGTGCAGATATGCGAACTGTTGCATTGGAACAAAGATTCAGGTGGAACTGGAACACAGTGTCGGTGTCTCTCTTTTGTACATTCAGTTTGGTGGTGCCTGGTCCTTGGTCTGGTAGACTTTTGCAGTCGGTCTGGCAATTGTCGCCATTACCACGCACGCAGACTCAGGTGCAGTAAATTGGAACATGAGTCTGGAAATCGGCCTCTCAAATCGAGTGAAGTTTGCTCAATTGCTGTTGACGGGTTGCCATCAACTTGTGTTGTGGAAACATGCATCTTAAATGTCACAGCATTCTTAAGTATATGGGTGTTATTTGATTCCTTTTTCATGTTCTCCAACTTCTACTGATTAGATTTACAGAATAAAACTCATGTTGCAGTAGCAAATCTACGATGAAACATATGCAAAAACCGGATTGAAAGTCGGACCTCCCTTGCTTTAGTTATGGTCATTGGAAGTGCATGTATGTTGATGTTCACTATTGAGTGTTGAGAAGTTATTAATATTTGAAGATGTAGTCCAATCTCTTTTAAACATGTGTCTTTATGATGTTTGCTCTTTGATCCTTACTGAACCACATACCAATCAAATATAGGGGTTTGATTAAGAAAAGAAACCGCATAACACCCGCATACCTTACGCATGAGTAAGGAGGTTCTCTTTCTATTGTAGCTTCAAGAATAAATCCAAGAGTCAAGGTCCTTAATTACATGCATGAATGTCAGGCATAGTCGAGTGGCAAGTTGTCATGAGTTGACACCTTATTGTTACCTATCTTTAGACAAAGCTTTCTCCCATCTACCAAGATTCAAGTTGAATAACTTGCCACAAAGAATTTCACCGAGATGCTTACATAGGGAGAACACCCACTACACCACTTAAGAATGCTATGGTTGGTTCTTTCGAGCGTTGTATGGACTGCATAATTGGTGAGAGGAGTGGATGAGGAATTGCAATAACAATGAGAGGCGTTTATGGGGCATGACCAATCTGCATGTGGATGCAAATTGGAGGGTCGAATTGAATTGTTCTTTGCGTGGATAGAAAAATACAAGGGAGTTGTTGGAAATGCCTTTCCACTTGGGTGAGAGGCCGGTTAATGGGTTGCATAATTGACAAGTGGAGAGTGCATGAAGAGTTGTTGCAAACATGAGCGGCATATCCATGTACTCGAGTTGTTTATAGAGAAAAAATTGTTTACTCATGGAAATAAACAAGAGCTTGTGGGTGAAATATTATGAATGGATAGAAGAGCACATGGGGGTTGTTGGAAGTGCTCTCCACTTGGATGAGCAATTGGTTATGTGGAAGAGGTTGCAAATGCATTGGTTGTTGTGCTTGCCATAGACAAATCATGAATGGAAGAAAATGTTACATTGTCCATCATGATTAGTAGAGATTATTGGAATAATTAAGAGCTTGAGATTTGGAGACAATGTGATTATGACTTGTTTGCATGTACATGTGCATATGTATGTGTAGATCCACCAACTACAATATAAGCACTGTAGTGTGCTAGAATGGTGGCAAAATAGACATGTACTTTATCACAATCTTAATTATGAATCATAAAGATTGTGCTTCAAAAAGCCTCAAGTTTGTGGACTTCAAATATGTTTAGAGATTGGTCTTCTTTCACCTTATTGCCTTCAAAGTGACCTAGCTACTACAAACTACACATGAAAAAATCTTTCACTTTAATCATTTGTGTATACAATAAACCTACGTTCATGATGCCAATCAACTATGGAAAATCGTCAAAGAGGTTTGTAACATTGACACCTCAACCAAAATAATTTAAAAGCCACCCCCACAAGAATATTGAATCAAGTGCACACCAAAATGGAACAAATTCTCAAGGTAATGATCCCCATCCCCCTCTCTCCCAACAGTTTAGATGACATCTTCTCCCTACCAAGTTCAACCATTTCCAAAGTTTTACATTGATCCCATGATAGAACTGATGAAGGTAATCTAGCATAGACTATGCATTTTTAGCTCACGAAACAATCTAAAAATTTGCAAAGAGAATCCCTTGGATTTCCAAATTTTCTAAGATTATAACCAAATGACATTTTTCTTTGCCTTCTCAATGCTAAAAGTTGACACAACATTCTCATATTGACAAAGAGCTTCAATGACATCTTTATGATAAACAACCACATCAACCCTTTCTCCTCTCAACATTATTAGCTTCTCATCCCTACTATATTACAGCATACAAGGTGGTCTCATTTTACACAAAACATTCAAAAATTTAGGGCACACATAGGCATCATAGATAATGAAATTGCATACACTTCAACAAATGTTGACACTCGAATTTATAAAATCAATTTTACCTAACTTTCACATTCACATTGCACACACAACCCCCTTTTGGTTTGAAAATGTGAGCAAAGGATGGGGAGGGTTGCGATTGTTGAAAGCCTACAATGCCTCCCTCTGTTGTAATTGAAATCCGGCATCCTCAAGTGCAAAAACCTCCTCTTTCGATAGATTGGCACTTGTCTTCACTGGCCATGTGTTGGGTAATATAGGCCAATCCAACACATATTTTTTCTTACTGCCACGCACACAACGCTTGATGTTCTTAGGGGAAAACCAAAGTTCATACTCCACATTGTTGGGAGAGCGAAATTCCTTCCTAAGCCCTTTGTATGTTGGAGCAGGTGTGCCATGATTGCCAGTCCCAACTTTGGCATTGCACATAGTCCATGTAATGGCCTATAATGCCCAACATCGTTTGGCTGAATTGGGTGGCAAACTTGTAATGTGCCACTTGGATGTAAGACAATCAGTCTCTAACACGGATGTAGTATGAACCACATCATGCTCTACAAAACTCAACGATTCTTTTATGCGTTGACAAGTTGCCCGGCTATTGGAATGAGGAATGGAATAGTTCATTTTGTAGGGTCGATGAAAATTATAATCACCACCCGGTGGTAGGTTGAGTTTACGTCTGGTGGAACCAAAGAGCTCAGACCCTTTCTGTCATGTACCTCTCCATGAGGAGTGCTCGAAACAACATGGGCACAAGGGGGATCCTGGAATGACACCCGGGACTTGTGGCGTCGTTGGTGAGAGGGTCCAAATAATCATAGTGTGGGTGAGGGCTCGGGCATTGGGAACGTCCCCCATCCACAGAAACTAGGAGTCACGAGGGTAAGGCTATAAGCTATGTGCACCTTATGACGTGCCAATTTTAGAATGCTCAAGAATACCTCAATCGGAGGTGTGAGAGTGCCAAGGTTTGAACATGCATAACTTCCTCAATACTTGTCCAAATGGGGCAAGTGAATAGTCCATCGGCATCTATGTGAAATGTGGATGACGATGTAGTGGTCGCTTGTTAGCATCAAAAATCATGTGAAGAAGTTATGGAGGTCTAAAGCTGCTAGGGCTTCCAGCTTTAACGGCTAAGGAAAAATATCTATTTGGTCCCAAATATTGGGAGAGAGACAAAAGATTACTTGACGGTGGAGTAGGGGCCCTGCTTAGAGGCTTATAGGGGTAAGACATTATGGCCGGCCAAACCCACCTGAGGTCGAACGACACGGCCTCCATGGACATTGGCCCAATGTGGGGGCATAGTTGCCTAGTATGGTTTGGATTGTTGCAGTGTTGCTCTAGCAACGCGATGATCAATTAAAGATTGGACTTTCATGAATCGAAGTCCACATCTAAGGATTGGTTACCAATGAAGGGGTAAGTCCCACATACAAGTGTAAGAGGGTTGGTCCCCCACTCGCTACCATAACTATGGTTGAATTTTTTGTTGTGTATGTTTTCAATACTTCATTTGCAACGCATTGGTATGTCATGTCCAATGATTCACGGCATGTGTCATTAACCACAGTGTGATTATCTACACCAAGATGAATGCAAGCGCTAAACATCCCAACGGATGTAAAGTGGATGTATATTATTTGAGCATGGTACAAAGCAATACACACATGTGTGGAACGACATACCTTACATTCGATAGTAGATCTAGTAGGAACAACATTATCCACAGCAAATAGAAGAAGAGTTGAACCGGTTCATTCGGTGTTGTTGCGCACATCCCTATCGCGTACATCTCCATAAGGATTGTCTGAAACATCATGGGCACAAAGGGGACCCCGAAGTGACACCCGGGACTTGTGGCGCCGTTGGTGAGAGGGCCCAAGTGATCCTAGTGTGGATGAGGGCCCTGGGCGTTGGGAATGCCTCCCACCCATGGAAACTAGGAGGCATGAGGGTAAGGCCATAAGCTATGCGTAGCTTATGGCGTGCCAATTTTAGAATGCTCAAGAACACCTCAATCGGAGGTGTGAGCTAGAAGATATGGCAATTTGAGTGGGACGCTGTCCGGAACAGCGCCCTGGAACAGCAATGGCCTGGGAGTGGCTCCCGAGACTGCGAAGCTTTAAACTGGCATAACTTCGTCAATACTTACCCAAATGAGGCAAGTGAGTAGTCCGTCGGCATCTATGTGAAACGTAGATGACGATGGAATGGTCCATTGTTAGAATCAAAGACCACATGAGGAAGTTATAGGGTTCTGAAGTTGTTAGGGGCTTCTAGTCCCAGCGACTAAGGGACAATGTCTACTTGGCCCCAATTGTTGGGAGAGAGACAAAAGGTTACTTGACGGTGGGTAGGGGTCCTGCCTAGAGTCCTAGAGGCTTATATGGGTGAGGTGGTGTGGCCGCACCCACCCGAGGCCGAACGGCAAGGCCTCCATGGGCATTGGCCCAATGTGAGGGCTTAGTACCTAGTATGGCTCGGGTTGTTGTAGTGTTACTCCGGCAACACTATGATCAACATAAGATTGGACTTCCATGGATAGATGTCCACATCTAAGGTTTGGTACCGATTAAGGGGTGAGTCCCGAAACAAAGTAGGAGTTTTAGTCCCCCTCCTATGAACTGATAGGTCCGCGGTATTGGGAAGCTAACCATTCGCATGGCGGAATGCGAAGGGTTAGCGCTCGATCCTTGCTAGAGTTGAAAAATGGACCGAGTTATAAATGGGAGCTAGCAAGGGTTGCGACACCCCCATTGTGATGCATGTAATCACAATAGTCATTATGATATTGGAGATGACCTGTACAAGTAGAGCGCCGGAAAGACAGTCCAAAATTATTTTGGATATTCGTAATTTAGGTGGTGCACCAAGGGTAACCGTCGCACATCTTGTTCATGCCGTCCATTGAGCGGCCATACGTACTTGGAACTCTATGTGTCACAGGAGGCAAGAGAAATAAAATGTCACCATTTAAAGAAGATGGTAAATACTTGACACCACAAACATCTATATTATCAAAATCAATGGATGCAAGATCTGATTTTGACTTCTTTCTCGACTTTGTGAATTTCAAGGCATCAACGATAGTCAACCCTATAGATGAAGGTGAAGGGTGTAGTGGAGGACGTTGAGAAGGTGTGATCTTGCGAACCAACCTCTTGTACATAGTACTGTATCTGCATGCATGGGAAGTTGTAAAGGAGTGGAATTAGCACTTCTAAATGGAAATGACGACGTGTCTAAAAGATCAACATATGCACAAATGTCATCTTTTGAATTTGATAGCACAAATACACTATTATCAGTGGGTTCCAATTTAAAAATTGCGACAAAAGAAATTTGAACTATGAATGTAATGGATTCGTTAATGAATATGACAGTGAAAGCTTTCATCTGAGACTTAGAAAGATTTTTCATCCTAAATGAACCAGACCCTAAAATCCACATGGAACCAACCTCAATTTTGTTCTTTTGAACCAAAATCGTTTCATACACCTCTCCATCCACAAAGTACATCTTCTGCTCTAAATACATGGTTCCTATCTAGAGGTTGAACCTCAAACTAAAGAAATCCTCCGACACATCCACATGACCATCGTAATGAAATGACAACATGAAAAAAACAAAATGTGATCTTGAATATGAAGGCCGGACATTGAGATTGATAGGAGATTATAAAGATGTAGAACAAAATGAAGTTGGCATTACAAATGATAACAAGACATGTGACAAACGACAACTTATTTCATGACCACTACATAATGATTATGCCAAGCAGAAGTGATTAGGGAAGAAACAACTAAAGCTCTACAATATTGACAGGTTCCAAATCTAAAGTTCAATTTATGCAATTTATTTGAACATATGAAACTATATGATGTAATCATGTCCTTAGTTTTTTGCAAAAATAATACTATTGTGTAGGGTAGATCCAACATATTCTATTATTAACAAATAAACAAAAGTTTTTTAATTTAATTGTGAAAGATAAACATATGAACAATTGTGTAGACTTAACATGGGGATGATGGGGTAGGGCGTTAACGCCCTAACCCATCACCTCCAACTTAAGTCTGCACAAAAATATCCAAGCTGCATTGCATCTCTACGGATATTATGTTAACCGCAACTAGTATAAGCCAAATGCACTTTACAGTTGGCAATTCTTATATCAGTTGGGGTCGCGGGGGTAGGGCATTAACGCCCTACCTCTTCGACATCAATTGATATTATAACAATCGTAGAGATGCAAACCCATTGGAAACCATTTTCTAACATCAGTTGAGGTCAAAGAGATAAGGCGTTAATGCCCTACCCCCGCGACCCCAACTGAAGTGCACAGTGTAGAAGCAAACAAGCCTTAAATTTTATTTTAAAAATAAGTAAATAAGTAAATACTAATAATAATATAAATATATAAAAAATCAAGCCGACTTAAGCTGGGGCTAATGGGGTAGGATGTTAACGCCCTACCCCATCAGCCCCAACTTAATTATGCACAAAGAGATCTAAATCTAAAAATAAAAATAAAGTAAATTAAAAAATCATCCAAAATTCATAGATTTGACAATTTTTTGGTAGAGTCTACCTCATGCCTATCAAACTAAAATTGTTTGAATTTTTGTACATAGACATCATTAGCTTATGTACTTGTACAAAGAAATTCAATTTTTTTTTCAAACATAAAATTATGATAAGTTTTCAAAAGTACTAAAATTGGTGACATTGTAGATTTCTACACAATCTACCCATAGCCTAGATTTTTTAAACTTCCAAAATCATTTTTTTCCCATGACTATAACTCATTTTAGGATGGTTCTAGACTTTAAATCCTTCATTTGCAAAACATGTCATAAATAGTCAAAAAAATGTTTCTTTATTATTAAATTTTTTTATTTCATTCTACAACCCTTCAGTTGCCTCTCATTAGGTAGGGCATTAACACCCTATCCCTTCCCCTTCAATTCTCATATGTATTTTTTATTTTTTGAAATTATTTCATGTTAATTTTTATCATTACATACACAATCAATTGCCTCTCATTAGGTAGGGCGTTAACGCCCTACTCCTTCTCTTTCCACTTTCATATGTTTTTTTGTTTTATAAAAATTATTTCATTTTATTGTTTATCATTACATACACCTTCAGTTGCCTCTAATTAGGTAGGGCGTTAACGCCCTACTCCTTCCCTTTCAACTTTCATATGTTTTTTTGGTTTTTCAAAATTATTTCATTTTATTTTTTATCATTATATACACCTTAAATTACCCCTAATTAGGTAGGGCATTAACGCCCTACTTCTTTCCTTCCAACTTTCATATATTTTTTTGGTTTTTGAGAATCACTTCATTTTATATTTTAGCATTACATACATCTTCAGTTGCCTCTCATTAGGTAGGGCGTTAACGCCCTACTCCTTCCCTTTCAATTTTATATGTTTTTTTGGTTTTTAAAAATTATTTCATTTTATTTTTATCATTATATACACCTTAAGTTGCCTCTAATTAGGTAGGGCATTAATGCCCTACTTCTTTCCTTTCAACTTTCATATATTTTTTTGGTTTTTGAAAATCACTTCATTTTATATTTTAGCATTACATATACCTTCAGTTGCCTCTCATTAGGTAGGGCATTAATGCCCTACTCCTTTCCCCGGGGAGTGCACTTAATGCTAAGACTAGGAATCACGTGAGTGCGTACTTTCGACCCCCCTATGTATGTACTAAAAAATCATTTAAAATTTGTTAAAATAATATGAAGTTGTTAAACACAATCTAAAGTTCTTGTTGTATAAATTTCAAAAAAATACTCACTTGTAAAGATTTTTAAATTGATTTTTGAAGCGAAAAACAACACATTTCAGTTCAAACTTCTATAATTTTTTTAATAATATTTTAAAAACTTTTGGTCCTGAAATTTACACCAAATGATAGATATATACGTAATGATTTAGCACCTAAAAAATCTTAATTTAAAAACTATTTCAAGGTCAAGTACATAGGGGGGTATGCTATTAAAACGCACTCACGTGTATTCCTAGTCTTAGCATTAAGTGCACTCCCCGGGCTCCTTTCCTTTCAACTTTCATATTATTTTTTGATTTTGGAAAATTATTTTATGTTATTTTTTAGCATTACATATACCTTCAATTGCCTCTCATTTGGTAGGGTGTTAACACTTTATCCCTTCCCCTTCAACTTTCATATGTCCTTTTGATTTGTCAAAATTATTTCATATTATTTTTTTGTATTACAAACACCTTCAGTTGCCTCTCATTAGGTAGGGCGTTAACGGCCTACCCCTAAGCCTTCTATTTTCATGTATATTTTTGGTTAATTATATTATTATCTTTTATTACATTATACGAACTTTACATTCACTTTCATTAGGTAGGTTGTTACCACTATACTCCGTCATGTTCACTTGTCTTTATTTTTATTTTATTTTTATTTACTATTATATATTAGGACTTATGTTTTTATTATCTTTTATATATACTGAGTTTTTTGTTGGCATTTTTAGGTTAGAAATATAGAAATTTCGGAGATCCAACATTCTCCTCATTCTACAAATGTTGATGATCATGAACCACAACTTTCTAATATAATTCTTCTAATTTCTACTCGACCTAGGATTGGGAAGACTACTCGACGTAGGAAGAAGTATGACAAACAAAAAATTCACCATGATGTTGTTTCTTCAGATTTTCATAATGAGGTTGTCGAAGCTTCTGAAGATGATGATATTATTTCCTATCAGGCTAAGATTTCTGATATTATGATCAAACGAAAAATAAATGTTAGCACTATCATTAGTGAGTTATGTGTAACTCATTGTAGTATGCTTCTTTGTCGTATGATTGCAATGCCCGTTGTTCATCTTGCTTTGAAGGCTGACATTATCAAGCTTGAAGGCGAATTTTTTAATAGCTACCGAAATGGAGATCGTGTATTTTATTTGTCTCTAACCAATGAGATGGGTCTCTCTCAAGATGTTACTCATGATTTTTTTTCTTCATGGTTTGCTCATTGGATAAAGGCCAATGATATATTTGAAGATATGCTTGAATCTAATCATGCCCTTCATTTCTTGGACAAATTCAACGTCATTATGACAAGTCTCTTACTATTAAAATGACGCAAGAAAAAATACACCGTTTTACTATTTGTGTTGTTGATCTTGAATATAAGATTTCTTGGCTGAAACTGTGGAACAACTCCGCCTATACTAGGGATACTGTGCTTTTGACGATTATGGATGGCCCCAATTATTCTAAGGCTCATACTCCCACAAAAGAATTATTGTTATGACAAGCTCTTGTTGTTGTGCTAATTAATCCAAGAGATACAGTGGATCTTCAATCACAGATTGACAAACTCAAAATCAACCAAGATGCCGGAATACTTCCACCATCCAAACGCAGCAAGAAATCAAAGAAGGTTGATGCAGCACAAAAAGACGTAACATTTGAAGCTTCTTTGTAGCATGATCATGAATCTTCCTCTTCTTCACATTCAACTCGTTCATTTCCTCCTTCTATGTTACGTCCAATTTCTTTCCAAGAAATACCATCTTCTTCTTTTTCTCAAGAAACTACTCATTCAAATTTCATTCTGCATTTGATAGACATATTATTTTGTCTATAACATCAACAATTTTTTAACTTTCTGCATCAATCCAAACACAACTGATTTTCAATTCTAGTTTTGATGCCATTGATATTGGGGTCACTGTAACACGTAGAAAATTGGTCATTCCTAAGATTTTATTGTCTTTGGCCAACCAACGAGCTGCAAACAAATTCAAACATGTTACTAGATCTTTCTCCAGTCAAGATCCAAGACCACTTGAATGGATTCGAGTTATGGAATTCATCAAACAGTTATTTACATTTTTATATTTTATAATTTATTTCATTTAAATTTGCTCTATTTTATATTGATTTTAATCAATTTGATCTATTTTTTTGTATTATATGTTTTCAAGTTTTTGATGGCCGTGAAGATTTTATTGCAGGTTTGAAAATGACCAATGTTGTAGATCTCATTTGATTTGACATCTATATTGGGCTTGCGGTTCCCACAACTAGAGCACCCAATATAGTAGCATCTTGGAATGTCAAGTAAAATAAAGTATTTCTTACGCCAATGTTTGTTGCACACGCATATCTTTCAAATGATGGTGCCATTGTTATTTTCAGTAATTTTCATCCTAAAAATCGGAGGGAACTCAATGTATGCCTGAATCAAGCACACATGATGGTTATAAAGACAATCTATTACATTAATGCCAATGATCATCTTATCGATCCAGATAATCTAGGGCAAATAGTAAGTATCTTACCAATCAAAGTTTGTGAAATTTTCAAATTGAATGTATATCTTAACTTGAATCTATTTCTAACATGTCTTTAACTTATTGACAGAGCAAGGTTTTCTTTGCATACATTATTGCCCGAAGATGGAATGACCCTACAAAACGTCAACAAAATTTAAAAATTTTAAAGTTTGAGGGCCCCGAAATGGACATTGTAGTGTTGCTTTGGTTAACAAACAAACCCAGGGAAACAATCAGGGAAGACTTAAAAGGTGATTGGTATAACATCTAGGTGTCTCAGATAAGGTTTATTAGAAAAAACACATGATTATTTCACTTCATTTTGGATTTAGATTAATAATTGGATTAGAGAAAAGGGATAAGAACTCTAAAAACCTTTCCATATCAGTACATGCAAATATGACAGTCTCTCACCTCACTTTAATTACCCAGACAATAGTCTGACAGTGAGTTCATTTTAATTGGACCAAGTGTGGTGCACAAGCATAGGCACAACCATCGACCATAGTCTTGCATCAGTATCGCATTTGAGTCTTCTTTGTCAAAGCCAAGGGCACTTTGACATGAGCCATAGTTTTTAGTTCCATTGCATTAAAAATAAAGTTTATTATTTCCAATAATGACTTGATTGAAACGCAACTGGTCTTATCCCATAACGAAACTTACATGTATGGTCTTCATAGTGTCTTACTGGATCAGGGACTGCTCTATCTCTTCGACTCCTATTTGCCAATTAAAACTCTGGATGTTTTGAATGATTAAATTCATTTATTTATCAGTTAACCTAGTTGTGGTGGTTGAAAAAAGTTAAATAATAAATAATGTGGTAGTTAGATAGTAAATTATTTAAATTTAAAAATTAGCTTAGTAAGTAAAAACTTAAAATAAAAAATATCAGAAAATAATTAGATGATTTTTTTAGAATTGACTAAGCTAAATTTAAACAATGAGTAATTGATAACGATAAGACTTTAAAATATTATATGAGTAATTCACCCCACAAGGTAAAAAATCCTAGAAATGAGCCGGTTGAAAGTGAAGACTCCTAACCCTTCTAAGCTTAATTCAAAATAAATTGAGAACATACATCCATTCACATATGATTATACATGCATACACTCATAAACGATAGCAAATATACCTAAGTGTTCAAATTATAATCAAAATTATAAGAAAATAAATTAATGTAATGAAGAAACAACCTTAACCAAGGTTACTGGACCATGGTCATTAAAATGGTTGTTTTTCTCTTGTCTTTGTTGCGCTTGAAGCAAGCCGAGGCTCTATGAAAAACTAACTCTAAGGCTCTCATTTTCTTCAAATAGCTTTTCAAAATTCACCAGCAGTCAATCGGAATCGCCTCTCAAAGTCAGCGCTGCCGAATCGCCACCAGTGATAAGTTGTCTTGATAAATCCGCCATAGTTTCATCATTGTTGCACCTTTGACAACAAGCCCAAGCTTGTTGGAAAGCCAACTTGAAGGTGTTTCTCTCCACTAAAGGTTTCTTCAAGCCTTACCTCCAATAAACCACAATCGCCCCCCAAATCAACACCTCCATTGTCTTAATGAATTTTTTCACAAATGTTTTTTTCCTACTTTCTTCTCACATCTATCCTCACACGCATCAAGATCCTTCTACTCATACTCTAAACCATATTTTTTATCATTCCCTTCCATCAATATACACGCTTCTCATGTTTTTTTCATCTCCTCTAGAAATCACACCACACAAGAAAGAAAATTAGGAGGGGGCAAACTCCAAGAGGAAGGAAAGAGATGAAGAAGGTAGAAGAAAAGAATGAGAAAAAAAATTGAGAGAATGGAAAGAAGGGATAAAGGAAAACAATAAAATAAAAAAATAAAAAATCATCTTCTCTCATCTAAAATCCTAATTTTTCTACCATCAACTTTCATTATTTTTACTTCCATACCTAAAATCTTCCAACCAACCTTATTATTTACCTTATAACTTCTACTTATTACAATGAAGAGGTTAATTGATCAAAGAATCAACTAAACCTTTCACAACCTTATACAACCAACTTTGTAGATGATGATGAACCTATTCGGAGGGTGGCACAACAACAAAAAACTAAAAGACATATATATCTATGTATATAAACATGCGCACGCGCACACACACACACACACACACATATATATTAGCATGTCAACTGAGTCTTGACTCAGCATAACAAAACTTTTGTTTTTGATGATAAAAGAATTTATCTTTCACTTGTGGCAAGATGATCGTAGTTATTCATAAGATTTTGTGATGATGATACTCACAAAAACCTCAATGCTCCAACCATACAAACAATAGGTTTAGAACGATAAAATTTGATTGCCTATATTTGTGAAAAGTTGATTGCAATTAGCTATAAGAAATTAGAATGTTGTGTGTTATACATGACTGTTGTTTCTTGTGTCGTAATTTAGAGCATGGTAGGTTTATCTCTCGAAGCGGCAATGACTTTGGATCAAAGTGATTGGAAGCATGATGTGAGTTCCACATAAAGAAAAAAACAAGGCTAAGAGTTTTGCAGAAAGGTGGGTTTTTGATGGAAATGGTGTCAATAAAATTGCAAGAATAACAAAAGCTTTCAAAACCCCCTCCAAAAGTCAAATCTTCACTGGTCAAGACATGGTACCAACATATTTAAGATACTCCTCCAAATCTTGCGCAAAGTTGTGCTCCCCAAAGTGGTATATGGGAAAGAAAGACTCCAATGAGGAACATGGAAAAAAAACAAAAAACAAAAACACAACAACAACAACAACAACAAACAAACAAACAAACAAATATTTTGAGTTTCAATATCCAAAGTTCAAGAAAGAGATGAATATGAAATTGAATGACAAGGCATCATGCTTAATGTACCAAATGATAAAACTTTCCACGGTGGTGCAAAACCCCAAAATGCAAACCTATGCACAAAATCTTTGCAAAAATAGAATGATGAATTCAATATCTTAGTGAACTCCACTCCTTGCAGAGCTCCTTACTTTTTTATATCCCAACCCCCTTGAAACCCTAGGAGAAATCTCACAAGTAATTTCATCCATCCTCAATTCTTCACAAAAAAAATGAACAATTATTCATCCATTTTCCATAAATGAAGTGCAAGGTATATGATTTTTCATATGTCCTTTATGTCCATGATATTTTATATGCACCACTTAGGTAATTTTATGATATTAAGTCAAATGCTATATTACATATAATCATGTTTCGCACACCCAGAGCACCATGTATTATATGTAATTGTTTTACAAATTTTACCCTTAATCAACATATATGAGAACATATATTTTATTGCACGTAGTTTGCACATTTTTCACCAGTCCCCCCCCCCTCATGAGCATTAAGAGGACTTATTGTGGGCCTAATGTGGTCACACAATATATGAAGCCAACGAACAACCTAACGAGGGGCTTAATGAAGGCTCTCATGATGCCTAATGAGGTCACATATTTCAATGCATAATGAAAAAAACAAAAACAAAAACAAAAAACTATGAGTGCAAAATCTTTAAAACACTCTCTCGGTACCGAGAGAGTGTTTTTGAGATTGTGCTCTCATTTTATAAAATTTGTTTTGGCATTAAGCATTAAGATTTGGTCCCTTTTGAGATGGTTGTGGGAACATTCAAAAACTCAAAGTGGAGGGGTTGGTGATCAACCCAAGCCCTCCTCATTACTGATTTGCGCTCCATGTCCTTGGACCTAATGTGGCCATGTCAAGGAACCTCATGTATGGCCTAATGAGGGGCTTACTGAAGGGATCAAGTTGAGGGGTTGGTGATCAACAAGTCCCCTCTTTGTTTCTAAACTAAAATCCATGTCATATGCGGCCTATGAGTGCAGAATGTGCGGTTGTGGACTTACCTATCCAAGCCTTTCAGAGCTCTTGGCTGAGCCATCCACCTCCATATTGTCCCCTCTCACATCTCCCTCCCCCAGCTCCTTGGCTTCCTCTCCCACCTCTTCAACTTTGTCTCCCATGTCTCCGGCTCCTTCTCCAAGCTCTTCCGCTCCCTCTCCATGCACCTCACCTTCTCTCTCCATCTCCATGCACCTCGTCCTACTCAAGGCATTAGGCTCACAATAGGGTTTGGCTTCCGTCTCCTTGGAGCCACCGAGTTCACCCTCCCTACTAAGGGCCGCTTCACACTATGGCCGTCCAAGTCGAGAGGCCGTGGGATTGAGTGGCCAAACTTTGTCGAGAGTCCAAAGAAATGGGCTGAAAATAGCCAATAAAATATAGTATGTGGAGCCTTCGGCCGGGCATAGTGTGAAGCCTCCAAAGGCCAAACCCAAAGTCCAAACCGTTGGCCATGAACTCCCACGGCCTCTCGACTTGGACGGCCATAGTGTGAAGCCTCCAAAGGCCAAGCCCAAAGTCCGAACCCAAAGGAGCATTCCATTTTATTCCTTGCTCAAAATAACCCCACCAATCTAATGGCCAAGATCTTGTCAATGATTGATTTTTTAATGCAAACAAACCGACGGCCTCTCGACCATAGTTTGGGTTTCTATTCCCGTCCGACCCAAACTTCCTTCGAGAGTCCGTCGCCTACCTCAAAAAGTAATCATTTTAAATTGCGACGGCCTTTGGACTTTGGCCACAGTGTGAAGGGTCGAGAGGCCGAACTCTTGCTTTCCTGCAATTTGATTGGTGGAAATCGACGGCCTCTCGACCTTCGGCCATAGTGTGAAGCGCCCCTAAGTCCCAAGGGGTGCAAGCACCATAAAGTGGACCAAATAAGGACCAAATAAGTGCTCCGGCATTTTAAAACCACAATTTTTTGGTCAAATGCCTAAAAGTAGTAGCAAAATGTTGTTCAAATTAAATATTTTTTATGGTAACCTTTATTGTTGTGTTAAGTATACAAATGTAGAATAAAAAGATGAGATCGTCAAAACTTATTAGTGAAAATAATGCTCAAAATCAAAGGGCTAGATCTGGTTTTGGACATAAATTTCATAACTTTAATTATTTTGAACTGGATTTTTTCCCTCATATTCCTTGAATTCATTATACACTTGAGGTCATCATCAAATAATTTTGTAGAAATTCATCAATTCAATGTAAACTTATAATATTTTAAACATAATTTTGATGATTATTTGTTCAATATGACCACTTGCACACCCACTTGCACCATCTTCTAAAATATGTAGATTTTTTAAGGTTGTTTTTTCAACGTCAATTGCTTATCTTCGTAGACCATTATGTTGTTTAAATGTTTATGATTTATTTTTTCTAAAATTCAAAGTTAGTATATTGTTTGGAATCACTTTCACTTAAACATGTGCAAGGATCAAGAGTTGTCTACTTTACCGTGCTTGCACCCCAAGACCTACACCCATGGTGGCCACATTAGATTCCTCAATGCCAATAAACCCTAAAAAATGTAAGGGGTTTCAACCCTAATCCCTCTCGCAACCTGACAACATAGCAACCAACTCCGTATGCAAGCGTCTAATGGGACCAAACAAACTGTACATTGGTTCCTTGGAGGCAAGGGTTTAGGCATCCAACAAGGAACGAGTGTATGGGTTGGTTCGCCCAAATCGAGTTTGAACAACTCCCTCTTGGACTTATACATTGTGCTTTCAGTGGATATGAATGGCATTTTGCAATTAGCCTCTTAACGCAAAGCAAGACATTATCATTGGATAATATGTTGCTAAATTATACAACACGCAATTGTGGAGTGGATGTTCCACAATTGCATGATCAATTGCAAATGAAACCAATAATCGTAAAGTAAATTCACTCCCACAACGGCTAGGGCGAACCGACCCATACATTGGTACCTTACCGGATGTCTAGTGATGTCACATTTGAATGAATCGGCCCTCAACCTCATAGGGGGTCTTTTTGTATTGGAGCCACTTCATCCACAATATGTAGGATGGTTGATTTTAAGTGAGTGCCACGAATCCCCAGCCGTTCGCCCTCCCCGGTAAGGTACGTATGTATGGGTTGGTTCGCCCCAGCCCTCCCACAACCATCTAAAATTTACTTGTTTGTCTCCTCTTCCCCGCAACTATCAAACGAGTTGTGCGCTATGTCACTGACAACTTCACGACAATCCTCCTCAAATATGTTTGGTTGTTTATTTGACAAATCTCCACTACCTTTGCTTTAGGTATCCATTATGGAGAGTAATGTAATACACATGTAGTGTCTACAATGTTAATTTCCACTACCTTGCTCATTTTATTTTATTTTATATTTTTAAAATTAAAATTATATATATTAAAAAAACTCTAGCTCTTTTTAATTGCTCGACTGAAGAAAACTTGAGGCCTCTTTTGTTTCTCCATCACTTCGGAGGTTTTGAATATTTGTTTCATGCATTTGTGGTGTACGTTATGACCACACTCTCATCACAAATACATTTCATGATATCCCACACTCTCCTCCATACAATCTCAGTTCTTGATCCCTTAAACTGCATTAGGTCAATGAGGTTTTAGTTTCCACAATGCTGATATTATTTAGGTTTTTGGATTAGGGTTATATAGGCATGACCCACATTAGATGTGTGGTGTCTATATTTTCCAATTGTTGTTTAGTGTATTATTGAATGGCTTCATAGATCTCAATGTTAGGTGATATTTCATTCATTGATGAATGTGAATCTTTCATCTTTGTCATTTCTCAAACTACACGACACTCCATACAAATAGATTCACGATCACTTGTTGTAATGTGCATCAATTATCTTCTTTCATGATGATGTCCATCTGATCTCAAGGATCAGCGACGCTTTTCACTTTGCCTTTTCATAATGATGGTTGTTTATGCAAGTTTTCTTAGGTTGAGATTCAACCTCCAGGTAGGAACGATATATGTCAAGCAAGATATGTATTCCCCGGATGAAGATGTGACTGAGACAATTTTGATGCAAAAGACTCGGAGTGAAGATGGTTCGACGTGGATTTTGGGACCTGAATCATTTAGTGTTATAGGACTCTTTGAATCCCAAATGATTTTTTCTACTATCATATTGACAAACAAATCAAACGCCAATGTTCAAATCCCAAGTGTCACCGTTGTTAAGGTGGAACACATTGATGTGCTAGTATTGTCTGATTTTGAGGATGAGATTTGTATTGTTGTTGATTTGTCATACACATCATCATATACATTTAGAAGTACAAATTCCATTCCTTCAAAACTCCAAGGGGATCCCCTTACAATCCTCTATACATGAGAGTAGCACACCACAACACATCATCCCAATGTCCTCCACTACACACTTATCCTTCATCTACAATTTTGAGTATAGGGGATGCATTGAAATTAACAAAGTTTAGGAATAGGTCCAAGTTTGATCTTGTTTTCATTGGTTTTGACAACATAGAGATGTGATATGTCGAGTACTTACCCTCTTCTTTCAATAGTGACAATTTGTTTGTGATGCCCTTTGTGGCTCTTGGAGTCCCAAATGTGTACGGATGTTTGATGGATGCCATGGACATGATGTGTGATGGCCATCCTTGGTGTACCACCAAACCACGAATATCCAAAATGATTTTGGATTGTCCTTCAAGCGCTTTATTTGTGCATGTCATCTCCAATGCCCTAATGAATAGTGTGAGTACATGCATTACAATGCGGGTTTGTGCAATAATACCGAATGGGTTAGGTTGACTCCTACACCCTTTTATGTGGGTGGTATTCCCTTGATAAATCCAAATTGGAGTAGAAGATTTGGCACATTGGAGGTGCAACTTTCTTCAATAAGTAAAGAGGCTTCATAAGCATCCCTTAACGTGGGCATCACCATTGATGATGTCCCTTGTTATAACCAGTTTTTAAACGCAAACCGAAACCAAAGTTTGAGAATTGAATTGTCGGGTCGGCTAAGCAATGGATCTCATAGTTTGATGAATCGTGAATAGTAGTAAATTGTCTTGGAGGCATATTGTTTAATTTTTGAGAGTTTTGAGATGATTTCGTTGTCTGCCTTTATGATGTGCAATTGTTTGCAAAATTGTCTTTTGAATGTTTTAAGGGGCGCAAGAGGTTCGTCTCAAATGAAACTGACGTGCCAGCCGACTCCAAAACCACGTAAGGTGATGTCAAATATATTATTTTGTTCAAGCACATTGTCTACTCCATTGGTCATGGCGACAATGTTAAACACCTCAACATATGCGTCGGGGATTGGCGCCGTTGTCAAAAATCGGATATGGATGTTTATTATGATGTGTTGAACATTGGTTGTATGCTATAAATGGCATTGTTGTGCTACTAGGTCATGGCTAGTATTGTGGAAAAGATGGTTGTGTGGGTGGAACACAATCGCCCTGGGTTGGTAATGGCACTTATATTGTAGGATTTGGTAGTACACTGGGTTGCAGTTCGTATTGGTAATGGACTAGTAGGTGAAGGTTATGTGGTGTCTATTATGTCTATTTGGAACAAAGCTCACCTCTTTCCTCCTTCCTTTGTTTCAAATCACTTGAACAACTTTTCCAATCTAAGAACCTCTTTAGTGATGTCTCCCATAGAGATCTTACATGGATACTTCGATGTTCTCCATGTTTGGGGAGGTTGCCGTTGGTGGTTGTTTGTTGTTTTGCTCCATGTTTTCTTCGGATTCCTCCATGGATTCTTCCATGAATCGATACGATTGTGCTTTAATGAGAAGTGTCGTGAATCCATCCCCCATATAGTTGTTAAAATGTTAAGGATGTAGTAAAATCAAAGATGAATCATAAACACAAATTGAGCACGTGCGAAACACCATGATTGAATAAGGATGCTTTGTGTTCATATACATATGACACAACAGTGTTACAAGTGTTGGTGGTAATCCACACAAGGAGTCCTCTAAATTGCACATCGCTATGCAAAGTGGACTTAGTCGAGACTATGCCACAACCGTTAACCTAGAATTTATACAAGCGATTCAAGTAGGGCAAGTTGTGGGTACCTCTTCTCATGGCCACATAGTTTTCGGGGAGATCACTGGCGAAAATCGTAGAAACAATGTGCGATAAAAAATAGGGTCCAATATATTCATTGTAGGTAAATTTTGCAAAAAATGTACATATAATATAGGGGGCTTTAAAATAGTGAAACATGCTTACATGTAAAATACCATGACATATAATGGCCTCTTTTATCTACTCAGTACATGTAAAATAGCGTGGAAACGATTACTAGGGGTAGTGGGTGTAGGGTAGGTTATGTGCTAGTGGATGAAAAGTGGTATGTGTTGTGGTAGTGTGATTGTTATTTAAATGTTTAGAGAGCAATTTAGGGTGGTCTTCAGGTCTTGAAGGAAGGTTGGGTAGTCAATATCCCATGCTTTGATTTCTAGATGGTAATATGTGAATGGTGGTTTCTAGGTGTGCTCAAAATGACATAGAAAACCAATTGTTTGGAGAAGCTCATTTATTGCTTTATGACCAAGCTTTTTGTAGATTGCTTGTGGGCATACATTCAAATTGTGGGATATGTACTTGATGGAATGAAAAACAACTTAAGATTACTTCAGGTTATTAAGGAAGTTTGTGCATCCAAAATGCCATGCTTTGGTTTGTCGGTGGTGATATATAAACATGTGTTGGAATCGTGTGTTGGAAAAAAAATGGGGTGTAAGAAACAAAATACGGTGTAAGAAAAAAATGGACAACAGTTGGGCTCAAAAAAAAATTGGGGTAAAGTCAAAAAAATTGGTTACTTGGATTATAAGGGGAAAAAAATGCAGTATAAGTAAAATAAGGTATTTTAAAATGATTCCCCAAAATTTTATAATTAGTGATAGGGTGTATTAAAATACAAATATTTACCTTTATTTTGAAAATACCATACCTTAAAATATTTTCTGCAAGGTAAATAGCCCCCCGATAAATAGGTCCTGAGCGCACATGTATGCATCAATTAAAGAGGGAGTGATCTCCCCGAGACATAGTTACAATCTTATTATATCCTTAACCCTTCATCTTCCAGAGACTCCTACGTGGTAAACTTTGTCTTGTCTATGTGACAAAATATGGCTTACCTACGTGGTAAACCTACTTATTACTATTACTTGTTGTAACTTTCCAAATTTTAGTTAACACTTATCTATTTGTACTTGTATGTGTGATTATAAGAGTGGCCTTTGTATGTAAGCAATGATGTTCATTTTGGGTGTATTCTCTTGTTTACGTGGGCTACTCCAATTGTTTGGGGTGCATAAATGGCTTAGGTGCTTCAAGTGTATGTTGTTTTAACGTTGATCCTCTTACATGTATGCATACTAGTTCAATTTGATTGCACGTTGATGTTTTGGAGGGTTGGTGCAACCCTTGTTGGCCTAGGATGTTGCTAAGTGCTGAGGGAAGCTAAGACATGAGCGATGAGCAGTGAGCAATGAGCAGTGAGCGGTAACACATGAGCAGTGAGCAGTAAAAAACACCAAATTTAGAAAATAAAAACGGTTTTAGGATACACATTCTAAATTTGATATGTTTATTTGTCAAAAAATATATTATAAAATATGTGCATTTTGGGAGAAAAAAAATGAAGGGAGCCTATTACCATGGATAACTAAAAAAATATCAATCCATTGTTGATTTTTATTATAAAAATCCACACTAATACATGTCACTTACTGAAATTGTGAAACATGCGGTTGAATACAACCCTTGCAATATTACTCACAGTCTACCATGCCTGCAAGTTCAAGTAGCCGCATGACCTCATTATAGGAGTACGTAGGAGCGTGAATGAACTTGTCACTATTGTAATCCACCTTGCACAAAAATCTAAACACATAATAAAGATGTTTGCAATACACCCATTTCTCTTTTCTTCCCAAAGATTGAGCTGACATTTTTGTGAAGTCAGGGCATGTGCATTGCGGTATATCACCAATTGTGACACGATATGCAATATCCTCCTTGGAGACAATGTTGATTAACACTCCAAATCCAGGATATGGAATGGCAGTTACTCCCACCACATAATAACCATCCATAAGCCCAGCGCTCTCCCATTTGTTTTTGTGTTCTGCCATCGGTGCTGCTAGATTACGGCGCACTGTCTTTCCAAACCTGGAAGTTGGATGGACATCCGGGTTTAGTGGAGCACGGAAACCCATTCGAGGGATTGGAAGTGTGGTGATTGTGGAAAGCCTGCGGCGGGGGGAAAGAACCTCCCTTTGCTACAATTGGAACCCAGCGTCTTCGAGTGCCAATACCTCATGCTTTGAGAGATTGGTACCTATCTTCACCGGCCATGTGTTGGGTACTACAGGCCAATCCAACACGTATTTTTTTTTGCTACCATATACACAACGTTTGATGTCGTCAGGGCAAAACCAAAACTCGTACTCCACATTGTTGGTGGAGCGATACTCCTTCTTCAATCCCTTGTACGTAGGAGCAGGGGTGCCATGTTTTCCAGCCCCGACTTTGGCGTTGCAAAGAGCCCCGGTATTGGCTTGCATGGCCCAACATCTTTTGGCAGAGTTGGATGGCAATCTTGCAATGTGCCAATGGGAAGTGGGACAATCAGTCTCTAACACGGATGTGGTATGTGCCACACCATGCTCTGCAGAATTCAAGGACTCCTCTATGCATGCCCTTTTAGCTCTTGTATCTGGGCGAGGAATTGAGTAGTTCACTTTGTCAAATCGATGTGAATCGCAATCTGCACCTAGTGGCAGATTAAGCTTCCGTTTGGTAGATCCAAAAAGCTCATAACCCTCCAGAGCACAATCCCTAGTGTTGAGATCTTCCGCACCTGGATAGGACTTCATGGCCTCTGCCAATAGTTTCGGATCTCCACACTTAGCAGCAGCCTTCAATTTCAAGGATGCAGAATCAGGGCCTTTGCCAGCAGAACCACCTTTCAACCACGACCTGTAATTTGCAATCTGCATGAATGCACGGATCAAATCGTCCACTGTCGCTTCGTACAAACAAGTCATTTTGTTTCCGGATTGTTGGAGCCACTTGTTGTGCACCGTCTCTGCAAGGTTACACGTTGGCATTTCTGCACGTTCATTTATAGTCATATCCTGCAAACATCAAACAAATTGTAGTAAATTTCATATACCATGGATATTCAAAATCAATGCTTGTTGCAAAAAACAAAGTGGTGATGCACTCACAAGAATCATATGACCACCCCATTGCCTATAACGGAAGTGCCAAAAACCCAACCACTCAGAAAGCCCGAGAACGCCTTCCTCTGTGGCAGCTCCAGATGACAACCACCATGAACGAATAACATGATATTTAGTTTCGGCTTCATCCATTGTTTTTGCGTCCTTGTAGTCCTTGCATAGATGCTTGTGCTGAAATTGTAAAGATGTCTTGATGTACTTCTGTGTAACCTTATCCAAACTTTGTGACCAATGGAAAAGACAAGTGCGCTCGCGACCCACCATTGGCAGAGTTGGATCACCTTCACCATATATCTTTCTGACCGCAATCCAATTGGCTTGGGCACTGTCCGCCATAAAACCTTTGAAATTCACGTTCGACACACCATTCTCCGCCATGACAGAGTTCAAATTTTCCCAGAAGAGAGTTTGAGCTGCACCATCTTCAGATTGCATGTCACAACACGCAATGGTCAACACCTTACAATACTTGCTATCGTACACATGACACGCGAGGGTGGTCCAGTCCTTGAGACGTTTGACGTGGTCAAACATTATCCATGAGTTCTCCATATCTCCTCCAACCTGCATACGCTTAACAAGATCCACACCACTCCCTTGAAGATCCACAGACATTTTGAAGACAAATACTTTGTCTTTGGACTGGCCAGGGAATCTGCTGCCATGGACGTATTTGAAGCCCGAATGGTCTTTAAGCGCCATTATACTATCCATTGTACCCATTCCACTACGAACAAAACGTTTGGAGCCTGATACAAAGTTACGACAATTTGGAGAAGCAAGAGTACTAAATTTATCCATAACAACCTCCAAGGATGAACCTGCTAGATGATGTCCTTCACCGTTTGATGGAGATTTGAGGAGGTAATCTGCAAGGAATTGTTTGCTCGCTGCTATCACTATAGCAGAGTTTTTCGCAGTGGGTGTCTTCATGACCTCATTAGCAACAAATTGGTAAGCCATGTCCAACGACTCACGGCATGTACCATTCGACACAGGGTGTTCATGAACACCAAGATGTATACAAGCCCTCGACATCTCAGGGGATGTAGAGTGGACATATATTATCCGAGCATGACACAACGCAATACATACTGGCGTGGAACGACATACCTTACATTCCAATCTTGATTTTTCTGGGGCGACATCTCCTACAGAAAATGGGATAGGAGTCGATCCAATCCATTCGGTACTGTTAGGAACACCTCCATTACGATACATATAATCACAATATTTGTTTGTACACTGAAGATGACCAGCACAAGAAGAACGTCTGAAAGAGAGTCCAAAATCGTTTTGGATATTCGTGGTTTTAGTTGTGCACCAAGGATGGCCGTCACACATCTTATCCATGCCATCCATAGAACGTCCATACGCATTAGGAACACCCACAGACAATGGAGGCAATACAAACAAAACATCACCATCAAAAGAGGGTGGCAAATACTTGACATCACGTACATCTATGCTATCAAAATCAATTGTGGTAAGATCGGATTTAGACCTTCTTCTAGACTTTGTCAATTTTAAGGCATCAACGATACTCAAGCGTAAAGAAGATGAAGAAGGGTGAAGAGGCGGACGGGGAGAAGGAGACCCATGAAGAGACAACTTCATGCATGGCAGACTGCGAGGGGTGTTATCAACATTTGGAGTAAGCAAACTTGGTGGAGGGGGAGTTTCAGCTTTTCTAAAAGGAAAGGGTGATGTATCAAAAAGATCAACAGCAGGACAAATATCATCATCCGAATCCGAAAGCAGAAGAACGGTATTATCACTTGGTTCAATCTTGACATTAGAGAGTATAGGCAGTTTGACAGTAGATGTGCAAGAATTGTTTGTGAGCACAACAGTGGATGATTGAACCTGTGAATCAGAAATACCTATAACTCTAAATGACCCAGGACCTAAAATCCAAGAATGACCATTTTCATTCATGGTCTTTTGCATCAAGATAGTCTCCAAAATATCACCATCCACAGAATACATTTCTTGCTCGACATACATGGTTCCCATCCGGAGATTGAACCTCAAACTAAGTAGCTCCTCCGAGACATTCACATGACCTTCATCCACGAGCGGCAAAGTGAAGGGCACAAAAGATCCAGAAGCTCGAATGGTAGCCATGATGAAGTACGGGGTAGATAGAAAGACATTGGACAACGAAATAAAACCGCTATTTGTATTGGAAATATGAGATTAATTTAATTGCATCATTATAAAATCAAAGCACAAAAATTGTTAAATGTGGACATAAGATGAGAAAAAAATTAAAATAAAACGGCAAAAACCCAATGAGTTAATTAATATTATTATTATCATGATGAATATTATAAGGATAAGCATGACAACACACAAATGCTAAGAATATATAAACAAATAATAAATAAATAAAATTCCGCGTGAAAGGAAAATAGAAACCACTATAATAGATGGCCCTAAATAAATTGTATGGTGTACAGAAACCCTAAAGTAGTGGGCCATGTTGTAGTCCGTTATACTATGATTTTTGAGTCCAGAAATATAGGATGCGCTGTATATCATAAAATAACATGCACAATGTATGCTGTCAAAATAATTTGAAATAAGTATTTTAAATACAACAATAGAAGGAGACACAGAACAAAAACCAGTACTTATATGTAGAATTTTGCACCAAACATTATGTGAGTGTGACAAAGGGTATGTGTGTAGCGTTTGGACATCAGCATCACAAATGCAAGAGGAGGAACAACATGAGAGTAGTACTCAGTTGAGTGGTAAAAGAAGAAGGAGACGGAGAGGATTATATTTCACAACAAAGAGAGCTCGAGAGCAAGCGAGCAGAATGAAGAAAAAATCCCAGAAGGTAGTATACAAGGATATTGTTGATTTAGCGGAAATAGAGAGGAATATAGAGATTTCTGAAATGGAGGGAAACAATGAGGAGCACGAACTAGACGTGGAAGCGGACGCAATTCAATGCACAACAGAACAATTCCAAAATCAGAGCGACAACAATACAAGCTTGGACGAAGGAGAAACCAACACCGATAACAAAAACGAAGAAGGTGATGGGGACTGCGACTTGGACAACGTAAGTACACAACTCATACACAATGATGCATGATAGACAAAATTATTATTAAAAAACATTGTAGAAGATTTTACATACACAAACGTAGAAAACTCTTCTATGTATCCATCTTGCTATATTTCCTGCTTAACCACTAGCTCATGAGGGAATAACACCAGTCAATGCAACCAACCAGATTCGAACCCGGATTGGCACAGACCGAAACATCAGTCTCTTAAGACTACTCGCATCCACAGGCGGATGTCTTAAACACTTCTTGCAACACTTATATTCATGTGTAGAAGTTTATAATTGCTTCTAATTGGATTGCTACAACCAGCAGCAACACATACTAGAAAAAAATTAATATTAGATTTATACACCCTTGAATATTGGCAGTGCCGCCAATACCCATGGGGTAAAAAGGAAAGTAAGTTTTAGAGGCCCTGAGGTATAGGCGGTGCCCCCAATACCCACGGGGATAAAAACGAAAGTAAGTTTAGACGCCCGGGGGTATTGGCGGTGCCGCCAATACCCATGGGGGCAAAAACAAAAGTAAGTTTTAGAGGCCATAGGGGTATTGGCGGTGCCACCAATACCCATGGGAGTAAAAACGACAGTAAGTATTAGAGGCCCTCGGGGTATTGGCGGTAACACCAATACGCATGGGGGTAAAAACGCAAGTAAGTTTTAGAGGCCATAGGGGTATTGGCGGTGCCGCCAATACCCATGGGGGTAAAAACGAAAGTAAGTTTTAGAGGCCATAGGGGTATTGGCGGTGCCGCCAATACCCATGGGGATAAAAACGAAAGTAAGTTTTAGAGGCCATAGGGGTATTAGCGGTGCCGCCAATACCCATGGGGGTAAAAACGAAAGTAAGTTTTAGAAGCCATAGGGGTATTGGCGGTGCCGCCAATACCCCTAGGGGTAAAAACGAAAGTAAGTTTTAGAGGTCATAAGGGTATTGGCGGTGCCGCCAATACCCATGGGGCTGAAAACGAAAGTAAGTTTTAGAGGCCATAGGGGTATTGGCGGTGCCGCCAATACCCATGGGGGTAAAAACGAAAGTAAGTTTTAGAAGCCATAGGGGTATTGGCGGTGCCGCCAATACCCATAGGGGTAAAAACGAAAGTAAGTTTTAGAGGCCATAAGGGTATTGGCGGTGCCGCCAATACCCATGGGGCTGAAAACGAAAGTAAGTTTTAGAGGCCCTCGGGGTATTGGCGGTGCCGCCAATACCCATGGGGCTAAAAAGAAAAGTAAGCATTAGAGGCCCTCGGGGTATTGGCGGTGCCGCCAATACCCATGGGGGCAAAAACGAAAGTAAGTTTTAGAGGCCCTCGGGGTATTGGCGGTGCCGCCAATACCCATGCGGGTAAAAACGAAAGTAAAATTTACATGCCCTCGGGGTATTGGCGGTGCCGCCAATAACCATGGGGCTGAAAACGTTGATGGTTTTGGAAGCGTTTGGGGTATTGGCGGTACCGGCAATAGTCGATGTCCAAAAGTGTTGATGATTTTAGAGGCCTTGGAGGTATTGGCGGTGCCGCCAATACCCAATGGATAAAAATGTTGATGGTTTTGGAGGCCTTTGGGGTATTGGCGGCACCGCCAATACCCCCGGGGAAAAAAATGGGAATTAGTTTTAGAGGCCCTGGGGGTATTGGCGGCACCGCCAATACCCTCGGGGAAAAAAATGGGAATTAGTTTTAGAGGCCCTGGGGGTATTGGCGGCACCGCCAATACCCTCGGGGAAAAAAATGGGAATTAGTTTTAGAGGCCGTGGGGGTATTGGCGGCACCGCCAATACCCTCGGGGAAAAAAATGGGAATTAGTTTTAGAGGCCCTGGGGGTATTGGCGGCACCGCCAATACCCTCGGGGAAAAAAATGGGAATTAGTTTTAGAGGCCGTGGGGGTATTGGCGGCACCGCCAATACCCCCTGGGAAAGAAATGGGAATTAGTTTTAGAAGCCCTGGGGGTATTGGCGGCACCGCCAATACTCCTAAGGGGGGAAAGTAAATCGTCCATGATGGTTTTTTCATCCGACTAGATTCATTCATTCATCATTCATAATGTTATTATAAAAGGTACGAAACCCTAGTTTGTAAGTCTTTTTCCCTTGGAGCGATGGGTGGAGGCGAGGTGAGGAGCGGATGTGGGAAGAAAGGGGAGCACTAGGAGAGGGAGAACTTATAGCAAATGTGGTGATAGTAGAGGTATTGTGTTAGATCGGACACTTAAACAGAAAATGTAATACATTTGTGTTGATGTTTTTATGCTTTGTTTGTAAGGAGTTTGTGAATGAAGGTAGTGGATATAAATTGAGAACAGAAAATCATCTAATTTGTAGAATGAGTAGTAGTATTCAGACATCTTTAGACTTGAAAAAATTTACCCTTGAAAGGTATTGGCGGCACCGCCAATATTCCTGGAATGTCTTAAACATATAATGTTTTTGTCCAAATGAAGTGGGTAGAAGGTATTGGCGGCACCGCCAATACCCAGAGTGCAATGTTTTGCACAGTGAAATCAAGGTCTTTCAGATTTGGTGCAGTGGTGTTGAGTTTTTTTTTTTTTTTTTAAAGTCCGAAATTGGTAGATTTGTCTTTTTTTCAACGATTTAAATAAATTATTGCATCAACTCTGTTTAGGGTGAAAATAATTTTGAGCATAGAATTAAAGCTCATAAGTTTAGATGATTTTTTTGAGGATTTAAGGAAGCTCTGTAGATTTATGAAAAATTCTCAAAGTTCGTTGTTTTTGTGTTGCTTAAGATTTCGAATTGAATGTACCCCCTCGGTACATTTTCAATGTTGTGTTTTGTGGAACTTGTCGTAATAAGACATCTTTCATTGTTTCTAGGAATTTTAAATTTGAGTTGATTCATCTGAAGATTTTTGTCATGTCTTCATTATGTATTTTTCTACATCTCCTTCATATAATTTTTTTTCATATGATTTCATTTTTCATGAGTAAATAATTGTTGAAATCAATCGATCGAGTAAAGTATTCTATGCTACCCTAGCTCCCTCCACGCATCTTCCACGCGATCGAATGGAAGTAATTGTTGTTCTGGCCGTCCCCCTGGACTTTCACTCGATCAAGTGGAAGTCATTAGGGTTGGCCTATCTCCCCCTCTTGCTTCCACTCGATCGAGTGGAAGTAGAGGTGGGCAAAAGTCCCCGTCAACTTTCACTTCATCGATTGGAAGATGTGAGGTTGGCAGAGCTTCCCTTCAACTTCCACTCGGTCGAGTGGAAGTACATATTGGTTAAGTGCTCCCCTTCAACTTCCACTCGATCGAGTGGAATTAGAGGTTGGCCAAGTCCCGCCCTCAACTTCCATTCGACCGAGTGGAAGTTGAGGTTGATGTTTTCAACGATTTAATTAAATTGTTGCATCAACTCTGTTTAGGGTGAAAAATTTTCTCAGCATAGAATTAAAGCTCATAAGCTTAGGTGATTTTTTTGAGGATTTAAGGATGCCCTATAGATTTTTGAAAAATTCTCAAAGTTCGTTGTTTTTGTTGGTAGAGCTCCCCTCAACTTCCACTCGATCGAGTGGAATTAGAGGTTGGCCAAGTCCCGCCCTCAACTTCCATTCGACCGAGTGGAAGTTGAGGTTGATGTTTTCAACGATTTAATTAAATTCTTTCATCAACTCTGTTTAGGGTGAAAATTTTTCTCAGCATAGAATTAAAGCTCATAAGCTTAGGTGATTTTTTTGAGGATTTAAGAATGTCCTATAGATTTTTGAAAAATTCTCAAAGTTCGTTGTTTTTGTTGGTAGAGTTCCCCTCAACTTCCACTCGGTCGAGTGGAAGTGGATGTTGGCCAAGTGCCCCCTCAACTTCCACTCGGTCGAGTGGAATTAGAGGATGGCCAAGTGCCCCCCTCAACTTCCACTCGACCGAGTGGAAATTGAGGTTGATGTTTTCAACGATTTAATTAAATTATTTCATCAACTCTGTTTAGGGTGAAAAATTTTCTCAGCATAGAATTAAAGCTCATAAGCTTAGGTAATTTTTTTGAGGATTTAAGGATGCCCTATAGATTTTTGAAAAATTCTCAAAGTTCTCTGTTTTTGTTTGTAGAGCTCCCCCTCAACTTCCACTTGGTCGAGTGGAAGTGGATGTTGGCCAAGTGCCCCCCTCAACTTTCACTCGGTCGAGTGGAATTAGAGGATGGCCAAGTGCCCCCTCAACTTCCACTTGACCGAGTGGAAGTTGAGGTTGGTGTTTTCAACGATTTAATTAAATTGTTTCATCAACTCTGTTTAAATTGAAAATTTTTATCAGAATAGAATTAAAGCTCATAAGCTTAGGTGATTTTTTTGAGGATTTAAGGATGCTCTGTATATTTTTGAAAAATTCTCAAAGTTTGTTGTTTTTGTTGGTAGAGCTCCCCCTCAACTTCTCAATGTTGTGTTTTGTGGTACTTGTCATAATGAGGCATCTTTTATTGTGTCTAGAAATTTCAAATTTGAGTTGATTCATGTGAATTTTTTTGTCAGGTCTTGATTATATATTTTTCTACATCTCCTTCATATAATATTTTTTCATATGATTTCATCTTTCATGAGTAAATAATTATTGAAATCCTCTATTTCTGTCATTCATTGTTATAGTTTTTGGTTTTTGAAATTTCTTGTTATGGTTTTTTTGCAGATGGATACTACTGATTCTTCTGATCATTTTCCTTCCAACTCTAAGCAGTTGGATGTTGCATTGGAATGTCATATTGATGAGTCGTCTTCTCATTTGAGAGCAAACGCCATTTTGTCAGAACATGTGTTTGATTCAAAATCGGCCATTGACAAACTTTGTTTTCAACCTTTTTCGAAGGCCAGGTTTTCGATTCTTTTATGTCGTTTGTTATCTATGCCTTTAGTTCGGCCTACTTTGATTTCCGATGTTCAGAAATTAGAGCAAGGTTTTCTTCATGGATACAGAGCTGGAAGTGCAGTTTTTTATGTTTCATTGACAAACAATCATATGGCAACGCAAGATGTCACTTCTGAGCTCTTTGATTCTTGGAGCATTCATTGGAAGAAATCTAGTGAACAATTTGACGAGTTCTTGAAGCAGGATGAACATCTGAAATGCTTCGTTGGCAAGATGTTCTGGGTTTGGGATGGAAATCACCGTTTGCAGGCTTGGAAATCAGTCATTGATAAAGTCCACTCTAATGAGCTTGGTTGGCATATTTCTGTTGATTCGATCTTGCTGACACCATCTTCTGATATTGCTGTGCTCCTCACTGCCATGCATGATCTCAATAGGTAAATTCTATCATTTTCAATTCTGTCTTTTGATTTTGATTTTTGATTTTTGTTTTGATTTTTGTTTTGGTTTTGAAATTTTTTTTTCATACTTATTCAATTTCTTACTTCTTGTATGTTGTTCATGTTTATGTATTTCAGTCATGTTGAACATTCACATGTCAAAACCAATCTCGTTCATCAATTGTATCGTGTACAAGCCATTGGAAGCTTGCCAATCGAGAGTTTTAAAAACTTATTGACACCTGATCAATATAAAAAATGTGTCATTAAGACTATTGCAACGTGGTATTCACTTACAAGGGATCTTTTCTTGGATTATTTGTACAATGTAAGTTCTTTACCATCTTTTTATTTCTTTTATTCATCAAATTTTTATATTTTAACATTTATATCATATCATTATGATTTTTAACGATTTTTATTGTTTTTCAGCGTGAAATTGCCGAGGCCGGAGATCTAGCCAAAAAAAAATATTTTCAGCTCACACCAGAGCTGGACCGGTCCTCTGAAGGTGTTTCTGAGTTCATGAATGCAGCAATGGACGCTAAACGGGTCAAGTTGGATTCCAGTCTTGCAAAACATTTACCCATTGCAGATCCATCTTTAGGTCTTGAATTCTTGGCTCAAGTGAAAAAACATTATGACTTGTGTTCTGATGAACCTCAAATGAATCAAGAAAAACTTCAACATCTTGTAACATCCAAAGTGGATCCCCAACAAAAGGTCAAATGGTTAGAGCTCTGGAATTCCACTACTGTTTTTCGGATGGCTTTGAAGTTCCCGAAGATGCCTCTCTCCGATAAGGCTTTTGATGTTTGGTTACACAAAGCCACATTTTGGAGCCAGGTATACATATGAAATTTTTATTTGTTTTGATTTTTTGTTTGTTATTGTGTTTGTTTTTTTTCTAATTTTGTTTTTTTTCCAACAGTTGGCTAAAGAAGCTCTTGCACTTTACAATTCCACAATTTCTGAATTGAACATCGTCATCAATGTGGACCCAAATGCAACTGAGCCTTTGCCAACTTTTGCTGATTATATTGAGTCTTGGAGGGTGACGTGCTGGGAAACAGCATTTTTTTACATGTTCAAATCGAATGATGGTGTTATGAAAAACAAGACCTTTGAAAAACAACCTGGTGGTTTTCAAGCCATGAGACGGGTTGTTTACAGGTACCCTCATATATATTGTATTTTTTTCATTTTTATGGGTTTTGGTTTTTTTTCAACCTTTTTAATTTTAATTGTTTTTCCTTCACAGATACTTTAAACGCGTCTTGCTTCCTCTTAATGCTTTGGACAAGCTACCACCCTTCTTTGATAGTTTCAAGGATGTTCAGTCAGAGAATTCCATGTTCACTCCTGAAATATGCAAGCAATGGGATGAGGTTCATTGGTATGAATGTGGATGGTATCTGGACTGTCCACTTAATAAAACTCCACATTCTGAATTGGAATTACGTGACCGTCTTGAACCCACATTTGTTCCCTCTATCTTGAACCAAGATCTACCATATACAGAGCTCACGAGAGGAAAGAAGAAAAAAATTACCCAAATCTCTACACACTCTAAGGAAAATGACATCATCAGTGGTGAACCTTCTGCCAAGAAGCGTAGGGTCCTTCAACCTGCTACTTCATCTTATACCAATCATGTCCTTCCTTCCGTGTTGGAGCCTTTCTCCTCTTTGCGAATCAAGACTAAAGCTCCTACACTTACGCCATATAGTTCTAATCATAACTCATTCGAGCTCATTTTGAATGACTCATTCTTGAATATTTTGAACGTCAAAGAACAAACCAAAACTTGGCCTCAATCTTTTCACGACATCAATACATTTCTCACAAAGGTATTCTTCATGCCCATTCTTTTAAGCCATATATTGAATTCTTGAATTTTTTCAAAGCATATATTGAGTTTTTTTTTCCTTAGTCGTTCAACAATCCATTCACCTAACATGGCTTGTATTTTTGTTGCTTAGGTTGGTACAAATCGCACTTTCTACTTTCAGGGAGTTGAAAAAATAACACCGGCTGTTGTTTTGGTCATTGTTGATATCCCAGAGGGGCTTCCTGTGCCTGGACTTTCCATACCTCCTTCTTATATACCCCCTTGGAATGAAAAATCCGATAAATTTTTTCTTGTTCTATTTTCATTTTGCATGCAATATCTTCATGACGATGGTGCTTTATTGGTATTTTATCCTGATGATGCGAAATGGACAAAAGAATTGTCTTCTTATTTCTTCAATTACAATTTTAAGGTTGCCCATGAACCTTGGACTTGTGTCAATCCACTTCGTTTGACCAATCCCCGCAATTCCAACAAAACGGTTCGTCTTCCATTTCTTTTTTTCATGTTTGCTTTCATTTTCATAAGTTATTTTGATTTGTTACATTATATTATCGTTGGTTTCTCATTTTATTTTACTTTCATTGTATTTGCAGACAGTCAAATTCACAGCACTCTTGCTTGTTCGTTCTTTTCATAATACTTCCGGATGGAAACGTCTGCCTTTGCCTTTTCAAATTAATATTGACAAAGATCTTTCAAACAATGGTATGGATTTGGATGATGATGTTTTATACAACTTCACGGATGCTACTTCTCAACTTATGAGAGATGATGGTGTTACACCTTGGAGGGGTCCATGAGATAAACATCCATTGTTCTTTCAAGTTTTGATTGATGCTTTTTCAAAACCCGAGGGCATTGTTGCAGACCTCACTGCATCGACAGGTATAAATCTATCTATTTTTTCTTTGATATTAATTTCTTCATATGCTCGCAATATCATCTACTATGTGTCATTGATTGTTCTCTTCATAATTGTGTTCTATTATGTCTTTGATAGGACCCTCCATACATGCTTGCCGCATTTTGAAGCGTCACCTCTTGGCATTAGAAGGTGACAAAGATGTTTTTGATTCCATCTTGAAGCCTTTGATTATGCATTCCCCTTTACCTATTGGCAAAGAAATCAATTGTGAAGACTCGGATGACTCTCCAATTGTTAATCGCGAGGCCGTCAATCTATTTTGTAAGTAAGTTTGTTTGTTTTCTTCTTTAAATGCTTTATATGGTTGGTTTTTTTTGTTTTTATTTCTTGAATCATATTGCACACATATTTCCCTAAACTCACATGAAGTAAACAATAATTATTAATATATTTATGTGGTCATGTTCTAGCAATGTGATGCCACAATGTCGCCGACGTTGGCGACTGTTTTTTGAAGATCCAGGATTTTTTTCAAGTCCATCTCCCTCTCGAGGCCTCCCTATCTATGCTGAGAACATGGCTTCCTTTCTTGCTGCTCAACCTTCTCCTTCAATGCATAGAAACACTAAACATTATGATCGGCGGGTTTTGGATTTCATAGATTTAGAGGCCGATTCATGTTCAGGATCCATCACAACAAATTCTAATGATGGTTAGTTCTTTGGTAGACTTGTTCAAGTACCTAACTAAGGCTTTTCTTTTTGTCATCCTTTTTTTAATATACTTTCATTTATATATTGGAGTTACACATGTTTTCTATCCACTTTTATCTTACTTGCATTTTCTATGTTTGTATTGTATTATTGACTTATTGCAAAATTAAGTATTTCTTGTAATATGTTTGTATGATACATATATATGCCCATTGTCGTTTTCACTTCTCAATGTTCATTTCTCATTACTCATAATCTAGAATTTTGTTGTTTATTCTCCCCACCTTTCTTATTTTTTAACCCTACAATTGTGCCAAAATGCCACGGTTATAGGATACCAGTGGGCGTATTACCAAATATTTTTCCTTCCTTACCGCTCATGTGTTACCGCTCACCGCTCATTGCTCACCGCTCACAAGATAGCACTCCCCCTAAGTGCTTGAGATGTATGATATGTGCATGTTGATCCTCTCATACATGTTGCCTTCCCACTTAGTTTGCGGTGTGTGTGGCCACATGTAGAGTGCAAACATAAATTTGAGACCATTTATTCACTTATTGTTTTATATGTGGGGCCATCGTTCACCTTATCAAAGCATACATGTAGCCTTGGATTTCTCCCATCTACAATTAGAAGTTGCCACCCAAACTAACACATAGGTTCTGTGCATTCACCAAATACTTGCTCTAATTCATCTAAATGTAGCCATCCTAAACTCCGCCAAAAATCAAGCTCACCACCTTGGTTGCTTCTGAACTCAACACTATGGCCAAACCTACTACTTTTGTAAATAATAATAATAAGGGTTGGTTGGCGTTGTCTCCCTCTCCCTCCTTGGTCACAATATTAATTGTATGTATCAATAAAATTAGAAGGCTCTCCATAACAATGTTAAAGGAGGCACAATTTACATTAGGGTCAAGTTCAAACAAACTCCAATGTCAAGCAATCTTGTTGGCCAAGAACTTAAAATTGATTACAAGGAGAACTTTACTAAAAGGCACTAATGAAACATAGAATGAAGTGGCATTCATGTAGGATATTTTTGTTGTGTAATGTCATTGGTCTCAATCCAAGGAAATGCTCCACCCGTGTTGGGAAACCAATTGGCAAAGATAGGCCAACTTGCTCAATATAATGTAATATCTTTCTTGAGTTTGTGTTCTTTTGATTACAAACTCGATACAATGATTGTGCCCTGTAGAATAATATGTGTATTATAGTAGTATTTGAAAATAAGATCGGTGCATGATTGAAATAAATCTTACATGTTATAGCGTGAACTTTAAATAAAAACATTTGTGTTACTTAAATACAACAATTTGATTCTAAATATTAGCTAATATGTTTGTTTATTTATTTTTGCAAAAATCAATACTACATTGATACATTGATGCAAAAACACGGCAATGTATTATAGCTTAATTGGGCTCACTTATGAACCCAAACCACTGCACTAGGATTCAACATTGGTGATATTGATTGTAGTATTTTAATAGATTCTCAAGTCCAAATGATGGGTCCAATGATAAGGGGTTTCTTAGACCCAAACTTCATTATACTCGAACCCCGTTGTCAACCACAAGTAATAATTTAGGTGGAAAATAGTAGAATGGGGACTATAATGTGTAAGGTGGTGGGGGTAGGAGTTGTCACATTCTGAAACAGTATGTGACATGTTTTTGTGCTTTAGTTGGTAGCTAATTTTGCATGTGTACTACCCCAAACACTAACCTTTACACAAATCTTAAACTATTTCAATGGGGCTTCATGGTTTGAAGTTGGTCATGACATCCTTCGTTTGTTCATTTGCAATACACCTCAAGGGCGTAACTGCCTTGACCTTCGAGAATCTACAATGAATTCACACATGACTCAAATCTCATATTTCAAATGCAATTGCATAACCCTCATGTTTTATTAGCCCTTCATTTTGTTTAGGTTAACTTAAGTCAAGAACAACTAAATCAATATTCTTTAGGTCCAAAAATACTCTATGCAACGCAATGTAATATGTGGAAGATCCTTTGCTATGTATGACCTACAATGTTGCACATATGACCTACTATGCTAAGTAGATGTTTCGTGTTTTGATGTAATCATATTATGGTTGTGCAGTTGAGAGCAATATTTAAGCACGAAGTTGTTGGTATATTATGATAAACATTCACATGTCTACTCACTGATACTTTCTATACAACTTTAAACAATGTGGGTTATGGAAAACCTCCATCCGAGCGAGTAGACAAAGAGGATTTGCCCAAACGACCATAACATTGCTTAACTATGTCTTAATGCACTTTGGGTTTGGAAATCAACTATGCATTATGCTCTCATTGCTCATGGGATTGCCCCCTTTCAAGTCTAGTCGACATGAGTATTGTAACAAAGGGAAGCCAATATAACCGGCATTTATGGTCACGCAGGAGGTGTGTACATGCGTTCTAAGGTTTAGGGCTCCCCAATGACCTATCCACTAAAATGCACAAAAACACACATTGAAGAGCTCATAGTCCTCCAAGAATGCACAACATTATGCAATTGAAGACTACTTTTTATTATTCAAACATGCAATCACAAACTAGTTCTTAAGTACTCATTCAAACCCATTCGAAGTAGCATAATAATCGATTACTTAGAATTTGCTAACCACTTGAGGAAAAACCAAATACCCTCTCCTAAAAACAACATCTTGTCGAGGTGGACAAGTTAGTTTGTTTGTGTTGTCCACCTTTAGTTGAACCATGGTTACATCTAGAGTACCACAACAAGCAACAATGAATCACAATGCACAATGGCAAAAATACATAGAAAAAATCTCATTTCAATTCGATTTATTTTAAGCAAAGAAACATATTCAAGGCCAAATGTGAGAGTAAGTCTTTAAGATTTTGTTGAAATCACTGGATGAAGATCCCAACAACATACTTTGCAACCTCCACGAGTACCAAATTTTGAAGTGGAAGTTGAATGATGTTGGAGCCCGGAATTTGATTTCCAACCGGATTCTTTTCTTTCTCCATTTGTGACCTTCTTAGCTTCATAGCGACCTTCCTCGTTGAAGGCTTTGAAGCTTTGCTTCTACCTACCAGGTGAATCAACAACCCACGACCTATGTATGCAATTACTAGCTCTGAAAATATTACCTTATCATGAGCACTAGAGCACTAAGGTAGAAATACCATAAACCGTTAACCACCCAATCGCGGTGCACTAGACCGCCTCATAATGGTAAGTGCCATGTCTTAAATGGCGCGGCAACTTCAATGCAGTGTAGCCAATGGGAGGCAAGATCTAACGTACTCATGATTAACGGGTTTAGGTGATAATCTGTATCGAAATGCGGAGAGCCTAGTGAACGGGAAGTGGGTTGGACAAACTTTCCACTTTGAAAAATTGTGGAACTTTTTGTACAAGGCAAAAAAATATGAAACAACTTGCATTCTTCATGAATCCTTCTCGTCTATCTTGGAAAATTATCTCATGATTGTCAGACCAGATCTTCAATGCGAATCGCCTTATTTTAACGGTTTATGGTATTTCTACCTTAGACCCATACATGGCAAAGCTTGCTCCAATAATTTTGGCTCTTCAATAAGAAAGGGTGCAAGGTATACATGCTTAGTAATGTTATGGCCATATTAATCACCACATGCACATAAGAAATGACTCTTATTTCTACATTTTCGCCTTAAGCGAGAGTGTTCAAGGCGCTCACACTACAACAATACAACACAAACGTACGTTGTTATGCAATCCATTGCAATGCGCAATTGGACCTCCATACAATACACCTCATGAATGTAATGTTGTTGACAATTGTATATGTAAGGAATGTGAGTTTTGACCATGAAAGTTTACAAGGTGAGAATTTTTTTTTTGTGCCAACAATTTTTGGTGTGGAGCTACACAATGTAAACCACCTCATCCAAGCATGGATCCCAACCCTCCCCCCAATATGAATTGTTGTATAAGAAAACTCAAGTGTACATTAAACTCAGGTAGGTAGTCAAGTTTCTTAAAGTAGTCTACGAATGTAGATTACAACACCTTCAATGGGATGTGAAACACTTAGATGTAGGAGGCAACATTGGATGAAGGTTGTTAGTAGGCTCCATCTATAATACGATGAATATATTTAAGATATTCTTTAGGAAAATGTTCAATCCATCTTTTTGGGCATGTAAAGAAATGCATTAGCGCTAGACTGCTCACAATATCTTTACAATCTAGAAACCCCAAGTCATAGTTGTGGTCAAGTTTCTTTGATTAAAAATGACTAAGTTTTATTGTCATGGTGTCACAATAACTCGTGTATATATGGAGAGGGTTAGAAGTGTCTACAATTACTAAGCAATAGCTTGAGATTAATCCAAAGAAGACAAAAAGAGTAGTGAGCGGTATAGAAGTGAGATGTTCTAGTACCCATCCTAGAAAATATATAGTGAATGTTAGAGCCAAAAAGCTTTGAAATCATCATAGTATTTATAAGGGGAAAAGACCGTTTCCTTGTGATAATGTCGCCCCGAGAGTAGTGCACTAGCCATAGCCAAAACTTGCCAAGAGCATGTGAGAGTTCAGGTGAGGAGGAGACGTAAGATGAAAGTTATAGTAGAAATTTAGAAAGGTTGTTATGGGCGAAGGTGGAGTCGAACTCATAATGAGTGACCTATCCCATCAAAAGGATAGAAGTGCAAGAGAAATCTTAGGAGGCTAGGGTTGTTGATAGTCTAGGTCGACTGGGCTATAGCACTAGGGCCAAAAGGTATGTTTATAGGTATGATTGAAATGTTATATCTCTTTTCAATTATGTATTGAATAGTAGGTTGGTTGAGTTTTTTTGTTAACAAAGACTATATCCTACCTATATGTATGCATACCTAAGGTGTTGGCAAGGATTGCAATGTAAGATGCTATATGTGCATGATCATTCATGAATGAGATAGGTTTGTATTCAAGATCATTGAGAGAATCAAAAGAAGGTTTTAATATTTTCTAGCAATGCAATTTGGTTTACGATTGGCGGCATTAAATGATCACCTTGATTAAGAAAAAAAACACTAACCCCAATAAGATGAAAATCGTTTGGAAGACTATGGCCACATGTGACAAAAACTATTGCCAATCAAAGTCTATTGCCCAAGGGAGCAAGCACAATCAAATATATGGAAAAAATGCTCCGGTATACTAAAACCATAACTTTTTTGGTCAACCACCTAAAATTAATAGAAAAATGTTGTTTAAATTGGATTTCTTTAGGAAGCCCTCTTTTGTTGTGTTAGGCACTCAAATATAGAATATCAAGATGAAATATTTTAAACTTATCATTAAAAATATTGCTCAAAAGGTAATGGTTCGGTTTTCGACATATATTTTATGTCACAACCCTTGTTAGCTCCCCTTAAGTAACTTGGTCATTTTTCCAACTCTAGCAAGGATTACGAGTGCTAACCCTTTGCATTTTGCCATGCGAATGGTTAGCTCCCCATACCGCGGACCTTCTTAGTCCATAGGAGGGGGACCAACCCTCCTACTCTTTCATTCGGGACTCACCCCTTAATTGGTAACCAATTTTTAGATGTGGACTTCCTTCCATCCATGGAAGTCCAATCTTATGTTGATCATCGGGTTGCCGGAGCAACACTACAACAACCCGAGCCATACTAGGCAACTATGCCCTCACCTTGGACTAATGCCCATGGAGGCCATGTCGTTCGGCCTCGGGTGGGTTCGGCCACACCACCTCACCCATATAAGCCTCTAGGACTCTAGGCAGGGCCCCTACCCCACCGTCAAGTAAACTTTTGTCTCTCTCTCAACACTTGGGGCCAAGTAGACATTTTTCTTTAGCCGTTGGGGTTGGAAGCCCCCAACACTTCTTCATATGGTCTATGATGCTAACAAACAACCACTCCATCGTCATCTACGTTTCGCGTAGATGCCAATGGACTACTCACTTGCCCCATTCGGGCAAGTATTGAGGAAGCTATGCATGTTCAAAGCTTCGCAGTCCCGGGAGCCACTCCCAGGCCATTGCTATACCAGGGCGCTGTCCCGAGACAACGCCCCACTCAAATTGCCATATCTCTTAGCTCACACCTCCGATTGAGGTGTTCTTGAGCATTCTAGAATTGGCACGCCATAAGCTACGCATAGCTTATGGCCTTACCCTTGTGCCTCCTAGTCTCCGTGGGTGGGAGGCGTTCCCAACGCCCAGAGCCCTCACCTTCACTAGGATCACTTGGGCCCTCTCACCAACGGCGCCACAAGTCTAGGGTATCACTTTGGGGTCCCCCATGTGCCCATGGTGTTTCGGGCACTCCTCATGGAAAGGTACGTGACATTTCATGACCTTAAATATTTTGAAGTTGGATTTTCCCACATTCCTTGAATTCATTATAAACTTGAGGGCACCATTACAAAAATTTGTAGAAAAAATGAATTAAATGTAATTTTATCATGTTTTTAACAAATTTTAGACAATCACATATTTAACATATATATTTGCACACTACTTGCATCGTCTTCTAAAATATGTAAACTTTTCTTAAATTTTTTTTGGCAACATAAATTGCTTGGTTTTGTAGATCAATGTGTTTTTCAAATGTTTATGGGTTTTTCTTTCACAAATTTCAAAGTTTAGTATATAGTCTTGAATCACTTTAGGGGCCATTCAGGGTTGGGGTACTACTTTTGGGACAAAGGAATTCAGGACTTTGTTGCATTGGATCTTGATGTTTGTTACGATTTACTATGATTTAATTAATAAAATTTAAATAGATAAGTAGATAGGTCATAAGATTTATCAAGAAAAATATTATTTGATATTAAATAATGACTAATAATAGATAAATTCCTTATGAAATAATTAGATAGGTCATAAAACTTGTAGAGAGGTCATATGACTTGTTTTGGCCACAACAATGGCAATTTCATTATTGAAGTGTACATCGGGGGCGAATTATTTTCATGTTTTGCATCCTAGTACCTTGGTATAAGTGTCATGTATCCATACATATATTTTATTATGTCCAATTCTAATTCTAAATGTTCTTTTTTCATGTAGCCATGTTATTGTGTAATTCTGGCATGTTTGGTGTGTTATGTAAGGCTGTACAATTGGTATGCAATACACTTTTAGTTCTATTGGTACACAATTGAACGATAAGTGCGAGGAATAAAATTGGGATCATTTCAATTAATTTTTGTTGTCCTTTTCATTCCTTAATCCTAAGGTCAACAGTTATGACAGCAGTCTTGCATGTCCGTTAAGGAATGAAAAGGAAAGCTTAGATAACCCTATTCCTTGTAAATTAACATTTTCGGTGTATTCATTATGGAATACTAAATGTAGGTATGATCCAAAATATGCTCCACAATACAAATCTAAGCACACCAACTATGTAAAGTTATCTAAAAAAGTCTTTAAACCGTGGGGAAAGGTCGTATGCGAGCAAAGAGCGGAGAGCAGAGGCTGAAGAGCAGAAAATAGACATTTGGAATGCCATTTCAAGATGAATCAACTCCTATAACCGTGGAATTTTTTGACAACTTCATTACTAATTTAAACTTTTGATATGTATAACTGTGGATTTTCAATCTAAAAATATAATATTTGTACATGTTTCACCGCTTTGGTTTAGGGTTTAGGGTTCATCACAATTTCTATGCATCAATTAGGGCTGACGTCATGATGATGTAAAAGTTCAAGAGCCGCGCATCGGCCTTCACTTATATATCTCAATATCTTTTATCCATTTTCCTTTTAAGAATAAAAATTTATGTGATTGTTCATTTGTCACTGATATCTTTTATTTATTCACGAAATGGTTAACATCCATGCCCAATCAATCTTAAACTATTTTTTATTTACATTAAAAACTTCTCAAAGACTTATTATCTTCTATGTTCAATTCTTATTTTTTTATTAACAATGATTTATCCCTTATAGAATCCTAATTCTTTTGGTTGTTCAATTGTGAATCATCCCTTCTATTCATTAACAATTTTGTTAACATTTATGCCCTATCATCTTTAATTTTTATTTTCCTCACTTCTCAATCTCAAAGACTTGTTACCTTCAATTTTTTTTATCTTATCATTTTTTTTCCATTTGCCATTTCTAATTTTATAAAATTTTAATCCATTGTCCATTGTTTTATTTTTATTTTTACTTTCTTAATTTTTTTTCTATTCTTTTTCCTGTTGAGAAAACTCATTTTTGGGTTGTTTATTTGTCAATGATCTCTTCTAAAGATTGACTCTTTGGATAACATCAATGCCCTATCTATCTTAATATTCATTTTTCTCTCTTCTCATGACTTCTCAAAGACTTCTACTCTTTAATTTTTTGTTGCTTATTTTCATTTTTACAGCCATACTAATTTTTTTCTCTCAAATTCATGTTTTTTCTCTCAACTTTCAACTAATGCGTGCTCAACATTCATATCTCCTACAATGTCTAAGTAACGACATGATTGAAGCCCTCGATATGTCAAGGTCAACATCCAAAATTTATGCATGAACATGATTTTGTTCTTTGGGTGGAACTCAACATTTCACTGAGATGTTGCCCCCAAAATAAAAATCAATGTCGTTATGCAAAATAAAAATTCTCAACAACATGAGCACCCAGAAGTTGGTTTCAAATATGATTGTAATTTTTTTAAAGGCTTGACAAATGGCCCTTGTAGCACTTCCTAGGGCTTGCAAAAGGATTTTGACAAATCTCCAAAAACTTGAAATTAGTCACCTTGTTGCTGAGGGTACAAATATCAACATTTGGATAATTTTGAATTTCTCTCACAAGTTCTTCTAATTTTCTCAAATAGTTTACAAATGGCCCTCACGTTGCTTCCCAAAGACTTTCAAAGTGATTATGAAAATCTCCAAAAATTTGAAATTACCTACCTCATCACCGAGGGTACTAATGTCAACGTTTGGATAACATTTGATGCATGTGACAACTTTATTTGTTTTTCTTAAAAAAAATCAAATGGCCCTTTGAATCACTTCTCAGGATTTTTGAAGTTATTTTGACAAATCTCCAAGAAAATTAAATTTGTACCTACAGTTCCAAGAATACAAATATCAACATTTTGGTAACTTTAAATTTGACTCAAGATTTAGTTTATCTCTCTCAAATGATTTATACTTGGCCCTTGTAGGGCTTTCAAAATGACCTTGAAAATCTCAAAACTTGAAATTTGTATGTTGGTGCCAAGGATACAAATATCAACATTTGGGTAACCTTGAAGATAGCTCAAAATGTCATTTATTTTTTACAAATGCTTGTAAATGGTGTTGTCAAAACTTCCGTATAGGCTCTCATGGCATCGTGTTGTAATTAGCCGAACGTAGAATTAGGTTATTTTGTAAAGAGGCAACCACATCTATTGTATGTAATTTCTCTAAAAAACATATAACTCATGCATGTTTTATGCGAGGGTTTAGGGTATGGATGTACCATAGGCAAAGATTGATGATAGTTGTAATTCAGTGGTAAAAATGAGATTAACACAGTTTGAAAACATAAAAGTAGCCATTACAATGGCTCTCCAGATTGGAGATATGATTGATTGGTTGAGAAAAAAAGAAATGAGGTCTATTCACTAATAGCCTCATCATCCACATAAATCAAACCGTTACCAACAAAGCTGGTGGATAGAGAAATAGAACCACCAACAAAATCACTAGGGCTGGCTTGAGTGTCAGTCAAGCCGATCTCAAAATCAACATCTGCAGCAACATCTAAGAATTTCAAAACACGAGGATTATACTTCGGAGAGGCATTTGACTGGAGAGATGAAGATGCTTGTAGTGCTTGCAGCTTAGCAATTTTTTCTGCATACGAAGGGAGTGTCCAACTCTTAGCTGAACTAGGATAGTCTCTGCAATATTGCAACATTTTAAAGAGTTTAGGCACAAGTGATATCATGGTTCTCAAAAAACTATGAATATTGACCAATGAAATAGAAAGAGTAAGCGGTATTTACTTACTCATAGTCCTCAATACGACGCTGCTTCACTGCAGCAACCTTCTTTGGTTTCTTTGCAACTGGCACAGGGGCTTGAGGAGGTGGAGGAGGTGGAAGTGGTGGAGCAATAGACATCAAAGGCTGAAGAAGAGCCCCAAACAACTTCTTGTCACTCTCCAGGCCCAGTACGTGTCTGCCAGTACTCTTGCAAGCACGAATAGAATTGCCTACAAAGAAATCAACAATTTGTAATAAGTACCATATTCACAAAGTGATTAGTTTGAATTCAGATCAAGGATGAGATTCACTAGTAGAAAACATGGCAAAAAAGAACCGCAATCGTTTTCCCATTGCAGTTCTTTTGACCACCCTGATTTGCAGTCAGTAAACGACTGCAAATTTGTTTTTTTGGATTGCCAGCTCAAATTTTAAGAATTTGGGGGCTTATAATATACCGTTGGAAAGGTATTGAAAATATCTTTTCAACGGTGTATAACATGCCCCCATAATCTCAATATTGCAGTCGTAAAACCAAAAAACAAATCTGCAGTCGTTTAATGACTGCAGATCAGGGTGGTCAAAAGAACCGCAATGGGAAAACGAATGCGGTTTTTTTCTACCATGTTTTCTACTAGTGATTGGTAAAAAAACATGAATGAGCAAGGCACACATAGTATCACACTAAAGCAAAACCGCAAGCAGACATCGGCATTAAAAAAAAATGTAATGAAATGAATAAATAACTAACTCATAATGATCCGTATTTCCGAATACGGTGAAGAGTATGAACTAAGCTAGTCTTCACATGTGCCGTTTGATTGGACGTGCACAGTTGGCATGTAAGATTGCATAAATTGTGAAGCGCCAAATAAGAAGAATAAAAACAATACGAGATCAGTAAAAAATTACCTGTTGATATCGTGTATGGCAGTGAGGATATCTCCAAGACCTCCAGCGGTGTCAAGTACAACGCAATCGGGATTACCATTATTCGAAACCCAATGTTAATATTCAGCATGAAAAGTTTCAATCACCTCTTTACAAGCTAAGAGCCTATGGTTACCATCATAAACAAAGAACATTGAGCCACTCAAGCCCACGAGGTCATGATCGGATTTCAAACAGTTTTCGAATGCATCATTTTCTTGAATCCAGCAAGGGTTCCATTGATGTACATCCTCTTGAATAACAACCTTGCTATGACCTTCGTCATCCGTCATGGACACATACATAGTACTTGAATGGAGCTTGTACAAATAGCGAAACGCTCCCATCAACTTAAGAACATCACATTGAAGTGTAGGTCTAACCATGGGCATGTGAATCATCCTACATAATGAAATTCGAAGGACTCCTTTTGAGACGGGTTGCCGCCACATACGCTCAATTACCTCATACATATTGCCATGGAGCAATGTGGCTTGAACATTATTCCCAACCTTCGTCAGGCCCTTAACTTGCCTTCGAGCACGCTCCGTAGGTGATTCGAAATGGCCTCCATCACCACTACTCTGGCCTTCACTACAACTACCAGGAGCATGGTGACTATCCTCCCCTACTTAGTCCATCCTAAGTGGAGGCTGCGAAGCATCACTGTCGTTGCGATCTCCACTCTCACTGGACTCAGATTCAGAAATGCGTTGCAGCCTTCCATTTCCCTTCCTTGGTGCAATGCTTACATCAGGAGACCCGTGGGTAACCTCCAAGTCCATGACTCCTCTGCAAGGACTCCACCACTCCATCCAGCACCCTAAGGGCACTTGAACCGGACTCAGACTCCGAGGCCTCACCTCGGAGAAAAATTCAAAAAAAAATTCACAAAAACCCCAAATGAAATGGGGTGCTGGAAATGGACGTCGTACCCGAAGCCCATTTCCTGCACCCTAAGGGCACTTGAACCGGACTCAGACTCCGAGGCCTCACCTCGGAGAAAAGTTCAAAAAAAAAGGATCCACAAAAAACCCAAATGAAATGGGGTGCTGGAAATGGGCATTGGACTCGACGTCCATTTCCAGCACCCTAAGGGTACTTGAACCGCACTTAGACTCCGAGGCCTCACCTCGGAGAAAAGTTCAAAAAAAAGGATCCACAAAAAACCCAAATGAAATGGGGTGCTGGAAATGGACGTTGGACCCGACGCCCATTTCTAGCACCCTAAGGGCACTTGAACCGGACTCAGACTCTGAGGCCTCACCTCGGAGAAAAGTTCAAAAAAAAGAGGATCCACAAAAAACCCAAATGAAATGGGGTGCTGGAAATGGGCGTCGGACCGGACGCCCATTTCCAGCACCCTAAGGACACTTGAACCGGACTCAGACTCCGAGGCCTCACCTCGGAGAAAAGTTAAAAAAAACGAGGATCCACAAAAAACCCAAATGAAATGGGGTGCTGGAAATGGGCGTCGGACCCGACGTCCATTTCCAGCACCCTAAGGCCACTTGAACCGGACTCAGACTCCGAGGCCTCGCCTCGGAGAAAAGTTCAAAAAAAAAAGATCCACAAAAAACCCAAATGAAATGGGGTGCTGGAAATGGGCGTCAGACCCGACGCCCATTTCCAGCACCCTAAGGCCACTTGAACCGGACTCAGACTCCGAGGCCTCACCTCGGAGAAAAGTTCAACAAAAAAAAGGATCCACAGAAAACTCAAATGAAATGGGATGCTGGAAATGGGCGTCGGACCCGACGCCCATTTCCAGCACCCTAAGGGCACTTGAACCGGACTCAAACTCCGAGACCTCACCTCGGAGAAAAGGTCAAAAAAAAGGATCCACAAAAAACCCAAATGAAATGGAGTGTTGGAAATGGGCGTCGGACCTGACGTCCATTTCCAGCACCCTAAGGGCACTTGAACCGGACTCAGACTCCGAGGCCTCACCTCGGAGAAAAGTTCAACAAAAAAAAGGATCCACAAGAAACCCAAATGAAATGGGGTGCTGGAAATGGGCGTCAGACCCGACGTCCATTTCCAGCACCCTAAGGGCACTTGAACCGAGCAGCTTCAGCAGCTCCCAGCAGCTTCAGCAGCTCCCAACAGCTTCAGAAGGCCATAACTTCCTCATATGTTCTTTAATTCTAACAATCGACCACTCCATCGTCATCTACATTTCACGTAGATGACGATGGACTACTCACTTGCCCCATTTGAGCAAGTATAGAGGAAGTTATGTCAGTTTAAATGTTCGCAGTCCCGGGAGCCACTCCCAAGCCACTGCTGTTCCAGGGCGCTGTCCCGGGACAGCGCCCCACTCAACTTGCCATATCTTCTAGCTAACACCTCCAAATGAGGTGTTCTAAAGCATTCTAGAATTGGCACGCCATAAGCTACGCATAGCTTATGGCCTCACCCTCATGCCTCCTAGTCTCCGTGGGTGGGAGGTGTTCCCAACGCCTGGGGCCCTCACCCACACTAGGATCACTTGGGCCCTCTCACCAACGGCGCCACAAGTCCCGGGTGTCACTCCGGGGTCCCCCTTGTGCCCAAGGTGTTTCGGGCAATCCTTATGGAGAGGTCCGCAACAGAGAGAGGATTTGTCAGTTTCACTTGACCCAGTCCATGTTGAAATACACGGACAAACACATCGCTAAAAACATGAGGGAACAACACGTGAAGATGTGCCACCAGTATAGGACGGCACGGACGTTGGCCGAGGCTGAGAGTCTTTACCATGGGTTGAGGGCTTGGTGGATATCTGCTAGGGCCGTGACTGAAAAAAAGTTGAATAAATTGGAGTTGTGGCTTGCCTTTTGGCACTTCCGCTATTGCCAATGGGGTGGATTTATGACAGGGGTAAGCTCATGAGATTTTTGCCATGAATATCAATCCGGACTTTGAAGGGTGATATAGTTTTGAATTTTATGCTAACTTGACCTCACATGCGATGCCCAAAAATTCACGGAGGTAGAACTTGCGGAGATGCCGTCTTGCAACCTTGCAGAGACTGTCCACAACAAGTGGCTTCAAGCGTCCGACAACAATGGCGGTGATCTTTATGTCGCCACGGTGGATGACTATATCCGGGCATTCCTACAGGTCGTCAATTACTACCAGTACTTGAAGGGCGACGTGGGCGGGACTAGACGGAGCAAGAAGGAGCTAAGGCTAGGGATGGCGGAACGTAGGGCCCAGAAAACAGGTGACCCTAAGGTCCTCCAGGACCCCATGCTAGACATGCCCGGAGCCAACGAGTTCTGTACACGCGACCCTCACATGGCGGGAGAGGAAGTGTTTGGCTCGATCAAGCGGAAGCTAGACCTGCCCCTTGGAGTTGATGAAAAGTCACACAGGTCTAGTAAGGTCAACTTCTCACATCCTCGTGGCTCTGGTAGGGCTGTCAGGACTCGTTCCACTCACATGCCAATAATTCTTGAAGAGGAAGATTCCGATGTCCAAGAAGTTGCACCCCCGGCGCCACATGCCGACGATGTCGTCCCGTCCCCCACCCACGAGGGACGGATCCGGCACGTCTCTGCCGTCGAGGAGACTAGGGTGAACGTGAAGGAGTGGCACATCGCTCAGTTGCCAAAGACTTCTGCCAAATGTTGTTGGGCCCAGAGAGTTGTCACCAAAAAGAAGTGTACTGAGATAATCGTAAGGGGTGCGAAATCAACCCCCCCCCTACGTACACCGGTCTATGGCACAACACCAGGAGGAATGTGAAAGAGTCCACATAGTTCTTCTTCTGCTCAGATGATATCGAAAGGTGCGTCAAGGGTAGGAGGCGCAAATGGGTCGTTCAATACTCTGCGCAGCAGGAGAGACCAAACATTCCGGATGTTTGGCCAGTGAAACTTGGTACAAACCTCAAGCAATGTGAGATCCTAGCCCTTGAAGCGGCCGGATTCCAACTGCCACAGAAAGTGTCGGTCTCGCCCAGAAGGCTATTTTCCACAGCCCCATCTCCGGCAAATCTAGACTCCGTGCCGGTGCCCGCGGATGCGGACAGGTATCCTGGGAAGAGAGAAGGGAAAATCGTCAAGCGCACCGCAACCCGTCCAAACCCTTAACAGAGGCTATCCATGGGCTCTTCGGACTCCCTCAAAGCTCCACTCCGCTCGATCACAATGATTCCTCACCCTGGCCATGGCTGCATCATTGTGCTAGACTCGATGACGCCACCCGACGTGACACAATACCATATCACCATTAGTTCCCTTCCTGGTTGCACCTGCCCCGCATTCAAGAAGACAATGACCAACTTTTGAGGGAGAAGTCAGTTCTCGTATTGCAAGCATATCTACTTCATCTTTTTAAAGATCTGCCATCACACTCCTGATGTAGACCTTTTCATCCACGCGCCAACCTTCAGCTTCAACGAGGTCAAAGTAGTCCTCGAGAGTGGAATCTTAACTCACCCTTTGGATCGGACCTAGAAATTAGTCTAGGGATGTTCCTTTCTAAAATTGACCTAGTCGATGAAGTAGTGCCTATTTATCCATGTTTCTAATCGAGTCCGATATTGACTAAGTAATATAAAAATTGCACTCAATAATATAAGATTGTCAGCTTGTCTCCACCCTGGTCAGATTGAGCATCTAAATCTTGGTAGTAGTTCAATATATGTTGTGTATTCTCAAATCAACTATCCATATCATGCTCCATACAATTTGTTGTAATAAATATAATCTCATGGATTATTTTTATTCCTTTCAAAATGTTGTATTACAATACCCAATTGTGCCATGTGTCTCTCTCCCGGTTGAACACTACATGTTCAATTTGGAGGTGCTTCCTATGTCTATCAACTTTACTTCCGTGTTGCCAACCTCCTAGATGATTCGGACTTCATTTCATCGTCCCTTTTTGATGGAGGTGGACCCGGTCGAAGCAAATCAACGTACGAAACCGTTTTATCCCTTATTCGATCCTTCAATGGACGACGATGCGGCGATAATCCTTTCATCCTCTCGCGAAACGACAAAGACCTCGAAGATTCGCCTACCACCTTCACCTCCTCCTCCGTTTCGATCGATTTGTCTTCATTCAAATCAGCATCATTCTCCGGCACATCCGCTCGCCTCTTAGGGTTTTTTGCATATCGTTTCTGCTCCTCCTCCACCCTCCACCTCCATGCTTGTGTGGACTGCGAAAATGGAGTCATTTCGTAATCATCACTATATCGATTTACAGCACCTATGTCATGTTCCGGCGATGGATTAAAAGGAACATGCGGATCTCCTAGACTTCTAATCTCCTTCTCCCATCCTAGGCCAACAAACATGTCTCTCTCCTCTCCCATTGTGTGCATGTGTATCTACACTCATATTGGGTATGAGTCTAAATTATGTTATCATATATATTCAGCTGAAGATAATCTCTTCGACCACAAACAATAATTTTTGGAGTCCAAGCTCTAGAGTTGACTCACACATAGGACAAAGACAAAATTGATGGAATAAAAATGAAGCAAGTTGGTCGCCCTTTGTATTTTGATTGACTCATTCTTCAATTATATCAATCTCAAAAAAATCATTTTCATTTATTATTTCTTGGGATCATCCTTGGTTTTAATCATATACTTGTCTATTATATCACAAATTTTCTATCATTTTAACCCTTCCCCGTATCCAAATTTAATGAGACCATTTCAAATTCAGGGCCTTTTAATTTATTTTTGGACCTATATTTTCCACGGAAATATGTCATGAATTTTTACTATTTTTGGAAGAATCTAGAATATTCTAATAATATTCAATCTTTCTAAATTTAGTATGGAAAGTTTACTATTTTTACATCATTTCCGCTCTCCGCTCTCCACATCTCTGCTCTCCGCTCTCCGCTCTCTGCTCACCGCTCACATAGAAGTGTCGTCCCATACATATGTAAGGGACAATTAATCTCTTTGTCGGGGCTTTGCAGTCCAATGTCATTTGTTGCATATGTGCTATATATAAATGTTTGGTATCTCATGCTAACCATGTTCTTGTGCGGATTTGTCATCATTGCGGTGCCATCTAGCGGTTGGATGCTATTAGATGTACCAACCTCCTTGAGTCTGATGGCAACACGTGACATCATCATTATTTAGATCTTTTTTGCTCTTCTACTCTTGTTTTTGTAGATTGTAATATATTTTTGGGGACTCCTAGTTGTGCATGTTTGCCTCATTGTGTGGCACTACGGGGAATTGCAATGCAAGCATCCAACACATATCACTGCTACTTCAACAACTTGCAAGGTTAGAGTGACTTGCATGGACATAGGTTGACTTTTAGTTTGTTCACTTAACGTCATAATTGGTGCATAAATTGTTTGAAATTACCGAAGGGCATTGGTAAAGCGGAGATGGGATCATGCTTCAATGGCAACCTTACTGAGGACAACCCATTTGAGGAGGACCCATTGGGGATGACAAGAAGCATTTTGAACTACAAGGCAAGGGTATGGGTTGTGGTTCGAGGGAATGCCAGGGGTTATGGGACTCGGGAGAGGTAAGGGGAGGGTTCCACCTACACATGTGCATCAAATGTAGTATTTTCAAAATTTGATGATGATATTCAACTTGTTAACTACATTGTTGAAGATATGGTAGGGGATCGGATGTGGCAAAAAGGGGGAATCGAAATACAAGAAACCCTTGATTCAATTGTGGTTTCCTAAGAATTGTGAGCACACAATTTCTAGAGTACCTTGTGATTGGGAAACTTTGAGTATACGATACATTCCATTATGCCTTTGTCAAAGAAAAAACTCATGATCCTTCCCAACACACATCAAAATATGGCGATCAAGTAGCTCCTAAGAACCTTGCACATGTCATTCCACAAAGATTGCTTAGACATGGCTCAAGAAGTGCATGCATAAATAGTAGGTGAACATTTATGGCCTACAGAAGAAATTGTTGCACCTTGACCATTGTTTGAGGTATGTAGTGCAACATCAAATCATGGTGTGCCATTGTGCTTGCCAAATTATAGAAATGATGATCCAGGTTGTTGTTGGACATAATAACTCTCTCATCTTGGGACTCCGATCACAATTATCTATTGGTGTTTCATTTGTTTATTTTCATGGGGCATTTGAGGAAGGTAACCATGATTGGAGAAATTTCTCTAACCCAACATGAGGGATGATGTAGTTAGGTTTTTTGCTATGGATTAGGACAACCAAGGTTTAAACTTCAAGGAAGATTGCTCTAATGTCTATAAGGATTGATGTCACATTGGTTTAAGGAATTCTATAACATTCTAAGGTTCTTTCCTTTCAATACTCATTGACAAGGTTCATTGCTTGTTATTTTCTTTAAGGCTCATTTATGCTTCTTTCAATTGTATGTGAGTTTGCCTATTTGAAGACTCCTAAAACTTTGATGACATGTTTCTAAGTTGTTGTGAAGTTTTTTTTTAACTTGGGGGTGCAAGCACACTCCATATGTATGATGGTTGCTCTGATTGCAACCTCAAATTAGGAGAGAAGATGGTTAACATGAGGCAACAAATTAGGAGAGAATAATCTACAACTCACATTTAGTGCAAACATGCAACTACCATCATGTGCATTGGTGTGCAACAATTTTGTGGAAAATTCAGAAAAGATGAAGGATACTTCATGTCCTTCACAACCTCGTGAGGTTAAATTGCAACATTGCCTTCCACATTCATTTAACATGATGAGGTTGCCAACATGACTCTAGATATCACTACACTACCTCTAGTGCCTAGGGCGCATTTACGGTTGGGGTACCACTTTTGGAACCATGGATCTAATTTTATACTTGATGTAAGGCATCTAAACACGCCTTTAAGAAATGAAGTCCATTTTGTATTATCACAACTTCCTCCCACTAAAAAAATGACATGAAAATAAAATAACCAAACCAACTCACAATATAAAATAAAATAAAATGCCCACGAGAGAGAGAGAGAGAGTCTTGACTTGCCTTGCTCTCATGCTCTTCTTGTGGATTTGGCACCATGAACAATGTTCATTAAAAATTTGACACAAATCTTTTGACAGCTTCCTTCCACTAAAAATACAACATGACACGAGAAAAAACAACCTTAAACAAGACAAAATAAAAATGCGACATCCATAAAAATTGATCAAAACCAAGGTCCAAAGGGAAGGATTTTAAAAACTGGGAGAGAGAGAGAAAAGAGAATAGAGATTGGAGAACATAAATAAGGGCAAGAGACAGGTTGGGTCCCATGTAGGTTGCCATATCCTCAAATTCCTCACGAGGATGTCGCCACCAACAATAATGTCCATGAAAGCCTAGTCCACCTCACATTGTCACAACTTCCTTCCAATAAAAATATGGCATGAGAGCAAAGGAACCAAAAACCAACCCATGCTAAAAAAATGGTCAAAGCCAAGGCCAAAGAAAGGGAAGGGATTCAAAAGAGGGAGAGGGGGGAGAGAGAGAAGGCAGAAGAGTCGAAGGGAAGGGAAAGGAAGGGAATAGGAAGGGTGGGTCCCGTGCACGCTGCCCTGGCCTGGCCTCCCCTCCCCGGTGCTCAGCAACACGGAACAGCAACAACAGGGAACGCGAACTTACACGAACAACACGAACACAACGAAGCCAACGACGAAGAAGAAAACAACACCCATCACAACAAGGCAGGCAGCAGACACTAAAGGATTGACTCAATCCTGTCCCTCGCTGCCTCTCCTGCCTGCCTGCCCGCCTTCCTCTCTCTCGCTCTGCGCTTAAAACATTCGCTCCCTCCATAACACCATCAACACAGCATCATCAAGAGGAACGGCAGGGAAAGGAAGGGAGGGAGGGAAACGAGGGAAACAAAAGGAAAGGGAAGGAAAACAAAGCAAAGCAAAGCAAAGGCAAGGAAAGGAAAAGGAAAAGGAAACGAAGCGAAGAAGGGAAGGGGAGGGTTCAGGTGGTTCTTCGACGTTTGGAAGCACTTTGTGGAGAGCCGATCGCGAGGCAGTGGGGGGGGGGGGGGCTTGTCGGTTGGCGGGGGGAAGGAGCTAGGAGCGGAGTTTGTCTGCGAGTTTGGTGTTGTTTTTTGGCTTTGGGTTTGTTTTTTTTATTTGTTAGGTCTTGGGCCTATGATGCACAGGGGGGTGTGGCCCCCGGGGTGCTGCTTGCAGGCCGCTAGTCTTCAACGTGGAATCGGGGGCTATCATTACCGAAAGCTCGGGGGCAGGCGCCGCGAGAATCAGAGTGCTTGGAAACAGGGGTAGGGGTTTTTTAGAGTTATTTTTTTAAGGGCGGTTTTGGTGTGGGGCGGTTCAGGCTTGGTGGCAAACCCTGGGTGGCGTTGCTTCTCTTCTTTTTCTTCGTCGGGGAGGATTTTGGAGGAGGTGATGGTGATGGTGATGGTGGAGGAACCAAATTTGAAAGTGCAGGTGCGATTCTGTTTCAATTTGCCCAGCTTGGATCTCTCCCAAGTTAGATTCTAGGCATGGTTTAAGGCGGGATGGATGATGGGAACTGCGTATGACATAGCCCCATAAGTCCCAGATTTGGAGGCTCGCCCCTGGCAATTCCACCTCACCTCATATGCAATGCTACCTCTGACTCCAAAATCTCTCGGAATTCCATGGCTTTTCCATGGTCACTAATAGCCAGCCACTTCCATCCGCGTTCAGTCATGACCGAGGGTGAAGGAACCAGTCAAATTTTGGCTCCATCCATTTCCTTTTGGGAGGTGGAAATGCGACATTTCGGTTTACATCGGTCCTTGGCTTACATCATCTCTTTTTATCTCTGGCTCTCCTCTCCAAGGACCGCGGTTAAATGAGGCAACTTCTCATGCTACATCACCACCCTCTTCTTTTTGTTCTGATTTGATGAAAGCCCTCTCAAATTCTTACTGCTGCAGCACCTGAGATCGAACCCCTCCTCTTGAGTGGAACAGGCAATCACAGCGCTTCCAGATGCGGCCTCAATTGAGATTGGGTGTGTTTTTAAGAAAGGGACTCGATGCCTTGGTTGGGACGAGTCGCAGAATTTGGTGTTAGAGTGTAGGGAAATAGCAATTGGGTCATGTTGCTGATGCACGGCTTGCACGAGGTATGGGTAGTATAAATGCAGGTTTTTCCATGGATTTTGATTGACATCAACACTGCTGACAAAAATACTGGATGAATGCTTAGAAGGGTTACTTGGTGGGCGCCTTGGTTGCAGGTTTGAGTGGAATTGGGTTACAGGAGGAAAACAGGGAAGGAAGTGCAAGCTTTAGGATAGGATAAACAAGGCAAGCAGCAGGAGCTTGGATAAATGGGAAATTGGGCTGGTAGGAGCTGGAAATGCATGTTCTGGAGCATGAGGATGAGCAGGAGCAGGAATGGGCAGCAGGAAAACTTATAAGGATGCAACTTCGGGTGTGTAATCGGAGGGGCAGAGTTAGAAGGCTAGGCAGCAGGTAGATGGAGTGGGCAGGCACATAATTTTAGTTTTAGTAGGACCTCAAAAACAGGGGGAGGTAGAAGGAGGATTCGGAAAACACAACAGGGGTTCAGAAATGCAGACACAGATTCCAGGTCAGGCAGCTCGTGGGCCACAACAGAATGCTTCAAATACGAACACATGGCAGCGTTGGGAGCAGGATAACAGTCTTCGCCGACTTGTTGTGGACAATATGTGAGTACTTTTTTGGCTATGAAATCAAAGCTCGATGTTGGATAGGGGGGATCAGCTCATGGTCAGCAGCTTTGCTCCACAACTTCTGGCTACTTTGGTTCCTGGGTTCTGTCAGCAATAACAGATTTAAGTTTTTGATCTTGCCTCAAATAAGTGGCTCCATCTCGATTACAATAATTTTAATGAACATGATCTTGTTGCAGAATGCCGGGATAGGCCATGCACTCCAGAAAGCAAGAAACCCTTAGCAATATGGGGAAGAGCCCTGAAATTTTTAGGGGTGAATTCTTGTGTTCAGTAGGTTGGGATCAGTAATTTATGTCAATTGGAATCACTTCCTGCACCTCCTAGTAGACAACATTGGCAAGCTTGCTTGCTATGAACGGCTATGCAGAGTATCCTTCTGCAGGATGGTATTCTTATGACATGGCTTAGGTTGCAAAGATGGATGGTAGCAATAACATCATCGAGGTGATTCGATATTCCGAGGTGATTCGATATTCCCAGCAAGGAGTGCTCAAACAAGAGCTCTAGTCTTCAGATGGGTCATGCGTGTAAGAATCCAGAAGTGTGTGACAGGGTTCATTGAAGTGAAATTGCTCTGTAGTATAGAGGAAATGAAAACCATCTGTTAAGGTTGAAGGTCAAGTCACAACTTAAAGTTACATGCGTTTTCTAGTAACCTTTTTTTAATATTTTCTATCAAGAAGAGGATTTCGGTGCACAATATCTATCTGAGGGGGTGGTAAAATCCCGCCCCGTTTAGGTTTGTGGCTGATGCATCCCAATTTAAACTCACTAGACTTAATTTGGGGTCTCTGACTCGATATATGGGTTAAGTTGGATAAAAATAACAAACCCAGGGCTCTATAATGTTTCTTGGCATTTCACCCTCTCTTTGGTAGGTGTCACGAGAACTTACCTGCACAAGAGCAATGGATAAATGTGTGAGCTGGACTACAAGTTGCAACATGTAATTCATCTAATAGGTGATGAGTAATTTAAAACAAACATTTTCAGATTGTAGGTACTCTTCTGCAGTATTTTGCCACATTTTTCAGGAAAATGGATTTTTGTTCTCTGGAACGTGGAAATGGTGGAGAAGTGCAAAACTGTGCATGTTATCCTTATTGTATTGTGGTGCCTAGGCAATAGTCTGTGGTTCTCTCTTGCTAGTGGGCGAGGTTCTTTCTCTGTGGAAAACACATTCTTAAATAAGAATGCAACAAATCATGAAGTGGTTTTGGCTGTTGTAGATGAACATTTTTACGTTATGAGGTCATTTTAATTTTGGCAGCTTGATGTAGGACTGCCTACTTTTGGATGGACAGATTGAAGAAGTCTGGAGACTTCTATCTGTCAATGGCTAGAATTTCTAGACTAAATTCGTACTTTTTAACCTGCAGACTTCAGCTCTTCAGAAACCGCAAGCCTCACGTGACCCCTGAGTGGCAGCAGAAGCTGCCTGATTTTGTGAAGCGATTGGAGGAAGCTCTTTACAAGAACGCAGCCAGCAGGGTGGGTGTACATCTGGAGACTGATGTTGTGTTGACAGAAGAGGTGTAGTTTCTAGAATGTCTTAGAGTGGACAAGCCACATTTCTGGACCAGTTGTGGCAGACATGGGCAACTGCAGGTGCAACCGAAGACCTATTTTGTATCTAGCTTGGTGATGGTGATGGTGAAGGAAGCGTGACATTGACAATCTGTCAAGTGTTTTAAGAGGGGGATTTAAGTTGATTGACTGCTTGAGGGATTGATATAACTTAAGTATCTTGTATCACGTAGAGCCTTTCAATACAACTGATGATTGTCAATGAGGAACTAACTGTGTTTCTTATTTGGTGCTTATTTTGACTTCTTGATATATGTAGGAAGAATATGCTGATCCCAAGACTTTGGAGCAACGGCTCCAGTCCGTTGCAAGGCGGATGGTGCCAAGGCAGCAGCCACATTCTGTGGCTTCTTCTGCTCCCTTGGGCAACATGATTCCAACGCCTGGAACTGCGTCCAATATGATACCAACACCTGGCAATGGGAGCACCATGATGCCAACACCAGGTGGGGTCTCTTCAATGATGCCCACCCCGGGAAGTGCAGGAAGTCTTATGCAGTCAGGGGCTGGAGGTGGTGGGTTAAGTAGCATGATTCCCACACCAGGAAGTGGCAACAATTTAATGACCTCTGTGACGCATGGCACAGGAACAGGAAACGCGAGCAACTTAATGAGTTCAATGTCTCATGGTGCAGGAACTATGATGCCCACACCAGGGACTCTTGGCAATATGATGCCTATACAAGGACATAATACAAATAATATGTTTGGGATGTCTGGCACCAATATGATGCCCACACCAGGAGGAGGCTCGGGTTCGAATTACTCGTTGGTACCACAGCAGACAATGGGTGGTATGAGGATGGCTCAGACCGGACATGTGGCATCCAGCATGGGCATGTCGGTAGGAAGCCAAATGATTCCCACTCCTGGGCTCAGTAGTTCCCAGGGTTTAGGAATAAGCACTGCACCCTCAGCTGGCCTGGGAGGGCTTTCGAATGGAAGCTCTGCACAGCTACAACAGTTTGGGGGAGGGGCAACTAATCATATTTATGGTGGAATGACTGGTCAACTTGGTGGAGGTGTTCCAACTAGTGGACAGCAGCAGCGCAAACCAGGGGTGGTGAATGGGTCCTTGACCAATGCAAAGATGCTTGGCAATGGGCAGCAATTGCTGAATGGAGCTGCTAATTTGCACACTCCCCCAGCCTATCTCAATGCATCTCAATATTCCAGCTTGCAACTTCAGCAGCAGCAGCAGCAGCGTATTACACAACAGCAGCAAATTCATCACCATCAGCAGCAACAACAGCAGCAACAACAACATCGGCCACAACAAATTCGCATGCAACGTATGTGCACTTTCCTTTACTTCTGTTCTCATAGTAAAACCCATTTTGTATGTAACTTATATGCACCTTGTTCAGCGTCACAGATCTGTCTGACAATGCTGAGGCAACCAGTTTTTCCTTTTTCCTTATCCTAATCACTTCCTTCAGTGCTCATCACTTCCTTATCACTTCCTTCAAGGTCTGTCAACACCCACTGTAGTGGACAGAGCAATGAATATTGGGGAGGGGGTAAATCTTCATCAATCTTTTGCAGGTCCTTTGGCAAAATGATTGGTTGCATTCTGGGTGCCACTTAGATGGGGCGAGAGTGCCCATGTCGTTTGAAGGTTCAAAGACGTAAAAATTTGGGGCTTCTAAAACTTTTTGAGCAAGACCCTTGTTCTGGCTGTTAGAAGGTGCCACTTTCCTTGATATGCCATGATTTGAGTGTATCAAGGGCTATTGCAAATTCAATTTGCTGTCATTTTAAGCATCACTTTCGAAGTCTCATTTCAAAGGAGCAGGTCTCAATGAGGGTGAGGTCAACATAGAGGAAGTGCTATTTAGAGAGGATTTTTTGTTCTTGGTCTTTCGTAATAGGAAGCATGGAATCTCTATGAAAGTCAGTGAAAATAAGATGGGATTCTCTTTTTATTCTCTGTTTGGGAGGAGGTTGTTGAAGTCCACAACTCCCTTTTGAGAGTTGTCAGGATGGAGTGGGAGGTAGTGAATAGGTTATTGGCAAATTTCATTATAAGAGCTCACTTTACTGGCATGTTAACATGCAGCATCCTTGCCAAACTCATTGGCACCCATTGCAGGGGATGGCTATGCTATGAATGCAGCTGACCTTGCTGGGGGAGGTTTCTCTTCTGGAGGTTTAGGAAACAACAACCTGGGTCTGGGTTCAATTGCGAATTCACAAGCTCCAAAGATGATACCTGTCCCAGGCTTGCCTACATCACAGCAGGGCCTGCAGCAGCAGCAACAACAACAACAACAACAACAACAACAACAACAATCCAATATGCACCAGCAGATGCAGCAGCGTAATAATCTGCAGCATCAGCAAAGCAATGTCGTCATGCCAAGAACACAGCAATCACAGCAGCCGCTCCCCCAGATTTCTAAGAATCAGGGTGTTTATCATGCCCAAGTTCAGCAGTCTGCAGGCCTTGGTGGGCAAAAACAACCAGGGGTATTGCTACAACACCCTCTAAATATATATGACCTGTTTTCTTGTATCTTTTTCTCTTTATTAAGTACATAAACAAACCCAAGTTCCTTATTTATGTTTTGATGGTGATTATTGCCAGGCGCGTAAAAGAAAGTAAAGATTTGCTGTTTGGAAGAAGCATATGTCCTGTTCCATGTCAAGCTGGTCATTCTAGAAGTTGAATATGAAGACATTTATGGTTTGAAATGTACCCTTGCCAGCAGGATCAGGCTCTACAACAACCAATGACATCTCAGATGCAGCAGGCAATTCCTGATTCCCAACAATTTGTACGTCAGCATCCGAGTTCACAATCACAGGTTCGTGGGGAGTTGTGATGGGGCTGTTTCTTTCCTTATGTGAAGTAGTTAGGAGGTATCACTTTGCAAAGGTCATCTGGTTCGTCAGTAGTTCTGTTGTCTTCAGTCTATGCAATTATTTGCTGATGCCTGGTAGTTTCTTTCTACTTACAAGAGGTTATTGCATGAGCAGGTACCTGGTTTACCACAGCAACAGCTACAGCAACAGAATCAACAGCAGCAACAACAGTTACGGCAGCAGCAAGTGCAACAGCAAGCGCAACAGCAACAACAGGTGAGAACCAGAGGTAGTAGCAGATGAGTCTCTTTATATGGAAATCAACTCAAAAATTTATTATTATATCAGTAATATTGCAATGGCCAGTTACATAATTTACTCTAGTGCATCAATGTCTTGTTTTAGAGGTTCTTACTTAGGGAAGGCTGCCGTGAATCCTGGTTCTCCTATTGGAGATTTGGTGAGGTGGACTAATAGTCTCTGTGTATAGAATGTAACTTTGAGTCTTGTTGTAATTGGAGGAAAAATCTGAAAGTGGTGTTCATCTCTGTCAATTATTTCTAGATGCATGGTGTGCAGGTCCTATGTATTCCATGCTTATGTATTCATGGATTTGAGACCTCATCTTTCATGCATTTCTCTATCATGAAACTTTTGGTCATTCGTTGTCTCCATTGACAAGTGACTTTACTGGGTAAATCAACAGCAGGTGACACAAGGGCCAAGGCAACACCAAGCAGCAGTCCAGCAACAATCGCAGAGACAACCCAAGCAAGTATCTCAACAGCAGCAGCAGGCTCAAATCCTGCAGCAGCAGCGGCAGGTCCCAGGGCAAAGTCAAGGACAGCAGCCGCAGCCGCAGCCGCAGCAGCAGGTCCCAGGGCAAAGTCAAGGACAGCAGCCGCAGCAGCAGCAACAACAACAACGATCCTTTGTTGGTGGTCAAGTACTTCCTCAGTCACAAGCTCTTCAACAGCAGCAAGCTCAGCATCGTCAATTGTCTCAGCCCAATCAGCAGAATCCTGTGGGCCAAGGCGCACACCAGCAGCCCCTTCCCCTTAACCAACAGCAGCAAGGCCATATACCACAAGCTGGCAAGCCTGGGGGATCCATTGGTTCTGCGCTGTCACCACCCACCACCGTTTCCACTCCAGGGCAACTTGCAAATGGGCCCCTGCCTGGCGGGTTGGGTGAATCTGGTGGCTCTGGTAACTCAAGTGTCGATCTTCAGAGGCAGCAGCAGTATTCGAAGCAACAGAGATGGCTCCTGTTCTTGCACCATGCGAGCAAGTGTACAGTAGCAGATGGTAAGTGTACGGTTACTCCACATTGCCACATGGCACGACAGCTGTGGGCTCACATTGCATCGTGCCGTGACCGTGAGTGTACATTTGCGAGATGTAATGCATCAAAAACTCTGCTTCGACACCACCAAACATGCCGTGATGCACGGTGTCCTGTTTGTGGACCTGTCCGTCAGCAAGTCATGAACCAGCAGCGGAAGGAGGCCACCTCCAAAGCAGACCAGCAGAGCACAGGAATGGCAACCAACCCAGTCACTCCTGGGATGACGACAACTAGTATTTTATCTCCAGAGGGGTTAGAATCATCCCCTACTGGTGATGCATCTGTCATGGAGGAAGTAGACACAGAGCCACCGCCTGCCAAGAGAGTGAAGACTGAACCTGATGTCGTCAGCAGTGCTCCTGCACCCGTCCCTTCCTCACAACAACAATGGACTGCTACAAGTAGCCCTGGGAAGATGAGTGCAACAGCTACAACCCAAGCTCCAGTCCGCCCTCAGACTGTGTCCCTTACAAAATCTGAGCATCAAGGGACCGTGAAAGCAGAAATTGTTACTAATATGGTATCAACTCAAGTGGAGTCGACTTACACTATGCAGCACACAAGTACATCGGTGCACAAAGGCCTTGCAATCACAAAGACAGAGGTTGCTGACCAGGTGAAGGCAGAACTTCGGCAACAAGGCCCAGGTGTAGCAGTGAAGGCTGAACCTCAGAGCATAGCAAGTGGCACAGTGCCTTCTGTCCAAGTCAAGGCTGAACCTGTGAGGACTGGGAGTGCTGTGCAAACTGCTACAGTGGCAATAGCAAAGGCTGGGAAGCCAAAGAATTTGGGCACATCTTTGACAGAGCTCTTTACCCCTGAGCAGATCCGTGAACATATAACCGGCTTGCGTCAGTGGGTTGGCCAGGTAATGCCCCTTAATTGCCTTTTCATTGATTTGTTTATTTATTTATTCCTCTTTCTATTGCTGTGTCTTTCTCTGTCAACAGTTAGAAAAGCTGTGATCTATTTAAAGGCCCAGGTTCTTATTGTACTGAAGTTATGGATGTTGCTTGAGACAGAGCAAGGCCAAAGCAGAGAAAAATCAGGCAATGGAGCATCAAATGAGTGAGAATGCATGTCGGCTGTGTGCTGTTGAGAAGCTTACATTTGAGCCCCCTCCAATCTACTGTACTGCATGTGGGGCTCGTATTAAAAGGAACGCACAATACTATACAACAGGCTCTGGAGACACCAGGCATTACTTTTGCATACCATGTTGCAACGAGGTGCGGACAGAGAATGTTGAAATGGAGGGTTTTACTTATCCCAAGAGCAGACTGGAGAAGCGAAAGAATGATGAAGAAACGGAAGAGGCGGTAGGGCATCTTACACAGCCAGTCTTAGTGCTGATTTTGTTTTCCGGGGGTTGGGATGTGAAGGAATCCTGGATGGTCTTTGTTCATTGATAATTGTTTGACAAAGACAAGTTTGAAAACTGGATTTGAGATACACAAATGTTAAGGCTATGCATGATCTTAGAATATCAGTGTCCTTGATGTGTGTGAAATTCTAAAAGTCACTGTGGGTGGTTGCAGTGGGTCCAATGTGATAAGTGCAACTTGTGGCAACATCAAGTTTGTGCTCTTTTTAATGGTCGACGCAACGAAGGTGACAGTGAGTATATTTGCGCAGAATGTTGTTGTATAGAAATGGAAAAGGGGGAGCGGAAACCTTTACCGCCTTCTGCAGTCCTGGGTGCAAAAGACCTACCCAAGACCTTTCTTAGTGATCATCTGGAGCAACGACTGGCACGGAAGTTGAAACAAGAGCGTTCCGAGCGGGCCAGGGCACATGCCAAAAACTTTGACGATGTAATTGCATTTGCTTTAGCTCATCACTCAGTTGCTCTACTCTTGAATGTTACTAACTTGTGTCCCTACAAAGGTCCATTTTTGAGGGATTGTGGCGAGCTTATCTCTGCTTAATACTTAACGAGGAGCTGAATGACTTGTGCAAATACAGGTTCCTGGTGCAGAGGCTTTGGTGGTGAGAGTGGTCTCTTCGGTGGATAAGAAGTTGGAGGTGAAACAGCGGTTCCTGGAAGTTTTCCAGGAAGAGGACTATCCAACAGAGTATCCATACAAGTCCAAGGTATGTCGCTTCCTGCAGATGTCCTGGTCTAAAGACCTGAAAGCTGCAAGACTTGGTTGGGACCAGATGTCCTCAAGTTGATTATTCAGCCAGCTAGAGAAGTGCCACATCACTGTATCGGGCGATGAAGCTGACACTTGCTAACATGGATTGCAACTCACACTTCTTGGGGTGTTGCTGCAGGTGGTGTTATTGTTTCAAAAGATAGAAGGTGTGGAAGTCTGTTTGTTTGGTATGTATGTCCAGGAGTTTGGGGTAGAAAGTGCCCTTCCTAACCAGCGGCGGGTGTACCTTTCCTATTTGGATTCGGTGAAGTATTTCCGTCCAGATGTGAGAACCGTGAATGGGGAGGCACTGCGAACTTTTGTTTATCATGAAATTTTGGTGAGCCCTTTTCCTCACCATTGTCTGTTTGTCACTGCAATGTTTGTACGGTATAAGGTGGGAATACAGTGTTTTGGTATGGTTTAAACTGTGTGTCCTACCTCCTTTCGTGCGTCCTTCACCTCTTGTATATTTGTTGGGGAACTTTGCATGAAAAGTTACAGACGGGCAGTCTAGAGGTCCAAATTCAGGGCCCCTTGCACAAAAATCGTATCAATGCATCACTTACACCCGCATGTGTTGTTTCCAAGTGTGGAAAAAATAGCAAGCAGTGATGATGCTCTATATCAACTGCAATATATAAGGCTAGCTCACTCTAACTCAGAACACTCAATCTATGAAGATTTGGAGAACGGAATGTGCATCTGGTGAAAATATTTTAATTAGGATGGAAAAGATGTTCAATGGGTTGGGTGTGAATGTGCAGATTGGCTATCTTGAGTATTGCCGGAAGCGAGGTTTCAGCAGTTGCTACATTTGGGCATGCCCGCCTCTGAAAGGAGAGGACTACATTTTATACTGTCATCCGGAGATCCAGAAAACCCCCAAGTCCGACAAGCTGCGCGATTGGTATCTCACTATGCTGCGGAAGGCAAGCACAGATGGGATTGTGGTTGAGATTAATAATCTATATGACTACTTTTTTGCATCGACTGGCGAGTGCAAAGCCAAGGTAGCCTCTTGACTCCTTGTTGGAATGTTTCTAATCGGCAAGGACTCACCCGAGGTTTTTGTTATCTGCTGATGTATCTGATTGATGGATGTCTTGCATAGGAAAGGTGGCTATGGTGCAAAAAGTTGCGCAAGTTTCTAGAATTGTCCCTAAAGTAACCCTTTGTTGTAAGGGAGTCCAGACCCTCTAAGTGGGTTGTAGGGTTGAGAATGTGTTTATCTAGAAAGTAAGGCACTTTAGGGATTTCTATATGTAACTTTGCAGCCTAGATCATGGACCTCTTTTAGTAACAACAGGGTGACCACAACTTGTCCTAATGAAGGATGGTGATTTCTATTCTGGGAGTGGATCATTGACTCAAACTCAAGCTTGGGCCCAAATTCATGAATCTTCCCTTCTTTTTCTGAGGACTTAGTAGAGGATACTGAAAGCAGGATTTTGAGAAGACTTCTCTAGAACTCTCTCATGGTTTCAACTTTTATCTTTTGCCACTTTGTGGATAACTTTATTGTCACATAGGGCATATGAGGAATTTTTGGCCATATGGGGTGTATGGTGTTGCAGGTAACAGCAGCCCGGTTGCCTTACTTTGATGGGGACTATTGGCCAGGGGCAGCTGAGGATATGATACTGCAGCTGCAACAGCAGGAGGAAGATGTGCGCAATAATGCATTAAAGAAAGGCAAGACCAAGAAGCCACCTACAAAACGCTCCTCAAAGGGAATGGCGCAGGCAGAGATGGCCAGCAATGCCTCCAAAGACACACAACTTATGCAGAAGGCATGTTGTGATGATTTTCTTGGCTACAAGCTGTTTATTTTGGTGGTGATGTAAGGTATGAAAATTTTGTGTAGTAGTGCTGACGGCTGTAGTGTGTTTTCTCACCTGAATGAGCTCTTGGTTGGTGCAGTTAGGGGAATCGATCTTCCCTATGAAAGAGGATTTTATTATGGTGCACATGCATCATGCTTGCACACATTGTCGCCTCTTTATTGTGACTGGCCAACGTTGGGTTTGCAAGCTGTGCAAGAACTTTCAGCTTTGTGCCAAGTAAGAGATCCATTTTCTGGTGGAAGTCAAATTTGTTGGGTTCAAGTATCCATGTATGGTGGCGTTCCTTCCAAGCACAATGCACTTATTTCTGGGCCAGGTTGTAATAATAGTGTGTACTCTGGGTGTGAATTTGAACAATGTATGCATCTCAAAAAAAACAGTTATACCCAGGTCACTGAAGTGGGTGTTGTGAAATTTCCAGATGCCATGATGCAGAGCAGAAGATTGATGAGAGGGATAGGCATCCTATGGGTTCCAAAGAATACCATCCTCTTCAGCCGGTATACTCCTTCACCGAGTGAGGTTGCTGAAGTTGTAGGGTTTACTAGGATTGGTAGAGGTTTGCATGTTCTTCCCATATAGTACTGAAATTTTGAGGACTTATTATGGAAGCAGTTTTTGGGTGGATTGTGCATTTTTGAGTTACCATCATATACGGACACTCCATGTTTGGGCTGGTTGATTGACATGGATGGTGTATTGTGGACAGGTCCAAGTGGATGTACCAGTGGAAACAAAAGACAAGGATGAGATAATGGAGAGTGAGTTCTTTGACACACGACAAGCTTTTTTGAGCTTGTGCCAAGGCAACCATTACCAATATGATACACTGCGGCGAGCAAAGCATTCGTCAATGATGGTGCTGTATCATCTGCATAATCCAACAGCCCCTGCATTCGTGGTGAGCTGTAATATGTGCCACACAGATATTGATGCAGGCAATGGATGGCGATGTGAAACTTGTGCAGACTTTGACCTTTGCAACAATTGCAAGGACTTGGCCAAGCACCCACACAAACTCACCCCTTTCGCAGACAGGAATGCACAAAACAAAGAAGCTCGGCAACAACGTGTTGTTCAGGTTCTTACTCCACTGACCACCATGGCTCACACCTTTGTTTTAACTCAATGCCTACTTTCTTGTGTGTTTTGATGTTGAGTTATTTTTACAATCTATACAGATTCTGATTTTTTGTCACCAAGTACACTGGATATTGCTTGTGCATAATCGAGTGGCAAATTGGTGATTGCAATATAGCTGTATCTTTATGGTGGCTTCCTGAAAGGGGTGGAAATTAATATGGTTTATGGTGGCTGTATGGCTTCAACAGTTGCGGAAAATGCTCGAGTTATTGGTCCATGCATCCCAGTGTGGTATGGCTGCTTGTCTGTATCCCAAATGCAGGAGTGTGAAGGGACTGTTCCGGCATGGCATGACATGCAAAGTCCGTGCCTCTGGGGGTTGTAATCTGTGCAAGAGAATGTGGTATCTCTTACAGCTCCATGCCCGTGCTTGCAAGGAATCAGAGTGCAGGGTTCCACGCTGCAAGTATGGTTTCCATCCCCATCTTGTGTGTTTGTTATTAGTCTTATTTATTAGCACTTGCCTTGCAGCCTGGAGAAAACATGCCGAGGGCCTACATATTACAAATGTGGATAAAGAAACCTATTCACTTTTTCTCCTGAGTGAATGTATGTCTGGTCAGTGCATTGTCTCCTTATACCTGTATATTATCATTCTCAATTGAATCTCGTAGGGGAGTAGCACACAGTGAGATGTTTGCAATTGGGTCATGAAAGTTATGATTTCTGTGAAATGCATGATGGCTGCTGAGCATCTCTAAAAGTAGAGCCTTAATATTAGCAAGTGACTTGCAAGCTGGAGGTAACATTCTGAGGGCTTACATATTGCAAGTGTGGATAAAGAATCCTAATTACTTTTTCCTTTTCTTTTTTTTAAAAATAAATTGAATGCATGTCTGGTCTGTGCATTTTTCTGTATGCCTGTATATTTATCATTCTAATTGAATCTCCTTGGGGAGTAGCACACAGTGAGATGTTTGCAGTTGGGTCTAAAAGTTATGATTTCTGTGAAATGCATCATGATGGCTGGTGAACATCTCTAATGGTAGAGCCTGAACTGGTGCTACTTGTACCAGGGATTTGAAGGAGCATTTAAGGCGTCTTCAGCAACAAATGGAGTCAAGACGGAGGGTTGCTGTAATGGAAATGATGAGACAGCGGGCAGCTGAAGCTGCAGGCAGCAAATAGCTAGGCGCCATGCACAGGTCCAATTTTCTGGAAATTAAAGCTATATAAATTCCAGTGAGAAAAGGAGCATGGTGTTCTTCAGCAGTAGGTGGTCAAGGCTGTTAAAACAATCCAACGTATTATTGGTGGATGTGTGCTTCTGGGTTTGTGGCCAGGGGTCATCTCCAGATGAAAGGACCATGAGCAAACGGAGGCGATATGACACACTTTTATTCAATATTCAGACAAATCTGGCTGATACACCTCATTGGAACCTGTTGATTGTTCCAACAAGTAGTTGCTCGGGTGCATAGTGGAGAGGCAATTTCACATGGCTTCCTAGGATGCTCAAGATGGGACATGGACATGGAGTGCAGCAGCTTTGTGTTTTGGTGCGGATGGATTCAACTGCACCTTGTATTCAATAACTGTTTCTTGAAGCGGGATTCTGCTTGATTCAGCACCTTCACAGAGGATGCATCAATTGGTCAAGCAGGGTTTTCAATTTCTTTCCTGTATTTGTACACAATGGTAAATGAGTTTGGGTACATGCCAGGCATCATACAGAGTAAGGCAGAATTTTAGCCACTCTAAACTTGAGGCTGGCCGGGATCATTGTTGTAGAAGAGAGTCTCTTAAAAGGACGGACATGAACTCAATAGAGGAGTCAGCTTCAGACAGGACCACCTCCATTGGTCTCTGCGTTGATGACCAACATGACTACAGCTGCAAGTCTCTAAGCATCATGTGTACATTGACACTCCAGAGGTGTGTCACCTTTCTCCCCCTCCCCTCCTCCCCCCCTTTTTTTCCTCTGCCACCATGTTTTGCAACCACTTCAATATAAATAACAAAAACTCTTCTTTTGACTCAAATTTTCTTATTCTTTTCCAAGGTGATGACAAATCCTATCAAATTGAACCCCTTGAGTTTGCTGATGACACTAGTCTATCCGTAATGTCTATGAGTCAAACTCCAGGTGAGTTCAGAGCTTATGCATGAAGTGACCATCGGTGGGCCAAGCTACCCTTGCATAGGCAGATCTGGAACTTTAGTAGTGGGTCCCATGGATCAGACCCTTTTATTAAGAGCTCTTTACAGAGTTCATGAGATTCTAAAGTTACTCAGTTTTTTGAATTGAAAAAGGAGGTCTAAGGAGTTTCACCCATCCTTCAAAATCAAGTGCCAATACAAAACGTATTAATGAACTTTTGATAGTAAATTCCTTCAAAGAGGCTTCAAACTACTACTTTGTCTCTTTTTGAAGGACTTTGTGGATAACTCTACATGCTATGATACCAATGCAACAATTTATAGTGTAGAGTTCTATCAAAGGCATGAACCCACCCCTCCATGAGCTACTGGAAGAGGTTAAGTAAAACCCAACACCCAGAAGGTTTTTGGTGAAGATAGTTCTACTGTACTCCTCACCTGCCCTTCTATAGCTCCCCATGCCTTGTGTTAGAGGGTATGTAACATGTAAGGGTTCCATGTAATGGTTTAGTGGGGCTAACCTAATTAGAATTACCTACAAGAGGTCCTGTATGAATGGAACTAGAAGGAATGAATGAAACTGACAGGGTAAATAGCTCTTATCTCGTTTCTGGTTAGAAAGCACACGTTTACTAAGCATGTGCAATTTTGTGAAAACAGATGTCTGTTGATTGAAACTGGCTGGAATGGACTGCAAGAAACAAGGAGTATCTTCGACAGTTTAAGATGTAAAGAAAAAAGGAGACTGCAGCTTCCACTGCACATTTTGTATTGGACTTTGCAGCTGCCAGGTGGCCCCTGTCTGGAGCTCAAACCCACTTATGTGGGCAAGCAGAGGGGAAAGATAGGGGAGAGCCAGAATGTGTCCGATAAATGATTTGTACAGTAATTTCAATATGTTTATGATTTTTCTTTATGCATCATTTTTTAATACAAATTTTGCAGATTGTTTCATGTTAGAAGTATTGGACTCAACTGATCGCTTTTCATGTGTCTAATGTATTGGGTGTGTGGCTGTTGATCACCTGGGAAATCGGGGAATTTAGGTGAGTATATACTGTCTGTACAGTGAGCAGATTTTAGTTTACTAACTAGGTTCTGTGCTCTCTGACCGTATGATAGTGAGAAATGCTCACAAACCCTTAGATGGATGTAGCTATTGAATTTGGTCTACAAATATGTTTGGAACCAGCCATGTGCGGTACCCTGTTCGTTGAATAGCTGCCACTTTTGAAGCATGTTGAAGTATAATTCTTTGATGTCCAATAGGACTGTACATGTCATCATGAAATTGCTTGCATTGTGATTTATTTATATTCTTCAATATGGCAGTGTTGAAGCTTACCAATTGTAAAATGACAGGAATACAGATGTACATAATGCAGTTCCTTTGTATTGTCCTTGTTGTCTTTGCATGATAACTACTAATGGCAGTGATTGTGCAGCAAATCAAATACAGTGACGAACAATACTGAATACACTTTGAACAGACTTATTTTCAACAGACAACCATGAACAATTCACAGGCTTTTTTTCAGATTTGAAAATTGGATATGATACTGCACAAACTTCTGCACATGTATGCAAAATTTCACATTACATTGATAATAAGTATGTTGCAAAGCCAAATGAGAAACTACATATAGATACTCAGTTTTGTTCAAGTCACCTACAAAATCTTTAATAATTGGTCCAATAACCCCTACTCTTCAATACAACGTCAATTCTTTGTGGCATGCTCTCATAAAGTGCCATGCAATCTTGTTCATTGAAATTGGGATACATTGAACACACACACTCCCACAATTTTTGGATACCTCTTGGAGGTGTCATAAATTTGTTCAAACGCCGTTTGAGAAATGCCTAGAAGTGTTCAATGGGATTCAAATCCGGAGATTGTGCAAGCCATTGAAGGAGTTAAAATGGTTGTAATGCCAACCATTCTTGCACGATCTTACTCGTGTGCTTGGGATCATTATCCAGTTGAAAGGCCAACCTACTTGGATCTAGATTGTAATTTTGTATAGTGGACCACAAAAAATTTCTAAAATAAATTTGTACAAATGCCTATCCATCCTACCTTCAATTTTGTAAAATGCTCCCAGCCTAAAAGCCGTCATGCATCCCCAAATCATCACCGACCCACCATCATGCTTCACGGTCTGATGGACATATTGAGGTCCAACGCGTTCTCCATCTCCAATCCAACATCATGATCTGCCATCTGAGTTAAACTTATTTATCTTTGTCTCATCACTGAAAATCATGCGTTTTCAATCACCAATGGTCCAATTCTCATACCTTTGAAAAAACCTTAGGCGTGCAAGAACATGTTAACGACTCAGAATCAACTTCATTTGTTGCACTTGTGCACCCAACCCAGCTTCTCTCAAAGCACACCTCACAGTGATGTTAAACAACAATTTACGTGTTTCAGATCGAAGTTGTTTTGTTGTCGCAGATGCAGTTCCAAGTCGACCTTCAGTAACAAGAGTGACACAACGCCTCTTCTCTCGGTATGCAAGCTTTGAACGCCCTCCTCTTTATCTCTCAATCTCGCCCCTACATCCTTCCTCAGATGCACTATAGAAGATTGGCTCATGCCTACTAAAGCGGCAACTTTGCAAGTAGAAACACCGCTTCTAAGTTGCACCAAAGCTTGGTGCTTCTGTTCTTGAGACAACGGAGGCATACGACTACAAACGATTCTACAAATTGCACCTCACATATTATAGAACCAAGGCTACACAATGCACACAGAGATGTCGATGTTGGAAGAGGGGTGGCAAACAAAAGCGAGTACTGTAACCCTGACCATTTCGACATTTCCTATTTTAGAAACCCTAAACCCTTTTCACATTTTGGTTTCACATTTATGCAATTGATTACTTGGACTAGTTGATTAGTTGAACCTACATTCTAAGAGTAAAGCATCTTGTGAGTTTGCAAGATTGTAGTGTATTAGCAAATTGATTTACTTGTATATTATGTCTAGCTATGATTTTATTTGTTGGTTTGAGCAATAGGAGAACAAGTGAGGCCAAACCTCCTCTCATTTCTTTTTGACAAAGTTGCGTTTCTAGTACCTTTGCAATCTATAACGTTTTTCCTATAGTAGAGTATATCTAGAATTTAGAATCTGTGTTCTTCAATTGTCGGAGCTTTCCAAAAGGAATGTGCAAGTTTCTGGTTTACGTGGTTATCCAGTACCCATTTCTCCACATATGGGATTTATTTATTATTTATTATTATTTTTCCTTTCTTCTTGTGCTATACTATTCACAATTTTATGATGTTCTTTGTTTATGAAAGCTTGTCAATTTCTAATTGTTCTGTCAAGCGAAGTAGATCAAGTGCTAGTTAGCCAAAAATGGAAGTCTTTGGCCATGTATGGGTAGGTGAGAATTGTTTCTTTAGGGACCAACATTTGCTAAGGCCTCTACAAATTCATTAATACAATATGCATGAAAGTTTATGTGCCATGTTGATGTAGGGGTAGGTGAGATCCTTTTTTTGGGTACCAACATAAGTTGGTAAGGGCCCGGTGAGTTTATGTGCAGGCCGTTGATCCACTAGATTCTAGATAATAGTGGGTTGGAGGTGTTTGCATGTAGATAGGCCTACATGGAAATTCACCCTAAGGTGACTACAAATTCATTACTATAATATGCATGATCCTCAGTGACCTGAGCATATTAAAGACCCTCAACTAAAGCAAATCAAGAGGCAAACTTCTTCGAATATATAATAATACTTGGAATTTTTCTAGTTAACTATAATTGTTCTTCAAATCGGTTTGAAATTTTTATAGTTAACTATAGTTGTTTTGGCAGTTGTCCAAGGTTTGAATTCCTTGCCTTGTTCTGGCTCAGCTAAGCTCATGCCAAATATTCTTTTAGTAATAGGACCCCCAACACCCACCATTGACAGGGAGAACCGACAATGCTTTACGGATGAACCAACTAAGTCAGTAGATAACCATGTGGATATGGTCTTTGGATGTGCATCCAATGGAAATAAATCCCCAACCAGTTATCAACCGATGTATTTAAAAACTTGAAGGATTTCGGAGGGCTTATTGTGTGGGGTGCCAGTTATCAACCGTCCCCCCAAGGGTATTGACACATACCAACCAACTCCTGGGGGTTGAGCTTGGATTTGGTCATGTATGGGGAGAGTCTTATGGGACGTAGCTTTCTCCACTCTTGTCAAGCCTCCTTCAAACAATGAAACTTTGGTGCTCCTCATGTATGGGTTTAGGGTTTGACGCTCCTCATCTCGCTCCTCATGTTGTGATTCGCTCATATCTTCAACACTCCTCACCTTGTGATCCTCTTGTCGTTCCTCACCGCGCTCTTGGGGTCACTATTCATGTCACCCTTCGATTGCTCTTCTTTTTGGGCCAAGCACTCCTTGCCTATTGATCAAATCCCAACCTGCAACAGGATGAGCACTAACCCATTTATGGCTTTTGAATTATCATTTAAAGAAAATCCATGTGTTGGGTGTAGGCTTTAGATGTGTGTTGTACTATGGGGTTTAGGCTATGATTTCAACATGTTTGCTTTCTTGTTGTTGTTTCATGGTGGTTTGGGACGTCTCGTTCTTAGTTAGTTTGTTTGTTTGTTTGTTTTTTAACTTTTTAAATTTTTTAAGGCTTTAGCGCTTAAATGAGAGATTTACCCTTGGTCTTTCTATTTGATTTTCTAAGCTATAATTTTTTAATTTTTTTAATTTTTTTTAATTTTTTTTCTTCTGGTTTGCTTCTGTAGGGTTCAAGAACACGTGAATCTACCACAAAGTTACAAATTGTTTTCTTTCCCCAATAGCCATTGCTCTAGATTGTATGTTAAAGTTTGGTCACTTGCATGCTCATTTTGATGTCTACTTAGCCTACATTTTATTGCCGTTGTATACATAGTCATTGTTTTGGGTTCCACTATAAAGACTCCGATGGTATAAAACCCCAGGGGGTGGACTCCTCATTGTAAACCTAAATGACATGCATGGGTCACTATGAAATTAAACCTCCTATGTGCAAGAAGCACATAGTGAGAAAAAGAAAAAGAAAAAAGTATACATATTGATGATAGGCTAGAAAATGGACTCACACACACACACACACACATATATATATATATACTAACCTTCTCAATTTAATGTGATAAATGCCTCCACTACATATAAAAAATATGAATCATGAAATGGATAGGCCATTATTTCTTATAAAATCTAATTTCACTTCCAATAAGAAAGTCATTGAACACACTTTCATCCATAGCATGTAACTCAATGATTGCAACAACCCAACAAAGATGAGCAAAATAAACTTAGCCATAATCTAGAGAAAAACAAAAGGGAGCCTATGACCTTTCGCATGATCACCTTTCTCCGACCATTGTTCTCTTCTTCCCAATACCATATATTAGCTCCATGCATGTTCAATTGTCACTTGTCGAAGATCTAATTATGTTTCTCACTTGGCTCACATTCCTTACTCTCATGTCCGCCTCTTAGTTCCATATTTTCCCACAATGTCATACATAATTTTACTTTGTCATTCCACCACTCAATGAACACACACAAAGTTTATTGTCACTCTGCATTACACCAACATGAACAACTACTTCAGTTCACAAACATTTGCATTTGAAATAGATGTCAACATTCCATGACAATACTCATTGTCCGATAAAATGATTCTATTTTAATGCTCCCCTATATCATAGGCGCTCCGGGGGGGGGGGGTGACCAGCCAAAAAGTAGAAACCACATGAGAACAACTATAGGGTGCTTTTTATTCATTGGCAAGAAAAAGTATATAAACTTTGGATCTACCATAGCCTACTTAAAACTGCGAAACATGTGATTATATATGATTTAGTATAAGGGAAAACTCCCACTTTAGGTTTGAGGTAGAAAGAAATTAGTATACAAAAATAATAGAGGATTTTTAAAAATAAAACGAGTATATTCACATATAATACATGCAAAATGAATGAAAATTGAATGACGGGGTTATGATGTGTACACTCTTCTTTCACCAATATATAGCAACGTGAATATATGCCATGCCATATTGGAGTTTTAACTTTGCATTCGTACGGAACGAGTAAATCAAAATTTTATAAGTAATTTAGCATCATTTGAAATAGTCTAGGTTTCCTTTTATAATTACCTATAGGGTGCTGAACATTTGGTGAAGTAGTTTCTTTCTTTTCTACTTAAAGGGTTCCCTAAAATCCAAATGAGGAGGTAAATAGCCCCCATTAAAATGCCTTTTGTACGCACGTGGTTACATAACACAAGGGGGAGTGACCCCCCCCCCCCCCCCCGAGCATAGGCAGTAGCAACTCTTATCAATTTTGCCACACGGCCAACATTACAACTCACCATATGCATGTCCTCTTGTAATCTACTTGGCCTATTTGTTACTCAGTCTAATGTCAAACTACACTCGTTGATAATGATGGGACGCTAGCTAATCGACAATAATATCCTTATCTTCCTTCTTGATGCGAAACACTTATCACCATGTGAAACTACATTCTTAAGACTACGGTTGTCAAAACCTCACAAGAGTGGTTTCCAATTGACAAAAGCCCCTAACTTTATCCAATTTCAATATCAAGGATACTCGCAAAGCTACAACCCAAAATTTTGTTCCACACTATACATGTGTCTTATAGAATTTTGCAATATTAAAGAAATGTTGATTTACATATGGGACATTATGTGCCGGTTGTCCTAGTGTTTGTGGGTTTTGAAGAAATATGCATTAATATAAAATAATAATATTTAAATAGCTTTGCCTTGTCGCTACTTCTTAATTTCTTGGATGTCCACCTAAGTACACTGTTTTTTTGCATTTAGTGTTGTGTTACATTTAATGTTGTTACTATTCATTTACCTGCAACACTATCTACCAACCACTTGACAAATAATGTTCCCTGCACCACCACCTTCTCTACCTTGGCTGCGTTACCTAAAACTCTGCGCTACCCTAAAACACAAAACATAAAAAATATTATAACACTAATTGTGGAGATGTAAAAATCTGAACATGGCCAAATTTTACATTAGTTCGCAATTAGTGTATAGGTTGGCATTTAGTGTATGCAACATTAAGGGCGTCACTGGCATTTAGTGTTGTGGTTCGTAATTACTGTTGCTAACACTGTCGTAGCACGGTGGTAACGTATTCAGTTAATTAACCTAATTAACGCGGAAAACGTCAAAACCGCGCCGAGTTCGTTCCCACGAAGAACCTGCGGTCGTTTACAAGACAAGAGAGAGGAAATCGTTGATGAACACACACACACACAAGAAACACCATAAACTAAGATAACACAAATCGGATTAAGAAATCCGGGATATTACGGAAATCATAGCACGAAAATTTCCGCCTTCCCGGTAGTGGACCGAAGTAGGGAACACAAAACAAAGTATGGACAAGCTCCCACCATAGAGTAGTAACAACAATAGACTCAGCGTCCCGAATCCATAGTATAACAACTATATACACTCCATTCTAAGATTCCTTATTACGGGTCATGACTTCCGGGATAAGGTTTCCGCGATAGAGGTAGCGGATTTGACTTGTATTTCCACTATCCGCTAGATTTTTGACCGTGTCACAAGGACAATAATTCTAGTGTTTTAGGCTAGAATGCTCAGAGAGACTTGGTAGTTGTTCATCAGGATCTCGCCCTTTGGGTTGATTTCTTAGGGTTGTCTCCCTATCTCCACTTCCTCCGCCTAACTACTACTCCCTTAGATTGGTGTTATGATGGGGGCAGCCCTCCCTTGGGAAGGAGTCCCACTCAAGTATCCGACGCGTGCCACCCCCTTTGACGGGGGAAAAGGTGGAGGAAGTTTTGGGTCTACAAAACCAGCATGATCCGCTTTCCGTGATGGCACAGTTTCCACTATACCACACGCGGAAACCGAATCCTCCCTCGAGAGAGGTGGAAACGCAACATCCGCGTCCTATCTTCACAATGGGTAGCTTGTGCTGCTCCACCGGTCACACAAGATAGGACCTAAGGTCTGTTGATTTCCGTGACGGCGGGGCTAACATAGGGATGGGGCTACCACGCCTACCATCCGCGGTGGGAACCAAGCGCCAGTCGCGGCAGGTGCATGAGTGTTCTAGACCATTCCGTTACTGCTGATCGGTGTGATCCACCTCCAGGTCACGGCAAGTGGAAGGCGTAAACCAGAACCCTCCCCCTACTATTGGACATGTCTATCCACTGCTACTCATTGTCGGTCCCTAGTTGGACGGAGTAAGTGGGGAAGAACCTACCGTGTGTGCGGAACTCCCCTTGCCCAACAACCCCACGGTGGGGTTCTTTCCCCTTGCTCGTCCAATCATTTCCGCCTTTCCGTGCTTAAGATTCCTCCGCCCATCACCTGCTCACACAGGGGCGTTTTAACCACACGCACCTTGGGGTGTTACTGACCCCCTGTCCTATCACGGAATACTAACCTAACTAACCTACACAGTGATAGGGAATGGCGGAAAACTCGGAAACCTCAAGTACGGAAAGGAGGGACCACTTGCATTACACATGGACTTAAGACTCAACTCATACCGAAGGTGAAGTGAAGCATAAGGTCTGAATTGAACAAAAGAACACTTGCATTGCAAAATGATGAGAGAAACACCGAAGTGTTCTCCCTTTAAAACCAAACTAACACCCACATGCCATGGTTTTCATGCTGGAAATCGCGGGCCACGTGGCAATCCTGACAATCCACCTCATTGAGAGGTCAGGCCCTAAACAAAGAAAATGACAAAGCACACAACTCGGGGCCACCTAACTACTTGCCCAAAACAAACCAAAATGGAATCCTAACTAAAATCTACTCCTTATCCTTCCGCTTCTTCAACTTGGCTTCCTTCTTATTTTGCTTCCGCTCCTCGCGGCGGTCCGCACTGTCAATTGCCAAAGATGGAGCACGTGGTGGTGGCACTGACACCTCGTGTCCATCGGGTCCGAGAATCACTCCCACGTGGTCCGCCGTCCCCGCAACATCCGGTGCCAGTGGTGCGGACAGTTGGTTGCCCGGCGGAAATCCCGGAGCAAGAATTGCAAGTGGCGGCGGATCCCGGGCAACCACTTGGAAGTCCGTGGCAAGGCTCGGTGTTGTCACCTCGGCCATGTGGCAATCATCCCGGGTTTCCTCTCCAACCGTGGCGGAAACTGGGGTGGCATTGAGAACCACCACCTCGGTGGCGGAAACCGGCGGGACCGTGAGCGCCGTGATGTCCTCCACCTGGTCCACCTCTTCCGCATGTGGGTTTCCACCTTCTACCGCGGTACCTTGAATTTGCACCATGTCATGAGGGGTCAAGTCCGAGTAGCCCGATGAGGACTCCCCTTCCTCCGATGACTCAACTACGTCGGGAAACAACTCCGTGCAGCTAGCAATGAGGGCCTTCATTGCTCTCAAAGATGCGTCCATCTTACTCCCTTGATCCATGATGAAAGTAACCATCTTCGACCCGGAAACGTGGCCCGCGTTCTTCAATTCCGCGTCGAACATCTTGGCTTTCCACCACACGTTCCCCGGGATTTCTACCATATCACTCAATTTTTGTACCGTGAGAGTGGTATCCTTTACCCGCTTAAGGAGCTTCTTTCGCTCCGCCTCCAACTTCCGCACTCGCTCCTCGGTCTTCCGCTTTTCCGCAGTAAGGTGGTCCACCTTACTCTCCAGCTTCCGCAACCGGCGCGGATCTTGGATGGCCTCCTTTATTGCGGCAAACAAACTCTCCCGCGGCGGGTTGCCCACCAATTCCCCTACTTGGTGCATTTGCAGCTCATAGTCCACAATCCGGGACCGTACTCCCTCCAAGTCGCGGATAATGGAGTCCACCGGATTGTCCTCCAAGGGAAAGGTGGAGGTTTCACCTCCTCCGGGTTTGGTGGCGGACTTGGTCCGCGTCGCACGATTCCCCAACATGAGTTTCCGCTTCTTGGTCGCAGGCCGCTCTCCACTGCTCAACTCCACTATGTCTTCCTCCTTCGGACCCTCGTGGCCCATCTCCGGCTCCGAATCGGTAGTCTGGAGTTCCCGCATGAATTGGTGCGACGTCCATTGGGTTTCCTCTTCGTCAGTGAGTAGGTTTCCGTGTGCGTAAAGGTGGAAGAGGAAAGGCCCAATGTAAGAAGGGTGACCGCGTTTGGTGTTGGTTGCCAACTTGTGCACCAACTCTCCGATGATGCTTCCCCAATCCACCACCTTCTTCTCAGAGTACGCAAGAAGCAAGGTGGTGGCGAGAGTAAGAGTGATGTTATAGGGCTTCTCCGGGCTAAAGATAGGCACAAGAAAAGCTAACATCCTCCTTTCCCTCTTGTTTTTACAATCCTTTACAAAGTAGCCATACTTAGGGTCCAACCTAGAGGAGAATTTATCCCTCGTACAATCCTCTCGTTTAGGGGCCATGCCTTCCCCTCCCGGTTTGAACCCGTAAACGCCACTCCAAAGTTCCGCATTCCACCTATCCGGTCGGCCCCGGATGGTGGAAGCGTAAACGCGGTCCACCTCCCCGGTGACCAGTTCCCTCACCATATCCTCACTCCGCACTCTCCACGATTTCTCCCACAATCCGAGGCAGCCCATGCGTCTCAAATCCGCCTCCAACTCGTTGTTCTCCTCACGGTCGGAGGGGGTGACCACGTGCACCTTGCGGAGGGCTACCTGCTTCTCCGCGGTCCGCTTCCGAGTTTGGGTCGCCATGGCGGTTGCGGCCCGCTCTAAGGTTCCCAAGCCGAAAATGGAAACCTTAACACTAAACTAATTTAATGGTTTTAGCTACTTTAAGGATTCAACTCTTTCTACTCGATTCTAAATAGCACACCTAACAATCTATCTATAAAGTGCTTAATTTATGATCTTTTACTTTGTCAAACCTATCTTTTAAACGTAAAGTAAGGTTACTTAAGAACTTTAAGTAAAAGTGGGCCGCGACAAACACTAAATGCAAAAAACAGTGTAGTGGTTTGCCTGCCCATTTACCCACATCACATGTTACATGTGTTGTGATATGGCATAGGAGTTGCCCAACTAAGGGTCATTCATTTAGTGATTATAGGTGGCTTTCATTGCTTGGGTTGGGCTAGTATGCACCTATTCATGTTTAGAATTGTGACACCAAATCCGAGTTGTGGTGAAAACAACATTTATATTGGGCATGGGCCTGTCCAACTTGTGCCCAAGCTCACGGGCAACATAGAAAAATAGTAAATAATAACAAATTATGATTGATTTTAGTAACAAATAGGGACTTACTAAGACCTCCCCAAGGCCTTATGGAAGCCCCATTATTCCCCTAATGAACCCCTTTTATAGATGGCTTGAATTTTTTGGATTCTATTTAATATCAATTAAATTAATGGATAATAATTTATTGGATGATTAAAAAATCGTTGGTTTTATAGAAATCAAATCTAAATGAAAACTCAATTGTTGGGTGTAAAATTATATCTTGGATAATTGAGATATATGTATAAAACAATAGTTGTTGGATGTAGTAAGCATGACACATATTTCTTCAACTTTATAGACATACTTTAACTTTATTGACATTGGTCAAAATGGTACAATTGACCATAAAGATATCATATTGGCTCTATATGGACATACGGTGTAAAGCCAACATTACCTACACTCGAAGTACACGCATTTACACATTGTGGTTGTGTAGATGCATTCCCATGAACATGCATAGAAAAATATATCACGGAAGTCTAAAATTGTGGGAGGTTAGTCAAATCATTTTGGAAGAACGTGAACAAATCTACATAATATTTGATGGGCAAGGATATGGTGTAATATAATTATCCTAGTACTTATGGTATTTTGAGAGATATATCACTTACCACATAAATAGGAGGAGATTGGGTGATGAGCTATGATAGTTGCAATACATCCAATTACTCTATCCATTTGTGGGGCATATTTGGTTGGCTTTGGATAAAATTGGGGACTGTGCATGAAATCCTCTATACACAAACATAAAAACACATAGGAGTTGATGTTCACTTGAAGGAGCACCTAGTTACAATGATGTTACATTGTGAAGAGAGGCCACGGGAGTTGGAGGCAAGTAGCGATGTTGTGTAGTATGTTATTGTCATAAATAGGTTATAGATTCAATAATCATGATTTGCAAAAAATAGCAATACATCCACTTACTCTATTTGTTTATGGAACATAACCTGTATGCTCAAGGACAAAACCGGAGCCTATAGATGACATGCTCTCTATGCAAAATGTTCATCACTTGTATGAGTGACTATTCACAATGATGAATTGCAGGGAAGGGAAGCCATGGGAGTTGAAGGTAATCATTGCACTCAATGGTGGATAGGCAAAGATGTGGTCTAGGGTTTAGGGTTTCAAGGTCCTTGTATAATGTTATTAGGAATATATTGCAAATTACAATACCAACGAGAGAAAAATAGATGACGAGCTATGATAGTAGTGAGACATCCACCTACTCTAGGGATATGTTTCGAGGGCATATACATTTTGGACAAAATTGAAGGTTTTGAATGAAATGCTCTTTATGTGGATAAAAAATCATAGAGGAGGTGGTCTCCACTTGGATGAGTAGCTGTTTATGATGATGCTACAATTGTAGGTAAGTTACAGGAGTTGAAAGTAAATAGTGGACTTGTTGGTGGATAGGCAAAGATTTGGTTTTCCTAAGCTATGATAGTAATGAGACATCCACCTGCTCTAGGGATATGTTTACGGGGCTATCCACTTTGGACAAAATTGGAGGTTATGATTGAGATTCTCTTCACACGGATAGAAAAAACACACAGAAGTTGTCTCCACTTGGATGAGCGGCCGGTTATGATGATGCTACAATTGCAAGGAAGCCATAGAAATTGAATGTAATTAGCAGACTTGTTGGTGGATAGGCAAGAACGTGGTTTTTGTAAGCTATGATAGTAGCAAGACATTCATCTACTCTAAGGATGTGTTTATAGGGCACATACATTTTGGAACAAACTAGAGGTTGTGGATAAAATGCCCTTTACATGGATTTAAAAGCGCAGAGGAGTTGCTCTCTTCTTGGATGAGCGGCTAGTTATGATGATGCCCACCATATACTTGGGGCCGGATTGAAGGTTGGCCCAAACTCTAAAAAATTGGCATGATAAGATCATTGATTTCATCAAATCTGGCCCAAGGGCTTGATACTAGGGTTGGGCCCGAACACTCACTCATCCCATGTGGCGTCCTAGGGGGCACAATTTTGGCGCCCAACCTTCAGGTTGGCTTGAAGGAATAGCGATGAGCTTTTTCTTGGCCTGAACTCTCAACATGGACCGGATTTAATCCGTTGAATAATGAACATCTCTATGTCGGTCCTTAAAAGGTTGATTCTCTACACTACACTTTCCCCTCAAGAACATGGGGACTCAAATCGAACCTCATCGCTTTACATTTGACAAGGTTTGACCAGATTGAGGGCTTAATTGCACATGAATCAGGCCAGGCCAGTGCTCGGGTCGGCCCCAAGCCGTGTATAAAGTGGGCAAGGAGGAGTTCATCAATAACATGCCAATGAATATGTGCAGAATCTCAGAGGGAAACAAACACATGTTGCTTTCTATGATGGCATTCAGCTGATGAGTGAACTTAGGCTTGCTTACTTGATGTGTAAGATGATGCTGTGGAGCAGTGAAGCAGTTGATGGGTGATGATGTGAAAGAGAAGCTCGCACTTGGCAGACCCTGGTGCAGTAGATGAGCCAGAGTTGAAGCATTGTCTTCGGAGGACCTGCAATGCGGCGTAACTTACTTTAACAGAAGGTGCAAGATGAGCATCATTATACTTTCACAAGGAAGCCTTGTAAGTAGTAAAGTTTCAAGCTTGATTGATACTGCAGAAGAACTTACAGACAGATATTGACAGAGATGTTTTAGACATCGAAATCCTCACAGGTGCACTTGGGGAAGGCTGAGGGGCTGATCACACGGGCCAGTTCAGACACCATCCGTCGGCACCTCCGGCTGTAATAGTGTGAAAAGTGGTGGGCCAGCATCTTAATCCCAGCAATTTCACGGCTGGAACCGGACGGAAATTTTGGTGTGATCGGGGCGTGAACCACATTACTTATGATGAGAAGGACGGCCTCGCCGCGCGAGGGTAAGTTAGTGGAGATGGGACGCGGTTGTGGAAATTTGGGATGGGTTTTGGCATTACAATTTACAACAGAGCAATGTGATGAGAGCATTGGACTGCGCGCCATAGCTCCGAGGATATCTCCCAGCTGCCACCACTGTCCAGGTGGACACTGACCTGCTGCATCAGCTACGCAATCACATCCTCCAATCTCGGCCATCGGACGGACATGTCTGTAGGACATCATAAACTCAGATAGGTTCGGTGGGAGTTGTGTAAGTAGGGTCGATTCAGGAATCACATTTGCGTCAGGTCGGCTCATGCTCCGTATTTGGCGCCACTATTTGTGCCATAATCATGTCTGGGCTAAGTTCAGAATATGCTAGAGTCTGGTGGGATTGGGGAGTCGCAAACACATCGCGGAAGGGCGGCATAACCCACATTCCTGCGTATAAGGGACCATAGAGTGGTAGGAATATTCGATAGAGGTTCTGAAACCGAGCTTACAGGGACGATGATGCATAGAGCATTAGGCTGGTAGCTGAGATGTGAGAAGAGAGAGAGAGAGAGAGAGAGAGAGAGAGAGAGGGGGGGTCAGATGTTGCTATTTGCTTGAAAGATTTCAAGTCAGTTTGGGCTTTCGGCAGCTGATGATGCAAGGGTTCTTGTAGGAATCTCGCAGGTATTTCGAGCAAGAATCTATGGCAGGGTATTATCATTTTTCTGGGGTTTATGGGAATTTAGGAATCTTGAACTGACACTTTAGTGTGTGTGTGAATCTGCAATGCAGCCACATCTGGGAGGTAGGGACGTAATGTAAGCTTTAGGTTACAGGCATGATGACTTTTGCAGATGCCGAGACTATGTGCGAAATCCTTTAAGAAATAGCATTTCGCAGTGGGTACCCTACTTGTACCCTACTTCCAGTACCGGTGGAATTTGGACCCGCAGGCCGTGTTGGGGACACTCAGCTATCAATCATCTTGGCTTAAATCCCAGAAAAGGAGCATCTCTTAGGGAACTTCACCGTCTTCGACACAGCTACCTGGGGTGGGGGCAATGCGACTGGGTCAAACCCCAGAACCCAAAGTCGACTTTACACTCCTGAGCTGGCTGGAGTTGTATGTGTAGGGTGCTACTTACACACAATCAGTCACTAAAACCTATTTAGAATATCTCGGATGACTCGAATCATTCTCTTCATACTTTAGTCCTTAGTATACTATGTGCCAGACAGCAATATCGTGACTTCGGATTAGAACAAAAGACCAGACGGCGCAATAATGCCAATATGGGCCGCATCTCGTACTACGCAATCCAGCATTTCTCGAAGGGGAGGAAAATTGAACTCTGGGTTTAGTTTAGGCATGGTGACGAAGGAGCGATCCTAAAAGAAATTCCAGCTGGGTTTATGTTGTGGATGGGTTAGGAATTGGTTGATAGTTTCATATAAGCAAGGATGGGGCTTCCTCCTCTCCCGCCAGCGATGGCAGATCAAAAGGTGAGAGGACCATCATCAAATGGAGGGGGTAAGGGTTCAGGACTTGAATCTCGGAAGCGTGGATTGCCCATGGCTGGTCGCATGAGTGAGATGAGACCGAGGGAAGCTGTGGTGGTTGGGATTCACGAAAACTCCAGCAATGTATGGGGAAAGTATAGTGGGGATAAGTCCAGGGCTCATCATGCATTGCGAAACCCAGGGATGAGGAGTCCAAGTCACGCTTCCGAGAATGTGAGATGGATGAGTGCCAGGGGCAGAGCACTTATATTTGTGCTGATTATCACACTGTTCTTTGTTCTGGAGGCTATGATGCAAGGGTCAATTGCAATGCGAATGCGAGGAATGGATACCTCATCAACAGGGGCAGGTGGTGGATTCTTTCCAAGTGCTAGAATTTCAAAAACTGTGCCATCTCTCCCACAAGAGATTGTGAAATTCATCCCGCAGAATATTGTCAACCGGCTGTTGCTATCCAAGGCACAGATTAAGACTGCAGAGCAGTCACGATCCGTCACTCGGTCCCCACTTCTTGCAGTGGTACAAACCTAAACCGCGCTACCCTAAATCTTCAAAATTTTCAGGATTCTGTTACTGGCAGGTTTCACTCAAAATGTAATCGTACGGCAATGAATGTATAACTCTTTTGGGTTATTAATGTAAGCAGGCGACAGTGATGTTATGCTGATGCTGATGTGGGATGGTTGTGTACTCTGTATGCTTACCAACAAGATCGTATACACGTTATGAGAGGTCGGTATGGACATTGACATTTGTCGACACTGAGTTTTCAGTTTGCTAGGTTGAGCTGGTAGAAGGCTACCAGCGCAACCTATTATATGCTACTCTTAACAACATATTATTGCTGGACACCTTGACCCAATTTTTCTGCATGGATACTACGTACTTTTGAGTGGTAGGCCGTGATTGTAATAGCTTAGCTCAGTAAAGCATATGCATTTGAGAGTTCCATTACAAGCTCTAGAAATATGTGACAGAATGGGTCCCGTGGAATCTGTAGTACCTCACTTCTTCTGTATTTGTTGCAATGATGGTAATATCCCTAACCAGAGTCACCTAATGTGGTGCTTTAGGATCCTGGTTATTTTTTAACCTGATTTGATCTGGATTGTTGCTTTTTCTATCATTAGGTAGTCCAGACTGTTTATCAGGTTTGATGAATTTCATGTTTTGTAATCCTGCAGGTTTTGCCCAACTTAGGGATAAGTCCTCAATCCCTCTACATACTTACGGTCGTTAAAGGCCTCCTATCACTTGGTTACAAATTTGAGGTATGTGTCAAGCAAAGGTATCTCAACATGCCATCTTCATTGGCATTCAGATCAAATAAATAATCCATGTATTGATTTAAAAACACTGGTCTCTCTCATCTTGCCTTTTCTGTTCCTTTTGAACAGGTGTGGTAAACCTACTGCTGCCTTTTCACATAGGAACTTTCTTACCATATCATGCTGAGTCATTAAGTTCCTACTTGAATAATCTGAGATATTCGTACTTTCATCCATTGGTTACAAGAAGTATGGTTGGCTTGGTTGCCATATATTCAAAAATTGAACGATGAGGGTATTTTTGTTCGCCTGATCATTATTGTAGGTGATGTGGTTCATTGCATTGAAAATGTTTTCTCTGATTCTAGATCAGATAATTTACGTGGAACTACAATACTTGGAGACAGGTACTTGCAATGAAGGAGGGGGACTTGCGCTTCACTTTTGAAAATATAGGGGTGATTGTCTCACACATACATGTGGATCCCCTGCATGATGCAACTGTTGACTGGCTCAAGTAAGTTTGTGCAATCTCTAAGTGAGTCAATCTCTGTAAGTGGAGGGACTGCATATGTGTGGCATCTAACAATCAGAAAATGTTGAAATGCAGTTACGAAGCAGTGATTGCTGTATCCCTCAATGCAAAAGTTGTGTTGACAAGGTCAGTGTCCAATATTTCAGAAAGTCCAATTTCTTTCTTGAATTAATTGAATTGCTATCTTCTTGTGCATTCATATGGACATATAAGAATCATGCAGCTTGAAAAGTCTCCAAGTCTGAGCTTTTTCTTTCTATTCTATTTATTCATGGCCCCTCCACTCAATAGCATCAATTTTTGTATCACAATTGCATTTCTCCATTTCCTTTGTGCAGTTATGGTATTCATTCAGTTTTTGTGGCAATTACGTTACAATTTCTCTAGGTTTACATGGCTACCCAAGTATGTTTGGGAGGCAGCAGAATCTCAATGTGTAGTGCTTGCAAGTATGGAGAATAAATAAAAACCTGTAAGGGGGGAGAGTGCTATCCTCAAACTATGTAAGAGGATAGATAAGCACCATTTGAGGCTGTGTGTGTTTGCAAGGAACACATTAACAATTCACTTTGTATTAGTTATACTATGGCACTGTTCCTTCAATGTTGGGCTATTGAATGATTTCATTGCATTGTTTTGTATAGAAGGCTATGGCATTGTGTTTGAACAGATTTATCAGGACTTGGTTTATATTCTCATCTCTATCATTAACAATACAATGTTCTTGCAGCTTAGCAAGGACACCCTTCCGGACAGTGCCAGTCATTTGGGTGATTATGACTGACGTACTGGCTGCTGGCCTTGGTGTGTATGAGTCAAATAATGCCACAAGTCTTCTATATGATTGGAGTCGAAGTTTCAAGCGAGCTGATGTTGTAGTGTTTCCCAACTATGTTCTTCCGGTGATTCTAATATTCTAGCACCTTTTGTCTTTTTGACACATTCACATTCTATTCCTCATGGACAAGTAAAATCAAATCATTGTTGATGGCTCTTGCTTCTTCTTGTTAATTGAGTAGTCTTGATTGACTTAACTGAAGATCATGGAGAGGAAATTTGGGTCGCTGAAATTAGTTTTTATAATGCTAAGGAATGATGAGCAACAGTCATCTCAAATTTTTATGATTCTGAGCAACTTATCAATGTTTCTGTCACTGTTTGCAGCTGGTTTATACCTCATTGGATGTGGGAAACTTTTATGTGATTCCGGGATCTCCTGTTGAGTTATGGGATGCAAAAGTCTACATGGCCACTCATGATCGAGCAAGCCTTCGTATTCAATCCAACTTGGGGAAGGAGCGGTTTGTCATTTCCGTTGTTGGCAGTCCATTTTTACACCATAATGAATGGAGGGAGCACGCATTTCTCATGCGTGCATTGGCCAATGTTATTTCACAACCGAGTGGTGACGCCCGCAATTTCCAGTTATTTGTTCTTGGGCACAGCAACTCTTCCAACCATTATGCTGATGTTTTGCAGGTCAGAGTCTGAATCTGGCATGATTGGCCAATGTTATTTCACACCTAAACCCCAAACCTGGCATGCAGACCTGTCTGAATGGACTGGGTTTGAAAAACTCACTAAAAGTAGAGCCACTATGGTTGACAGCAACCTGTTAGTACGATCTTCCTCAAGAGTAATTTAGATTGTCATGTCCAACAACCTTAAGTTTTCTTAAAATGCGTGGGTATTTACCAGCTGGAGGTGACAATCACGTTCCTTGTATAATTATCATGCAGTTCATTACAGGTGTGGGCAGTTCATACAATCTTTTGTGAAAGTTCCACTTCTATGGAATGCCTTTCACTCTGTGTCCCTCCTGTAGGTCTCACAATTTATTATGGCTTTAAGAAGTACATCTCCAGGTCTTGGAGCTTGACAACGCTAATGAGTGTGTTATCTCTTATCTACTGCAGTATTATAATTGTGACATTTCAAATTGCATGACCTACAGGCCATGGCGGAGCACTTGGGTCTCTCAAAAGGCGCAGTGGAGTACATTGGCACAGACCGTGACATACAAGGCGTTCTTTGGATTTCTGACGTTGTTGTTTATGCCTCCTACTTGAATGAGCAGGCATTTCCTCCTAGTCTTGTTTTAGCCATGAGCCTTCAACGCCCTGTGATTGTGCCTAAACAGGCTATCTTCAAAGAATATGTAAGTTCTCCATTTTCCTGTCTATATCATCTCACTAATAAGTAATAATATATCATCTCCATTTTGTGGTTCAGGAAGCTCCTCAGGGCTTTCAGCAAACCTATATTGCTCTTTGGCACGTCTTCTAGCTATCTGCCATAATGTTCAAAAATAAAAAATGAGAAACCAGTGTATGGTGTGCATCCCTTATGTTTATATTGACATGCGCGAGGTTCATAGTCAATTTTCTCATTGGTGTTGCTTCAGATCAAAGATGGTGTAAATGGCCTACTTTACTCCATGGGTGACTATCTTGAATTGAGCAAGGCGCTTGTGAAAGTGAAATCAAGCGAAGGGAATTTCTTCATCCCCTCAGTGGGTGAAGCTACTGCAGCCCACAACTTCCTGGCTCTGAATGTTACTTTAGGTTATGGTAAACTCCTTGAAAACCTCATCAACTTTCCACCTGATGTAATGAAACCCCGACCACCAGAGGAAGTTTCTGCATTGAGTGACAAAGGTTGGTGCTGGGATCTTATGTCTCCCTTAAGAGAAAAAGGAGAGGTCATTGCAAACCAAGTGAAGTTATCCACAGAGGCTGATGAAGATTTGGAAGGTTCGGGAATAGTTGGCATTCTCGAAGCTCAGTGGATGGAGCACATGTTAGCCACCAAAAATGGGCTTGAGAGAGCTAAAGCTCTTAACTTAGCTGAGGAGGGAGAGATTATTGTGGACGTTCCAAGGGAGCAGGCAAAACTGCAAGAGGAGGAAGATGATGTGGCCCACATCGAGAAGGAAGAGGTAATTCATTGCCACTTGAATATGACGATCACTTTTCTGTCGCAGTAGTATTCAGAGAGCTGTTTGCAGAAAGGAGGGTTTAGAGGATGTACAGAGTAGAGCTTGCACTGATGATATATATGCCTTAACGTTTCACAATCTTCTATTTTCTTCATAGTTGGTGGAGAGGAATGAGCCACGAGAAGAAACATGGGAAGAGGTGACTAAGAACCTAAGGAAGACTGAAGTGCATAGAGAACGGCTACGGGAGCAGGATGATGGAGATCTTGAAAGAACAGGTCAACCTCTCTGTATTTATGAGCCTTACTATGGGGCCGGCAGCTGGGGATTCCTACACGAGGGAAACACTCTATACCGAGGACTGACTCTTGTAAGTGCATATCTTCACAAACCATAAATTTCCACTCACTATCTCCCTGAATGCCTTGTGAAATGCAACTTCTTGTTGATCTTTAGGTTCTAGAACATCTTAGACATTGTTCTAGAGTAAATGTTTGCTGTGTCTTTTAATTCCTAATTCTGAAGTTATTGGTGTTGTTTGAGAAAAAGTTCCAAACTGAAGTGTATCTATTCAATTACCAGTGTAAGTCATCACATAATAGGTGTATATTACAGCCTGATTGGGTGATTGGAGTGGTAGAGTTATTCTGATGTGCTTCATTCTTTTCCAGTTTGAACAGCCATTATTGTATATCTGACTCTGTTTGGAATGGTAATTCCGCGTAATTGTGTCAGTCAACAGTTGGTAAACGACCTGGGGATGACGATGTAGATGCACAAGTGCGCCTCCCAGTTCTTCTGAATCAGACCTACTATCGCAACTTGCTGTGTGATTATGGTGCTATTCTTGCTATTGGCAACCGCATTGATCGAATACACAAGAATGCCTGGATTGGGTTTCAGCCTTGGCGTGCAGTGAGCAAAAATGTATGATGTCATGCTCTTGTCCTTGATAACACTGGTTACCCTATGCATGGATCTGATTAGACGTAAATTGATTATTTTTGGCCAAAATGTGCCACATGTCATTATGTGAGTGGTTGTAACTTCTTAAATGTGATGTGGAAATTGAATGTAGGCAGAGACATGCCCAATCAGATCTGAATGTACGGATTGTGATACTGCTTACAGTTATACGCAGTGAAATTTCATAATTTTACCTTGCTATTGGTAAATCTCACTGTTGGTCATGTATGATGACAGATGGCATTGATGCCTGATGCAGAGGCAGCACTAAGTGCTGCAGTGCAGACAGGGAGGGATGGTGATGCCCTGTACTTCTGGGCATACAATGATATATCTAATGTTGGCGGTGACGTGAAACAGAATGATTTCTGGGCGATGTGTGATCTCCTAAACAATGGGAACTGCAGGTACATTAACCATTTCTCAATTTTAACCTTTCAGTCCTCAGGCACTATACATTCTGCTCTTTTTGACAGCCCAGAGTTCATTTTATTGCAAAAGGAAGGTTATGATTGATGAGGAACCATGTCTTGTGAACAGAGAGGCTTATCTGAAGGCACTCAAGCATATGTATGGGCTGCCAGATGATTGGAAGAAACTTCCCCCAATGCCCTCAGATGGTAGTCCGTGGTCAGCCATGCACTGCTGGACTCTACCCACATCATCTTTTGTGGAGCTTGTTCTTTTTTCTAGGTAGTTGGAAAGACTTCACCTACTATATGTTCCATTCATGCAAAAGGGATGTTGAATTTTGCGTGTACATGGAATTACAGTCAACTGCCAAGATATGCTTTTGAAGTTCTTACTGGGCATTTCATCATTTTTCTGCAATCTGTCAAGTTTCTATCTGTTTATGATTTTATTCAACCTCTGAAGTTTGGAAATTGACTGACCTGATTTTTTCTGTCCAGGATATTTGTGGATGCACTAGATTCCCAGTTTTACAAGGAACACCATGACCTTGGGAGATGCTTCATGGCTCAATCCAAAGATCAGGTACATCTTTTATACACATTCCCATGTGCTACAATATACTGTGTGCTATAGGTTTACTGATACCCTACATGTGCCAATTAATTTGTATTGGCCAAAATTGTCACTGGACATCAGATAAATGGTTGAGACTTCTTAAATAATGATGTGGGAATTGTATTAAGGCAGAGATGTGCCGATCAGACATGAACGCACGGTAGATTGTACATATGGTTATTATTACCTTGACTATGTTAATTGATCTTAAATGTAGTGTGATCTAATATATGGTCATCATCGGAAGCCTATTTAGTACTTACATTCAAATTGCTGATTTGGCTGATGAGTGACGCACAAGATGTATAACTACACTATATTTAGCAAAGTTTCACTATTTTTATATGGTCTTAACTGCTGGTACCTTGGACATGTGAATGTGCAGGAAAGGCATTGTTACTGCCAGTTGTTAGAGGGCCTGGTTAATGTATGGGCATACCACAGTGCTCGGCGGATGATATACGTAGATCCACAATCTGGGACAATGAAGGAAGTGCACAACCTCGAGTCTCGACAATCAAAAATGTGGGTCAGTTGGTTCAGTAAAGAGACACTCAAGTCAATGGACGATGATCTTGCTGAAGCTATGGTGGATGGTGATGTGGCAAATGATCACTGGCTTTGGCCGATGACAGGTGAGGTATTTTGGGGGGGAATCATCGAGTTAGAAAGAGAGGAGCGCTGGAAGGCCAAGGCTGAAAAGCAAAGGCTGAACCGAGAGAGGATACAACGCATGCGGGAACGTCAAAAGTTTAAAGCCATAGGCAAATTTGTCAAACCAAAGGCTGAGGAAAGTCTATCACAGAAGAATCAAAGCAATCTCACAGTGCTTTAAATTCTGATCATTTTTAAAGCAATTCAGCGGCGGCAGTATTGGAATGTTGAGCATTTTTAACTAGAGATGGTGATTGTACTTGATCACACTATTCTTGAATCTGCCATTTGGCTCTTCTGGAACTGGATGTGTTGATATAGGTTGCAACCTGCATTTGAAATTTACTAGTGCACCGACCATCCTACAGAAGGAAACCCTCAATTCAATCAATGGAATTCAGTTCATTTGGCGTAATCATAGGTTCCTGCTAGGGGAGCACCACATTGTGCACGTTAGAAGTGTTGAGATTGACATGCACGATCATTTTTTGGGAGATTCCACAAAATAAAGGAGTCTCTGTCTCATTACAGACTTGGGGGATTTCATGTTCCTTGAAAATGTTTCAGGACATAATCACAAGATTTCTCACTATCTACATTGCTCTTCAATGGACGCTCTCTTGTTTGAATCTCACTGCAGTCTTATCTGGGATCAGTATCAAGCTACCTCAGTGTGGCTTATGGAAGACCAGCAACAGAACAAGCAGCAACCTTAACAAACTTGAAACTGGAACAAGAGCTGTGAATGACTCCTTAAGTTATCCGGAAAAGGCACTTTATGGGGTCAAGTGAAGGGGAAAATCTGATGATGGGTGCTGAGTGCTATTCTGGTACCGGCCTACAAATCCGCTGCAGGGCGGCCCTTGATATTTGTTTTCTGAAAAGTAGTACAATTATAAATTGTATTTAGTGTCACCAACACTAACTGTAAACTGGCTGTGTAATGTCACCGACACTAAATGTAAACTTAACACTATTAGTCATTCCTTATTAAAAAAATCCTTGAGCGTTATAGATTTACAATGTTGCAATTACTGTCACTTACTAAGTGTTTATTCATCAAATTTTCAATCATCCATGATATTATTGCAATCAGAGCAGTGTCAAGCTTGTTTTTCACTTAAGACTTATGTATGTGTGCCTTGTATATGATCAATATAGAAAGCTTAGAGGCAAATCCTACTAATTTGTGCAATGGTGACTCTCGTTTCATTCTGAAGTCTCATATAACTTTGTGATTATTGATGTTACCATGACGATGCATATAGAGTAACGTTGAGCTCAAAGCAATAGTTCCTTAAAATTGCCCCCATTATTATTATTATCATTTGCCACTACTATCATTTGCAAAAACAGTAGTATTCATGAAAATGTCACATTCACATGTGATTTTTTTTCCAAGGCCAACTTAGTTTCTAGTCTTGTGGAATGCACTTCAACTTTGGAAAATTTTTCATTTTGAAACTAATTTTGTATGGGCACATATGGTACAAGTTCATGGAGTACAAAAGAAGTCTTTTTATATCATGAGTGTCATGTTTTGATTACTATTGAGAGTGTTTGCAGTAATAATGAAGAATATAACATTCATAATATAAAAAGGCTTCTTCCTTCGTTATGACTTGCACATGCTACTAGCATTTTGTAAATACATCTAGATGTAGTTAGCAAAAGCTGCGTTCAAAGATCAATTCAAGTTGGCCTTTCTTGTATCAAGAAAATGGCATTGTTTGCCCTATGCTCTCGGGAACTTCATCTCCCTCGACCTCCAGTTGCCTCTTCCGCTTGGATTGTTGCTCCTCTTGCTCCCGCATGCTCCTAGTTTTGTATTCGCTCCAGGGTTCTACAGTAAGGTTCACCATATCCCTTCGACTTCCCTCTCACTAAGTCTCAACAATCGCCAACAGTTTCATTGGTAACACTCAATCATTGGAATGTTCCTAACTCAAAAACAACGGTTTTACAAGTTGTCAATCTCTCGAAGCATTTGGTTCAATTGTATCTCACTCTGCTCTGACACATGGAGATTTCTCATCACCTCAATTCCTTTTTCTTTAACTTGGTTTCAACCGCATGATTCTCTCTCTATTCCATTCTTTAACTCACAAAGACCATTACTTGTTCACTTACATTCCAAACTCACTCACATCTTCAATCACATACAATAAATCTCACATCCAAACTCTATTATAGAGATTCCTCAATTCATCCTTACTCCAAGTCGCTTAAAGGTATCTAACAAATTGCTACAAACAATCGTTACCGTTTACACTCACCACGCTTTGTCCTATTTCACTATGTAGTGGCTTAATGCTCATATATTTAAACACTTGATAATAGTGATCGCCCAAATCTCTGTTACACTCCAATCACATTCAAAGAAGATTCACGTCTAGAGTTGCACAATAATCCACATTCAACTATGGACACATTCTCATTTCCATCAAAAAGCAATATATGCATGCTTCACACAATATTCTTGACAATAGTTTCAAATCTAGGAATCACTCCCTTCAACAATTGCTCTCTTAGCTTCACACCCTCTAAGATGAACTATATTCTTTGAAAATTAGAAGGGTAACCTTGCATGTAGTTAATTTGTTGAGGGAGACAAGTTTGTTGTTGCTTTCTCTATGCTCAAGACTATCAGAGAAAAGCATGTCTTTCTCTCCTCCCTTTGCCTCCTCATGGCGAGAGGGAAAAGATGATAGTTCTGACTGATCAGGGGCTCCTAAGCCCATGATTATAGTTCTAACCCGATTAACTTCGTCCGTAGTTCCCTACTTTCATCCATTGAGGTATAATCTCCATCTACATATCACTAAAATTGAATGATTTCAAAGACCTCATACCAACTAATGACTATAAAAAAGTTCCAAAAGACATTAACAACTAAGTTGGTACCCTTCAACAATTGATGCCTTCGCATCTTTCCTCTATACAGTATGTTTGTTTAATATCTAACTTGTTTCTTTGCATTCACGTTCTTAGTTCATTCATGTGCGGTTCATTGTTTTGTAGCGTGAGATTGTGGTGGCGACTAATAGGGTTGCCCGATATTATAATGAGAACACTATTGAGGACGAAAGATCTAAGATGTGAATGTGGGAGCTATGGATGAATCAGAGGTTAGGCAATTTGATCCAGTTAGACAAAAGAATTCAAGAAACTACTCTCTGTTGCGGATCCAGCACATGGGGAAGAATTTCTACCTGAGGTGTGGTCATGTGTTTTTCTTCATTCAATATTAGTTGTTATTATCTATAGTATGGTTTCTTACATGCTATGAATTTCAGGTGAATATGCATTGGAGTGCAAATCTCAAGCCTGAAATGTCTTTGTAAAATCCCAAAAAAATCACAATTGCCGCCGTTCAGGTGGAGTTCAAGGTGCAATGGTTGGAATGGTGGAACTCAAGTGTCTCTATGTGGTGTTAGGTTCATTTTCCTCCTCCAAATGTGGAAAAGAAACCTCTTGAATACATCCTCATACATGCTTCGTTACAGGCACATGTATATTCAAATTCCTTAAGTAATAAACATGTAAGTTGTTTTTGTTCATCTTCATGAGTGTGCGTTGTAGTTTGTTATTCATGTTCACATGTTGGGTTTTCGTATAGAAGATGCATTGATCATTGAATTGAAGGATATCAAGAAGGAATTAGGTCCTATAAAAACTGGACCCAAAATTATGCAACTAGGTCCATATGTGGAGATATGGAGTATCTTGCTTTGGAATAAAGCCTACATTCATCTTAATTGGGCCGAGCCCCCATTCGCCAAAGGATCTAAACTACGCAAGTTCAAGTTTGGGATGATTGCTATCAAACGTGTGTTGTACATGTGAGTTCGTTTTATATAGTGTTTTTCATTATGTTCAACTATTGGAAATTATTTGTCTTTGCTCCCACTTACTAATGGCACCCTTCTTTGAGTGTAGGTATGTTCACGGGGAATTACTTGAGAAGAATGTCATCGAACCACAAAATTGTCCAACATTTTTCAACACTTGGATTGATAGGTTTCACAAATTTTGCATATACACAGTTATCCAAACATGTGTTTGAGAGTATAATGTGTTGCATGCATGTCCTTGGTTTCTATATTGCCATGTCGATTATTTCTCATCTAAGGAGGAGAATAAATTCAAGGCCCTTTAGAATATCCTAGATGTTGAGGATATTCCAATGAATCCCCAAGTTGTATCATCACAAACCGGAAAATGTAAGCAAAGAGGTAAGAATTTCAAGACACCAACTCAGGATCCTACAAATACTCATACCCTAGCTAAAACACAACCTCCTCCCAATACTCAGGCTCATGCCAACACCCCCGAAAATGCAACAGGTCCTCCCAATGCTCAATTGCATCATAAAACATCTATTCTATCCCCACATGTCTCTCAGCAAATTTTGGTTGTCTTACGGCACAATAAAGAGTTGCCAATGAAGGTTATGTTGGAGAACACTTCTATTCTTAACATTATCAATTCACCATCTCATCCATTATTGGTGAAGACACATGAATTCGTCAAACAAGTAAGGAAATTTTCAACAATTCTATTGCTTTTAAATACTTGCATTATCTTTGTTGTGACTTAAAGTATGATTATATTTGTTATTTATATTACTTCTTGTTTGCAACAGTTTGATAGTGTCCGCTCAACACGTGTGTTGAGCGACTTATGTCTACATTAAGGTTTCAACTTGTTGATCGTGGAATTTACCTGAAGGTCTACATGTCCCATGTATTTCCTCCTCGCTGTCGGTTGTGCCAGAGTGGAATAAGCACAATACCAAAGAGATTGAAGCAATTTTTTAGTTTGGTTTTTCCTTCCTTCATGATTATGCGTTCATTCTTTTATTCATCCTAGAATGCAAAAATGTATGTCAAGATGTTCATCGTATTCAGGCACTTATGACTACACTCTAGTGAGAGATTGGCAGGGTGTAAATGGCATGGCATTGTGCTCTAGAATTGATGCTTCCACAAGAGTAAGTTTAACTCTCAAATCTTGATAATTACAATGCATTTTGATTAGATTCAATCATTATTGTATAGTGTGATCTAATATTTGCGGGTGCGTTTGTTTCTTCTACTAAAAAAAGATTATGCATAATGTTGTTTTGCCGTGAGAAGTATCCAAATGTTAAAATATCCTTGAACAAAAACATTGTGTCCGAAAAGCAAGGAGTATGTGTAAGCGATGATGACATATATTTTAACTAAAATACCAAGAAAGATAAGCTAATGCATGAATCGGTGCCTTGGTGAGTGCTTGTGAGGAACATCCAATTATCCTTCATATGTTTATTAAGGCTTTATCTAAGCTTGGAGTTGTTGTCATTGATGTCACAACTTCTACAAGTGGGTCTACAATGTTAAGATCCACAATCACGTTCAATACCTAAACCTTGATGTCACAATGCTTCAACCATAATTTATAATGTTTATGTAACATTTGATTTATATATTTTCTATAATTTTCCTTTCAAGTGCCTCAGTCCATACATGTCATAAGAGTAGACGCCATCTTGTTGCTTATGAGGCAAATGACCTCATTTCAATAAAGTTCTTCAACCACCCCAAGAATCCTCATCCCAGAACCATGTTGTCAAATCAATCAACACAAGCATTGTCATTGGAGGATGATGAAGCATCTCCTCACAAAGTGGCGAGGAAATCACATTTGAGTATATGAGTTTGCCCAACGTAGTTGATTTTATTGTTGTTTGGTTTTGAGGATTTTTAAATTAACTTACTCGCACTGAGAATATGTATATGCAGTGTCCGCAAGATGATGGAACAATTGGCATCCCCTAGCAAGTCACACTTGCTACCCGTGTATGTGGACTCGTGGAGAGCTTTGCTCGTTTACAAGTGGCCGCATCTACACCTCGTCCGAAGTCTCACAAGTTCAATTCCAATGTGGAAATGTTGTTCCATAAAGAGGCATCGGAGGATAGTGTAGGGCATTTAGATAGTTGACTAAACCATCCAGTGTATGTTTGATTGGATTTGATATGATATGATATGATTGGATTATATTGGATTGGATATTATTTAAGCGCAAAACTTGGACTCGTATGTTTGTATTTGAACTTTTGGCTCCTTTTGAATTAATGCAATTGGTGGACATTGTGATATAGTCCCATATATGCCTAAAAACTTAATTCTCTCTATCCTACAATTTCTCCATCATTTCTTTTTTGCTTGAATGTTCAAACTAACAACAAAGTTGTTTTAAAATTTTTGTTTTAAAATTTAGAGTAAGACATTTACTTGGTTAACCACACTTTATTTGATTGTTGCATGCATATTATTATTGAAAAGATTTTATTATTTATGCCAATCAACACGGGTATAGGATACTAGTGGGTGTATTTCAAAATATTTTTCCTCCCTCACTGGTCACAAGTTACCACTCAAATGATAGCACTCCCCTTTGTATAAGCTAGGTATGTAATGGCCAGGCCTTTCCCAGTTGTTATACAAGAACATTTCATTCATTGATCTTATGCAAGAACCACTTAAGGGAATGCAGTATGGTGCTGATGGAGTCATGTCCAATGACGATATTTCCATCTTGGAAGAATTCACAAGAGAGAGTAAGGATGCTAGAGTAACTAGAGCTATGGCTACAGGTGTGGATACGCATGAAGACGATGACTGTGTTGTGCTACCTACTCCAAATCTTGTGGCATCTGAGAAGCCTCTGAAGGACCGCAAACTATTGTCGAGTCTCAACAATTCAACGTCCTCGTGCACACTTACCGTCTCAACTTTGCATTGTATTCTAGAGGTCTGAAGGAGGTTGTTACTTAACTTAATCGCACAACTATGTGGAAAAAATATACACTAACTACATCATTCCATTCTTCAGATAACATGTTGTAGGAGACTTTGAAAAACATGTTGCGCAATGAGATCAAGGGACCAAAGGCAAGTAATGACAACGTCCAGGGGGTGGTCTTACCGAATTGCAATGTGACCATGTGTTGGAGGAGTTGCAACAAACTAACAGCCATGTTAAACGGAATATTTTGAAAAGGGGCCATCAATACTGGAGAGTGGCTCGAAAAGGCCTACAGATTGAGGGAGCTTTGATATCCCCTCTTATATTTACAAATACAATGAATAGTGTATCAGGTAATGTGCACACTATCCACTACTTCGGAGAGGGTGCCTGATACTGCATCCACATTGGCGGCTCAAGTAACTCCGGAGAAGCCATTAACCAAGGGCGAGTGGTTGTCACCAAAAGTGAAGAGTATAGTTGCCAAGACAACCATTTTGAATACTTCAAGCAACAAACTAGGTGTTAGACTGGGTAGAAAAAGGCTTTGGGAGCCTAGCCGAAAAAGGCCAGGGTATGTTGCCGGTCTAGTCTAGGCCTCATTCCTTGCGACCGGGGCCATGCCAGTGAGCTTCATGTCGGTTGAACTAATCTACATCCACTCATAGGCAGCTTTCTCAACTTACGGCCTCATCAGTGTTGGCACAACATCAAGTTGTGTTCCCGCATCCAAAGGCCTGAACTTGAGTGGTTTCTAGCATTTAAGCTATTCTGTGTACAGGGCTACCTCCATCATACAAGAAATATGGTTATAAAGGGAAGCATTGGTGCCTCACTATAACTTATGTGACTGTCTAGAGGTGGTGTTCCTGGGGATACTCATCACATGAAGAACAGCATTTGTTTGCTCAATATTAGAAAAGCCCACTCTTCCAAAGGTAAGAAATATTCAGCAGGTTGGCTAGGATGAATCTTATTATATCACATAATTTATTTGAGAACAGCAATACACCAATTCTTTACATGAAGCCACATACAGATATGCTATGTAATGATAACACCTGATTGAAGATCATAAGCACAAAACTGGCAGTTATGAAGTGCTTGAACCAAGCATGATGCACCTTCTATGTAAATTCAACCTCCATAATTGTACCAAATCCCCAATTCTTCCTTCAAATCCTCTACCTTGAGGTAGAGTGCATGGTACAAGAATAATTCAAGGCATTTAAAATCAAACACAAACATGAAGTTGTCTTTCATGTTCATGTACCTTCTACTTCAGCAATAAGCATTACATGACTTCTGGATTCGCTTAATGCTTCAGAAGTCTCAAAACGTCGCCAACCAGATACAATGAGCCTGTGACAAGCACCTGCTTGAATCCAACAACAAAGCAAGCTTTCTTGAGTACAGTTGAGTAGTTTTGGATGCAAGTAACCCCACAAACTTTCAAGGAATTTGAAACAAACATCATCTGCAAGAGCTTCTGAAGAAGACTTTCATAGCAACTTTCACACTTGGGCACTGATTATCATGAACACTACTCAACAACAAATTTCACAACAGCATTACTGAATCATTTACATAACCACTTTAACTGTACTAAAGAATTCCAGAGTGCATTGAGTTACGTACCTGAATGCGGAGTTGAGGGTGGTGGGAGGTACAATTTCGAAGAAAATCCAGAGCAGCTGGTAGTGATCTTAACACTGCACTTGTAGCACCAAAAATGCTTTTGTTCTCATTTTGAACCTCAACATTCTTCAGTTCAGACAAGAGTGTCATGTGGGTTTCATGTCTTTCTTCCTGTGATAGAGAGGCAACACCAGAGGCACCTGCCCATGCAAAACAAGTCTCTATCATGTGTCAGTACAAGGATGCAACATGAATGTAAGTAGAGCACATGATTCGAGGTATAAAGACCTTAACAGTTACTTCCAATGCTGGACCAGTATATAGGTGAATGCATGATATCAATACAGAATATCAAGAGGCATCAAAGAACCTACATGACCATTATCAAAATTGGAATACCAATCAAAATTTGATACTTGTTGGGTATCACTAGATAAGAGAATATTTGTGTACTTCATCATTAATTGGGCCAATACCATCCTACTACCATATTGATACAAGGATCCTTTTAACTAAGTATGAAGGTTCTTGCATGGTATATAGGCCCAAATGGTATCAAAGACAAAGACATCCTCAAGTACCCATACCCTACTGATATCAGTAGAATGTAAGATCCTCTTTATATACCAGAAAAAGAAAATACCTGTACAACAGTGGTTGCTTCCAGGAGTTGACATTTCTTACTAAACACAAGAAGAGGACCTAAACTTCCAAGCCACAAGGAGGCCAGTGCAGATGAGACCATGAATTTTGGACATCGTGTGATTTCTTTACAAAAAACCAAATTTGAGATGCTCCATGACTTCAATGTTACATAGGGGCCCCAAAAAAGATAGTGGCCAGTGTGTCCCATATTTGATCCATTTAAGCTAATGACCTGTGAAAAATATTAGAAATGATTGTTTTCATATCGGAATTTTGCACCATTCATAGATAAAAATGAGTTGTCCACTAAGAAGAGCAGTTGAGAATTCAGGCATGAATTCTCCAAGTTTCTGGCATCTATTAGCACCGATAATAGAGTGTTCCTTTCACTCAACTGGACTCTTGATCGCGAGGTTGTTGTTTTGCATACAACACCTATGTCTGGTAAGTTTTTGGCGCATTATTGGAGGTAGTATGGAGGTTTGAATGAATGAAGAACATTCTATATCAGTTACATTCTATACCGGTTACATTCTATATCACTTCATCAAGGGTCAAACTCATTTGGCATGCCAAGAGATGCTCAAATGAGTTTGGACCCTCAATGAACCGAAATAGGTTACTCTTCATTCAAATGTAAACACTACCTCCAAGCATGCACCACAAGTGGAAAGAAATTATTGATTTTGTACGCAAATGAATCAATGGTAATACATAGGGGATCAACTCCTGACAAAAGTTTCATTGAGTTAAAGGATCACTCTATTAGCACTGACATTAATTTCATAAATTGCTCTGACTTGAGAACTCATAGCAGTTAAAATGATTTATTTTTTTGTAGCATCACCTGTGAGCTTGTTTGGTTGTAAAGATTCCCAATGACGCTGGAGCATCTGCTGCCAAGATAGCTCTGTTGATGTTGATCCTGCAGACACATGTGTAGATACATCCACTGCTGTTTGGCTGGAGTATGGTGGAACAAAAAAGGCCGTGTGGAGAGGAAATCCTGCCAATAGAGCACATACTTCTATGTAACTTTCAAGTTGTTGTGGTTCTACTTCACTAATTGCTGAATTAGGCCATATTATCAATATGGAGGGTATCAATATATAATCATTGTATGCAATTGCAGTGCTGCAAGTCTGAACATAGGTAGCATCCTTAAATGGGTGTAAGGACATGCCCTTTCTATTCTAGCTTCAAGAATAAATTTCCAAGAATCAAGATTCCTGATTACATGCATGTATGTATCAAGTGACAAGCTCTCGTTAGCCAACACCTCATTGTTACCTATCTTCAGACAAAGCCTTCTCCCATCTACCAAGATTCAACTTAAAAATCTTGCCAAAAAGAACCTCACCAAATGTAAACTCTCCCAGGTGCTTATCTACAGAGAGCACCCACTACACCACTTGAGAATGCTATGGAGGACATACCATTTCGCTTACACAAGTTGATCAAAGGATGCATCAGGAGCAATGGATCACGCTTTGGCATGCAGTTGAACAAAAGCACCTGTAAAGCACAGCACAAGTATGAGCATACCCACCAGGAATTATTGCATTGCACCATAAGGATCCAAAAAGCTCTTCCTGATAAACAAGCACAAGTTAAAGAGTTACCCTTAAAGTGTCTCAAAAACTCATGTTTTGATAGGCAGTTTTTCCCACTTTTGACAATCTATAAAAGTTTGACATGAAATTGAAGGCACCTAATATGGTGCTCTCAAAAGTTTGACAACGAGAGCCATTTTTATATAGCTGTCTTTGGCCAAAGTCAAACGTCTACCCTTCATTTCACTATATTTAGATGATTTGGTACCACTTGAACAGTCCACCTTATAAATTGTCAAAAGCGGGGTGCAACTCCCTCCCAAAATATGAATTTTGGTGAGATTTTAAGGATAACCCTAATCAATTTCGGAATTTATGATGGACTACATCAAAAACATCAAAGGTGTCAATCTGCTATATGCTCCTTAACTGACTACCTACAACTGTAGGTTTCAATGCAATAACCTCATAGGTGATGAAGGAATCCCATCAACTTACCCTTCTCACCATAGAACCCTCCTTCCACATTTGGTCAGCTGTTGAACTATTATTCTGTTCACCTCTCTTAAGAGTTGTACCATCCTCCGACTTTATTGTTGAACAGAACCAATGTGCACAGGCTTCCATGCTCTCTGGACTGTGAGCTCCATCTAAATAAAATGCGAGACGTCCAGTCTGATCATGAATAACTTCAGCTCGGCCAGACCATCTGGTCGCTTCAAGTCCCTTAATGAATGAGTCTGGCAACTTTCCAGTTGCAAGGACCTGCCACTTACTTACTCAGTGATCAAGTAAGCAAACATGCTACATGTTGGTGCAGAAGGATACAACAACTTGGATAAACATTTCAGAATCAGGAGACTTTAAGCATAACTCTACTAAGCATACTCATGTAGAGGTTCCATGGATAAGGAAAACGCCAACATTATGAAGATCGAGTAAATTTCACATTTTTTGTCCTATTTCCTCCTTTATCAGCATCATAGACTTCAAATCACAGTATCAATATATAGACAATTTTATGGGGTCAACAGGGATTATTCACCTTCTGCAACTGGGTAATATTTTCAGATGGATCCCTGGCCATCACCCACTGCTTGCAAAGAGCTATGGCTAGGGCAGCATTGATGCGCTGATGATCTCCTCCTAATCCAAGTTTCACGTTTTGCAAGTCATAATCATCCAAAGGGCGGGCAACCTCCAGAGTTATCTGCAGGAAAAAGAATCCACCCCAACTTCTGCGATTTAACCAAGACTCAGGAGAGGCAATCCCCAAGAAAATGAACCAGCCAGCTACATTCTAACTCACACCTTACGCCCTAGATAAACATCAATGCATAACTCTTTCTTATGAATTTCTTGTAGAACTTATTATAATCTGTTACTTAATTGTTCTCCTAATCAGACAAAATCCAACAAATCTTTTGTTTTGAATATGATGAATTCTTTCCTCTTCATTTCTATGATAGATCTTAAAGCCAAGAGCCCCAAATTTCATCACAATGCATACCAACTCCGTTTTCAAAAATAAAATAAAATTCAACATTGATGACAGATGGACAAAGGAAATGACATGTCCGACATCTTTCGTAGGAGAGGAAGATTAATTATGTTGGAGAATACCTACCCCAAGTTCTTGAGCCCTTTTCTGAAGGGAAACCATGGCTTCTTCAGGTTGCGGGGCAGTAAATGCTGGAACACCTGCCTTTGCACACAAACATTTCTTCAAATTTAGTCCTCTATTTTCAGACTGAAGGTGCATCTCCAGTCACCTCCAAAGTTTGCTAACAATGATAAGGTGATGTATGTATAATCTATTAGTCTGCAGAAATGGCAGATTTCATACGATGGTGCAATAAACCTCCCAGAAATAGCATGCCTATGAAACAGGGACAATTCATCTGTACCAAGTGTGAAGCTTTATCTCAACCTGCTCATGGAGAATAATCCATCTTACCTTGAAAATCCCTGCCTTCTCCCAGGCAATCTCTGCTAGTGTGTGACCTGTTCAAATATAGATGCTTTCAGTACTTCTTGCTCCATAACTAGATGTCAAAGCCCAGCTGCTGATTTGACATCTGGATTTTCACAAAATGACAAAAAAAAGAAAAAAAAGAAAAAAAGTGCTGTAGCTGTACTAACTCGTCATCCTTGAACGAACTGGTACTCAAAGACACAGTTTTACATACGATTAATATTGTAACTACTTTTTAAGATGAACCCAGAAGCTCAATAGCCACTGGCACATAAACAGCATAAACTGTTCAGCTCAACCACACAACACATCAAATATAACTCTTCACAATAAGATATTCCATGTGATGCCATGAATGAATCCATGTGGAGACCAAAAAATCAAGAAATTCCATTCCTTTAGCTACTTAAAGGTTTCAGTTCGCTAGGGATTGAAAGTATGCAGTATTGCTCTCTGGGGTCATCAAATATGCAGACTTCTTACAAATCTGCTGCAACAGAAAATCGCTCTCTTCATGGAAATTAATGGCCAGGGCAAAAGGAAATTCAGTGAAGAATGTCGACATACCCAGCAACTCCATGTGATCATATCCTAGTGAGGCGATGCCACAAGCAACAGGAGATTTTATCTGAAAAGGTGGCAATTACTGTCATCTTTTATTACTATATAAAAGGTGAAACTGAAATGCAAACTAATCCTCCTCTGTTAGTGGACGAGACTATACTGAGGACTAGAATCTGCAGCTAAATAGTGGAAAGCGAAGGACTAGGAGCATTTGATACAAAGAGAGCAGGGGCATATTTCAAGATGTCAATCATAATTCACATGAAATTACAGTACATGAGGGATGAAGGAAAAGAGCTTACCACGTTAGTGGCATCAAGACGGCCACCAAGACCAACTTCAAGAATTGCAACATCCACCTGTTATCAGAGTATTAAGAGACTTCAGGTAATACCAGAAAGTGATATTGCAATGAAATGTTCCAATGCAGCTCCACACCCTTCGAATAACAGTTGACTTGTAGATATGATATAAGGCGAACACAATGTGCAAAACAATCAGAAGACTGTCAATATGCTTCCACAAACCACCAGTTTGCAGAGTCTTTTGTCAAGCAAGGTAAAGCGATACTGAAACTAAAGAAAATTCTAATCACGTTGAATATAAGCCATCCATGAAGAGGTGATCTTTGTACAAATGCACACTAGTATGTTCTCAATATTGTAGTATAAACTTGACTTACATTTTCAGCAGTGAATATGCGCAAGCCCAAAAGAGTGCAGAAGCGAAAGAAACCTGGCAACTTCTGACCACTAGCCTATCCACCCTCCAGACAAAAAGAGGCAGTCGGTCAGAATATATAGCAAAAACAATCCACTACAAAATTCCCCTATTTTTTTTAATTTGAAACAGGTTGGGCTTGAATCGTTAATTTTGTGATCTTAAATATAAGCAGAACCATTTGGCTTTCATAACAACCCCTATTTTTAAATTGCGAAACTCATTCAGGGGCGTATGAGAGATCACCTGGAGACGATCCCAACACCACCAGAAATGATGAGTAAACAGGTCCTTTGATATCTCCACACTGTAAAATCAGATTTCTAAATTGTCCTGAGAAGACCTCTTCTCCATGGAGAGAGTACAGATAAAACTTATTGCACACATTGTCAACATTCAAACATTCAGCTCCTAGAAAGTCTTCTTTCGCTTGGCATTCAAATTTCTATAAGATAGATGATGGACCATTTTGCACATAATTGACAATTTTGACATTTGACTGGAATCTGATACTCAATAGCATAGAAGTAATTGGACTAACCCATTTAAGCGAAAGCGTTCACGCACATCAAGAAGATGTGGGGATGTAAAGAGACCGGTGTTGAAGCCAGACTCCCTCAAAATTCTCTCAGAAAATGCACATGTGGAGCCCTGCACCCACACTTATATTATGCCCTCAAGAACCAAACTGAATATTTTATTTTATTAAACCTCGATCACAGGGCTGCAGGTCAAAAACAACATGCACAACTTCTGGAAACCTGAATTCCATCCCACTTTCATTAAACTGGATGCACCGATTACATACTTGTTCAGATTGAAAGTCTCAGTCATTAGTTTCACACTCTCACTAGTATCAAGAATTTTCTTAGTTTTGATTATATCCCAAAACTTCTTAAAAGTTCATAAAACTGTGGAGACCATGTCACAAAGAACAAGCTGTGTGGTTCACACCTTTCCTTTTGTTCCTGCAACATGAAGCACCTTGAGCCGCGATAGAGGTTCCTCCAGCTCCAGTATCTGCAGCAAACACCCTTCCCCACATAATTAAGGAGTGTGGGCCGTATGCGATTACTTTCTTGATTAAACACCTATATTGAGTGGAATATGACAACAAAGAGACATGTGTTACAATGAGATTCGCCTCTGTGCTCAATATACATTAACCATTCTAGGTTCAATTGAGAACACAATTTGGGAGGGTCTATGCAATCACTTCAAGAAGTGGAGAATCATCACTTTGACCTCCTATAACCTTTGCATCTCAACTCCGATTCTGAAACATGAAATGACAAATTGTGTGATTCACACCTGCTACCCAGATGAGACAATTCCTGATTTGATCCAATGGTCAAAAATATCTCTGGAGTTGGAAGAGCCCACTTACCACACCATACATCATCCCAAAATTCTGACAGTAATAGAGTCACATGGCTTAATTCGCCATAATAAATCTTAACACATACTTCAATAGTTGAGCTGAGCACTACCAATGCCAATCAAAATTTGCAAATTCGTGGAAAGTACTATCCACAACATACTTTCAACTTGGAATCAACTCAAAATACATTGCTACGGTGTGCAATTAGTTGCAGTCACCACACACAACATTGGAAACATCTGACTCGTATAAGGGTTTAAGGGCAAAGGTTTAGGTCTAGTGAATTGGTGACTACAGCAAATTGATTAGAAAGGCATGGAAGATGAGAGCGAAATTCTATCTTTTCCAGAAAAATGTAGGTGAGATGAACTGAAACTCGGTAACTAGAGTTACGCGAGGCTCGAATTTGATTCATTCTGTACATACTTCACAGGCCATGGAAGGTTGAAATGTAGCTACACATAGCAACCCCAACAACTGAACGTGGACTTAACGCAATGTGGGCAGATTTCTGAGCAATACAGCATATATGATCTCTTCTCTCACCTTGGGAGGTATGTCCACTAACCTTGAGGCATGTGAAAAGAGACTGCAAATCTAGGTATATGGATTTGTCACTACTGCAAATTCTTAAGAGAGCCATGGAAGATGAGCGAACTGCTAACCTTTCCAGAAAATGTAGCTGAGATAAAATGAAACTCGGGAACTTGACTTATGTGAGGCTCTAATTCATTTCAGTATGTAGATATGGTCTCCTCTCTCAGCTTGGGAGGTATGTCTGACTAATCTTGAGGCATGTGAAAAGAGACTGAAAATGCATAGTTATCACACAACATTGGAAACATCTGACTCGTGTAAGGGTTTAAACACAAGGGTTTAGGTATAGTGAACTTGTCACTACTGCAAATTGATTAGAGAGCCATGAAAGGTGAGAGGGAAATGTGAACCTTCTTAGCAAAAATATAGCTGAGAAGATTTGAAACTCGAAAACTTGAGTAACGTGAGGCTCTCTCTAATTTGATTCAATTTGTACATACTTCACAGATTGAAACGTGAAATGTGAAACTCACCTTGAGGCATCTGAAAAGAGACTGAAAATGCAAAGTCCAATTCTGCATCCCGGTGGCAGGGTCACGTGGTGGCGTGTCAGCCAATGGTGTGATGAGCTTGTTCATTGCAGCGATGGCATCCTCATAAGACCGACTCTCGCCTTGCGAGGATGCCAAAATCTCGGAATCCGCCATCTTCCTCAACTCTCTCGCTCTCCCTCTCTCTCCAACCACTCAACTCAACTCAACTCTATCAACCACCAAATCCCTCCCTCCCACCCAAGTTCCCCAAAAAACTCTACAATTTTGGAGGCCCTGAACTTAACCCTCCCTCCCCGAGAACCGGAAGAATTCCTGGAATGAACAACCACTAATTTCGTGCCCCACCAAAAATGCTCAACCCAGAAACACGATGGTGCAAGCTTGAACAAATAAGTTTCACCAAAAAATACATTAGCCCGAAGGCAAACCCATCAGAATTTTTTGGGGAGCAATATTTTGTGAGGGATCTGCGGGGACGTTTGCAAGCCACCGGAAATATTCCCTAGGAGATGCGTACAAGCCCTTGATCCCCTTGCATAAACAACATCTTGTGGGATCAATCTCTTCGTCATCCACAAGGACTGTACACACAAATTACAAATCTAGGCATTTTGTAGATCTTCTCTCGAAAATCTTCGATATCCTATGGTTAAAGTACATGCAACCATTCACATGGTTGGAGGTGGAGGGAGTTCATATTGCATCCCAAGGATGATACCAACTTAAGGGCCACTTCAACATACGAGACTGAAGGCCCGTGACCAGTGCATTCTAAAATCTCTCATTGGTCGAAAAGGGCCAGACCGTCCAAGTTCACTTCACACTAGAAGGTGAAGATCTAAGGGCCTGTAGAAATTATCATGGACAGAAGGTCTACATGGATTTCTATATGGCAGATTATAAATAAGGTTTTATAGTCTGCTGGAATTTGTGCCAATCCCACTTTCAAGAGGTAAGTTTGATGTAAATTCCAGCTAATCATGTCAAAATTTACAAAAAAAAAATGGTTTTCCCATTTCTCATGGTACAGTCTTTGGATGAGAGTCAAGGGCCCTCACAATCACATGGGTCACAATCCTTGGCTCATGTGTGAAGTGGCCCTAGGTACTTGTTAAAGGAGGTTAGTAGACAGTAATTTTTAGCAATATCAGGTTGAAGTGGCTTTTAAGTTACTTTTGGTAGTAGTATCAGAAATAGCAATTAGGGATAAGATTGTGCCGTAGTTGCAGATAAGGAGTAGAAGAGTAGTGGATAGGGTAGTCCCAGTGAGTGGTTAGTATGGATTTAAAGAGATGAGGAGAAAGTACTTAAGGAGAGAGTTGTCTCTCTCTCTCTCTCTCTCTCATTCTTAAGGAATGTGTACTAGGATTCATATATATAGAGTATTGGATTGCTTGAGTAAGATACTGTTGAATCTGATGTAAGGAACTTGTGGTTTTCTTAGAGTGGTAGTTGCCTTACCTCTGGTAATTGTTTGTTGTATGAAAGAGAAGTTGGCAATGGACTACTTATGTTGGAAAAAGAGTCGTTTACAAGTAGCTAACGCATGGTTGGGGTATCTTCAGAGAAGTCTTGTGGGACAGTAGTAACAGATGTATACACTGAATGAGGGGAATGGTATTCTCTTAGCCGAGTTTTCATACTACAACATTGAATCCTGGTAGAAGAATGGATTGTACACTGACGATGAGAGTGGTAGTATAAAAGAGAAACAGTTCAGGAGTACTAATAAGGAGTTCGGTAGGATGTATAATCCACCCTAGTAATAGGTCAAGTAATACTCTAACAGTAATACGGGTATAAAAACCGGTTAAGCCCATATGTCAAGGGGGGTAAAGGGGAAAACTCGTGGTAGGATGTTAGAACTCATGTAACCACGTTATTGGGGGTAGTACGGCTAAACCGGTAGATCTCAGGAAACCCGGCTAGGAACCCGGTAGTGAAACCGGTAGATTCCCAGGGAACCTGGTTATGAACCCGGTAGAGAAACCGGTAGATCCCCAAGGAACCTGGTTACGAACCCGGTAAAGAAACCGGTAGATCCCTAGGAAACCCGGTTGAGAACCAGGTAGGAGTACTGGTCGACTCGACTGGCATAAGGGGGTGTACCACCCGTAAGACCAGTAGAAGAATGGTATACCCTAGTGAGGTAGGGAGAGAAAAAAGGATGTATGGGGTGAGACTTCCAACAAGACAAAACGGTAGCAGGCAGGACCTTAGGATGTCGGTAAGGAATACTGGACTAAGTCTGTTCGCGTACCGGTAAGGTACTACCGGAAATAGGGTAGTACCGATGGAAAGGAGAGAGGAAATCCTTTAACATTTGGCGACCATGCAGTGGTTTGACAATGGACCACGGACTTGGTTCCGGTAATCTTTCCTCGTCATGACACAGGGCGATCTGTTCTCACTTACAAAGATCCTTTTGGACCGACACCAACCTGCAGCTCTTATATCATTCATCCCCATTATCGCCATCGTAGATAACGGTTGCCGCTGGGTATTGGCAAATACCTCTTATACCGGCTGGGTTCGGTACTCTGGAGTAAAACCTTCATAGAAGGAAAACTTTGCAGTTAACAACTGGCACTCCACGGCTACAATCAGCGATCAAATGGCGGTGATGACAAGGGGGCTACGGCAGCGTTTGGCTACGGTCTTGGAAACTGATCTCGTATCTAAAACAGAACAAACTCATCCGCACGCGGGACAACCGGACAAAGAAACATACTGGCGTCACGTTGACGGACCAACTCCCTCAACAGACGACGATCGGAATTCTACACACCCATGGAAGGAATGGAACTTCCACGCACCTATCTCAGCGGCAACAACAACGGACTCTCCTCTTCTGTACATGCTTGACAAATCAAGCCACATGGAGGAAAGACGCATCAGGAAGGAGAAGAACATAAATGACATCCAAGATAACGACGAGGTCAACATCGTCAATTCTCTTGGAGGCAGCATCGGTCCGGGTCGACCAGTAGATTCCTCTCACCCCGACCAAGTGATGCATGCTACAACACCCTTCATCACAATTTCATCAACATACGACCATACCAGCACTCCCGAGGTCAGTATGAGTTTTAGTAGTGAAGAGGATGATAATCAGATAGCTTCACAGCATTCCGGTCAACAACCTATACACCCTACACGGCATCCTCCACCACCATGGTTTACTATGGAAGACCTGTCTACTCAGGAACCCTCTCGTGGCATTTCTTCTAGAGTTCAACAACTTCGGCAACTTCACGAATTCCAAACGATGGCGCCGCCTACGGCGACCATTCCTACAGAGCAACGCCATGTAAGATTTTCTACTCTTCCAAATCTAAAGGACGATGAATTTGGTTCTCACCATGCCCCCCCATATTGCACATACTGCAATCTTCCGGGTCATAGAGATACTGAGTGTTATTTTGTCAGATCCCTCCTAAATGATCATCATCTAGGTACCAAGTCGTTTCCTCACAACGACTCTTCAAAAATCCCTACTACAATTGTTCCAACTACCTCCATTATTCCAAACCCACCGATCATTCATTTCTCTAATCCTTATTATACACCCCCTGTGATCCCATACAGTTCACCACATTCTCTCCCAGGTGGTAGATACAGTTTTCAAGGGGGGATGGATAGGTCGTCATATTATCCGAATGAGAGGTATATGAGAACCATAGCTTCTCACCAAAGGGGAGAATACAATGTCCAAGGGGACAATCCAGAAGTAGCACGAAAAACGGAAAAAGGGAAAAACACGTATGGTAAGGACACCGTGCCATCACAATCACATGGATATGAATCGATGGGCGTAGAAGGAGTGAAACATTATCCAAACAGGGGACAAAACGAGGATCAACGAAGTTTTCCAGGATTGGAGAGGAACATGGAACAACAATATACAAGAAACAAAACGGTAGCAGACACAGGAGGCGATAGAAGAGGACCACCTATCGAACCACCAGGAAAAGGACCACCAGAAGGAGGATCGGATGATGATCAAAAGGATATGGGAAGAAGAGGAGCCCAACGGGAGGAGAAGGGGACTTCGCGAGATCGAGAGGACGAATTCAGACGAGGCCAAGGAAGACCACCTGCTGGACCACCGGGAGGAGAACCACCGGACAGAGGACCGGGAGGTGATGACGGGGAAGAAGATGACGACAACAAGAATGACACACCACCTTGGATGCGAACCGGTTACTTTCCACCATGGTACACCACAATGCCGCCACCTGTTCCGGTAACACCTACGCCCTTACCATCTCGTAAATCATTGTCATATCCACTGTATCAGTCGGGTGCAGATCCAGACGCTCATATTAGAGTGTTTAGGAAAGCTATCAAAGCGAATCGTGAAACAAAGGATGAAGAGATGATAAATCTGTTCTGTTATACATTGAGGGACAAAAAATCAGAATGGGGAGAGAAATTTTTGAACAATTACCCAGATAGTAATTTCGAATTATTGACAAAAGCGTTTTGTAAACGCTATAGGAAAGTGCAAACAGATGAACAAGTCTATATGGCTCTCCGAAACATTAAACAAGGGGAGACAGAAACGGTAGAGTCTTATTTTGAAAGGTTAGTCAAATTGGCAAACTGTTTGCAAGACCCGCCACAGGACGCATTCCTAACTACCTTTTTCAGAACGGGGTTGAAATCATACTTACGGCTACTTACAGCTAGGGAAAAGGGCTCGTTAGTAACCTTGAAAGAAGCGGCAGTATTATGCGAAGAAAATACTGCAGATTCGGATGGGCATAAAATCATTAGTGCCTTTCAACCGGAGGAGAAGAGAAAACAAATCTTAAAACCCAATGAGGAGGTGTGTGCTTCCTGCAAACGGAAGGGACACACCATGGAAAAATATTTTTTCAATCCAGAGAATCCGTTAAATAGAATAAAGGAAAAAACCACGGTAGCGGTTAATGAGGTAGCGGCACAGTATAATCGAGGGATACCGGCAAGACCTCCCTTTAGGCAGAACGACAGGCCTTTACCTTGCTACATTTGTGGTAGGACAGAACATAAGGCGTATTTTTGCCCTTACAAGGACGAGGCTCAGGCCATGTTCAGAAATAGGCAAACCCAACCACCGCAGCAGGAACCTAGGAATCCGCCTAGAGTGGAAGAGGCAAATGTCAACATGGTTCTAGCGGTAACCACTCGAAGCAAAGTGAACGAGGAGGTAGCATTCAAGGAGAAGGAACCCTTGAAGACAAAATCCCCGGAAGATTGGAAAAAGGAAGAGCAATTGAAGAATGATTTCATTCAAACCATTCATCAACTTCAGGACACACCAGTAGTCAGCCAATCCACGGAATGGATAGGGCTCCCTAAGATGGAATCACCCAAGGTAATTTTGCAAGCCCCGTCTACTGAACTGAAGGATGTATTGATGGATTTGGGATCCCAGGTCTTGGATAGTAAGTATACGCTGACATTGAAGCAATTGATGCAATTAGCTCCCACACTGCGTGAATACTTAACAGCCCCAGGTACGTCACGTCAACAAAATGCAGACCGACTTCCTGAAAGTGTTGTAGCTGCGGTAGCCATTGATCATCAAATGGCAGTCATACCGGTTCAAGTCGGGAGAAACACTGTGGAGGATGTTCTTCTGGATGGAGGATCAAGTGTGAACATTATCACGGAGGATTTACGAAAACGGTTGGGATTACCAGCCCCAAATCCTGCACCTTACAATTTAAGAATGGCAGATCAAACTACCACTAAACCGGTAGGGTTGATCAGAGATGTTCGCATAGGTATCCATGGCATACCTTACACGGTGACATTTACCGTCATGAATAGTAGTGTGGTGGATGATTCCTATTCAATGTTGTTAGGAAGGCCATGGCTACGGAATGCTAAGGTTTTCCATGATTGGGGTAACAACATGGTGACCATTGAAGGGAATGGCACTACTCGGGTGATCCCAGTAACCAAGAAATTAGGACTTAATACTAGGAGACCGGAGGTGCTCATTTGCTATGACTTCCAGGAAGGGGTGACGGACGAGGAAGAAGATACCCTGTTTGAAACCGAACCTCAATTGTTTTCGATTGGCACTGTTACTCTACCCTGCTTACTGGATCAGGAATCATCGAAAAACTACCCAAGCCATTTTTTACAGCCAATCCTAGGGGACATTGATGTGGATGATACACCAGCACACGAAAGGGTTAAAAACCTAAAGATTGCAGGCTGGACGTTACCGGAAACAGAGCAGATTCGGCAAATCAACTTGGGAACAGAAGAAGAGCCCAAGTGTGTCAAATTGAATGCAGCTCTGGAACCAAGGTACGCAAAAGAGGCTGAGGAATTATTAAGAGAATTCAAGGACGTTTTTGCATGGTCTTATCAGGAACTCAAGGGCATTCCATCTTACATTGCAGAACATCGGATCGAGTTGGATACCTCGATGCCACCAGCTCATCAAGCACGCTACAGAATGAACCCCAATTATGCAACCATAGTCAAACAGGACATTGACAAACTATTGGCAGTAGGATTCATTGAGCCAATAAAGGAAGCCACGTGGTTGTCCCCCATTGTGGTAGTTCCAAAGAAGAATGGGAAACTACGAATATGTGTTGATTTCCGGAAATTGAACGCCGCGACTAAGAAGGATCCTTATCCTCTTCCGTTCACCGATGAAGTCTTGGACCAGGTAGCTGGACACGATGTAATTTCCATTTGCGATGGATACTCAGGATACTACCAGATCAAAATCAGGAAGCAAGATCGTCGCCATACAGCGTTCATAACCGAATGGGGAGCCTTTTCGTGGATCAATATGCCATTTGGCTTAACTGGAGCACCATCAACATACCAACGCGCTGTGGACACCGTTTTCAAAGAATTTCTCAACAAATTCATGAAAATCTTCTTAGACGACTTCAGCATCTACAGCGACATGGATTCCCATTTGGAGAAACTGAGGCAATGTTTCGAAGCATGCCGACAGTCAGGTATCAACCTCAATCTGGAGAAAAGTTTATTTTTTGTATTCTCTGATATTGTGTTGGGATACATCGTCTCGAAGGAAGGAAAAATGCCCGATCCAAGAAAGGTGGAAGCATTAGTATCGATGCCAACACCTAAAAACCCTCATGATATTCAAGTTTTTAACGGAATTGCTCAATTCTACCGTTGCTTCATCAAGAACTTCGCGTTCATCATGGCTCTAATTACCAAGCTGATGCGGCAGGCCGAAGAGTTCAAGTGGACCGAAGAATGTCAGACGGCTTTCGATCACATCAAATCCCGGTATGTCAATACCCCAATACTAATAGTACCGCATTGGGAATTAGAGTTCCACGTTCATACGGATGCTTCTAATTTAGCAGTAGGAGCTATGCTAGCACAAAATGTTAGTGGAAAATGTGATCAGCCCATAGCTTACGCCTCTAGACTGTTGAATAAGGCAGAACGAAACTACACAACTACCGAGAGGGAAGCTTTAGCTATGGTTTATGCGTTGCATAAATTTCGCCATTACCTACTGACAAACAAGTTTGTATTTTATGTAGACCACATGGCCTTGGTACACCTTGTCAACAAACCACAGGTTTCAGGACGAATTGCTAGATGGTTACTTCTCTTTCTAGAGTACGACTTTACGGTTGTATACAAACCCGGTAGAACCCACACGGTAGCTGACGGTTTAACACGCTTAGCAAAGTCTGAACCTCCAATAGGCGTTCCGGATCAACCTACGGATGCCACACTTTTCACGATATCCGTTCCGTGGGACACAGATCTCAGAACGTACTTAGCTACCGGAGAGTACCCACCTCATTTATCAGAAGAGCAAAAGCGTCGATTAACACTTCAAAGTTTCCGTTTCTTTCTGAAGGACGGGGTTTTGTTTAAACAAGGGCAAGATCTGATACCAAGGCGAGTTCTTGATCCAAGGGAAGCTAGAGCGGTACTGGAACTGCTACACAAGGGGGTAGGTGGCGGACATTTGGCATCCCACATCTCGATACGCAAAATTTTGGATGCCGGCTACTGGTGGCCTACCTTACACAAAGATACTATTGAGTACTGCCGTAGCTGTGACGAATGTCAAAAAACGGGAGGCCTGAATACTCGATCGATGGCCCAGTTAATTACGAACTTGCCAGTGGAACCATTCATGAAATGGGGTTTGGATTTTATGGGACCAATTAAACCGGTAGGCAGATATACCGGCAATAAGTATATCCTGGTAGCAACAGATTACGCGACCAAGTGGGTTGAGGCCAAGGCATTACGAACAAACACGGCGGTGGTCACCGCCCGCTTCATATACGAAAACATTTTGACCCGTTTCGGTTGTCCTCTGTATCTAGTAAGTGATCAAGGGACTCATTTCATCAACGAGGCAATTCATTACCTCACGGACCATTACCTGATAAAACACCGTACATCCACAACTTACTATCCTCAAGGTAATGGCCAAGCAGAATCTTCCAACAAGTTTATTGGCACATTGCTCACTAAACTTATTAGTGACCTTCGCAACGACTGGGACGAACACTTGTCCACGGTACTGTTTGCATACCGAACTTCTTTCAAGGTAGCTACCGGTTTCTCACCCTTTCAGCTGGTCTATGGGATGACTCCGTTAATGCCTACCGAGTACATTCTGCCTACAGTGGACAGGAATCGGGAGGAACAACCAGCACGAATCATACAAGCAAGGCACCGACAATTGGAACTGCTGGACGAATCAAGAGAACAAGCTCGACAAACTCAGACTCATCGACAGTGGGAGCGAGCACTTTGGAGTCAGGATCACTACCGGCCTAAACAATTTCAACTCGGAGATAGAGTCCTGTGGTTCTCCAAAGGCGCGAAGAACCATCCCGGTAAGTTTAAACAACGGTGGCATGGTCCATTTCGTGTGCAGTATGTCTTACCAAATAACACTGTACTGCTGGTGAATGAAGAGACTTTTGACCCTAAACCGGTGCTGGTAAACATTAACAAACTGAAACCCTATAGGGTCTTGGAGACATCATCCAACGGAGTGGATGAGCAGTACCCGGTAGACAAAGGAGGTACCGGTAATCTAAGTGAAACCAGTAGCAACACCAGTAGCAAAGTTAACCTCGACCCGGTTACCCGGGACCTAGAAAGAGGTAGTAGGGGTAGCAATGGTAATAATGACGACACCATTACCCTAGACCTAGCAAGAGGTAGTGGGGGTAACAATCATAACAAAGACGGCTTCCCAGACGTGGCCAGCATGGGTGATAGGCAAGAAAAAATAGATAATATACACGTCAGAAACCTAAAAAACTTTAGCCGTCATAATAGCACGGAATATGAAGAGGCAACCCACAACGGCGGCGGAATTAATTCTGTTGAAGCGACGTCAGTTAGTTGTCTCATTATCACGGCAGTTATGACGAGATATGAGGGGGAAAGACCCTCATACGATTTATTTAAACCGTTCATTTTTGCAAGCACACAACGCAAGAAGTGTAAGGAAAGGGCGAAGCGCTGCAAAAATTTCAAACGCCATTCAAACCTTCAGATTTTAGCAACAGAAGCAGCAAGAAAAATGGCAGGAGAGGATGAGAGAATTATAGTCAGCGGAAGTGAGCAGAGCGGAGAGGAAGTAGTGTTGGATAGGCGATTGAGAAGGTCGCAGAGGCAAACCAACACACCGCCGCAACCGCTACAGATGATAAGGCCAGCAACGCCGAAGAACTACGTTATTCCTGAGGAGTTCGAGATAAGAATGATGCGGAAGTTTCATCAGTGGGCAGCGATGGCAGAGGAGGATGAGTGGGCCAAGAAGGTAGGATTAGATGGGTTCAAGCATATCAGGTGGGGAAACCTGAGGAGGGATTTGGTTATAGATTTTATTAAAGGATTAGACTTATCGTTCGATAAGAAATCCATTAAGTCAATAGTGAAGGGGAAGATAATCACGATCAACCAGGAGTTGATAGTAGAATTTTTGGGATTACCGCACAATTTTAGCAGCACGCAGATTCCAGGGTTTGCAGCAGATGAATGGGGCGAACAGGTATCGCACATTTCGGGAGCAAACTCACTGACCAGGGAGGGATGGTTAGTTATCAAGTTCGCGGGACCTTACATTCCGAGGATCTACGCTATTTTACAGGCGATAGTATTCAAGAAGAAGCTCACATATGCAGCTCATAATTTAGTGAAGTGCGTATGTTTAGCAGAAGGGATGGGTAGGGAATTCAATTGGGCGGCGATTCTCTACAGGAATTTAGTGAAGGAATTAGAAAGGTTGTGCACACCGGTAAGAGTTAGGACCGGAGCGGAAACAGGACAACCCGTGTTGGTGGCCGCCCAGGTGATTGATGTGCTCCTGCGGAAATGGTTTCCGGTTACCATTTCAACACCACCCTTGTCAATCAGTGGACCAGGGCAGAGTTCGAGAGCCATCCAGGCCACGGAAGGACCGGCAGACGATGATGAAGAAACGGAGGAGAAATCGGAAGGTGAGAAGCAAAGAAGGAAAGAAGCTGCCAGGATAGCATTACGGGGGAAGAGGAAGACAACCGAAGGCGAGAGTTCGAGGGGACAGAGGAAGAAGAAGAAAGCAAACCCCGCTCCCATCGCGCAGATGCCACCCTCAACCACTCCGGTGAAGGAAAGCCCGGGGAAGGGGAAGCAGATGGTGGTTCACAAGACACCACCTTCGGGGACGAGGAAACCGCTATTCGAATCACCGGGATCGAATAAAGCAGCATTCCATTTGGAGCCGCCAAGCGAGTTGATACCGGAAGCAGCCCTAGAACAACTGGACAAGGTCTTAGGGTCGTTAAACCAGTATCAGAAGGTGGTCCAAAATGTGAGCACGGCCACAAAGGAACTTAGGGAGAAGCTGGAATTGGAGACAGCCCTAAGAATGTCGGCCGAAGAAGCTCGGGATCGTTTTCGCAACGATCAGAAGGAAGCAATTGACAATGCCTGCCAAGATATCAAGAAAAGGGCGGATCGGAATATGGCAGGGATGAGTAAGGAGGTCGTGAAGCTGCAGCAACAATTGGCCCATCGAGATAGGTTGCTGGAACAAGCTCGAGGATCCGAAGAGCAACTCAAAAGGGTCATCAATGCACGAGAAGCGGAGAAGAGGACGCTGGTAGGGCAAATGGCTGCATTAAACAGGGATGCAGACCTTGCAGAAGCAACAAGGTTGGCGGTGGAAAGGGAGAAGGATTATTGGAGGTCGCAAACAAAAAGTCTCCAAACAGCGTTGCAGGCGGCGAATCAGCAAGCTGCAACTCGGGAGGCTCAATTAGGCAACCTCGAAACCGCCAATCAGAACCAGCAACGGGCAATTCAACTGCTGAACACTCGATTGACGGAGAGTGAAGCTGCATTAGCGGAAACGGTGGGCAATACAGATGGATTTCGAGCGCGTATCGCGGAGCTGGAGGAAGAATTACGAGCAAGCGCGAGGCGACGTTCGAAATCGCCAGCGGAAGGGCAGACCCAGCTCGAGATGCAAAGGGAGATCGACTGTCTGCGGGATAGGATTAGGCAGTTAGAGGAACTTGAGAGCGTGAGGGTATTGTGCAAAAACCGCTTAGAGGAATTCCACGAAGTAGTTCAGAATTATACTACTTTGTTGGCCAGGCAATTAGCGGTAGAAATGAGTGGGGAAAGGAAGAAGAAAGCTCGGGAGATTGAAGATAGTTACACTGAAATCTACCGGGAGCTTTTTGATTCCTTTAAAAGGGATGAAGCGGAGTATGTTCGTCAGCTAAGAGAGTACCGCTTAGCATTTCCGGGGTTCGAAATGCCTGAAGCACCTCTTTCCGACCAGGAAGAATCAGATGACGAAGTAGCGGGTGACGGAGCTGGTCCATCGAATTCCGCACCAACCGCCCCAACTAATCCCACACCTTCCTCACCACCGGTTCGACCTCGAAGCAGAAGTCGAAGTCAACCGAGGAGCTCTCCTCGTTCTTCTAGAGCAGACCGTCGTAGTCGGAGCAAGACAAAATCTCCTCCTCTTCGACCAACAGAAACTCGGAGCCCCAGCCAGCCCCGAAGCCCGAGACCACCTTCTCAAGGTAGAAGTCAAGAGCGGCAATCAAGTCCGGTAGCAGCCACGGAAGAAGACAATTCACTCGATCCGGAAGAAGACCCAGCAATTCGACCTCCGGTGGGTGATAGGACGTCACGATCACGATCAGGGACGCCGGGACCTCGACATGGGTCACCATCCCACTATGGCAGGGGACCCACCGTGGTATCAACCGTAGATCAGGGCACATCGACAATTCCCAGACAATGAGAGGGCTGCCGAGTCTTCAGGAGCGCCTCCGAGCCGGTTTTCCCAGCATAGGCATTAGGTAACCGGTAACAAAAACTTAGAAATTCCGAGGGCAGAATTTAGATTAGAAGGGGGGCAATGTTAAAGGAGGTTAGTAGACAGTAATTTTTAGCAATATCAGGTTGAAGTGGCTTTTAAGTTACTTTTGGTAGTAGTATCAGAAATAGCAATTAGGGATAAGATTGTGCCGTAGTTGCAGATAAGGAGTAGAAGAGTAGTGGATAGGGTAGTCCCAGTGAGTGGTTAGTATGGATTTAAAGAGATGAGGAGAAAGTACTTAAGGAGAGAGTTGTCTCTCTCTCTCTCTCTCTCATTCTTAAGGAATGTGTACTAGGATTCATATATATAGAGTATTGGATTGCTTGAGTAAGATACTGTTGAATCTGATGTAAGGAACTTGTGGTTTTCTTAGAGTGGTAGTTGCCTTACCTCTGGTAATTATTTGTTGTATGAAAGAGAAGTTGGCAATGGACTACTTATGTTGGAAAAAGAGTCGTTTACAAGTAGCTAACGCATGGTTGGGGTATCTTCAGAGAAGTCTTGTGGGACAGTAGTAACAGATGTATACACTGAATGAGGGGAATGGTATTCTCTTACCCGAGTTTTCATACTACAACATTGAATCCTGGTAGAAGAATGGATTGTACACTGACGATGAGAGTGGTAGTATAAAAGAGAAACAGTTCAGGAGTACTAATAAGGAGTTCGGTAGGATGTATAATCCACCCTAGTAATAGGTCAAGTAATACTCTAACAGTAATACGGGTATAAAAACCGGTTAAGCCCATATGTCAAGGGGGGTAAAGGGGAAAACTCGTGGTAGGATGTTAGAACTCATGTAACCACGTTATTGGGGGTAGTACGGCTAAACCGGTAGATCTCAGGAAACCCGGCTAGGAACCCGGTAGTGAAACCGGTAGATTCCCAGGGAACCTGGTTATGAACCCGGTAGAGAAACCGGTAGATCCCCAAGGAACCTGGTTACGAACCCGGTAAAGAAACCGGTAGATCCCTAGGAAACCCGGTTGAGAACCAGGTAGGAGTACTGGTCGACTCGACTGGCATAAGGGGGTGTACCACCCGTAAGACCAGTAGAAGAATGGTATACCCTAGTGAGGTAGGGAGAGAAAAAAGGATGTATGGAGTGAGACTTCCAACAAGACAAAACGGTAGCAGGCGGGACCTTAGGATGTCGGTAAGGAATACTGGACTAAGTCTGTTCGCGTACCGGTAAGGTACTACCGGAAATAGGGTAGTACCGATGGAAAGGAGAGAGGAAATCCTTTAACAATACTACTATGCTATCCTATTTGTTTCAACCTAAATAAATAAATAAATTTAAATTTAAAAATCATATGAATCAAAACCAAACTTACATAACATCACTCAGCTCTTTGTTGAGGGCCTCTGGGTTTAGGCATTTCTCAAGCATACTACCCCTTATATTCTAAAAGAGCCAAGAATTCTACATACTCAAGTTGTCCATTGTTCACATTTGTGTCAATGTGACCGGTAGTTGTGGCATGCAAGCTTGACACTAACTAGATATACACGGTTCACTTTGTTTCTGTTAGCAATGTATCACCATTGTCAAGGTGAGATTGATAGGCCCTTCTAGTTCTTGAAGACTATTTTATTCTTTGCCACTGGCCCATAATCTCACTAATTCCTTTTTTTATATCCCCTCCCACACTGCAAAAGGGAACATGATGTAGGTGCTTAGTAATTTTATGTAAGGTAGATGATGACAAAACCATCACTTAAAGCATTAAGCATTGAGCTATAATTTCAAGGATGCCATGATGCGACCATTTATTGAATGGGACATCTGGGAGCCAAAATAGTGACCATGAGACCTAAAATACATTTATGATTAACTTGAGGTCTTGAGATGGGTACCTTTATTTTGAGTTAGGCTAGTGAAGGTCATATGATTCTTTGTCAAGAGCCAATTATTACAATGTTCATTTTGTCCACTAACGAACTCCTTCACCTCCTAATAATCTTTTGGAGGTCTAGCATGTGTTTCTTATCCCTTAAACACACTAGCAATTTTTAGCCAAAACTAGATCAAAGTGGAGGCTATCATGTGTTGACTCCTTTTAGCAATATTAAGGAGTCATAGCAATATTGGAATTGTATAGATGTAGCAAGCATAAAGTCTAGCAAAGTTGTGATTTTATTTTACTTGAGTGTCATGTTCTAAGTAACTTAGCAAATATATGCAAGATGGCTACCTTTGGCATTTTCGGACATTGTTTTCAAATAGAGAAAAAGAGAAGTTGCCTATCAAATCAAGGAAGACAGCCTAACCCAAAAATCTTGAAAATAATAAGTATAATGAAGCCAACAAATAAAAATAAAGTCATTTGAGTTTGATGTCATCTTTGTTTTAAACCTTGCCATGAGGCAACCCTAGAATGGCCAAAAAAAGGACCCGAACTTGTGCAATTTCATTTTGTACTCAAAAATAAAAAAATTGAGGATCCCAACTCAAAACGGATAACTGGGAGAGGTATGCTCATATGTCCCCTCTTGTTTCTCTGCCCATTACTCCACATTTTGTAGAGTTTCTAATTGCAATTCTTTTTGGTGTTTACTGTAGCTCTCTAGCAGCTTGGGCACCTTTATGCCTAATAATTGATTTAAGTGCAAAAGTAAGTTAGGCAGCCCAAAAAGAAATATTCTAAAATTGGGCATATTAAATTTTTTAAAATAAGCATGACATTCATCCAAGTCATTTCTATAATTCATGGATGGTTTTCCTAATTTCATCTATGGTGGCTACAATTAACCTAAACACTTGTGGAGCAAATTCATGCTTGTATTGTTTTTAGACCAAGAGTGAGATTGATGCCGCGTGAAGACACTATTGAAGTTATTTGATGCTACTTTGTTGGATTGTAGTGAATGTCACTTGCATTATTATGATTTTAGGCACTCTTTGAATGTTATTTCTTTCTTATTTGGACACTCAACGAAATTAATTCCTCATAAATTTAGGCACCTTCAAAATTAATTATTTTTTGCCCAAGATGCTAGAGAGCTACGGTATTCTTAACAACAACCTTCGTCATGCACCACTCGAATATAAAAGGTGTGCAATAAAAAAAAAGTGATCACATAATGTTTAATTATCTCGAGTTAAACATCCACACCATTTCCTTTATATTGGCCTTCAAAGCGAGTGACAATTTTTTTGCCCAACAACACATAAGGATTATGAATTAGATAACCATCAAGAGGAGAATGGATGACTCGTCATTGCTACGGCTCGTCATTCATTCCTCTCTTGATGATTATCAGTCATAATTGATCAGTTCATGAACATAATCTAAAGATCATAAATGATAAACTGTCTCCATGGTCGACAAATTGTGACGAGTTCTAAAAGCCCTTATGCTCTTGGAGGAGCAATCAATTGTGAGTCATTTTGGTGTGGTCACATTGGACGTCTAGGTGGCTTTCCCAACAATTTATGATATACCGTACTTGGCCGTCAGGGTCGGCAAAAATTAAATGAAAAAATAGAAGTTGAAAAAAATCGGAAATTATTGGAGAAGAGAGTTGAAAAGAAAAGTTATTCATGAAGAGCATGCCCAATATTACAAAATTGAGCCAACTTCATGTAGTAAAATCCCAAAATATTGCATACCGTAGCATCATAACTAGTTTGTGCAATTTTTTTAAAAAAAAACCGGACATTATGAGCCCGAATTTTCTATTGTTTGTAGAGCAAATTGAATTAACTCCTAAAGAGCTTGTGGCCAAAATCATGGCAAACCCAGAGGTTGCAGTGGCATTTTAGGATCCAAAAGTAACACATACAAAGGACCACTAATTGAGATTAGGGCATTCAATTAGGTTAAACACACCAAGGCCGCCACAAAAGGGTGAAACAAAAATCTTTCATTGTTGTGAACTAGCCTTGTATTAAAGCGTTGAATCTTTTACAAATGTTTTTTGAAATTGTTGAAATTTTTATTAATTTATTTTTACCATGCCTAACCCACTTTCTCCACTTTAATTAATTATTCGGCATGAGATGTTGACCCTGACGGCCAAGTACGGTACTAGAGTTATTTGTAAAGTCCCTCAAGAAGGGACGGGACTGTGGGTTTGATCCTCCTTTAAGAAAACTTTCTATTAAGAGCTCATTAGCTCATCGTGTATTGGAGCCTATTTGGAAAGTTGGGTGCAAATTTTGCGACCTCTTGTTTCCACCTCTCAAACTTTGAGAGAATTTAAAGATCTAAAACAAGGCATGTGCATGGGACCCATTGTCCTAAATCTTGCATCAACCTATGCAAGTCTAGCTTGAGCCACCCATCCTACCATGATAAGCTAGAAAGCCAATTTTTTAATAGCCTAGCACCAATCTTTGTGTATGATAATTTAAGCATTAAGTAAACTTGGGTGACTTTGTGTTAATTCTCATAAACTCAAGGTTTGGGACTTAAACCATGGTTTCATTTGCTTTGCTTTACAAATAACTCTACTAAGGTTGAGACATCTATAACTGATAAAATATGAGTTTGCATATGTTTAGGAGGAGTAGTAGCGGGAAACTATTTTTTGGGGAAGAGAAACAAATTCTAAGGAGAATGCAAAAAAATAAAAAAAATTCATGAATATGGAAATTGCTACAAATTTCCAAGCGGTAAAGTTAGGGTAACACATAGTCAATCATAATCCATAACCCATAACCCATAACTGCTCATCTAAATGCTAATGCTTGGCTACGATAATTGTTAAAATTCTTATGAGGGTGATCAATCGCAAGCTAGCACCTCATAAACCTCAACTCCGTTTGCCTAAAAAATATAGATCTCATCCATGACGGCATTACATAGCCCTAGTGAGTGGTTAAATGGATGCGGTCCACTACGGATGCCTCGACCTTATATTGGAGGAGGAATTGGCAATGCAAGTCCAAATATCTCGAAAACCTGAAGATACTTTCACACACAAGGAGATCATTATAACCTCACAAAAGCACACTCATTACTTAGTATTAATATGGTTCTCTCTTTTGAGCTGCTTCCTGAATCCTACTTGTATCTTTTGAGTCTCTTTGTCTGGCGTGGATGGGTATGTAGCTTCGGTTGCTGGTGACAAATTTGTCCTGCAATCTGGAAGAGAGCTATGGCGAATGCTATCCTGTCACCGTCTCTCTGCACATGTCAAAATCTTTGTTCTGCAACATTTGAAAGGTCCAGGAGAACATCGAAATTTGGTTGTGAATTGCAACTGAGGAAGAATTCAAGGTGTTCAAAGAATTTTAGAGTTCGGGCATCAGGAAGGCGAGAAGAGGAAAAGGATGATGTTGGTGAGCTAGAGAGTGCATTGGGGGTGGAAATGAAGACGGTGCGAAGAAAACCCACCGCCAGAGACTCTTCGCAAAGGAGGTAGTTTGTTCCTTCCTTCTCGCACTGCTGACATATTCTTCAAGCATTCTTGCACGATTTAAAGCTAAGAAGAAGACAAGTGCATCGACTGCATATGTTAGGTTGGGTTGTAAAAAACACTTGTGAATGTATGAAGTATGTATGGATAGGACAATTTGGCCGGTAATTGGATGTTGTGCGCAAAGGTTGAAATTTCAATGGTGGCTTTACAATTGAAAATCGTTCTTGTGAGGTTGGGGTGGGATGTCAAAAAAACACTTTTTCTCACATGGAGTGTGCAATGGTGAAGGACAATAGTAGCCTGTACTTCTTCAAAGGTGACTCTACATTTTCAAGCATTCTTGCACAATTTAAGAAAAACATAGGTGGACCCATTGGATAGAGTAGGTTGGGGTGTAAAGAAAGACTTATCTATGTATGGAGTATGGATAGGACAATTAGGCCGTTAAATGGATGGCCTGCAGATGGCTGGAAGGTTGAAATCATTCCAAGGTGGCTTTACATTCTTGAAGCATTCTTGTTCGGTTGAAGAGTGGTATCCCAAACACTTTTCTTCATATGGAGTATGGAATGGGGGGAAGGACAATTCGGCCGTCAATTGGCCGAAATGTTGATGAACAGTGAGTGGGCGTAATTCTATGTTTCTAAAATGTGAAATGTATGTGTCAACTTGGTTATCTTAATGAGCTGGTTCACAATCCACCAACAGTGCAATGCCATTCAGAAACCGACTGCAAGAATTCCAACAATTTTAAGAGTGCTTATCCCATCTGAACCGGTAGAAAAGGCTTATGTAGAAGAATATTAAATAGATATTCGGAAGCTAACTACCTCGTTTTCTGTTTTTTTGTCAACGGATGCGTAATTTTATAGGTCATGGGGCTTACTAAATGCTCTCAGTGAAGGATTTTACGTGTCCAGTTGAATATTGATGTAGTAATTCTCGCGGTACTGTTGTCAATTGGGGTATAGGGTTTTGCTCTGGTGCATTCTTACATGAGGCAGTGTTGGTTTTGGCAGGCCAAAATCAGTGCTGGATGTGATAGAAGAGCAAGTTCAACAGAATCAGATAAACATGCTACCCGACAATGCGTTTTTTCGCACACTTACGCAAATCAGTGAGTGGCTCATCGACAAGACCGAAAATTCGGGTGGTAAGTGAATCACTAATATTGTATGTTTGTCAAATTCGGTTTAGTGGTGACAAAAGTATTCTGGTGACTGGGTTGATCAGTAGAAATTCATACAAGTGGATGTAGGTCTCTTTGCTCAATTGCGCTCATGCCCAATTTTTTTCTTCCACATTAAAGCCAAGTACTAGGTCAATATGTTTGATCCACATTTGAGCCATGTTGCAACACACATTTTTGCAGTAGACTTCTTACCTAATTCACATCTCTAGGAAGAGCTTTTGCAAGACGTTCAAAAGTGAGTAAAGAACTCAGGTTGGTAGGTGTGCCTTATGTGGTCACTATTCTTAATTGGACACCTCTATTTGAGTGGTACCTAATATGGCAAGGCTTGCAGTTATGAATGGACACCAGAAAGGCATGTGTTCCAATGAGATTGGACTATGTGCTCAAAACATAGACATCATTCTAGGTGTAATTGTGAACACAATTGGGAGGGCCTAAGTGATCACTTAAAGAGACAGAGAATCTTCGCTTTGACCTCTTATGACTTTTGCATCTGAACTTGGATTTCAAAACCTGACTATATTTGTGATTCATTGCAATTGCTAAATGGATGAGACAATTCCCAATGGATCAATGCAAAAGTCAAAATATTCTGTGGAGTTTGGAAGTGCCCACAATGGGGCCACATACCTTAGTGCTTAGAACCTCAGCCCCTTCATCTGGCCAAGACCAGTATGTACCAGTAACCATTTGAATTTCAGTTAGCATCAGGTATTATTGGAGTCTACTATTTGCAAACAACGTGGCATATACTTAGAGTGGATTTTATCCAATTTTGAGATAGCGCTTCTTGTAGAAATACAGAAGTGAATTCAGCCTTCATACTACCTGTGGGCTCATTGAACTTCGAAGTGCTATGATCTTCAAGTTTGCAGCATCACAAAAATGCAAATGACTAGGGTTTAATGTTGAGTCAGTGTTGATAACCTACCTTTCAGGATTTATTGCCTTCTCAGTGCTAACTCAACAATTAGCTAATGATTCATTCAACTCATATTCTAACTGCTTAGGTGTTGCAACTATGAAATATAGAAACAAAGATTAAAATTGCAATTCTATGTTTGGTAGGCATTGATTCAATGTTGTGGTCTGGTGTAATTGAATCAACATGGAATCGGTGTTGATGATACGTGCATTTAGAATTCTGTGATGAGCTTGTGAAAGACCACTATGACAGTAACCTTTTTCTTATTGGTGTGTGGTTGATGCAGGTCAAGACAATGTCGTCATCTTTGCGTTTGCATTTTTTCCATTTTGGTTGGTAGCATTACTGGTCACATCCGGGGCCTTTCACTTGCCTTTTGAACTCCCATTTCTCCATTTATCCACTCAATAGCAGTAACATGAGCTCTTTCTATTTTGAGTTTGATGTCATGGCTTTTGTCATCGCGAGTATCTTACAATTGGTGCACATGCATATGCTAGAGTACGTTTTATTATTATTATTATCTAAACTCATCCATCGATATTGAGTTTGGTAAGCCACATTTTATCAAGTTATACTTCAGAGCGTTTGAATTCTTCCATCATGCCGGACATCAAAGCTAGTGGACTCCCTGGGACAGGAGAACTCCATTGTTGAACCCATTTCATATATGAAATCATCGGGTGACAAATCGTTGAGCAATGAGCTCCTTCCTCATTTGCCTTACAAACGCAATCAACACACTTGATAACACTCATACAAATTGCATCAATTGCGTGTGTGAGCCAAATTGTATTTATTTGGCTTTATTATTTCTTAGCATTATACATTTGTTAAGGAAGAACCTACAGAAATTTAGCAGGTGAAAAGCAAGTTTGGCCTGGAAGATAGCTCTTGCATATCATCATAAACAGGTAAGACTGAATGTAACATCATCAGCTGTGCTAAAATGCCGGAAAATTGCACAAATGGAAGATTTGCAATACATGTTTTATTTTTCTTGGATCCTTTTTACAAGGACATCAGGTTGTAGTCCTTTCTGTAGTTGCTTTCTACCTTTTAGTACTGAACATATCATTTGATAATTCTTCAATTCTCAAACTGAATACAATACAAAGAGATGCTGGACACAATAATTTCATAAAATTCTGCAGCCGCTCGCGTAATTTGTTGCAGCATGGAGTTTAGTGTGTGGAGCGGCGCTCCCCCAGGCCCAGCATTTGGCATGCGATGCATGCCATCGGGGAATAGACAATCTGAGTCCCGAGAGTCTGCGAGCCACGGTGCGAACCTCAGTGTCCTCGTGCTCAGAGAGGTCAAAGAGCAGTTTGGAGAAGTTCTCCATGCAGAATCGAGGTGCATCACATTGTATACGTTCCACAACCAACATGTTCTGGCCGTGCAGGTGTTGTAAGATTTTTATAAGCTTGCACACGACATGTCGAGCTTCAAATATGCATCGAAAATGTTGGAGCATGTCACATAGTACATGCAAGCCTTTATGCATCATGAAGCATTCCAGCACTGACAGTTCGGTGGTGTTGAGCAGTGGATCGAGAAGCACACAAACAGTATCTCCCATATAAGAACGTCGTGGATCCAAGCCATGGAGTTCGAGCTCCAATTGCAACAACCGTATGTACCCTTCGATTGCATGGTATCCACTCTTCAAGCTTCTGTCTTCGTTCACCAATTCTTGTAGCTCCCCAAGCACTTTACCACCCTCCTTGAGATACATATCAAGAGCAGACGAGTCTGTGGAGGTTACAACACTATCGCAGGGCTCGTTCTTTGCATTATTAGCCATGAACAGCTTGTTGATCTTAGTTGTGACCTTAATTTGCTCAGGCTTGGGGACGACTAAACCATGTGATGTGCAGCTGAGATTAGTGGTATGAGGATCGGCCGTCATGGCTTGCTCAACATCCATTGTAATATTTGTTGCAATACAAGCTGCAAATTATAAGATAGAGAAGGCTGACTGGCAGTGTTGTGGGTAAGAATAAACCTTTTTTTTTGTTACACTGAAGCACTTAAGTTGCAGACAATTGTACAACTGTTGAGAGCAAGATAGGCAACGGAAGCAAGTGATGAACTTCCGGTGATCCCAAAGGAAGGCAGGCAGTTGGCAAATGTAAAGTTAACAAATGGGCCGTCGAGGCACTGATATAGGGTGTTCTGATGGAGGCAAAGCCAAGGAAAAAGCAAATGTAAAAGTAAATTAGAAGTAAAAGTAAAATCCGAAAGATCAATGAACCTAGTTCTGGATGAACTATGCCACGTCACATATTCATCCTTGGATGATGCACTCTTATCTTTCATGCGATCATCTGTGGATGACGTGCTTTCATCCAACGTTCATTGTGTGGGAGGCTTTCACACGATTTCATCCATGTGGATGAAAAACCTTTTCAGCCCTGGTGGAAGATTTCTGAGGAGGGGAGTTGCAGAGTGAAGGATTTCGGAGAGTGAAGGATTGGAGAGCTCCAGCCCTTATATTGTTCCACTTTGAATGTAAGTTTTTTATGAGTTTCTGTTGTTTGGTTCTATAGTGTCCAGATAACCTATTTGATATGTGAGGATTATGATTAAAAAAATGACATCTATAGCATAACATTATTCAGATCCATAACAATGTTCTGTGGGACTGACAATATTTTGCAAAACATTCCTCACATTCAGCCTGAATGATGGAATATTTTGCAAAATACTATCAATCCTACAAAACAATGTTATGGATCTGAATAATGTTATGAGTAAGAAGTCATAGCATTGTGTAATTTCAAATAAATGACATTAAATACCATTAACAATGTAGCACTTGAATATGTTCAACTCACATGTGGATTGCACAATGTCCAATTCTGAGTTGGGATACCAAAAGATGAGACGAACTAAAATTCTAAGAAGCCAAGCATGAGTCACTGTGGTCTTTCTTCTAAGGTAGATGAGGCTAGTTTGGCTAACTTCCTTAATCGGACACCTATTTTTGGCTCCTAATTGGCGGTATAATTGCTTTAATTTGGTGAGTGAGTAATACATGGTGATTTAGCCACCGCCTTGATAATGTTACCTTTGCAAAAAGTTAATCTACACCCACCATCCTCCATACTTTTTCGTGGCCTAAAACTTTGTATGTAGGGGTATTGATATAGAAGTGAAGCAGGCATGTCATTTATTATTATTTAAACTATGTATGTACCCCCCCTAGTGCTTAAACCAACCTTTTTGGCATTTCAACCCTATCTTTGTAGTCCACATAGATTCGTGATATGCAAAACTGGCTTAGCAAATTGGCTTACACATAATGTTACTCAACCCATGGCTTAAGAACACCATTGGGGACAACACACCCGAGATTTCAAAGTGGGTTCATCCAATTTGCTATGGCTCCACCATAGCAACAAACTAGAGCCAATCCCTAAAGATTCAAAAACGTAGGGTGCATGATGCGAACGGGCACTGAAGTATTAATGGGCACTTGTTGGAGTAGTTCATTGTTTGCCGCCATACAACTATCAGTATGGGAGTTGGGTCTCACATACATTTCGGTTGAGAGTTTCCTCATCCATGGCGCAATGCTAGAATACATATGTGGATATTTTTGGACTCATGAAGCCCAAGATGGAGGTTGAGCAATGTTATAGACTTGGTAGAAAAATAAAATAACAACATTATTTGAATATTATACAACAACAAATTTAGGTAACCTACCCTAGTTACTTAAATCCCTCCATAGCCCCACATTTTTTCCACTCCAAATGGCCCCCAAAATCATCCCAACGCTTGCCCAAAGCTACTCATACACTAAAACCAACATTCCACCCAATATTGACACTCTAAAATCTTGCAACTAGATAACACTAAGTAACAACCCTAGCACATTACCTTTTGAATTTGCACAATTTTTTTGTTTAGTAACAAGCGCAACTTAGGTTAAAATAGGTTGGTAATCTAAAGGTGAAAGGTGCAACTTGCTTTTTGGATCTTATGTTCTTTTCCTCCACTTTATAATCTTTACGGATATTTTTTATTAACATCTACCCTAGTTCAAATCCTGTACACTACCACTTGTCCATTGTTTTTGTCCTATATATGCCTTTATAAAAGACTAATCAATTAACTCTACAAAAAAAGCTTACCTCTAGTTTAGATACTTTCTCAAAGATAATATTATCTTTATTGAAAAAAGAGAGCATCAAACACAGATGCCCGTGTTTGATGCTCTTTCGAGAGATCCCTTTTCAAACTACATTGATTAGGTATCCCAATTAGTGTGTGTTACTATTCAGAGTTACACAATGCTATAACTTGTTAATAAGAACGCAATATTTTACCAAGCAAGGTCATTTACGTTCTATAATGTCCAAACAACCTATTGAACTTTTGTTAGTAAAAATTGGACTCCTGAGTAAGACGTTCTTGCAATGCGTAATTCCAAAATAGCAACACACACTAATTGGGATCCCTAATCAGTGTGGTAAACTAAATGTTGATACACTAATGCACCCTTCCCACCTGATTTTAGCTAAGACTAAAAGTTGGTTCTAACAACCCGGCCTTCACACCATCGACATTATCTAGTGCCGAGCCTAGTTGGCAAATGATGTGGCATGGCTTAAAAGTGGAGGTTTTAAGCCTCAAGCACCGACCCTCCCATCACTACCTAAACATGAGGCAAGATTATAGGACCTTTAAAAGTGTCGCCTCCCGCCCTTGTGATTGGTTGCTTTTTAGTCTTAGCTATGAGGGCACGAGGAGCTTCATTAACAAAAACTGATGGTAAGATAGGTGAGTAGTAAGGCATTTCGGGATAGGACAAAAACTACCCAACATTTATTACTTGGTAGATAAAACAATGAACATGTGTGAAAGCTACTTAACTAAAACCTACTTGAAAATCTCCGGAGCAAGTTCTTGTAGGTGCGTTGGGATAGCCGGATGCCTCCGCTATAACCGAGGGAGCTTTACCCGGTTTTTAGGAAATACTTTGGGTCTTAGCTAAAGTCAGGTGGGAAGGGGGCATAATCACATAAATCTTGCATAAAATAAATCTTACATAAATCTTGCAGCCGTGTTGAAGGATTTAGGGTCATGTACATACACACCAAATCATGCATCAAACTGAAAGTTTCTCACATGAAGGGACATCGTATTTCTGCATCGACGCGATTCAGTGTGCATCCACAGAATGGAATTGCGAATCCCAGGCCCAAGGGTTTGTTGTTCTAACTACGAATTATTAGATTGTAGAAATTCTTACGACGGGCGTCGATGTCAGGCACCGAGTTCTCGCATGATCTCTGTCGACCTCTGTCGTAGTGAGAGGTTTGCATCTTTTTGGGGAGTTAGTGGTGTAACAACCTCTTCTAAGCATTTGGGGGACAAGGTTGGGAAGAGTGGGAATCATAGGAAGGAATTGAAATGGCGAGAATTCAAGGCGGCGAATTCAGCCGAAGAAAGAAGCTCGAGCTCTCCGGGGGCTGTGCATTTTGTGGGAGTTGGAGGAGCCGGCCTTTCTGCCCTTGCTTTACTTGCGCTCAAACAGGTTTGGCGCCAAACCACATGATTTGGGCCATAACTCGATTCCATAGTGTAGAATTGATTACCCTGTTTGAACGATTTTCAGAAGTGGGTGGAATTTTTTTATTAAAATAAAAATGAAATAATGATCCTTCGAGTTGAATTGAGAAGAAGTAGCACCGTGTCCATTGGTATCTGTGATTCTTCATAGTGATAATAACAGAAATAGAGGAATGTGAGGAGGCATGCATTCCTGGCAAATTACCATACTTTCCAGATCCTCTATAATCCATTATCTTGAGTGTGAGTTAGTAATGTTTTTTATACATAAGAGTAAGAGGAAAGAGCTTTGGGTTGTTTTCAAGACATGAGGTTAGGGTTTAGGGTTTAGGAGCTCACCTCCACACACTGATCCCCTGAACTGAATCGAGAAGAAGCAGCTCAAAATAGGCTCAGCGATTCTTCATAGTCCATGACAACCAAAACAGAGGAATGTGAAGAGGCATGCATTCCTGGCCACTTACCATAATTTCCAGATCCATCATTTGCTGCGTGTGAGTTAGTCATGTTATATATATATATATATATATATATATAAGAGTGAGAGGAATGGGGCAATGGGCTGATTTCAAGGCATAAGGTTAGGATATAAAGTTCAAGAGCTCATCTCCGTGGCCTTAACATTGAGGAATTTCCACTTTGGCGTTTGGTTTCCAAGGCAATTCGGGGCACGGTTCGCAGAACACTGACCCCCAGAATTGAATCGAGAAGAAGCAGCTCAAAAGTTCTTTGTAGTCTGTTATAAAGAAACAGAGGAATGTGAAGAGCCTTCGTTCCTGTCCAATTACCATACTTTCCAGATCTTCCATAATATATTGTTGCATGTGAGTGTGTCATGTTTTTGCCACAGAAGAGTAGCAGAAGCCTCACCTGCATGGCCTTGAGTGTGAGGAATTTTTACTTCCAATTTGGCGTTTGCTCTCTGAGGCAATTCGGGGCCTGTAATTAGCAGAACACTGATCCATATTGAATCCTGACAGGGATGGCAAGTGAGTGGGTCAGACCTGGCATGGAATGACCAGATGGGAGGTCTGAAAGAGGCCGGTGCACGTGTATATGTCGGCCACAATGCTGTCCAGATGGCGACCCCAAGTTCGCTGATGCCGGATGCTCTTGTAATATCCAGTGCTGTAGGTCCAGGCAATGTGGAGGTTGATGCGGCACGTGCTCTTCAAGTGCCCATGTGTGCCTCCCATCACATATTCCTCAAAAATCTGTTGAGTGTTTTTTGAAGATAGCCCACTGCATTCAATTTAATCCACACTTTCTTAGGGCATCTCCACTCATGGAGCTGCGAACGGGCCACCATCATTGGCTGTTTTGCTCGTTTGAAGCAAGACCACATACTACGCCCCACCTCCAAAGTCCATATATATCCAAAATTCTTATTGCCCACCATTATGTCATAGAGGCCCTCTCTCAAGAGCCCTCTTTGGACTTGCTATACTTGGTGAGGAGCTGAGAGAGGGTCTCTGTGACATAATTGGTGCACAATGACATTTTTAGATACATATAGGGGCTTATGGGTGGGACATACCATGCTATCTTGACTTACAGGTATAAAAAGCCAATGGTAGAGGCCCTGTTGTGACTCCATGAGTGGAGACGCCCTTAGGTGGTTGCAATGGTGTTTTGGAAGCACCGAATCTGTTTCATCAGTTGGCAAGTTGTCATCTTGCAGTTACAAGAGGGACGCTTGGCTGGGCAAGTTGACAGAAGACTATGAGCTTATTGCGGTCACAGGGACACATGGTAACCTTCAAGCACAGTTTTTTTTTTTTAAATAAATAAATTCATTTCATTCTTTCTGCTATTGACTTTAAGGTAGACTGGTGTTGGTCCAACACCCCTGAAATGTGGACACCTATACTTGAGTGGTGTGTGGTTAGATGTGGATTTAATTAAGAACAGACACCTATATTTGAGTGGTGTGTGGCTAGGTGTGGATCTAATTAAGATCGGACACCAAAAAGACATCATGTGTTTAAAAGAGATTGGACTATGTGGTCAAAACATGTTAACCATTCTAGGCTCAATTGTCAACAACATAATTGGGGAGACCTATATGACCATTTAATGAGCATGAGAATCTTCACTTTGTTAATGAATAAGATATTCATTTGAGCTCCGAAAATTATGAGAAAATTGGCTCTTGCTTGCTGTCATTGCATCCTCTGAAGGGTAGTCTATTTGAGAATGTAAAATCTTGGCAATTTTACTATTATTCACTTGAAACACTGCCCCTTTGGTTATTGCAGGTAAGAGCACTGTGACAGCAATGTTGGGTGTGGTACTTTGCAGCTTAGGAGAAGATATCACTGCCATTGTTGGTGCACAAGTTCCCCAGGTTTGGTTCAATGATAAGCCTAATGTTTTTATACTGTTCTTAATATCTTGCCAGTACTTCCAAACGTGTCTGAGAAATTTAGCATGCTGGTTATTTTTTGGGTCATTTTCAGCATCATCACATTCACTCTTTGGATTAGGTGATCTGTGTGGATTGTTTGGCAGTTTGTGACTTCCATACATGGGTGATTGACGCCCTGATAGTCTTAATCTACATGTGCAATTTATTCTGCTATACGTTTTCTTTGTGCACGACGAACACTCTGCGGTTCAGGCACATTAACATGTGGAATGGGCATCATAACTCACTTTCGACTTGGATGGATGGTTGACTGATGCTGGGCAGTTTCCAAATGGCAGCAATGCAATGTTCGGAACAAGTTCCCGATTCATTTTAGAGGTATGCTTTGTTTGATTTCATTGGTCTGACCATTACATTGAGAACTTTGCATTGCTGTGTGTTGTTGTCAGTGAAATGAGTCAGACTTTAGATTTGTAAATGAAGATCTTGAGGATGGGCTACTTTCCCACATTTAATTGCCCTCAAGGTAGAGCAATGTTGTTTAGTAAATGATATGGCCAAGAGCTGACATCTGGAAACCTACCCTTAATTCAATCAAAGCTCATCACACTCTGACTTTGACCTCTTTTCTTCGTGAAAACATGCAGGCAGATGAATATGATGGCTGCTTTCTAGGCGTCTCACCTTCCTTGGCAGTAGTGACAAATGTTGAATGGGAACACGTGGATATGTATCCAGATGAGGTTGTCCCTTTAATCCTGCCTTCTCTAAATGTTTATGTATACCTAGTTGCATATCCATGATCAATTGCTTGATATTCTTGGCGTTGGTGTACACCTTGTTAATGATCTGGTCTTTTTACTTCTCAGTGGGTATCAAATCTTGTGCCTCTCTAAATTGTGTTGCATACACATAGGTTGAATCCTCACCTTGTCCAAATCTTTGTCTGTTTCACTTTCATATCTTAATTTCTTGATGGCACAGGACTTTGCAGTTTGGGTGTTTAGAAGCATGTGGCTTTTATGTACTTTGAAACCAAGCCAGTTTCTATGTTCGTCTGGAGGCATGCACAGTCTATATGGGCAAGTTTCATCATAAATGGACTCAGAAGTTGCTGATTATGTAATTGACTGTGTTTTGACAGGCAGCAGTTAGAGATAATTTCAAGAAATTTACAATGCGAATAAGACCAGGAGGCATGCTCGTGGTTTGTAGTGACTGGTAACTCCAGAACTATAATGTACTTAAGTGAATATCACTGTTGGGTTTTCTGTTTCTGCACATGAATTAGTACTTCCTCCCTCATTGTTGTACTTTTCAGTAAACCCAAGACATGACCTGTGCTTGAACTGGCAGTGCTGGCGCTAAGTCTTTGGTGGAGAGTTTAAAGGTTGAAAATTGGAGAAATTCAAGTACTTCAAGCCAGAATGACGCAAGACATTTTGTAACATATGGTCTGGGAGCAAGTGCTGACTGGCGTGCAATAATGCTTGTCCCAAATCCTTGGGGTGGCACTGATTATACTGTGGTGAGCGCATGACACACCTTTTTCTACATTGATTTTTTTTCCTTTTCTTTCGGCTTGCTAAATTACAACAAGCCTCAGAGGTGTGTCTTTATATGGAACTAAAACACCATGTACAAATTACATTTAGATGTATCACAACTGATCCATCTTTTTGTGATTATTTATCATAGGTTTACAATAACAGGCCTATGGTCCGTGTCAGTTTACGGCTGCCAGGCATGCACAATGTTCTCAATTCTCTTGCTGTAAGTGCTCTGGACTTTCTAAGAAAGTTTCCTTCTTAAAGTATGTCCCATCTTGGAAGTTCTAGTCCTTCTCTCATTCTTGAGTAATTACCAATTTTTATGTCTGTCCTCAGGTGAATTTGGGTTTTGTCTTGTACCATCTTGTCTTTTACATCTGTCCATCCTCTATTGGTTAGGCAATACTCATCACGTATTTGGTGGCACGTGTTGGTCTTCAAGGGCAACATACTAATGTTGGACCAGTATATAGGTGAATGCATGGTATAAATACACAAGATCCATAATGTTATCAAAGAACCTACCCAACCGGTATAAAATTGTAACACTAGTCAGAATTTGATAATTGGTGGGTATCATCACTAAATGGGAGAATCTTTGTATGCCTGAGTCTTTTTTGGGTCAATACCATCCTACTATCATGTTCATACTAGAGTAAACTTTACCTATGTATGAAGGTTCTTGGATGGTATATACAGACCCAAATGATATCAAAAACAGAAGTACCCTCAAATACCCATACCCGTGTCAAAAAAAGGTGAAGTGTTCATTATAGATACCTGGATGGTCCAACACTGGAATATGCTGGGATATTGTCTCGTGGTGTTAAAGTGTTGATGATCTTCACACAGGAAATTCATATTTCTAGAGTTGAGAAATTTTCACAGGTCATTGTGGTGAATGCACTTTTAGCAGCCAAGAAAGAGAGCCTTGAGGTGAATAGTGCAGAGCACTTAAGACTCATGAAGGGAGCTGCGGAAGCAGCTGGGGCTGCATTAGGTAACTTTGTAGGAATACGGAGGCGATTTGAACGTATTGGGACAATCCAAGGCTGCGACATAGTTGATGACTATGCTCATCACCCAACAGAGATTCGTGCGGTTCTTCAGGCTGCGCGCCAATGTTTTGATCAGCAACCCATTTGGGTAGTTTTCCAACCTCATACTGTCAGGTGTGTGCTTTTCTCCTTTTTGGTAATTGTGTTACCATCTAGTTAGGACCAATGTTGAACTGGTATCACCTTTTAATACCACTTTGGTATGTACAATGAGCTTTTGGCTTCTTCTTTTTGATACCTGTAGGGTATGTGTATGTAAGGATGTTTTTGTTTTTGATACCATTCGGGTCTATAAACCATCCAAAAGCCTTCATACCTAGGTAGACTAACCCTAATATCAATACAATATTAGGATGGTATCAACCCAAATAATGACTCAGGTATACAAAGATTCTCTCATCTTGTGATACCCACCAAGTATCAATATGTGACTAGTATTACAATTTTGATATGATGCATTCACGACATATCTACATTCAATCGTTTTAGGTATGTCCTGCACAGAAAAGTGATATAGTTTTCCCTTACTGTTTACAGCCTGCAGTTATAGAGTACTTTCAGCACCATTTGCAATTACAGGTTCTTCGTGGCCTCCACTAAAATTATGATATCTCCTTGGCTTGATTTGGTACAGTCGGCTGGCAAAACTTCTTCCAGACTTTGCACCTGCATTCAGTGCTGCAGATCGAGTGATTGTGACAGAGGTACAAAATGTGCATTGTGCCCTGTTTTCCCGTCCATGCACAATGGTTGTGGTTGATGCAAAGTGAAGATACTTGAGATCAGCCTTGTAGGCATTCTTGATTGATTCTTGATCGGGCTAATGGTTAGGCTATGGAATTGCAGGTTTACACTGCACGTAACATCCGGAATGACAAAATGGTTACTGGAGCAGATTTGGCCAATGCCATCATTGGTCCCCCAGCCATTTACATCCCTGATTTGGTACACCCTTGAATACCTTATTTATTCTGATGCTGAAGCCACTCCCTTCATACTTTGTGTGTTTAATGGCTAGATGTCCACACCTGCAAGGTGTCAATGTTGAGAAAATGTCATCCAATTGGCATAGAAAATTCGACACTCTATTATTAAGATTGAAGGCCTGTTTTAAAAGTGATGGTCACTGATTAGACTGCGATTGTATAAAATTTCCCAATTAATGAAACTATCCAAATTATAGCAATAGCCAATCTTCTAAGTCTATCAAATTATTTGTTTCAAGTCAGCTGAATTGAACAGGAGTCCAGGATGCTGGTAATTCTGATGAGGTTGATGATTGGACTTGTGATTTCTGTTTAATGTTCTCCAGGTGTGGATTAACTTATTTGTTGATGACAGGATGGTGTGGTTGAGAGGCTGTCATGGGAATTGGCAGCAATTGATAGAAATGCCATGAATAATCGTGGCAATGTTGTCTTGCTTACACTTGGTGCTGGTGAGCTCTCTATTTGTTTGGATTTTGTTCTCAAATGTCCATATGATGCAGTTAATATATTTTTATCAAAATTGTTTATCAGATCTTTATTATAGTCCTATGATTATAGTACACTTTGCAGAAAATCTTGTTTTTTTGACATATGCAGGTGATATCACTAGTCTGGGACCAAAACTTATGCAGGCCCTGAGTGTTCCATCAATTTAGTGATGACTTGAATCAATGGTAAGATTGTTCAAGGCTTACTGGAGACTCGACATTGAAATTAACGCAATGGGTGCGTCAATGCCTTTCTCTATTCCTTAAGCTAGTCCATTGTCTGAGTCTACTATTTGGTGGCTCTGGGAACTCATTATGATTCAATTTTCCACTACCGAGGGGTCCAAGTATCATGAAATTGGAATCGCTTATATGAGCAATAAATTGTGGTAGAAGTTTCCAACCATTGAAGTGTCACCTTATAATAATAATGTAAAGATCAAAACCGACTGGCCCCAATTGATTGCCCATTGATTGAGTTTCAAAAAGTCAAGCACTTGGCACCCATCCAAGAATCCAATTTTGTGTGCCTGTAAATAATTATCCAACGGGCTTTGAGCATCTTGATGTGTTTCTTATTCATGGTTAACTTACACATGCCCAGACATTTTATTCGATTATATTAGTCACCACAACCCGACAGAAGCAGGTATAATTGTATATTCCTGTGTGTGTCCATTACTATAAAGTTCGCCCATCTTATGCATGCTTATGTTTCAGTTTCTATACTCGAGGAGTGTATAGTAACATTGTAGTAGTGTTACCTCTAAGTCACCACAAAATCATGGAGATGCTATAGTCATCAAGCCTAAAATAGTAGGTATCCATTTTGGTATAAGGGCCAAGATATCCCTTCAATCAGGGAGTACCATTGAACATCCGATTCTCTTCAGCGATGAGATTTTTTGTTTCGACAGACGTTTGCATATCCATTTTAAAACCACTTTTTGTGATTTTCAAGGGGGAGGCTGTGTGCCTCTCTTGGATAACTCTTGATGACGCTGACATATCACATACGTCGTGACACTAGACTTTGAACACAGGCTGTTATTTGGCTGTATCATGGGTGGTTCCAACTCCACAGATAAGTTTGACCGTTGGATTGAATTTGGAATCGTCTGATCCAGTTAGCAACTACAAGTCACGCAGATAGTCAATTCAAGTATTAGAATTGGAGTAGAGATGCAGAAGTCATAGGTCGTGTTGAGGATTCTCTTTGTCTTTTAAGTGATCACAGAGACCCTCATTGTGTCAACAATTGAGCCTAAAGTGGTTAATTTTTTTTGAGATGCTTGAAGCTTCTAAGTTAATCAAGGTAGTTGAACCTATTTTAGACAACTTGGTGTATATGTTGATTGCCATGTTGCAATGGCAAATCAAAGGCAACTCACAAGCCATATGACTCATTACACTTGGATCACATCTCAAGTTCTTACAGAATTCATATCCAAGAATTGTGCAAACTCCATTGTGCTTGGTATAGGTCATCCGTTGGCAATATCTATCTAGGTCATCCCAATCTTACATGGGGATAAGGTGCTTTTTGATCGACATGTCTTGACATTGCCCAAATCTCATCACGATTGTTAGAATGTGGGACTTCAAGTGACATGCCATGCAGCCAAGGATTGCTCTTTGAGTTGGGTCCCTCCAGTCTTACCAAACTAGAGAAGGTATAGTATGCTCTCCATAGGTATGTGGTTAAGTCTTCCCAACTAGACCACTCTAAATTAATTTTGGGTCTCTAGCTTTGACCATGCATTTCATGTCTTTACTAGACCTTCATTGGGGTTTAAGATTGGCAAGTCTATGTTCCTAGCAGCCACTCACTTGTCTTCAACATGTTGTGTGGTGGGCATGCTAAGTGTGCACATATGTCATGCTACATTTCCACTTTAATTCTTTATTTGTAACCTTTAAATATATACTTTAAACTATAGGTATCTCTAATGAGAGACAAGTCATCTTAAGTTTTGTTGAAGTCAATTTAGAACATACTTGCACAAAATTTTCCAATGTCAACCAAATTCTTTGACCATGCTAGACGCCTACCTATTTGAGACAGGCCCCCAACAGTGTCACCAAAGGAAAAGGGGTTTAGTAAACACTTGACCTTCATAGGGTTGTGAGAAATTCATCCCAAGTAGCTCTCCTTGGACAATTTGGAGTGTTGGATGTTAATTTCATGATCAAATCTACAAAAATAAATTACGTTATAATATAGTGGACTACGTTTTCAATTTGGGCAACACTAGTGGGGGCCAACTCAAAATAGGTGGGCGTCTAACTCACTCACAAAGAATGAACTCATTTATCTTATTGAAAGGGTCTTCCTTATAGATAAGAGGGCCAGTGGTTGGCACAGAAGTAAAGTATCAACAAGTCGACCTTCTTGCTTTAGAAAACTTACTAGCTTGGACATGTACCCTCTTGGCCCATTGCACTCGTGCATATGATTTAATATCTCGTATAAACCCAACCCCATACACCTATGCCCATGCTCATAAACTCCCCATGGAGTGCTTCATTCATTTTGGGGAATTTGTTTTTGGCATGTGACCCTTTTTCTTTGGAAAGATAGTTGGACATGTGTCCATCTTTCATAGATTTCCACTACCACCACCATCACAAGCTATGTTGTATATATAGTAGATTAATGAACCAATACTCGACATTTGTCATTATTTTAAATTGCCACTACAGAGCATATTGTTAGTATGTATGTAACGGTTGGTCTATGTGGTTAATATAGGTGATTTTCTCCAACGTGAAGCTTTCGATACACATATTGGGTCATGTTGCAAAGATCCCTTTTTCCAACTACCTAAGTTAATGCTTTGTGAACATCATGCCTTGATTTGGTGATTATCAACAAGTAGGATCACATAGTTAGGCATGTGCCATAAGCAAGCATGACATACCATTCCTCAACAAACATTGTTTCTCATATTCATAAATATGTACTTATTTTCAGGGTTTTTACATGTGTACTTGGCTGAATAATGTTATGCATGACATTTTGAGTTAGGATTTGCAACAATATGTCCTTCTTTTCCTTTTCCTTTTTATCATGGTCTTAATCTCTATCCACCCTCTCTAGGGTTCGAAGTAACTCCAAACCATCTTTGTGCCAAACTTTGATGATTTGAGTAACAACCATAGGATTCTTAAGCAGCGGTGTAAGGGCATTCGCATTCTATTATATCTTCAAGAATAGATCCAAGAATCAAGGTCCTCGATTACATGCATGAATGCCAAGCATTGTCAAGTGGCAAACTCTCATTAGTGGACACGTCATTGCTACCTAGCTCCTGACAAAGCCTTCTCCCCATCTACCAATGTCAGTTTCAAAACGGAGTATGATAAGCCAAGATAGAAAGAATTTTGACCTCGACATGTGCCTAACCTCGGGGTGCTTGGTTGCAAGGTCGGTCCCTCGTTCATTGGGGCAAATAGTTTGTTTTCAACTCTAATCCAAGTCGACAATACTGGAAGATTTCAAACCTCCGTTTCTGATCGGAGTTGAAAATAGACATTCCTAACCATAGAAAAAGAGGGACCAACCGATGAAACCAAGCTCCTTAAAGTTACGCACATGTTAAAAGCTCAAACTCTTTTACCTTGACCCACCAAACCTGCTGTCAAAACCGACGTTTGAAGGTTCGAGACGACCCTAAACTACTAGATGATGGTGGAGAGATACCCAAATCTCAAGGAAGAGGTTGGCAGTTCGATTCCCGGCTGTGAAATCTCCTCTCTACTTGACAGAAACTTGCCAGGTGGTCAACTGCCTCCTGTGCTTTGGCGCTGGCCTGTCGGCCTTCTGTCTCAAACCTACACCTTGTCAAAACAAATCTCACCAAATGTAACTTATACTCTCTAGAATGCTTATCTAGGATGAACACCCACTACTTAGCTTACACCAAAATAATATTGTTATGACTTTGACCTACGTAGTCGTCGTAATTTTTTCTACAACTATTTTCTCGGCCGCTTTAGACAACTTAGAGGCACCAATATTCTATTATATTAAAAAGGTGATTAAAATATACTATAACAGCTGGCAGACTGCCCAACATTCCACGTAACTATGCTATTTATGGGGCTCTAGATACCATTAAAAGCGAGGTGACGAAGGATCCACCCATTTTATATGCCGTACTGATAGGCACGGGACCGTACACAAAGTCAACAATAAGCTTGTATCTCATGTTGCAGATGAACCGGTGGAGTTTGAGAAATAACTGGGTTGACATTCAAGACATCAGGAAAATTATCCATCATTTTAGAGGAATCTAAGGTAGAAATACCCAAACCAGTTAACTACCCTCTACCCGTGCACTAGACCGTCGTCATAATAGTGAAGTGCCATTTCTGAAACTGATCATGGCGAGGCGGCAACTTCAATGCGTGTACACTTAGTGTAGCTAATGGGAGTCAAGTTTAATGTACTCATGAGCTAACCGGTTTAGGTGATGTTCTGTATGGAAATGCGGATTACCGTGTTCGGTGCAGGGAGAATCTAGTGAACGAGTAGGGGATTTGACAACTTTCCACTTTGAAAAATTGTAGAATTTTTTTGTACAGGGCAAAAAAATATGAAACAACTTGCATTCTTCATGAATCCTTCTCATCTATCTTGGAAAATTATCTCATGATTGTAAGACCATATCTTCAATGCGAATCACCCTATTTTCACGGGTTATGGTATTTCTACCTTATGGGAAAGGTCACAAGATGTAACCGATTCGATTTGTGAACACTAGGATCTTGACTGATTAAATCTGCCCAAACATTGTTACGTGGCCGTGGATGCAAAAAAAATTAACGCACGGGCAGGGAGGACACTTAACTTCATTGCACACAGGTTGCGTTTTTATACCTTCGGTGCCCTCCTTTGTGCAACAATTAATGTGTGTCATGCAAAGAAATTCCATATTTCGCAACTTTGATCACCCCCGGGTAGTTCACTTCGTGCATTTTAAAAACGACAACGTAGGGAGGATTGAATCCGTTATATAAAATGGCTCTTCGTTTGCCCAAAATGGATGGAAATCGCAGCGCCTATTATTGGTCGTCTTCTTGCAATGCTGTTTGTAAAAAATACCTAGGATTTTGTTTCTTCCTCGAGTCCTCTAAGTTTTGAGCAACTTTTTGTTGAAGCTCCTCCTTTTTGAAGCTTATGGTAACAAAGTCCAGCAAGTATGTCTTGTTGTAGTTTGTTTAGGATCTCCTTTGTAGAGTCTCCTTTGTAGTTGCTTTAGGATCAGGGGCACCTGTGAAGTTCCATATAGGGTTTTGATTTTCTTGGCTGAAGGTTTTACAGTTGTCTTGGAGACGGTTTAGGGTTTAGAGTTTCCGTGCACAACTTGGGATTGATTGTTCAGCTTCTACTAGGGCGGATGTGTTGGTGTTTACGGATGGCAACTCAAGTGAAGATGTGGACTATGGAGGACCATTTTGTTGTGTTGCAGTATTACAACAAGTTGAAGGTTTTTGAGGAGGAAACGTACGCCTCGGTCAGGGTTCATTTGGAAGAAAAATCAACGTTGGATCTTGAGCCGCTGCCACACCCAACAACTTTGGGATCGCATGGACCTTACCAATAAGGAGCGCGCCTCCAAATTGAAGTTTCTCCCGCATTTGGCCGTCATCAACAACCGCACGAAATAATTTTATGGGCAACACAGTGGAATTTGGTGCATTTCAACTCGCACAAGCCAATGTCATTGCATTTCCTCCATGCTGGCCTATATTTTGAGGGTTGGCAATCGTCGACAGCTTCAATGTCCACATGGAGTTGCTGCATAAGTCGTGGGTTTTGAATAACCCAATGCCCGACCACCTTCACACGAGTTTTTTTGCACGCCTCAACGTAACGGACCTCTATGCAATCTGTCTGCACCTCAAGTCAGGTTGGCCGCGAGAATACTTTGTCCGTCATGGTGATGGTTCGGTTGACAATGTGGGAATATGGGTAACCCTACTCTTAGATTTTGACAATTGTATTTTTATTTTTTTTATTTGGTCATAAATCGTTTGTTTCTTTGGTGCATGATTGGACACTAAGGTATGGGACAGGGTTACATAGGTTATTTTTGTTCTGCATACCCTAAACCCACCTGCACAAACTTGCAGGGAACCACAAGAATTTTGCGTAGCTGCAATGGTTGCGATTTTTTTGTGTTTGGGTCAGACTTTTACAAAGCGGGTGTTGTGTTTGTGAATACACACTCACTCTTGTTGTGTTTCCAACCTAATCCTTTTTTTATGCATGAAGGTTATGTTCTATGGGCTGTAAAACTGCAAATTTTAAAGCAAATTTTAAATTGCATTATGCTCAAGTATCCTTGTGTTCTTCATCAATTGCAATTGTATGACATCATTTAGGTTATGGTCTTGGAATGACATGCATCATGTTATCACACTTGTTCTTTTGTAATGTGGTTAATGACACACATATTTTACACAAGTTAAGATTTGTTTTGGTAAGCACAAGTCTTTCACCTATATGATAAGTTTTTGCACTTAGTTTTTGCAATGATATGTATGTTTTATGCCTTTTTGTTGCCATGCTTTTTCCCACCACTTTTGCATTGCATACACTTTTAAATTAAATTTTTTAAACTAAAAAGAATGTGGACTATAAAAATTTATAATGACATGGGCAGTATAAGTATTGGTAGGGTGCAAAAAAATAGGCCATTGTAGAGAATTAAGTAATTATAGGGAGTTTTTAATTTGTGCCTTGGAGGTAAATAGCCCTTAAACAAATATCCCTCCGCCGCACGTGGTGCACAAAAATCCTATAGAGTGACCTACCCAAGTAATCACCTAGAGTTGTTTTTTGTTGTTGATAATTCATTAAGGTAGAAAAACAACAAACCAGTGAATGACCACTACTGGTGCACTAGACTAGGAGTAGAATGATTCGTGTGTGGATCCAAAATGACTATTTATAAAAGAGGTGGCCTGAAAAGGATGCAATGATTGGCTGTATAGGTCTTGTTTCACACTTGGGATCACGTTTAGATGTCATTGTGTTAACCATTTTGTGTGCATTCGTATGCAGAGTAGGATATTTTGATGCTCAAATTGGGGAAACTCTACTATACAAGTAGATGTTTAACTTACTTGCTTATTTTGGAAAATGTAATTAATTGATCACACGGATTACAAAACAACTTGCATTCCTTGTCATTCCCCCTATTCCATCTCTTAGAAAAATATTGCACTACTTTCAAGCCACTCAATCTGGGCGAATCAACTTATTTTCATTGTTTTCCATTTTATGTTAATATATTACTACGTGACCATAACATTACATAATTCCTTGAGTGAGTTTTGTGGGGCAAGGTAACTTATGAGCATAATCCTCCTGCAATTTAGGGATTCCCCGTTTATGGGGATCACTCAGAATGTGGACTGTGAACTTTCAACAAGCAGCTGTAAATTATCAGAGTTTTTTAATTGCAACTTTTTTTGGAAAGAGACTATTGTGTGGTTATTTAATAACGTCATGTCTCATAGAGTGGATGGGATTAGAGCATGCCCACATGTTCTCATGGTCGCTTTACACACAAACCAAGAGCTGCGACCATGAAAATCTAAGGGCCCTTGAAAATCATCCAAAGGGCCATCCCGTGGGAAACAAAGTCCATTTTGCAATTCATGGGTCCTCAAGCTCATGAAAGTCAAAGTGGACCATGCCGACGAACTGCAACATATACTATGGACACTCCAAAATCGTAGGTAGCCCCAATGTTTATGTAACTTCTTACATTTCACCTCTTAGAATTTCACCACTCAAGGCCCGATTCTTTTTCATCTAGTAACAATTAAAAGAATATTGCAAGGCTAGAAAGTAAGAACTTTGTGATGAGAACTTGTCGATATCAATCTGAAGTTTTTTCCTCAAAATTATGATCTTAAATAAATAATAAAAGTAGCCCCCTTCCAAAAACATTATTCAATTTTTCCTCACGAGTGATTCCACACACCAATTATTACCACCCGCATGTTCTCATTATCACCAATTTAGAGGTGCTCTCCCCCTTCTAAAGTCTTCCGCCCTTCAAATATGCATCTTTAAAAGGGGTGAGTTTCAAATCCTCTACAAAGGAATCATCTATCAATAGTTCACAATCTTTGACGATATAAGATCTTAGCTTCAATTGTCTCTATGTAAAGCCTTATGTAATTTAGAACATTAGTTTTGATCATGGGATCCACATTTTACTGTGCTCATATAGAGGGAATGTGTGGAGGGACTACTCCCCTCTAAAGTAACGTGACCAGATTTAGCACCCCTTTGTGTTATTATTTGCCATACAACATGTGGTCATGCTCTTATGTTAACTTGGAAACTCCATACCACCCATTGATGATTAGGACTTAAATGGACACTTCACTCACTTCTTGTAAGATATGAAAGTGCTCAGCCAAAAAAATATTGAGAGATCATCTTCAAAGCCTTGTAGATGTCGGTGAAGTCCAACTAATTCCTTCAGTAGAACAACCAACACATGGAAGTCTATCCTTAGATAGTAAAAGATTAAGGGCTATGGTTTAAGGTTTAAGGGTCTAGGGCTCCAGGTAGAAGTTCTAACTTCATTGCCATTTTTCTCAAAGAGTAATAAAACACAAAAACATGTTGGATCTCGTGTGGTGCCAAATAACTTACCGTAGCTCTCTAGCAGCTTCGGCACCTTTCTGCCTAATAATTAATTAAAGTGCAAAAGTAAGTTAGGCAGCCCAGAAACTAATATTCTAAAGTTGGGCAAATTCAAAAAGTGATTTAAAATAAGTTAGACATTCATCCAAGTCATTCCTATAATTCATGGATGGTTTTCCTAATTTCATCTATGGTGGTTACGATTAACCTAAACACTTCCCTTAACCAACATTCCCTACCCTGAAGTTTGTCTTCTACTTGTATGTCAGGGTTTTGCTTTGTGTGAGAGTTATATGGAGTGGTCTTTGTGAGAGACTATGTCACTTGCATTATTGTGATTTTAGGCACACTTTGAATGTTGTTTCTTTTTTTTTGGACACTCAACGAAATTAATTTCCCAGAAATTTAGGCACCTTCAAAAATAATTATTTTTTGCCCAAGCTGCTAGAGAACTACGGTATCTGATAAGGTAGAAATACCATAACCGTGAAAATAAGGTGATTTGCATTGAAGATATGGTCTTACAATCATGAGATAATTTTCCAAGATAGACGAGAAGGATTCATGAAGGATGCAAGTTGTTTCATATTTTTTTGCCCTGTACAAAAAATTCTACGATTTTTCAAAGTGGAAAGTTGTCAAACCCCTTACTCGTTCACTAGATTCTCCCTACACCAAACACGGTAATCCGCATTTCCATACACAACATCACCTAAACCGGTTAACTCATGAGTACATTAAACTTGACTCCCATCGGCTACACTAAATGTACACGCATTGAAGTTGCCGCCTCAACATGATCGGTTTCAGAAATGGCACTTCACTATTCTGACGGCGGTCTAGTGCATGGGTAGAGGGTGGTTAACCGGTTTGGGTATTTCTTCCTTAGTTGAGAGTATAGCAAATTTTGTGCTTGATGCATGGGGGGAGTGTGAATTGTCAGCCAACTATGGCATCTAATGTGCACTACACTAATTTTGAATGGAATCTTAATGTGGGCGTCACACAATGGGTTTGCAAGTAAAGTTAACTTCTCCTAAACACATATTAAATTTTCACCCTCACCATATACCATAATTAGTTGTAGAGAAGTGAAGTGACTTTACCCTCCCTCTCGTAAAAGCACCTAGTAACAGTTAAGCTAAGCCCCTAGTTTCTGGCTGGGGCGAAACAACCCGTACACTGGTTCTTTGGAGGCAAGGGTTTAGGCATCCAACAAGGAACGAGTGTATGGGTTGGTTCGCCCAAATCCTAGTTTCTACAGCAAAAGGACTTCCATCGGCTAAAAGACACACAAATACAACTAAGGACCGGTTTATATGGGATCCCAAGTCCCACTCGTGTTAGCAAGTCCTAACGTGGAGACAAAAGTTTCAACTTTTGAGCCTCAAAAAAGCAGTAAAATATGGTTCATATTCATTAAAGTCAAATCTTAGTTATTTTATGCAACAAAACTCACGAGACTTGTGTTGAGAGTTGGGTCTAGCTTTTTGCTCGACCCAACTCTCAACACAAGTCCCGAGCCTCACCTCCAAAAAATGTTGTCATGTAGGCATTCATGTCATGTAGGCATTCATGTCATGCTTGGGACCGAGGATTTGGGATCCCACGTGAAGTGGTAAATCCCAATTTCCATAAACGGCTGAGATTGCACAAATTCACCTAAAGTGACTTGGAACTTCGGACTTGGGACCCCATGTGAACCGGCCCTAAGACACCAAAACCCCAAGAGGAATTGGCATGTAGGAGACCAATCAAGACATAAGAACCAAGGACAATGAAATCGGAGGTGGGGCAATAGGTAATGCACTTTCCAAATCGAGAACCTACACGGAAATTAGCCTCAACGGAGATAGGGAATCATTGTATACGAGCGTACCTCTCATCCATCCAAAATAAAAACTTGATCCCCCTCTAGGTTTGTTGCCAATTCATGTCCATTGACCTCTCAATTTCCAGTGCCAAATCAACTAACACATATCCTTTGGGTTGCATACTATTTCAGGGCTTTTATGTTGAATGAATGAGAGGTACGCTTGTATACAAGAATTCCTCTCTCCAGCCTCAACACCAAGGCTAACAGAACTTGACACAACACTTTATATTGAGTTTGAGAAATAACGGGCATGTGTATAGTGTGACTTGCCTTGGGCATCCCTATAGTGTGGCCCATAGTACATACCATCCTGTAGGAAAACTTGTAACCCTATTTACACTTATTATGCCCCCATGATATACCACCTCCTTCCCATATGTTGGAAGTCTTTCAAATGCACACTACTTTCAATCCAATGATTCACAACATGGACCTCTAATATTAAGTATTGTGGGTTGATATAGCTTGCACCAACAATATTCTCCCCAATGTTTTTTAAGTGTGAAAGTAAGCTCAATATTGTGGGCCATAGATTTACCTTTTTAAAACATGTTGATGAACCTGCCAAAAATGAATGCCCAAGTTGCTTTCAGTTAGAGTAAACTTAGGTCCTGGGCTCGCTTAATAAATGGGTGCCCTAGCCAACTGAGCTATAGAAGTGGTACCCCTTGCTTGCTAAGTGAGCGCTCTACCATCTAATCAACATCCCCAAAGCCGATGGTAGTGAGCCACATTGGAGTTTCTCACTACATTGTTTATGGTATTTAGTGTCACTTACTATTCGGAGTTACACAATGCTATAACTATTTATTGAGAACGAAGTTTTTTGCCAAGCAAAGTCATTTATGTTCTATAATGCTCGAACAACCTATTCAACTTTTGTGAGCAAAGATTGAAGTCAAGAGTAAGAGGTTATTGTATTGCATAATTTCAAATAGTAAGTGACACTAAATACCATAAATGATGTAGATAGATAGATAGAAATGTTGTCCTCGATTGTAGGCAAGTGTGAATGGAGAGTCACATCGTCTGTGAGCTACTACCACCTTTCGGTGGTGGACTCTATGTAATGGACCAGGTCTAACACAACCAGTAACTTCCCAAATGGGGATGAGAGGGGCAGGGAGGTACAGTGAGAGGAGCACTTCTAGGAAGGGTTAACTACAACAAAACGCACATTTTATGACTGCAATTTATGACTGCTTTAAGTCATAAAATCTCAAAATATGACTGACGAGGTACCGGGGGGGGGGGATGACGCGCGCGGTGACTGGGTCTACTCATTACCGACGAGTCGCTTCGGACATCAGTCATATGAATATATACGGTAGTTTGGACGTATAAAAGGACAGAATCTACGATCCCGACAGCACGTGGGGCATGTCTTGACTGGCTTTGAAGTCCGTGCAATTTTTGATCTGCCCAGGCAAAAAAAAACCAATCCGACGTGGCATGTGACTCTGTGTAGTCATATTTTTTGCTGACGTGTAATATGATTGTGACGAGTCATAATTTGGCCGACGTGGCAAACCACGTGGAATGTGACTACTAGTTTTATCACTGATTGTAGTCATGTTTTTGTGGCGTTAGCCGAATTTTTTGTTGGGTGCCATTATTATATGACGGCCTATAGTCATATTTTTGGTGACATGTATTGCACAATATGACATGATGGAGTGATATTTTTTGCGATGGAGAGTCACATTACGTGGTCATTTATACGCGGTTGTGACTGTATTGGGTTAGATCCGCATTACTTCCAGTCGTGAATGTCAGTCACATTTCGAATACATTCCAAGCGGTTACGACGCATTCAAGTCATGCGTTACATGACTGAGGCAAGTAAGAAAAAAATTGTCACAGGTCTATACGAATATGTAGCAAGTTCATTTTGCATATACATGGGAAGCAATTATTGGAGACACAAATTGCACAGATAAATATAAATAAATTCAATGATATTTTGTAGTTAATATCTCAAAACGTATCCAAATGTGCCAGTCTCTGCCATATTTACCATCAATATGTAAACTATCTAATTATGAAAGGCTTGTTTCATTCCTCCGACAGAGCCTTGAGTGTTTTCATAGACCACTTGGTGATGGACTTCAGCGCATCGCCCAAACGCGATCAAAAGCGGCCATGGATGCACCTTAAATTTGTTGACGCTCTAGTCGAAGTCGCAGGAGTAGCCATGTAGTCGCGTAAGCCAGTCGGGCATCCGGCTTCGTCCACGTCAACACATGAACGCCCGTGTTCCGCTCGTCGCTCTTCTTTAAGTTCCGCCGTAAATTCTTCAGTTTGAATTGTCGGTGGCGTGCTCTTCCGTCGCCGCGATCACCGCCTTCAACCTCCGTCGTCCGGCTGAGGCTCCGCACCTTCTCGCAGAGGTGTGTCGGATCGGCTTTTTTTTTAGTCATACACCGTAAAATGCTTACCTCCCAGAGCTCCAGCTCGTCGAGGACCTCATTCATGTGCCATGCGCCATCGTCTTCCTCCTCATTGTACGCCGATACTTCGTCAACGTCCATCTCACAAGCTCGGAGAGTATCTTGCATGTTTTGGGACAACAAGATATCTTCCTCATCGGCAGCCGTGCTCTTCTTTCGGCTTGATTGCAACGGCCAAGACTTGGGTTCACTTGCATTTCCTTACACACCTAGACATGCAAGTCAGTATATGACTACATGGAATGACGTGATATGACTGCATGGAGTCACCTTACATGACTATATTAAATTACACGATTGCATACAGTCTTACTATATGACCTCATGGAAAGATATGATTGCATAATATAATTGGACAAAGTCATATGACTGCTTAGAGTCATATTATATGACTGCACTAAGTAACATGTTCGCCTAGAGTCTGAATATGACTTCATGAAGTGACATGCATATGCGGACATATGTTATCAACATTTTCCTTACATGTGATTGGAGTGAGACCCAAGGAACGCGAATGACTGAATGCGACTGTAAATGCAAGAGATTACGGGGAAGGTCAGTACCAATTGAGAGATAGCGTTAAATGTTACTGTTTTTACCTTCCGCCTCTTTGGTTTCGACCGCTCATCCTCGGATGTCTTATCTTCGTGCTGTTCGTCCTCGTCATCATCGATATCCGTCTCAGCAAGTTGTTTTTTTCCCTTCACTCGGATGGTCACACCCCAGCCACCACCCTGCTCTAGAAATGGGTTTAGCTCTCCAAGAGGCACGCCACAGCTGCTCTCGAAAACACGCGCAAGCTCATTCGAAATCATTTCCAAAACCGACAATGAAATTGCCGGGGAAATTAGCAATTGTGCGAAATACTTCCACTTATACGTCATCAAACAGATTATCAATTTTTCTTGTCAAATTTCCTAGTACATTGTCCATTTCGGCAAAAATGGAGGAAATCGCGAGAACCACACTATTGAGTACGAACGGGAGTTAATACATGGACATTACATGTCACAAAAATTATGAATCCAAAAAGTGATAATGCTAGAACATGACTCCAACGAGTCATAATGTCTCCACATATTCTATGACTCCAAGGAGTCATAATCATTAGAATGTGATTGGAGTGCGTCATGATGACTCTAAACTATGACTGGAGGGAGTCATAATGTTGTCTCTACAGGTGAGCTCAGCTTTCTCCTGGGGTATTAGCTTGAATTCTTTTTTATTCACCTCCTAAAGGTATTACTGTAGTATTGGTAGTCCAATGGGAAAAGAGAGCTGGCTATATGTATGTATCAAGAAATGCATAATTTGAAGTGATCAAAGAGGATATAAAGTGAATCTGCATTTGATCCACATATATATCAACTTAGGATGCAACAAGTTCTAAAATTGAAAAGGAACCTGAAGAAAATGAATAAGCAAGGGATAAATATTAACTTGAAGACAGATCATCACAATTAAAAAGACACCAACCATCCAGGCAATCCCATTCCATGTGGCCAACACTGGTCTCAAAAGCCACCATGTGGCAAATAGCAATAAAACTGACTAGCCAACCACAATCTGCAAATGCTTGTTATTACAAATTTCAAATCAGAGGATCATGAAATGCAAAAGTTATATAAGAGGTCAAGGTGAAAATTCTCTCTCTAGTTCAATTGATCACATAGAGCTCCCAATTGAACCTAGATTGGTGTCTATATTTTGAGCACATAGACCAATGTCCTCATAGCACATGTTTTTTTTTTGTGGCCACTCTTAACTACAAGCCTTGCCATATACCACACAATATAGGTATCCAATTAAGACGAGTGACCACATAAAGCTCACCTATCTTACATAGACACATTGCACTACATCCAAGATATTATCCATGAGCACACCGCTCAAAGTAGGAAAAACTTTTACTTACAAAAAGGGGTAGAAATGGCCGCGCAATAGGTATGTACAAATCCTCTCCAAATATATTTTCTTTCTCATGTTGGTCCAATCGCGTATCCTACTAATCACAATTTCCCAGAATTAGCACACTGCATCGGTATGTCTTTTAAATGTAGAATCATCTCAAAATTAAAAGGTTAGTTGTGCACAACCTTGAATTCAAAAGCATCGAGTCAAGAGCAACAAAACAAAGCCTAATACTTGGATGAGCACGCGCGCACACACACACACACACAACAAAACAAAGCCTAATACTTGAATGAGCATGTACACACACACATACACACAAGAGCAACAAAACAAAACCTAATACTTGGATGAGCATGTACACACACACACACAAGAGCAACAAAACAAAGCCTAATACTTGGATGAGCGTGTACACACACACAAGAGCAACAAAACAAAGCCTAATACTTAGATGAGCATGTACACACACACACACAAGAGCAACAAAACAAAGCCTAATGCTTGGATGAGCACACACACACACACACACACAAAACGTGGAAAACACAGGACTTCCGAAACCTACAAAACCAACAGAACTATGAAAGCGACAAAGTTTAGGGTTTTTGTTGAATACTACATCACTTAACTACCCAACAAAATGTTGAATGCTACATCACTCAACTGCCCAACAACAAAAGGAAAACAACAAGAGGAGCATCAAATTTTGAAGGAAACTTGAAGCTTCACCAAGGAAGCATTGGAGAAGGTTGGAGGGAAGAGGAGCTTCAGAGAGACGTTCAACCACGGCTTTAGGTCCACTGCCACGGAATTACAAGGACGACGCGCGGTTATAGGGTCCCGTACCCACGGTTATAGGACCATCAGCGTTTAGTGAAGGAGAACTTAGGATTTTGACTAAAGGACTATTATATTAGTATAGAAGGAGATATTATTGAGCATTATGAAGTACATAGGACTAGGAATACATTCCCATAGTAGAAGTATACAAGATTTTGTTAAAGACAATTATGCTAATGAGAATATTTAGCAATTATGAGGAAGAAAGGATTTCATGTACATTCCGTTAGTGGAAAGATACAAAATCAAAGCATTATAAGATTTAATCAATCGAGCATGTAAGCATTGATTAAATTCTTATAAATGACATATAATGTAGCCACGGCAAGGATATAGCGAAATCTTGAAAATACGAACATTAGAGTAACTTGACGGTTATAACCGTTTGTGATAAGTACTATCTACGAACGCCATAGATAAATAGATATTTAGGGAAGTGGAGTTAATAACCACTCTAAATATAGATTTTGAGAAATTTCATAAGAAACTCCGCAAACCACAAATTCTCACCATCTCCGCAACCCATACAGACAAACAAACGCAATTCTTGGGCATAACCTCAACCCAAAAATTCCTGCAAACATCTACTTAACCCACAAACTCACAAACCATCCCACCTTCGCCGAAACCCTTCGAATTGTAGTCTGGAGAAGCGTCCTCGAGACCTCCACCGAAACCCTAAGGAAGTTCTCACCACTCACCACGGTTGGATGAACTTCATTTGTATGAAATTAGGGTGGATGAACTTTGGTTGGGTGAAAGAGGTTCACTTCAGTTGGATGAAGTGAAGTCTATTTTCACTTGGGCTGAATTATTTGGGCTGATTTATTTGGGTTGAATTAGGTTCAATTAGGATTAATCAGGCTTAATTAGGGTCAATCACTCTTAATTAGTTTGAATGTGTATGAGAACATATGAAAGTAAACGACATTACTTAAAATATTATAAAATATTCATATAAAGGAAAAAATCATTTTAACAAATTAAAAATAAAGGATTGGTTTTAAAATAGTTCATAAATGTTGAGTTTTTCACCTAAAATTTCTTTTTTTAAGATTTTTTTAGTACTATAAAAGTTAAAAGAGAATAAAAAATTTAATTTCAAATTTTAAATGATAATTAATCGGGAACTTTTGATGCCACAATTTGGTTCACTAGACATTACCAATGTCTAGTGACTGTGTCAACCGTTCATTTTGGGTTGAAGTCATCCTCATTGAGGTACACATCCTGTAAGAAATCATCCTCGTTGAGCTACACGTGTCCTATGGACTTGTGTGCACTCCAACACAAAAGGTGTTAATCCTTTCCACTTGATCCACTGGGGCCTCCCTCTAGTGATATGACTGTTTACAGTTATATGACTGCCCTGGGTTATATGACTCCCCTTTCGTGTGTATCCACCTAGATATGTGACTGCGCGCATGTGAGCACTCCCTGCTTGTAAGGTATTCCTATATCACAATTTGACCCGCCACGTATGCCGCGCACTCCACAGGATGGTAGAAAGGGAGTTCCAAAGCTTGAAGCATCTACAGTTATGGCAAGAAGAAGAGGTCCAAGCAGACGCCATGCGGTTATCCAAGTACCCATGTCCATGCATGGAGTGTGCGGGAGGGAAAGTCCTCGATCGAGCCACAATTCGAAAGCATCTTCGCAGGGACCCTATGTTTACAGCCTCTATCTTGGTAAGTCATTCCAACAAACCACTTTTGAATGAGCGTAAGCGGGTGGTCCTGCTTTGGGCGAGTTTTCATCTTTGTGTACATGAATTTCGTAGGCCCGATGGAGACCCATTGTAAAAGCTGCCTGCATGACATCCATGAGAACCTTTCTAGGAGGATACCAAACGCCAACATATGCCACGCCAAACACAACGTCTACAAGAGTACGAGCCTTGCAGAGGTGGCGGTCAAACGTGTATGATGGACAGTGGTGTGACGGGCCCATCCCAAAACTTACACAATTTTCATATTGGAACAGAGAATGGGAAGTAAGAGTGTCCAACTTCCCATTCATGGGTTGGGGTTTATTTGCACTCCAACCCGCCAAAGAGGGAGAGGAATTGCTTCCCTTTGTAGGACCACAGTACACCTTGGCAGAATACATAACTTTGAGCAAGGCACAACCTCGAGTGAAGTCATATGCGATGCAAGCTGAGCCGGACTTGTACATCGATGGAGATGTAATGAAGGGGAATGTCGCTGGCGTCATAAATAGTCCCATAGGACGCAAAGAGATAGGAAATGTGGTGTGGGAACAAACAGGAATGGGGGTATGTAATTACCATAGCCATAAGGGACATTATGGCTATGCATAAGGGACATGGTCGGAGAAGAACTGTATGCACACTACCCTTTGAACCCGCACACCACGTTGTAGGTTGACATCCAATAGTTCATCCATGGAATGACTACACTCCGTCATGTGTTCTCTAACATGACTACACCAAGTCATGTTTTATATTGACAAAATTTTGTATCAAAAGTTATGACCACGGCATACATGTATAGGTGGAACATGACAAGTTTTCCACATCCATTGTTTGTATATGCATGTATGACCTTCCATACTGGAAAGTACGTGTATGTCATGATGAGAATTATGTGAGTGGACATAGTCATGTACAGTCACATGATTGCACGTAGTGATATTGTGATTCGCACCGTCAAATTTTTGACTGGCTCGAGTCATTGTGTAGGATCTTTTAATTCGACACACATTGGATGTCATGCATTGTGAAAAAAACATCGTTGAGAATGTCATGAAAACCATATTTGGAGAGAAGGACACACTTGGAGTTCGTCTCGACATGAAGGAGGCAGGTATACGCAAGCATCTTTGGCCCGTACAAGGAAAGAAACCAGGCAACATCATTTTACCTCGGTCCTCGTACGTTATGACAAAAAAAGAGCGTGAAGTCTTTGTGGAGCACGTGCGTGCATTGTGAACCCCCACCCACTATGTGGGTCAACTGAGGAAGCGTGTAAACATGGATGGGCACATAGAAGGCCTGAAATCCCATGACTACCATGTCCTCATGCAGCAAGTGTTGCTACTATGTGTGCGCTGCACAATGGGAAAGGAAGTTCGGATGTCAATAATAATGTTGAGCCGTGTATTCAGGAGGGTATGTGCTAAGTCCATTGATCCTCTTGGTTCCGATAGGCCCCCCCCCCACGACATATTCCGAAATCCACCTTCATAGTTAGAAACAAAACTTCAGAAATGGTGCCGATATGGCCAACCACTACCGCGCTCTTCGTTATGCACTTCAAACTCGTCTGTTTCCACCCCTCGAATTGTTGTCTGCGAAAGAGTCCTCTCCAATGGACTAGGCCCACTTGCTTCGCGAGGGGCTGTGTATAAGTTGGGCTCTCTAGGGGAGGATGGGAAGTTGGATGGGAAGTTGGCTTTGTAGCCAAACGTGGATGGGAAGTCGTTTTGTGCAAGGAACCGAGAGGCGTTCGAGTATTCTCCAAACAGCAGAGAACGGATGAAGTACAATGCATAGCATTGGGCAGGACTTCAGATTTTCTCAGATTGCAAGTGACAGGCTTATATGACGATCTCGTACCGAAGACACTCATATTGGGCGATGCAGTGGAAGTGGGGCCATGAGTGGTTGCTAAAGCATTAGAATGTATAGAGGGACCGGACGACGCATCGGTAGATGACTTAGAGTATTGCGACTATGACGGTGATTTACTCCCCGTCCGAGAAAGAGAGTTGTATAAATGAAATTTAGGTGGGTATATATTTGACACGTGCATATCTAGTGACGTGTTGTCTTGGCCACATAACACACACATTAATTGCACCATGTCCTCCCGTTGCTCGCTCATGTATCTGTAAACTTCTACATCAAGTACATAATAAACGAAGACGACATGCCAAAGTTACACTGGAATCCTTGTTCAAAATTTCCAGGACAATCACATGCATCAATCCAAGGTTCATATGTAGACACAAGACCCTCGAACCCTAAAAATTTGTGACATGCATATGTACAACACCATCGCGTCCTTTCAAATTGGTTGTGCCGTGACCGCACATGTTCAATTAGTCTCTTGGCAATATGAATACTCCTCCCCAATTTCCCCCCTATATTCTCTAAAAAATCAATCTATTAATTATTCAATAAATAAACATGGGCCATTCCCAATTTTCATTGCCGTTCATATTGTAGAACAAAAAGTACTTAATTTTGACCAAAATTTGTCATTATTAAAGAAATGCCCCAAACCATAATACTAGATAATGAGTCATGGGGCAAAAACACAAGCGGCCCATCTAGGGCAGCCTACACTTTCAAGGGCTGCCCAAAAAAGGGAAAAAGAATGGCCCTCGTCAAAATGTGACTGAAGAATATGACTCACAAAAAAATGTGACTGCCACATATGACTGCGCGTCCCCCAGACACGTTCCCCGTCGTTCCCTATGAAGGCACACGTGGTTCCCATACGCCGTATACGGTACATTTGCCAAATACTACAGTGTTATATGACTGCGAGTCATATTTTTGAATTTCGTCCCCTCCAAAGGTTGAGGCCTGGCCAAATGTGACATCTTGTAGTCACCAATCATCCCCAATCACATTTCCCTAGTCACAAAATACCCAATCTGTTGTAGTGGTTGGAGGGCTTGGTTTCAAATTTATATTCGTTGAAGATGATGACAAAGAGGGAGCAAATGACGGTGGTGTGTACTTGGGTTTGAATTGTTTTGATATGTATGGGGGGAAGTTTGCATGTCACTACAAGTAGGTAGTTGATGCAATTGCGTTTTGGTTGCCTATTAATAGTCACCCGTAACATATCCCTTCAAAGGTTGTGGGACTTTAGAAGTTGAACTTCAGCTTCACTTCTTTTATACCCATAATTTATTATCACTTTTGAATTACGGTCAAAATATCTTCAAAGGATTCTTCTGAGGGTTCTTCCTATTTGTACTTTTTGAACTTTTAAGTTTAGGTTTACACATTTCAACAAGGAATAGTTGTGATTCTAGAAGTTGGGGTCAATCTTACTCTCCTTCAAGCCCATAACTTAAACCTTTGGAGTCATGGGTGAAATATCTTTGAAAGAGTTCCTATGAAGGCTCCTCCTATTCGTACTTTTTGTAGTTCACAAACTTTAGGGTTACACTCAAACAAGGCGTAATTGTGAAAAATGCTTAGTTATCTACACATACGTTCTCTTTGAATTGTTTATGTAGCTAACATTGGTGTGAGTAGGCTTTTGTTTAAGCAAGGCAACTTTGCTTGACATCTCATCAATAGTAGCATAGAGAGTGACAATGCCTCTACTTTTGCCAACACTAGCATCTCTAGTTATAGAGCTTCATCGTCCGGAAGATATCATCTACATTTACTTTTTAGTAAGACCCAATCAATTGAACCTTCTCATCATATGAATTGCTTTGTAAGATTTTTTTTTCGTATTTTTTCTTTTTCTTTTTTGGAACACATGATGCGCTTGACCACCTAGCTAGTTTTTTCCATCAAGTAGAGAGAAGATTCCACAACTAGGAATCGAATCACCAACGCTATATTCAGTTTTGGGTACCTCTCCACTATCATCCGGTAGTTTAGGGTCATCTCGGACCACATTTGTAAGATCATCAAGAGGTTGAAGGCTTGTGCTATAAATGCATTGACAATAAGTTTTCGTTGTGTAAGGTAAGCATGCCTATTTTGATTACTCATCTTAAATGGAAACATGTATTTGAGTGGTGTGTGGTTATCTATGAATCTATAACACCTAAAAAAAGGCAACATGTGAACATGATTACATGCTCAAACAATATAGTGGTGTTGGGCTATTAAAAATTGATTTTCTAGGTTATCCTACAGGGATGGGTGGGCCAAGCTTAGGCCGCTCTGAGATTTAGGACAGCCACTCCCATTCGCATACCGATTTAGATCCTAAAATTCTCTCAAAGTTTGAGAGGCGGAAAGAGGAGGTCCCAAATGTTTCACCCAACTCTCAAAATATGCTCTGATACACAACGCACTAACAAGCTTCTAACTCCTTAACACTTTAAACTTGTTCATACTAACTGTGTATTCTCTCTTTATCCTAGATGATATGAAATCTTCATCACTCTTTCTAGATAACTTTGTGTCCAAGTATCAAGAAAATTCATCTCTCAAGACAACAAACTCCCACTATCTACGTGCTATCTACCAAAAAGTCACATCAAAATGTACATTCACGTTGTATAAGATTTAAATATAGTATGTATGAGAGGCCCAATTAATTAGGCTCCAAAAACAATTTAAGGATTGATAGAGAGCTCTCTCAAAGAAGGATCAAACCCATGGTTTCGTCCTTCTTTGAGAAACTTTACGGATAACTCTATTCATAACATTATTCAGATCCATAACAATGTTTTGTGGGACTGACAATATTCTACAAAATATTCCACCATTCAGATTGAATGGTGGAATATTTTGTAGAATATTGTCAGTCCCACAAAACACTGTTATGGATCTGAATAATGTTATGTTAGACTCAAATCACAAAAGTAGGCTATGTCTGAGTTGACAATGACCAGGAAGATTTTTGTGCATAATTGGTCAAAATCTTAGTGTTTCCAAGTCCAACTGGTTACATGATATGACCTTTCGGTTTTTTTTATTAATTTGAGGCATATTTTATAGATTTCTCTAAAACGATCGGTAGTTTTCCCGAAGCCTTGAACTTCAACCGGTTATTTCTCAAACTCAACCAGTGCATCATCTGTAAACTAGCAGTCGGTTCTCCGTGTTCATTGGTTTGCAGTTGGATATAATATTACAACGTCATGACAAGCTCACGTCAATATGGAGCAGGAAACTAACGATGTGGCCAAATCTGAACTTCACACTTCACATCTGCTGGTAAGTAAAGTCTGTATTGGGATGCTGCTCTGAAGGTCCTGCATCGAGGGAAATATCACATACAAGCGTGCCTCTCGCATCCATCCAACATAACAACTTGACCCCCTTTATAGGTTTGTGGCCGTATCATCTCCAATGACTTGGACCCGACTAGTTTGGGGTCTTTAAAGCTAATTCCGGTGTGTCAAATCAACTAAGATAAGAACCTTCTTATTGGCTGCATACTATTTCAAGGCCTTTATGTTGGATGAATAAGAGGTACATTATTCATATGCAATAATTTCCTCCTGCTGAAGGTCCACACTGAAGCTCAAGGAAGCATGCACTACGGTTGCCAAGAAGGGTCTAAGAATCTCTCTCTCTCTCTCTCTCTCTCTAGCATTTGGTTAGTTTCATGAATACAGTAAATGTTATAAAAAAAAGTAGAGAAAGAATCCCAAGAAATGTATATAATATGACAACAATGAGCTGAAGTGAACAACCCAAGAAGGATTTTGAATATCTTGTTGAAACCTAGTATTCTTTGAATCTAGCAAATCAAGATGGCTACGATTAAGACGGTTGATCTCTACACCTTTGATTTACACCATGATTTACCTTGATTTGAGAAGCTATGAAAACCCAAATAGTGCCATCTATTAGGCTTACATCAGGGGATTAAAAAAAGGGAGAGGTTGACCACTTCCATGTAGAAGTATGGCTCTACCTCTTTGCAAACTTACCTCTATGCAGAGTTACTTGCATGGTCTTCATGTTTTCACGTCATAGCTCTTAGTCTGTACACAATGCCAACACTACTTGGCCCACCTTTGCACAACTATAGGGCAGCATAGATGCGTGGTCAACCACACTCAGCTGCTAGCCGTTTTCCTATTTATGTGCATTTTTTGAACCGTGTGTGATGGCAAACAACAAGGTGTTGAACTAGACTGTGACTAATAGTTGCACATGCATGTTTTAAGTTTTGAATTCCTTTATGCATTTTTTCTTGGCGACATAGATAACAATTGGGTGTAGTTGTGGACACCTAATGTGCGTACACTAACACTTTGGTGTTGTTTGTATATGGGCATAGGTGAGGCTTACCCCTCCTAGAGATCTTGCATTGGAGCGAATATAGAATGATACTACAATCTCACATGTCTAGCAACTATCTTAGTTTTCTTGCTTGAAACAATCTTACTTGAAGGATATGAAAAGATTATGTTTGAGTTTCTGAAGCACTTAGAATCCCATCCTCCCACCCGAAAAAGTTGTATGGAAAGAAGCTATTGGGAAGAAAGTTGTTTAGACTTGACATTACTGGGAATATGCTTAAAAAAACTTACATGAACTTGACTTGTATTTGACCTTCTCTTGAAAGATGCTTTTGCCATTAACTGAAAAACTTTGCATCTTACAAGTTTGAACTTGTCATGGCAAGACAAAAGTTCGGCTCTCTCCTTAGTTGACCTCGAGATTCATAAAATTTTGAGGAACTTTGTGGGTCAAAAGGGAGGAACATTTGTAGGCAAAAGATACATGTCCGTGAAGAACAAATTGAAAGGATTGGGGAACAAGTAAAAGGATTTGGGGAGCGTCAATTTTTTACGTCGGGAAAGAGTGGTTGCCTTGGGATCCTTTGGATTTTCGGGTGAGGAACTCCAGCTCAAGTCCTCGATCCCTCTAAACCATTTCATCCACAAAACACTTTGTTCAAATACCACTCACAGAGAGAGGGAATTATTGCATACAAACATACCTTTCATTCATCCAACATAAGAGGTAAGGAATGGTATGCAAACTGGATGATACTATTTTTAGTTGATTTGACATCATTATATAACTTTAAAGATCATGAATCAATCCAGTCCAAGTCACTTGAGATGAATCAACCACAAACCTAGAGAGGGTCAAGTTTTTGTGTTGGATGGATGCCGTCAACCTTTTCTTATGACTTTTTTTGTTTGTTAATCATTCAAGTGGCACCAATGAAACAAAAAGTGTAGCAATTTCATCCATGTTTTGACGATTGCTCTGAATGGATAAAAATACAGAAATGGATGATACTTTTGAAGGACTTTTGTTTTGAACTTTCGGTCTGAATTTCGCCAAAGAATTTGTTTTTGTTTTGAATGTTTATTCCCGCTTTTGGCGACCAAATAAATGCTATTGGTAGAGGAGTTATGGTGACACAAGAGATCTTTGTGGCAGGGATCTACTTAGCAAAGATAACTGTGACGAGCGTGAGAGAGCTTGCAGTCAAGTGTGAGACCTCGTGCGTGACCAGTCCCTCAGCAGCCTTCGGGAAGTTGACCCCGAAGGGGCCCTGAAGTTGGCTGGCAATGAATGGGCTGCTGCACTAAATAGTCTTATGAGTGTGGGTGGAAATAATTAGCACGGAGATAAATATCTTGGGCCACACTAATTTCCTAGTCGAGGTGAAATTAATGTGGGTCCAAGATCCCGGGTTTTCCCCCCAAGTCTTCATGAAGACTTCTGACCATCACATTGAATATTAGTTATAGGACAAAAGTAATACAAAATAAATTCATCGTCCGTATTAATTTTCTAGGAGGACAATTACTGTTGCTCACACTAATTTTCTATTAAAAAAATTAGCGTAGGTTGAAAATTAGAATGGGTTCTAGAACATTACTATGGCCCATAGTAACAGGACTATTTGTGTAGTTACAAATGAACCAATTGAAGTTCAAGGCTGAGTTCAGGAAAATTATTGATCATTTTAGAGGAATCTATGGAATTTTACCTCGAATTAATAAGGAGAAACCCTAAAAATCACAACATGGAACCAGTTGGGCTTTGGAAACACTAGGATCTAGACCAATTCCGCCCAACAAATGTCCCGGGACGCTAGTTGGTGGATTAGAGATCTAGTTTCAAGCTCAAATCTATAATTTTGTAACCACATGTTGTCGTACATTATTGCGATCAAAGACTTAGCATACAAACTTAATTGGGGGCCACATTGATGCCACTTCCTCATGCTCAAGGTGCAAGCAATTAATCAAACCTAAATCATATCAAATTAGCATTACGTAGAAGAAAATCAAGCGCATGAGGTGTATTATGCGTTCCTTAACCCTTAAACGTCAGAGAGGCCCTATCAGGGCCTCGTTGACCCTAAACTATTTGACCATAAGATAGCGTCAAAACATGTCGGAATTGCAAAAAAAAATTCCCCAAAATGTGTATCTCAAAATTTCATATCTAAATATGTATGCCGATCGCACTAAAAGAATTACATGGAGGTTTGAAATGGGGTAAACATAGGCTGATGGGAGAGGCCCTCTCACCCCCCCCTTGACGTTTAAGGGTTAAGCTCTCTATTATGGGTTCCGGTGGTCTTGTATGTTTTTCAAGTGAGTGGTGAGAATTTGTATGTTTGAGTTTAAGAAAAAGAAACTATTTGTACACCTTTGATGTCAGCCGAGAGGTTTTACACTTAAAAAGCTCTAACGATGGCCCCTCCCAAAAGTCAATTGTCAAAGCATTACGTGAAGGGGAGCTCACACACATTCAAATTTGTTGGGTTTGCAGCTGAGGTTGGTAGACTAAGGAAATGAATTTTGACCTTAACATGTGCCTCACTTAGAGGAGCTTGGTTTCGAGGATGGTCCTCTCCTTTCTTGTTTTAGAAATGTTTGTTTTCAACTCCAATTGCAAATGGAAATTTTAAGCCTTACAAATTGATTGTCTTGGATTGAAGTTGCAAACCGGATGATTCTAGCCAATAATAGAAGGGCCAGCCTTGAAACCAAGCTTCCCAAGGTAAGGCACATATCAAGATCAAAGTTCTTTTACCTTGGCTTACTAAACTCCGTTTTGAAAATTGACATTATTGAACATGTGTGGCCTCCACATGAGAGCCATGTTCGAGTCATGTCCCTATCACAATCTATTGGCATAGTCGGTTTTTCCCACCTCCTTAGGGTGAGTTTCCATGTAGGCCGCTCGCCCATCATATTCTAGTGTGAATAAGGACAAACTCGCCTAAATGTAGAGGGAATCTAGTGGGATAGGGTTCGTATGTGCCAACTAGCTACTCCTATCTTCGCAAATATGGGCCCACATCTAACCTCCTCCTCCAAGTTACCAAAGATGGAGTTCTAAACCATCAGTCTTCAAATCCTTTTGGTGGCCGGCACATGTAGGTCAAAGCTTCTTTAGTGGGTGCACGGAAGTCTATTGGTCTGTGTCCACGGCCTTCCACATTGTAGCGGACTACCAGGATGTGGTTGGATGGTGGCTTGTGCTTAACTACATGTGAACATCTCCAACCCACTATTATCTAGAATCTAGTGGGCAAGCATCCTACATGGAAACTCACCTTTAGGTTAGTATGTATTTCCAAGGAACTTGCAGAGATTCTCGCCTCAAGTGGAGCTTGGAGGTTTGTGTGTATACAACTATCTTTAGTCCTCACACGTGTGAGGAAGGGCTCACATTAATCACCCCCCTTCCACCGTATGATGTCAGGCTGCTGCCCGGGAAAATCTGCCCGAAATCGAGGAATTTTGGCGACGTCGGGCAGCTTGGTCTTTTTCAACTGCCCGCTTCCCTCGTTCCCGTCGACAACGTTCCCAAGCCTCCGTTGACAACAATTCAGTGCCATCCGTCAATGAAAATTTTGTTGTCTTGCACAACCAGATCTTGTCTTGCACAACCAGATCTTGTCCTGCAAAACCAGATCTTGTCCTGTCGGAAAATGTGGATCTGAAAAGTGTTGACTTAGGGTTCAGGGTCGGCGGCTCAACAATTTAGGGTTTGGGGGCCTTGGTTGGGGGTTTGCTTTGGAAGTGACTGGTTATGTGTTGTTGTGGTTGCAATTTTTGGTGTAGGTTGTAGGGAAACTTAAGGTTTGTTTTGTTGTAATGTTTTGTGTCCCATTTGCTTCAACATTTGTTTGCAGTGTTGCACTTCCTACATTAGTGAACAAGGCAGTGGAGGCTTCTCTAAAGCCCTGTCAGTCCTTTTCTTTCTTGTCGTACTTACAATGGATGGTAAGAATCATGTGTATATTGATCTTACAGTTGATATCAATGGGTGCTCTTATGGGAGCCACAATGCTCCTCAAACCCATGATGATTCTCACACTACACGAACATGTAGACCAGGGCAAAGGCATGCTCATGGTAGCTCAAATGTGGACCTCACCATGGAAGCGAAAACTGATCCCCAAGATCCTCCATACGACCCTGATAGAGAGCGAGTACTTCTGGAAGAAATGAGGGGGATGTTGCAGAACCCTCCACCAGGACCATTCAAAAAGGAGGACATATTGTGGAGGCCTATCCTATCACAGGGTGGCGGCCGCCGTAGGTTAAATGATGTGGCTGTCATTCCTTGGGAGAGGTTACAAGACTTTGTTGATGGAGAGAACAACAACCCAAAGTTTCCATGTAGATTCACAAAAGAGACGCTGAAAAAAAACCCCTTAGGCTCTGTAAAGCTCGTGCGTCCCAATACCTGCAGTGTCCAAATCAAGTACTTATCCAGAACTGAACTCCTTGATTTGCCATTGGGGTGACCTACCTTGTAAACTGCGTCTCATATGGGTTCTATAATCTTTGAAAGACTGTTATATTATAAGGACAGTGGGGATGAGGGATTTTGTTGTCTTGCAGTATTGATGCAACACTAATCTCAGTTTGCCCACTGTATGCACAGATATCACTGCAATTTTGGACCAGAGGACCATTCCAACGTCTATGTTTCAGATCTGAAGTCAATTCCGAATGCAGCCCAAAGGAGAAGGAAGCGATATCAAGATAAATCGTCATTTGTAAAGAAGAAGAGAGGGAAGAAGGTGGTGCCAGATTATGATGCTTTTAGGCAACACAAGAGGGTTGGACACACGGGCAAGAGAATGGGAAAAATTGAATCCGGGACGTCCATCAAGAGAGGTTGCCAGAGACACTTCTATGCCAAGCAGGTGTACATGGATAATTCTCTATGCCAACTGATATACAGAGAGACAAAACATGCAAACAAGAACGGTGATAGATGCCACGGTGTCAACGTTGCAGGCTTTCGACATGCATTGGGTACAACCTTGTCTGCACACAAAAAGGATGAGCTAAACAACCTTTTGTGGCAAGGCTTCACTGCCACCCAAGTCATGCAACAACACAGACAACATGTATGTGACATGGCATTGAAAAATGCACCTGTTACACGAGACACCTTTGTCATGCCCCAAGATGTCCGAAATCTGGCTAATCAGATGGCAGCAGATCTGTGGAAGAGACATCCAAATGAAACAATGAGTGTTCGCATGTGGAAGGAGGCTAATGAGGACCTAGTCTTCAACTACCAAGAGCATGGACAATTGAACATCAACGCCACGGAGCAAGACCACACCCCATTCACAATTGGTATTCAAACAGACTGGCAATTCAAGCAGATGATGAAGTACGGCCATGGAGATGCACTTGCAATGGATGCCACGTTTGGAACAAGCGATACAAGGGTAAGACATTTCCTTTTAAGTCAAAAGTATGACATTTTTCATGATAATGTACCAAGACTACCCGTGCTGAAATATGTTTTGCATGACCTATCTGCAGTACCCTTTGTATACTATAATGGTGTTTGATGAATGGCGAAATGGGATTCCAGTAGCGTGGTTCATCACGTCCAGTTCAAAAGAAGAAGACCTCACTCCTGTGTTGGCAGCATTGAAAGACAAGATAGTTGCGGCCATGCCTGATTGGAAGCCGTCTTCAATCATAGTTGACAACGCCCAAGCAGAGATAAATGCTCTACAGTAAGTTATGACCCCCACCCCAATACAAACATGTGTGTTTATTAAGAAACTAAAGATGTCAAGTCATTAATTCAAGTTTTTCAAACTGTCCTGCAGGACGGTTTGGCCAGATTCACTGATTCTCCTATGTTTTTGGCACGTACGCAAGGCTTGGGTGGAAAATGCTTCCAAGAAGATATCAAGGATTGAAGACCGTGCTTATATTCTTTGTGAAGTGGGTAACATCATGTATGGTGTTGGATTCCGTCATGGCGATGATCCTATTCATTGGGCACAGTCCCAACTTGATGACATTAGGGCAAGAAGACCGGAGGCTGCTCGGTTCATGAACTACATGGACAAAGAGTGGCGGAAAAAGATTGTCATGTGGTGTATTGCAACCCGGAATCTCCCTCATGCAGGACAAAATACAAATGCTGGAATCGAGGCGTATCATGCGAACTTAAAGACAATCATGTTCTTGGAGAAACATCGCCTAGTTGGACGCAGATTAGACTGGTGCATTGATAGTCTCATTACGAAAGTACATAGTCACTATTGGTACCATTGTGTCTTGAAGGGGAATGACTTCATTCGGAACATCAACCAAGAGGTTATTGTTGCGAGTGCCATACAAGAAGCATTTGGAATTCCAGATGATCATGTATACTTATATCCGGATGGTGACAATGTAGCGTTGGTCATGTCTGTTGATGAAAAACGCCATGTATGGGCCGTCCACAGTCCTAATTCGTCTTTTGCACAGTGTGAATGCCCAACTTCTTTGCAAGGCATGATTTGCATGCATGTAATGAAGGTTTTCAGGATGATCAACCCTGGATTAGAAACTGGGTTTATACTGAGGGAGGCAGGTACAACTTATGGGGTAAATAAGACTACGCCAATGTCGCAGACCTTCAGCCAAGCCTCTACATCACATAATCCACCCATGTTGGATGTGATAAAGGAGGACAAGCCTCAACATGATCGCCTAGGTGAAGTTCATTTTCCAATTGTCTTTAGTGATGTTGAGGACATAACTCTCGTGGACACTGTATATTTTGGCAATGGCACAGGTGTTTCAATAGAAGAAGCGGTTGATCTCTCCCAGACATCAAATTCAATATCAAAACCACCTTCAGGGAAAGCCAAATTTACTGCAAACGACCCAGAGGCCATATTCCATGATATATACACAAAGACAGAACATAATTCTCACCTTCGAGAGCACCTTGTTGCGGAGCTTAAAAGCATTCGTGGGAAGATGAACGTGATGATGGCAAGGGGGGTTGCATCAGGCGAGCAAGTCCCAACTCAACCTACTTTCCCCACCAGAGATGGGGACAATTCCTTGAAGCGGAAGCAGGGACCACTAGAGAGGAAGTGCAGAAGGGTGAAGAAGTCATGATGTAGGACAGGGGTTTAGGGTTTAGGGTGAACTTTGTCATGTAGGTGTAGTCATACAATCATATATCCAAAACTCTATCACCCAAGACTATAGGATTTTGAGAATAAAACTTCAGCATGTACATTTGCTCTGCAATACAGACAGTTTCAATGCTTGATAAATGTTTCTTTTACATAAATGATATTTACATATTGTGCGTACATGAGACTTCTGACCTTTTTGAGGCGTATGTTTATGTTAACAACTTCATCGTAATTGTCATCTCATGACACTTGGCTTCATGTGTGCTTACGAACATCTTGGGACATGAGCATGTTCAATATTGTTAGGAGGTGTATGCCTATGTTACATAATGGTCTAAAAGTTGACTAAAATAATTACAACTTACACTTGTCATTAGTATCCTCAACAATATTTTCCTCTTGCACACTCAAACACAAACACATGACACTTGTCATTAACTGCATACTAAAACGCAAGACTATCATCTAAAATATGTCAATGTGCAGCTCCAAATGTCATAGTGTAGATTTTCTTTCACTTAGCATCGGGTCCAAAGTGTGACTTCCCTTTCTACATTTGGCCTTTGGGTTTTAAATGGCAACTTTATCCAGCTAGCCTACTTCTCCTAAAACATGAAACACACGATCAGTATGAGATGTTTACCTGGTGAGTCCAAATTAAATTCCCGGGGAGTGCACTTAATGCTAAGACTAGGAATCACGTGAGTGCGTACTTTCGACCCCCCTATGTATGTACTAAAAAATCATTTAAAATTTGTTAAAATAATATGAAGTTGTTAAACACAATCTAAAGTTCTTGTTGTATAAATTTCAAAAAAATACTCACTTGTAAATATTTTTAAATTGATTTTTGAAGCGAAAAACAACACATTTCAGTTCAAACTTCTATAATTTTTTTAATAAGATTTTAAAAACTTTTGGTCCTGAAATTTACACCAAATGATAGATATATACGTAATGATTTAGCACCTAAAAAATCTTAATTTAAAAACTATTTCAAAGTCAAGTACATAGGGGGGTATGCTATTAAAACGCACTCACGTGTATTCCTAGTCTTAGCATTAAGTGCACTCCCCGGGATTAAATTCGTGTCAACTTTCCTTATAATATTTACCATAGTGAAAGTGAAGATTCTAGCTCTTCAAATGATCATATAGCCCCCCCCCCAAAAAAAATAAAAAATATTGAGTATTGAGCTTAAAATAGATGGCATATTTTAAGCAAAGTCGTTCAATCTTTCTCATATACATGTCTTTTTGGTGTCCATTCTTGAAGCTACACCAAATTACATTCATCTAAATATAAATGTCCTAATAAGAATGTTAAAGTCATTGAATAAGGGTTGTCTATGTTATTGTAAATTCAAACATGTAAGATGTTGATGCATAATTTATCAATATGCAACTGACAAGACTCATGGTTTGGAAGTTCACAAAGAGTCCCTACTCAAAACAAATCCAACCATTGGGAACATCTTAGGATTTGTGCCACTCCAATATGTTGGTGGCTTGAAATATAATATTGGGTATGCCTTAATAAATTAGATATTTGTTAGAGACCTTATTTGATGTTGGCATACAAGAGATTTCTTTTGATAGAGAGATTGTGCATTTGGTGTAAGGATCATTATCCTTGATCTTTTCCATATCAATCTAGAAGCATCTTCTTAAAAAAAATCAAGATGTGTCAAAATCACTTCATCATTGATGTGATTGCCTAAAAGGAAAAATAATTCATAATTTGGTTAAATTGGCCAAAAATATTAATGTCATTGACATGGCTACTTTCCTAAAATAGGAAACATTGTAACAATGAGAAATTTAAGGGTGCCCACCTCTTTAAGCTCTATAAATTAGAGCCGTTAATATATAATCTTATTGGTTTGCTCTAGATGGTGAAGAAATTTGCAAATTGAGCTTATAAAGTTCACCTTGAGAAATATATGTTTAGAAAGACTTTGCAACCCCTTTTTGGCTTCTTAGGCATTGAGGGGTTACAATTCGAGATACAAATTGATTGTTTAGCCAATTTAACTGGTTGGTTATCTACTTCACCGGTCGTCCTTGTACATTGATAGTAACACCTATTTTGTCCTAATTATAACTAAAATGACAATGTCATGACCTATTTCACTACCCCGCTGGTGGTATTTAGTGTCACGTATTGTTTTGGGGTAACACATTGCTATAACATTGTATTGTTAATGTAAGTTTCTACCAAGTAAAGATGTTATCGTTTTATAGTGTTTGAACAACCAATTTGACCTTTGTTGGTTTTAAAATGATATCTATAGTAGAAAAAATAGAAGAATGTAATGTTCATATTGACAATTAGCGGGCATGACATTTTAAAACCTCTAGACAATTACTTTAGGCCCTTCACAAATAGTGGACATGACACTAATCACCATAAGCGGTGTACTAAGATATGGACTATTCTTTCATTCTTGTGCAACTATCCAGTTCTTCACATCCCTCAATGCAATGACCCCGGGATATTTTTGGGCATAATTGGTTGAGATCCTAGTGTTTCCAAGTCCGACTGGGTTACTTGCTGACATCTTTCAATTCTCTTTACTAATGTGAGGTATGTTCTTAAAGTTCCTCTAGAATGATTGGTAAATTTCCTGAAATCTTGAACTTCAACTGGTTATTCTCAAACTTCACCGGTCAGTTCTACCTATTTTGAACGGTGTGCAGGAAATTGGTGCCAAGTTACAGTACAACTTTGAGTATCCTGCCCCTGCTCTAATCAAGCTAAAACTGTACTCGTCATTACAACAGCCAAATGGAAGACTTTGTTTGACATTGACTACACCATTCATTTCATCAAAGTAAGTTACCATCAAATATGCTGAGAGTCGTATATATGATGTGACCAAGGTTCAATGCCTCCAAGCAACACACAATATAATTTAGTCCTACATAGTTGTAATAGTGGTTGCGGTACTATTAGAACGAGTCTTGCGCTCCCTCTCTGACCGGCGAGAGTAGAAGTTCATTTCAGACTTGGTCTTGGTCGTTCCTCTCCTGTCTTCTAGCTTAATTTTGAATGAACAACGGCTAATCATTCCCTCTCTTGGGACTAGTGTGTCCACAATTGCCGTAGATATCATGTCCTTCACGCCAAACACGATGCCACCGGGGAATGATCTGTAAATGAACATGTCCATACATGAGTGAAATAAGACAACACTGCAACATACTTACATTGAGGTATTTGCAATCAAGACGGAATTGTATTACACACATGAGGACATTGACAACACAAATGGTCATTCGATCACTCACTGAGCCTTCTCCTTCCACTCTGCCCCAAAGCCATGGAGTGCGCAATAGTCCACGATGTTCCATATCGTCATCCAACCACATTCAGTTTTGCCAGTCTGTTGCAAACATGCGGCATGCCTCCACAACCGCATATTGCCGGCATTCTCCCGTTCTTCAAACTCCTCCACACCAACATGCAATGCCCAGAGTCTTCCCAGAAGTGTATGGAGTCTCTTTGTTCCATGCCAGGACCCATCATAAACTGAGTCGAATTTCAAGAACTGGCGTTTAGAGAGCACAGCAAGAGTCCAATGATCAGAATCTAAAATAGGGACGAGTAGGGTGTTGCTCTTATACTGCCAGAATCCTTTGGAACGGCGATAAAACCCTTCGATCATATCCATGCTAAAATTCTCATCATTCATCAGTGTGATTAGCTGGGACGCCATGTAAGGACTGACAACGGAAACATCCAAGTGTGACACTTGTGGATTTAACCAAAACGCAAACCAATCCATTGTGTCATTGCTGAGTTTCCCTTCGTCTTGTTCCAAAGTGTGTAAGTCAATAGCCTTTAAAACTGTCGTATCCTTCCCTCGGATAAACTCGATGGAATCAAATTGTTTGGCATCATTCTCAACCAAAAGCCGCTCAAGGACCTCCTGGGCACTGTGGACATGTGCCCAATCATAAATCTGTCAGCAAGACAACATTACAGCAAGACAACAAGACAAGGCATACCAGCAAGACAAGGCATGCCAGCAAGACAAAGCATGCCAGCAAGACAACATAACAACGAGATAACATAACAACAAGATAACATGACATCAAGACAAAGTGCTACAACAACATAATGTAGGATACAACTCGTGAAAATTTTGAATTTCAACAAAATACATGAAGACAACGAAATCATGAGCATTACACATTATAAATCAATCACTATAAGAGGTACATGGTATTGCGTTAACTACCTACTGTCTTTACTCTCTGTTGTCTTGCATGCACTTTCACCAAGCAATGAGAGCCCATCTTCGGAGACAATATTGTTTGTTCTTGTAGTCACTGCAAATTCTTGATCATCTGTTGTTCCATCCCCGTCCGTTGGCTCAAAGGTCAATGACCGGATTGGAATAATAGCTAATGCAAGACCAGTAAGATCTATTTCACGAGCCACATCATGGGGCGTTCTGCTAAATCCACCAGATCCAAGATTGCCCACAACCGGAGCAGGACTGGCTATGTGGTTGCGCATGACCTGTCTTTGTCTTTCGACCTCCTCGTTTTGTCTTGCTCCTTGAGATACACTTGCGTTCTTAAAAACTTGCGAATTTGTATATTGTTCCGCGAGCTCAGTGACTGAATCATCTGTTTGCACATTTTTGCTACTACAACCATCCTCAACGTTCAGTCCTAACCTCTCAAATGTCACTTTCAGTTGTAAACGCCTCAGGATGTTCAATACGGCAACGGCTTTGTCCACTAAATCTTGCAATGGTTTAGAATTTTCAGCTTCCTCCAATCCTAACATTCCCCATCCAGTATCGATGTCCTCCCTGACCTTCATATGCATGCGTAAGACCTGAAAAAAACAATTCACATTCAGCAACAAATTCCCTTATGCGATAAAGACAATATCAATCAATAAAATTTGTATTGCAATAAAAAATGTTCTGCAATACCTGGTCACAATGTGGTCTAGGGAGTCCATCAAACTCTTTCTTGTACCACATGGTCGCTAGTTCCTCCGTGTTGCCTTTCCTTACCATATCAACGATTGATCTCCGGGCCACCCTCACAATGAAAGTCTCTATCTGGCGCAAGACTGCCTCTTGTTCAGTACCTTCGTATCCTACAAGACCTAGGAAGTCCCTCCTACAGTCCAATACAGATGACACTCCTGCACTGGAAACGCATGGAAATAGTACCCAACCACAATCAACAACATCTTGTGCTGCTACACATAACCTCATTGACTCGTAGGAGTCCCTTGCGATGCCTAAGACATTGTGCCTTGTCATACCCCTTTCTGGATGTGCGAGAGGAGTATTTCGTCCTGAGGATACCCTCGAATAAAGTTTTAATGCACGCACAATGTGAGGACATTCTAACTCTAGTGTCATTGGTTCTTTAGCACCCTCTACCTGCAATGCCTCAACAATGTGCACCCACTCCTCCTCCGTGTGTCGCCAAGGGCGCTGTGGTCCTATCTTAGGAAAATCTCTAAGAAAGGTTTGATAGAGGGGCGACCACCCCCAAACCGTATCTTCTTCCTTCATAAGGTGAGCGTTGTCGTAGAGCTTGAGTTGTTGATCCACATAAGCCTCTCGTCTTTCTTGAAGCTCTAAATCAGCCCACTTTACAGCTTCCTTGTACTGCTCTTGTCTTGCATTAAATTCAAGGTAGTCTTTCAACTTTGAAATCTCTTCACACCTGCCGTAGTAGCCATCTCTTTTATCCCAATCTCCCCAATGACCGATAGATGTCGTAACGACCTCCGATATCCTCGCATGCTCATTATTCTCTCGTTCAATCTAAAGCACAATGACTAGGTTAGAAAGACAACCACGGCAATAGATGATAGTAAAGAAAAATTAAAGCAATTCACATTAAAGAAATGCTACATTCTTAGGTTATTTGGATTACCCAAGAACAATTCCATTTGCATCAGAACCTAGTAGACTACTTAAGAATGCTCTACCAGTATGCTCAAGACCAGAACAATTTTAAATTTATATGTGCTATCAGTTAATGAAGACTGATTTAGATACATAACAAGATGGATGAGTGGGCATGACAGGTACAAGAGAAGAGTAGCGGCTGAGGTCCCTAAACAAAGTGACAATGACAGGGACTTGACTTTGGATATGTTGATGAATCCTACCTCCTTTGCCACTCTTCAGGTAGGTTTTTACCATTAAAAACTTATTCCTGAATTTCGTAGAGACTATTATTTTCTCAACAATGAAATATTTGGGCCTTATGTGGTCACTCTTAACTGGACACTTGTATTTGAGGGGTATATGGCAAGTCTTGTATTTTAAGAAAGCACAAAAAGACACATGCTACGATGATTTTACATTTAAAAAATTTGAAAGACAATCTCATAGTTTGCTCATTTTTGCTCAAAGGTTTCAAAAGACTTTACTTATTTTTGAATGTGTGTAGGCAAGCTTAGGCAGTCAATCCAAATGATCTGTGGATAGTATTGCACTTGCAGAATTGATGTTAATGGGCTTCAGCAAAGACAAAGGTACTTGTTTTTTTACTGACAATAAGCTAGATTCTTTATTTAGTGTAGCATTAAAACAGATGAGTGTTTCTCCATCCACTTGTAAATTTCGGTTGATTTGGGTATTAAAAGTAAGATGCTAAGGTCTGATTTTTCCTCTCCTGAAAAATCAAAGCAATTCACATTAAAGAAATGTTACATAAGACTTACCAATTTACGGTCATGAACAGACCAGTCAAAATATGCCGCTTTCATTGCGGCCTCAAGGGTCTTGTTCTGCTCCATAACCCGTAAAGTTTCAATGCATTTATCGGGATCGCGTAAGATGCCGCGATCCATAATCGCGGACGACCTGTTCTCCGAGAGTAAGTAGTACAATCCCGGAGTTTGGACTTCCTTCGGAACCTGTGGAATGTTGCTCACATCTACTTCAAAAGATAAACTGTAAGCCCTCGCCCTCGCCTCAACATCTTCACGCGTCGGCTTGTCCTGTAAGTCGGGCTTGGTTGGAAGACAAGTAGGCATAGTCTGTTGAGGCAATTGAGGGGAGGGGACTTTTTCCGTAAGCTGATTATCCACCTCGGTTGCACCACACAGGTTCTCTCGGATGAGAGGTTTCTTCATCTGTAGCAAAATCTCCGGTGAAGTAATTATAATGGGAGAACTTGTTTTTTTTTTCTTATCACGACCACGTTTCTCAAGTATCTCTCTCCCACTATCACGACCATCAGCTTCACAATCTACCCTGGTTGTTATTTTTCTCTTTTTCTTTGCATTAGCGATGTTTGAAAGGTTGTCTTCCTCAATCATCTTCCTCTCTCGGCCTCTCGACCCTCCGGCCCCATCTTCACCTGCCTTTGAAGAATGCAATTGAACCTGAGTTTGGACAACATCTAAAACCTTACTCTTCTCTACTTTCTGGAAATCCTTGATCCCCCTTCCAGCATATTTTGAGGGAAATTTCAAACCTCGCTCATCCAAGGTTGCCTTCAATATAGCATGGTCATTCTTATCAAAAGTAGGATACATCTTCAATGTATATGGACCGGACCAACCCTCACATTCGTCATTGTACCTGTGAAAGGATAACCTGTTCTTATCTTTAAAACGCAATCCACAATACCTACAACAGAACCAGTATCTATTATCATCGTGCTTCACTGGATCCCTCCAGTGGTGGTGAGCCTCAACAATGAGGTCTTTATATTCTGATTCAGTATAAAGACAAGCGCAATTTGTCCTGCAATTCGTCATCGTGAACCTGTAGATTTTCTCTTTTCCAGCGGTCACCTACAGTTATAACATGCAATTGTAAGTACAACCCCTAATCCAACCTTATGTTATACACACAACTAAAACTTAACAAACTTTGAGTAATACTGCCATGCCTGCATCAAAAGACATTCATACATTCAAGAACAATTTTAGAAACCAAAGCAGGTCTCGTCAAATTCACCCTCTTAAAATTCTATTGAACCACTTGCTCTTCAAATAAGTGGACTAAATTTAATGATAGCTACTCCCCATTGCTGCATTGTCACATGCCCTAATAAGAAATTAAATAAATGTGTGCTGAGCATTGAAAAACAACAATACTGAGCATTACCTAAGGACAAGAATTTAAAAATCAAAAGCTCCCAGCTCTCAGCATAATTGGGGTCCCAGTCCAAATGTAAAAATCCTAGTCAACACATACTCTAAGTTGTTCCTTATACATGCAAGCAGGATGTGAACCATTCCAAGTTAAATAGTCAACATATTTTGGGCATACCTATGCAATAGTTGTTTAGAACTATTTAAAAAGAAAAATTCTTAAAGCATGGGATGGATCAGCATCCAGATCCCTCACATGTTGATTTAGTTTACTTCTGAGATCTTTAAAGCCGGAGAATTTCCGCAAAATTCTATTACTACATGTTTAAAGATTTAATTTTTTATTATGTGACTTGTATTATGTGTCCAAGACCTTCACCCAGCTTTCAAAATTATGCTTGGACACAAGACACTCTAATAAATAGGGTAGTCCCTCAAAGAGGCACCATGCAGATAACTCTAATGTGATGAATTCTAGAATCCTTTGTACTGATTAATTGTTCTTGAACAAGTGCAGGTGTATATTGAAGCAGGGGATTTAAAAGGACCTTATAAAAAAGTTTTTTGACAACTAACATCTAAGAAAGAAATGCAATCAAAAGGCGGCACAAACCATCATAAAAATAAAGCAACAAACATAAGGGCGAACGAAAAACAAATTAAAGACAACTGAAAGACAAATTACAGACAACTTAAAGACAAATTAAAGACAACTGAAAGACAAATGAAAGACAAATAAAACTAACCTTCTGCAAACCGTCCTCACCATTGAGGACTAAATGCTTCCATTGCTTAACACCAAGTTTCTTGATCAACCTTTGGTCCTCCTTTACAAAGAGTTTCTTAACATTATCAACCTCCTTGTCCCACACCTTCTTTTTAGCCTTTGCAGGGAGCACCTCTTTCTCCCACTTTCGTTTTTGGGAAACCGCAATGGAATCGCTCACACCGTCTGCAGAGGATTCTACACCCTCTGGTCGCTTTGACCTATTCGTCTTCAAGTAAATCTTCAGGGGAGGGCGACCTGGGCTCTCCGAAGCGGAGGTGTCCGAATTTAAGGACAACACCTCCTTACTGTGACTTTCCTCCTCGTCCGAGTCTACTGACCCGCCAGAGTCAACATCCTTTGGGTCTATAAACACATTCATGTCTCTGATGTATGCCTCAAAAAAATCTTCAGTATGATGTACCAATACTTCAACTGAAAGACTAAAATTTGAGAGCCCTTCAAAATGACACGCAGATGAGACTTCAATCTTGAACCCTGACCACCCCCCTTCCAAAAATAAAATAAAACACATTGATGATGCAAGATGAATAGAATAAATATCGCCAGCTTGGTTACGTTGATATTGATGAGGTGCAAGTAAATCCTAGTTTCTATAAAACTCAAAGACACTATATAGAAGAAGTCATGAGCTTGATCAACACTGTCTGAGAAAAGCCTGAAGAAAAGTTAGCTATACCTTGGGCGCATTGGGCTTTAAATTCTGCTTCTGTTAACTTTCTTCGCACTGGTTTATGTGAGTCTTCCTCGTTGACTACAACACATCAGGAAAGGAGGAATTGCAAGGTGAACTGCAATTATGGAATAGGGCCAACTAAAGAAGATGACCACTTGCATCCGCAGTCCATGCTCCAGGAACTAATCTATGTAAACTAGTGCGCCGAAGAAGAACAAGAACAAGAACAAGGTGTGCTTGCTACTCTTTGACAAGGCTAACCTGCAGAAAATTAAGGGACTCGTTGGCTATGGAGCCAACAAATTACGGAGAGTACTGTTACTTACAGTAGCAACAGGTGAAGCAAGCAACAATCGACCAGAAAAAGCCACCAGGAGCACGACGGTGCTACTGTTGTCGATGAGATTGCTACATCACCCCCCTTATGTCTTCTCTCGTACCTATCTAACTCAACCCACCACCTGCAAGTTGCCCATGTGCATCATCCTCTTGTCTTCCTAGTAGGCTACATACCTACTCCGTCATAACCAGAGTGGCACCACAAAAGGAACATCTTCAAACGAATCTACACACCCATCCATGTTACCACATGAGGCAGGCTATTAGTATTGCAACATGATGAAGGTGAATCAGAAAAAATCCCGTCAAATTACAGTGAGTAGAAAACACCTTACATCTTGTAGTACGTCAAATGTCAGCGGTGCACATGTTCAACTTCAATTTGTGAAGTAGCTCAAATGATCTGTCAACAGACAATCGAATACAGCTGAGCTTAATGGCAATCTTTGAATACATAGGTAGATCATTGCTTCTGAAAGATGACAAAAACCATGCAGATACTAATGTGGTTAAATCAAAGCCTGGTACCTTTCACATCCATCGGGATTGTTCACAGTTTCGTCTCAAAGTCAACTTTCCAGATACAGGAAGACCAATCTGCTTGATTCAATCATTCTCATGCTCAATTAGCGCATAGTTCTAAGAGATTCGGATTTGCTTTTGGTTTTTGATGAACAAGAGAGTTATCTCATCTAACTCAGTCATGGAGTAGCTGACAACTACTTGATACAGCACAGCCAAAGAAGCGTCACCCTAGGTTTTTAAATCCATATGCTCACTATTGGTAACATGAAATACATGGAGAACATCATCTGTAATACCATAAATGAGTACAACTTCGTTGTCCTTCACATAATGTGTAAAAAGTACTCTATCATGAAGCTATTCTTGAAACTTTTCCTTGAAGAATTGGTCATGGAGTAAGTGTGTGTAGTATTCTTCATCGTTTACCAAAATTTCAGCCCAGTCCATACCTTAAAGGCAGTGCTTTTGAGGGTTAGGGTTTACAATGAAAGCATTACTATAGACGGTGTTTCTCCCTCCCGAAGCAGCCGGTGAATGAGCATCAGGCACTTACAGGCCACATTCCAGTCGTGCGTTTTGCTTATTCTTTTTGTCAGGCTGTTCATACACGCGTTCACATAGCCGCGCGAGTGGGAGGTGAGGTTTATTATCTCGTTTGCGTATTTGTCATCGAAGTAATCATCGTGGCTAGTGGCCCTGACGAGCGCAACATCAAGATCAGGTGCTTTTGTCCCACCTACTTTTGCAATGCTGATGCTGGTCTGATCCTTGAGAGGTCGAATCGCCTTTCGAATTTTCCTAGGTGCCATCGCCTGCACAAAAGAAAAAAAGAAGAAAAAAGAAAATCATCAGCAGAGCAAAATGACAAAGAAATTCAATTCTGAGACTCTCAATCACCTCTCCATGCACGCAAACAACCGTAGCAACCAGAACCCAACATGTCCGCAACTTTCCAAAATTTCTAAAAAACAAAGATAAGGTGAGGGAGGCAATCCACGTTCAAGCCCATGCTGATATCATCACATACATGAGCCCCAGAACTCATCTCCGCCAATCATCAAAGACATACCTATGCGCGGCCAGAAAGACAATCTACACACAATTATTATGGCCAAGAAGGTGCTCCACTTTACATGTGTGCTATGAACAACCAGAAAGCGTTAAGCAACAGATAGGATAAAATATGTCTCCAATTGAAAGAAGATTGCCACAGACTACATACAACACAGGAAGAACACTCCGATCGATGGGAGAGGAATGAATAAAAATGTGAACACTCTGTTCAGCGAGAGAATAATTCAGCGGCAAAATGGGACTCTACACCATCAAATCCAGCTTCAAGGTGGACATCTAGCCTTGGCCGATCACCCGAAAGGTGGATGGCCATGTTAACCTTTTTACTGGAAAAGGCCAAAAGGCGGAAGTTTTATACTGACAATGGCCGAAAGAATGCTCCAACAAAGTAAACCTCTTTCTTCTCTATGCAAGTAACCGACATGCATGGCGATGTAAACAGCGTCGTTGCTGTCAAAGCCCTTCCTTTAAAGGATCTAAAGCTCCATAGCCATCAGGAGGCGAGCACCCACAGCCAAGTAGTACATAACCCAACAGACCAAAGCCAATTTCTTCTTCACCAATTACAAGTCTCAACAACAACCAACAAGCTCAAGCCACCCTCCCCCCTTTGAATCCTCACTTACATAACCCTCCTCTCATCTCCTAACCCTCGATCCACACACCATAACTCCGATCCAAACAATCCACCTCACCCTCACCTTCCCCTGCAAACCACCTTCCACTGCAGTCTATCTGTGCTCTAAATTAGGCAGAAAACTACAGTGTGGCAAATTGGGTGATAAAGAGTCCACAGGTGACGTAGACATTGGGCTTAGGAAAGACAATCCCTGTGCAAAAGGAAGCTCCGAAGTGGAAACGGTGCAAACCTGGAAGAAAACAAAATAAAAGGAAACGCAAAACAGCAACCGAACCTGTCCATCAACCTTAACCTCAACTTCAAACTGCAACAACATCAACATGTGGGACAGCCATCCGGAGAAGTAAGCTTCACTGACAAGGGATGGACTCCACTTCCTTCCTCTAGTACGTGCACAAGGTATACACTCCTAACTCTCCCTCGCAAGTGAACGCTCACACACTTGAGGAAGCTTTGAAGCTCCAACTACTCTCCAGCACGAAGCACAAGACAACCTCGAAACCCCTCTCCAGCACGAAGCACAAGACAACCTCGAAACCCCAACAACCACAGAACACTAAATCCCTAAGCATCTCAAAAACTCACAACCCAAAATCCACTCCAAACACAGTGCAAGCAAGACAAGAAGGGCAGTCTAATCGCAGGACAAGATCTATGCGCGCAGGACCAAAGTCCGAATCCATTACCTAGCTCGTCGTCATTGAGATGCCCCGACAGAGAAGAACCAAGCAACGACGAACTACTCGTGACCAGCTGAACCGGTTGTCGCATACTCATGACCGGCTGAACAGGTAATCGGTCACCTCGGGCTGACTCAGGGACGGGCAGAAAAGAAACGCTGCCCACGTGGTGGGCCATGTACATGGAAGGGGGGTGATTAATGCGAGCCATTCTGATGACATGATTACGATCTCTGTAAGAAATGGTTCTCAAGAAAACCTCTTAATTAACAATAATTGTGTCTATTCTCTTAAATAGAAACAATTTTTTTTTGAAAATAAGTGCGATTTCTTGGAAATGAGGCAATTACTTAAACAATGTGTGATAGAATATTCGGCGTTTATTTACCGCCTACGGGTCAACTTGGAACCACGTTCGGTGTCATTCTCAAATTTCTGAAATAGTCAATGTATACTAAAATTAGATACGGCAAATTCTAATTAGACTGTAAAATCCCAACCACCCATCGGTGTAGAAAACGCAAGATCTTCGTAAACTATACTTAGGAATCCCTTAGCATCAACTTCCTTGAAACTTCGTTCGGCCGGCCCCGTCCTGGTGCAAGAAAAGAAAATTAAAAAACCGATGGGCGCTGTTGCAGAGTTTCGTGGATATTGCTGCCGGGGGGGGGGGCTTCCTGCACTGTTCTTGGGGATGTGTGTACTCGCAGGGAACGGGTTATATGCACCAAAAGGTTTTGGTATAAATGTAGCGTGGTAGAGGCTAAATTGAGAGGATTCTTCTAAGTCGGGCAAAATTTGGGGGAATTTTTGCGCGCCAGAAGTTTGTTCAGACAGCAGCTTGGGGAAGAACGTGAGTGTCGGGGAGAGTTTCTTCCGATAAAATTTCGACATGCGGTGAGCACCAGTCTGCCACAGGGGATCATCGAATAGAATCATAATTTTTTTTTTGGTGTTGAAGCGGTGGATCAATATGTGGAAGAAGGCCATCGTTGGAGGGCAGAGGAAGAAGCACCAGCAGCGGCCTCGACATGCTTGTACGCTTCAATCCCAACCTTAAATGCTTAAACTTTCATTTCTGTTTCACTTAAGTTGTGTTTCTGTGGCTTTTGGTGTCCCTGAAAGTCACCTGACGATCATGTTCGACCAAAGATTGAAGGATCGCCTCAGGCCAGTTGTTTTCTTCCTGTTTGTGTCGGTACGCATGTTTGAGTGAAGGTTATCGCTCAGCTCAGCTCTTGGTAGTGATACATGTCGATCGATTATGGCGAAGCAGAACCATGGCATGTTGTTCGATTGTGGCGAACAGGAAGATCATGTTCAAGTTCGATTTTAGTGAAACATCAGAATGGTTTGTTCATCGCCTATGTTCATCGCCATATATTATACTTTCACTTGTGTGTGAGAGTCTGATTGAATGAAGTCACGGTTCAGATTTCTGTCGGTAACAGTCTACCGTGGACCACACACATGAAGTACTATTCTGTCTGAAGTCAGAATGAAAATCACTCAACTATGTACTAGTTTTGTTTTTCATCGATTGTTGTTGTTGTTGTCGGTTTTGTAAGCTGTTGTTGTTATTGTCGACGTAATAGTCCACCTGAACTTCTGCAAGTTTCACGCGAAACCTTGGAGCTGTGATGTGTGTTAGGTCTTGCAGATTCAGGTGATCGTTTGCTGTCTAGGAGCGAATATAATTGCGTAGAAAGGGAATTTCAATCATTTCACCGCTCTCGTCGATCGGTCATAAGCTTATAAGCTTTGTGGAGTGCTGCGGTCGCATCCCGGGCACGCACCTTCGATCTCCCTGCCGACAAAGTCTGCGAACAGTCTAGGAAACTCCGAGAAAGTACATAGTTTATCTCTTGGGACGCGCTCCTTTATTATGGTCCTTTCCATGTTACGTTATGTCTATCTATCAACCCCATCCTTTGCAACCTTTTAACTTTTTAGCATCGCGAAAGTATTATGTGGTTTTGGACAATGAATATAGAGCCCGGAGAACTTTGACCCAACTCCGCAGTTTATCGAGTCGGGTATTGCTTGAACTTTTATTCAAACTTTGGAAGATGACTCAGACAATTATACGATTTTTTATACGCTTTGGTGGATTGTATAATGTTTTGATTCTGAATGAACGACTCAGCTGGGGAGATCAAACTAGCTTATTTTGAGCTAAGGTAAGAGGGTGCTTAAATCAACCCTTTTGGCCGACTTAACCTACTAGTATATATTATAGCATCCTAATTGTATAAGTGAGGGCAAAAGTAACTTAGCAATTCGAAGCACATTGTCATAAAAAATTTAAAAAAAGTATATTTTCATCACAACATGAATATTGTAGGCAATTTTTTGGCACAACATGTAAGTCTAGTTTCTCACGGCTGTCATGTAGGGGGTGCTTGACTAGGTTACTGGGTAGCTACAAAGCAAGTCTTTTATAATATTATTCCATCCCTTCCTAGTCTTTTTCCATCGCATTTTATTTCATAATTGGGCTTTTTTCTAGAGTCTAGCACTCCCATTGTGAGCCGGGCTCCTTCAAGACTCGCCGTTTTGAATGTCGAGCCCTTGAACCGGGTAGTTAGCATAGGACGGCATTAGGCTTAATAAGGGTGCACCAATGGGAGGTGGGTATATAGGGCATATTAGTATTGTCTGCTTCAACTAGTGGATATCCTCGTTCATTGTTTCAAAGTTGTATCATGAAATTGTTTGTCATTGAACTTGACAAGGGTTAAGTCAACGCCATTGAAGTAGGTCAAATCTGAACAACATTTTTAATGACAAGAGATTATTTTGATTTATAATTTTTGTTTTTGGTTTGGTGTTGGTTGGCTTGGGCATGTCTTGTTTTACTCCCATTTGTATGCAATGAGAGTTGTTTTCTTCAGTTGTGTTGGACAATGCAAGGAATAATTAGGTTATCTTCAAACCATGATTTGTAACCTTTCAAAGCTAGAAACCCATTTTGGGCTTGAAAATGTTAGAGTTAAATGTTAAAGACTACATATTATTCTTTTGAATGATGAAGTCAAAGATAATCCATTAAGTTTATCTTTTGCATTCTTTCGATTGGAGCAACACGTGTATGAAAGAAAATATAGAAATATTTGGCTAGTACAAATGACCTAGAATTCTAGGCATACCGCATATATTTGGTCATCTTTGTCACATGCAACCATATCTTCATTGTTGTATTAAATATTGCTTCGATCTCATTGACCAAGTGAAAATTGATTGTACAAAACTTGTTGTAATACTCGTTGTGCGTTGTACAAAGTATCATGTAGACCATGCAATGGTAGCTTGAAACCTTCAAGGCTTAAGGCTTAGGTCTTAAGTCACGCACTTTGATGTACGGTTGGTCCCATTAGCCTTTGGCTCCTTCGTGGACTTTATGATTCATATTCATTCCATTAAGCGATAAATTCATGCCAAGCAAGAGTTATTAGATGATGTTTCAATATGATAGTTTTCTCACCACCATTAGTTGAGTTCAAGTTTTGTGTGTTCATGTTCATGAAAGAAGGATTCTTGGGTTTATATGTATGCCCTGGTGTGTAGCTATAAATTTGACAGTGACAGTGTGCATACACAATATACTCAAGGATCAGACAACTGTGGATATACCCATTGCAATAAGTATATACAGACAAGATATATGTCATTGCAAGTCATCTAATATGATTGGCCACATGTTGATTTTTTGAAAATAACCTTTGAAAGTTATTCACTTTAACTTTCAAGGAGATCTTTGAAGCCATGCCATGCCCCAAAAATCTCTATGATTGATCATCGCTAGCCTTATATTATCTGGTGTGGCATCAAATTGGTACGATGCCAAGTTAATCAATAGAGTGACCACCATGATTTGTTATGAAATACCAAGTGTCCCATACCACCTTCTATGGTTGTCACCCAGTGAATGTAATTAGATCATTTACATGGGTCGATGATAAATAGTGTGGGCCACACTAAATCATTTGTGTAGTGTACCAAAACCAGGATATCACCACTTGCATCGATCTATATATTTGTATTTTTATTTTTTATTTGTTTCAATTTTTATTTTTTGGGTACGAATGGGATTGTTGCCGTGAAGTGTTTCATGTTTCACCCATATCTTCAGCCCTCTCTTTGTGTTTCATCACAATCAGTGTTGGGGGAGAATTTTGAGCATAATTGGCCAAGATCCTAGTGTTTCCAAGTCCAACCAGTTACATGTTGACATCTTCTGGTTTTTTAAAATTAATGTGGGGTATATTCTATAGATTCCTCTAAAATGATCGGTAATTTTCCTGAAGTCTTGAACTTCAACCAGTTATTTCTCAAAACTCAACCGGTTCATCTGTAACTAGCGGTCGGTTCTCCTCATTCATTGATCACAATAACAAGTTTAGGGTGGTGTGGTATTACGGAGGTGGTGTCAGTGATTGGACTTTGAGAATTGCTTGGATAAGAGTTAAAGGATGATGGAGTAATGAGGATTTAATGCAGTAAGTTTCTAACAATATGACAATTTTGAAGAACTAGACCTTGAAGTTTGTGTCTAAAGTAACTTCATGTTTCAATTTGGTGGAAGTTTTATTCTTTTGAGAAAGCTATTAAAGTTAGTATTGAAATGATTATTAGAATTTAGATATCGTACTTCATTCTTTATAGTCTTTTAAAATTTATAAAATAGTAAATAGATGTATTATGTTATTTATTTTTTTAATAATTTTTTTAAAAACCTAATAGAGTATTCTTATTTTAAACTTAAGAAATCTTTAAAATGACTTAGGAATTGTTTTAGTTTTGAGATTTTATCCTAGGTGTGGTCAAGGGCTTTCTATGAATTTAATTCAGATCCTAGTGGCATATAGTTACAAAAGGTTGACGACACTAGGTCCTCCTTTGATTGGTGTATCTAGGACCTCTTTTGTTTGAGTTTAGGTTCAATCTTGAACTATCTCTTGGGAAAGTCCACTTTCCGAAAGGAAGACAATACACATGTCATTTTTAGTTTAAGCCTGTGTCATCCCAACTTGTCGCACCCATGCATATGAGTCAATGTCCTAGGTCATCCCTGCATCGTCTACTCAACATATCGTTGTCGACAACCACCCATTTTGAAACGTTAAAACGGAACCGGTGCTCATGCCCATGCGGCCTTGCCATTCCAAACTTTCAATAACTTACAATACATGGAGAAACCTATGAGCAATATCATATGGTCAATGCAATGCTTTTTTTCAAGTGGCTGCAAAGCACTAATATTTTTTTTTGTTTCTATTCTTCGCAAAAATGTTGCGTATATACACTTGACAATGGCAGCTTACAGATCAGCTTGCTATGTACAGTACTGTGGGTCCTTGATTGCGAGTTGTTGATTGTGGTATGATATAACACCGGGTGACAAATTGTTTAAAAAATTCTTGCAATACATCATCACAGTTTGACAGAATTATGTCAAACATTCTTGCAGGCTCGTTATTCTACCTCGACTGTGTACATACTTTAAGGAGTTCGATCATTGCAGGGTAAGAAAAGGGGTTCGTTTCTGTCAGAGATACCTATCTTCTTGTGCAAGGCGGATCCACAGATCCAACCGAACATACCATTATGGAGATGTTCGGATCCAAGAGCTCTGCGAAAGCATATAATGGAGGTAGAAGGCAAAATGGAGACTGGATTCCAAGATCAGACGAAGAAATCCAACAAGACTCCAGCGATGAAGATGATAAATTCAAGGGACGCCGTGACTACCCATTGCCTGGGAGCAGCCACAATTGGAAAGAGTACAAATCCAGTATCGAGAGTATAAGAGTGTGGCGCAAAGTAACCTGCGCATTAAATGCAACCAGGCGGTTTCAGTCTCTCGGTAAGCAAGAATCATCAACAGGTGGTGGCACACAGCTTGCCAGATTTCGAGTTTGTGCTCAAACCGTGCGAGCATGCACTCGATTTCGTCGAGCAGTTCGAGTTAAGCCATTAGCACCACGAGTGGAACCACAGGTATTGAAGCAGCTGATTCAGAATCACAAGTTGGAAGATTTGGAGAAGCTCGGAGGAGTGGAAGGGTTAGCCTCTCTGCTTGGGACAGATTTGATGTATGGACTCGACGTGAGTGAGGAGCAATTACGAAGTAGGAGAGCAACGTATGGCGCAAACACATACCCGAAGAAGGTTAACAAGAAATTTTGGTCATTCGTGTGGAATGCTTGTAAGGATACAACACTCAACATACTTATGGTATGTGCGGTGGTTTCTCTGGGGACTGGAATGTGGACTGAAGGAGTGAAGAAGGGGTGGTATGAAGGGACCAGTATTGGAGTTGCGGTGGTTTTGGTGATTGTGGTGACAGCCGTGAGTGATTACAGACAAGATTTGCAGTTCCAGAAGCTTAGTGAGGAGAAGGAGAACATCCAGCTGTGGGTGGTGAGAGCGGGGAAGAGGCAAATGATGTCCATCTTCGACCTTGTGGTTGGTGACATTGTTCCTTTGTCGGTTGGATGTCAAGTGCCTGCGGATGGAGTTTTGGTGGAGGGCTATTCACTTAGAATCGACGAATCGACCATGACGGGTGAAAGCTCACCGTTTAAGAAGGATAAAACCAAACCATTTCTATTGTCAGGATGTAAAGTGTTAGATGGTCAAGGAACAATGTTGATCACTGGAGTGGGGCTGAACACAGAGTGGGGGCAGTTGATGGCGACGGTGAGTGAAGACAATGAAGAACAGACTCCTCTCCAGGAGCGGTTGGACGGTGCTGCCACATTCATTGGGAAAGTGGGGCTAACGGTTGCTGTGCTCGTCTTCTTAATTTTGATAATCCGGTATTTTGCAATCACATATACGAATGCGAGTGCGAGTGACAGGAAAGTCATGAGAGTCATCAAGGAATTGGTTCATGTGTTCTCGATCGCAGTGACAATTGTGGTGGTCGCTGTGCCGGAAGGGTTACCTCTGGCAGTGACGCTCACATTGGCGTACTCGATGCGTAAAATGATGGCTGACAAATCTCTTGTTCGTAGACTCGCGGCTTGTGAGACCATGGGATCCGCAACCACGATCTGCAGTGACAAGACGGGGACGCTGACGACGAACAAAATGACGGTAACCAAAGCTTGGGTGGGAGGGGAGATGTGGAAAGAGGATGATGCCAGTGGATGGAGCTCGCTGCCATTGAAGTTGCGGAAAATGCTTGGAGAATCCATATGTCTCAACAGCAATGGCACTGTGTCGCCACCCAAGGTTGATTCAGAGCCGGTCGTGACGGGTAGTCCTACAGAAGCAGCTGTCCTCTCTTGGGGAATCAAGCTTGGGATGGACTTCAAGGAAATCAGGCACCGAAGCTTGATTCTGCATGTGGATAGTTTCAATTCGGAGAAGAAGCGTGCGGGAGTTGTGTACAAAACTGGTGGTGGTGACATCGAATTGCACTGGAAGGGAGCAGCAGAGATTCTTTTGGCGCTTTGTTCGCACTGGATAAACTCAGCCGGTGACAAGCTTGCCATATCGGAGGAGAAGCGGGAGGAGCTCCAAAGTGTGATCGAAGGAATGGCAGCGAAGACGTTGCGGTGTATAGCGTTTGCTTATAGGCCACTCGATGAGGCAGATGTTCCTGATAGCGAAGAGGACCGATCTGATTGGGAGGTTCCCGACGCGGAGCTCACGTTGATGGCCATAGCCGGAATCAAAGATACTTGCAGACCTGGTGTCCGTGAAGCCGTGGAGAAGTGCCAGAACGCAGGCGTGAAAGTTCGCATGGTTACTGGAGACAACATCTTCACCGCAAAAGCCATAGCTTCCGAGTGCGGAATCCTCAAAGAAGGGGGCCTGGTGGTGGAAGGCGAAGATTTCCGCAGGTGGGATGACGAGAAAGTGAACAAGGATTTGAAAAACCTGGTGGTCATGGCGAGGTCATCTCCAATGGACAAACTCAAACTTGTAAAACTCTTGAAGGAAAGAGGGGAAGTGGTGGCCGTGACCGGCGATGGAACGAATGATGCACCTGCACTTAGTGCAGCCGACATTGGATTGGCAATGGGCATTGCTGGAACAGAGGTTGCGAAGGAGAGCTCCGACATCATCATATTGGACGACGATTTCGCTTCCGTGGTGAAGGTGGTGTGCTGGGGTCGATCTGTGTATACCAACATTCAGAAATTCATCCAGTTCCAGTTGACAGTGAATGTAGTTGCTCTGACGATCAACTTTGTGGCAGCCGTGAGCTCCGGAGAAGTGCCCTTGACAGCTGTGCAATTGTTGTGGGTAAACCTGATCATGGACACCATGGGTGCCCTGGCCCTTGCAACAGAAGCTCCCACAGATGACCTTATGGACAGAAAGCCCGTCGGCCGAACAGAACCGCTCATCACCAACATCATGTGGAGGAACATCTTTGGGCAAGCTTTCTACCAGATCGTGGTTCTCCTCATTCTCACTTACTCCGGCATCAGCATCTTAGGTTTGGAAGGAACCCGGGCGGAACAGGACCTGATGAGGAACACAATCATCTTCAATGCATTCGTATTCTGCCAGCTTTTCAACGAAGTGAACGCCCGCCACCCGGAAGCTATCAACGTATTCAAAGGCATCCATAAGAATTCCCTGTTCATGGGAATCATCGTCATCACCATTTTCTTCCAGTTTATTATCGTCACGTACCTCAACGACTTCGCAGACACGATCCAGCTTCCTTTAAAGTGGTGGGGGTTGTGCATTGCCATTGGCTCTGTGGCCTTACCCCTGGCGGTGTTGGTGAAACGCATTCCTGTCCCGAAGACACCCATTTTGAAAATTTCGTGCTTTCCAACTAAAAAGTTCCGGTTTAATCTCAAGAGACCTTCCTGTTTTCGGAGTACGAATCGTGAAATCCCCGATAGACGATTGTCAGCTTCGAGGAGATTCTCTACCTCTACCAACAACATCGATGGAATCAATCCTGCAGTGACTGATCCTGTGGACTCTGCTAATCACAACACCATGACAATTCCGACGTAATGTTGCCGACCCCATGATAACCATCACCTCGCCAACATCATGCCAGTGTCAACCGAGTCAAATTACGAGCTCGTTTGACGGTCGTCTTGATACTGCTCGCCGTGCTTGCAACATGATTGCGCAACACGGCGTATGGAGGTAATTGGCAAACATTGGCGCATTTCCTCTTCCAAATTTCTGTTTCTCACCTCAATTCTTTTGCAACATTGTCGTCTCTTCCTCCTCCAACATCATTCTGGATGTGCCTCCTCAGTCTTGTCTTGAGATCATCCCGTTCGATCGTTTCTTGTAAGGGTGAATCGCAAAAGCCATGAGTGATGCATTTCCTACTAAACCCTAAGCCCTGAACCCTAATCTGGTAAATTGGTTGTTCAATGCAGGGATGATGTGCCCAGGTTATCATGGGTCCGGAAATTGGCAGCATGAAATCTCTTGAATGATCGTGGCACCACCAGTATTACAAGATCAATGCAATTTTGGGTGAAATCAGAGTCACGCCAGGGTTCAGTCTACAAAGCTAAAAGCAACACTGAAACCCATGGAGATTTCTATCCACAGCTTACAAGATCAGGCGTGCGCATGGCAAGCGGAGAATTCACACACAAAAGACAACCTTCCAAAGAATTCTTCCTGACTCAGTGTACAAGCTTCAGTGCTGCAACCCATAGATCAAAAACAACAAAAACACCAAAACTAACGAAATCAACGAAATCAAAATCTTCCGTGAAGGCGGCCATGCAGGTCATACGTGTCGGCCAACTGAAAATACATTTCTTCCCGACCAGCAATTTTGATCCCAACCCAGAAGATCAATCCAGAAATTTGGAATATCTTTGCGTAACAAGTTCATAATCTTCCTCAAGCCAGGACGCTGGTCAGATGGTTGTAAATGTAATTAGAAGCAAGTTACTTGGAAGTCTGTGAGGGCGTTCCTTCAAAGTTCGCCCTTTGGTGGAATGGATGCCCCGAAGGGAATGAAACCCTTTTGATGGCCTTGTTTAGTTGAAGTACACTAACTATTTGATTTAGTGTGGCACTAAAAGTGATTAGAGTAGCTTACATGACTTGTCGTGTAGTAGCAAGTGTGACAAGTGTCCCGTGCCACCTTATCTTATAATTGCTACCCAGTGAGTGCAAGACCGTTTATGTGGGTCAAGAACTCATGACAAATAGACTTGTGGGCCACACTAAATCAAATTATATAGTGTAGTTTGTTTTTATCAGTTTTAGTGGACGTCTCGGGTTGTGTTTTGTATTCATTGGCTAATGACCTCATGAAGCAAAGCTTTCGGTTTTATTGACATGTCAAGCGCTTAGCTTTAGTCTTGTGTGAATGCATCCACATAAAGTGGATGAGAGTCCAATGAGTCTTAAAAATCCTTGCAGCGGACTTGGCTTTGCCGACTACACAAAGAATTGTATTTAGTGTTATATGGTATTCTATGTCACTGGTAACTTTTCTAATGACACTTCTTATGAATAAGTTTACAAGTACTGTCATCCCAACTTGCTTTTTGTTCATCCACTTTTCGTAGACTCTGCATCCCAACATTTTGTAAAGAACATTTGTCACGGATGATTGAAACTTGGATGAAAAATCACTTAGTAAGTGACGGTGATTACAGCATTGTGAATCTGTAATGCCCAACTTTTCTTACAAGCAATGACAAATAATATTGGGTTTACATTTAGTGTTAGTGACACTACAGATACGGTTTATGATTCATAGTGAGCAAGACAAATAGACTTGGTGGCATTGAATACAATATCTAGTGTAGTTCGATGAATAGAAATAGCCAGAATGGGTGAAAATCCTTGAAGGTGGTCAAACAGTCAGAATGTAAGTTACAAGGTGGGGATCTAGGAATGATGGATTGCCATGCCACTACCTACAGAATTCTTGATTTAATGACAAGATCATCACGATTTGGAACTCTACCGATCTTCAAAATTTTATAATTATAAAGGTACATGGGCATAACATTATTTAGATCCATAACAGTGTTAACACAATATTCAGAATTTTGAGAGTTTTCCAGTGAATTGGGAGTACATAAAGCAAATTATTAATCCAAGAATGAAGTGAAAACCACTGGAGAGTTGTAGAGTTCAAGGGAAAAAATAACATTTGATTTCCCGCCGTAAATTGCGGAGTGATGTGCTGCCTAAAATTGACCATTTAGGATGACAGTTCAGGTCGACTCGACCTGAATTGGCATGTACATTATGGTTGCAAATATAGTATTCTTAGTATTTAGGTCGACTCAACCTAAATTGACTAACATATGGCCCTCATTTAGTTGACTCAACCTAAATGAGTCGATTCCCCAACTCAACATACTCTCATTTAATGGAAACTACACGTCTGCAATATAATCTAGTAGTTATCAACCTAATATGATTTTTAGGTGTCCAAATGGACAATATTATTTGCACTCCCTCAAAATTTTGAATATTGTGTTAGTTATGTGGGATTGACATTATTCCATGGAATATTCCCCATATTCAAAACGATATGGGGAATATCCTGGAATATTCCATGGAATAATGTCAATTTCACAGAACACTGTTATGGATATGAATAATGTTATGGTGTTATTTGGTTTTTTTTTCATCTTCTCCAACTTCTACTGATTAGATTTACACAACAGAACTCGCATTGCATTAGCAATCTTGCAATGAAACATCTGCAAAAACCGGATTGAAAATCGGACTCCCCTAATTTAGTTGTGGTATACTATTTTGAAGTGCATGTTTGTTGGTTTCTTAACTGGATGCATAGGTCCTCCCAATTGTGTTCATTATTCAGTGTAGTATACTATTTGAAGACCTATTCCACTTTCTTTATGACATGTGTCTGTGTGGTGTTTGCTCTTTGATCCTCACCAAACCACATACCAATCAAATAGACTATAAGGGTCCAATTAAGAAAACAAGCCACTTAAGACCCATCTACTTTAATGCATTATTGTCAAAATGGCTCACAGTCCCACTTTGTCGGTTTGGCATTCGCCCCGACTAAAGTTTAACGTGTGTACTAGAGTACACCAAGTCTACACTATTTGCCCTCCTTTCCACATAGTCGGGTTCATTATGCACCATTCGAATCAAAAGGCCGTGTTTTCATTTTTTTCCCGCCATGTTTGGTTGATGTTGTAGCTACAGCCGCGGTTTTTTTTTTTTTTTTTTTAATTTTTTTTGCCCTGTCATGGTTTCATGTCTTCTTGATCGTGATTTTTTTTGGTCTTTGTTTTGTGTTTGGATGCTGGCCTCATTTTTTGCTCTCCGTTTCATGTCTTCATGTCGGCTTGATTTTTTGCTTTTCGTTTTGTGTCTTTATACTAGCCTTTTTTTCCATCTTCGCTCTTAATCACAATCACATTAGTGCGTTGTGACTAATGTGACTAATGCCCTAACAAGGCATCAGTCACATTAGTGCGTTGTGATTAATGTGACTAATGCCCTAGCAAGGCATTAGTCACATTAGTCACAATGTACTAAATTGTCCATAACTCTCACATAGTCATTCTAAAATTCATGCAATTTTTTTATTTGACTTTTACTTTAATTTGTTTTACTTTTGTGTTGCTCTTCATGCTTCTACAAGCTCAGGCCACCGTGGCCGTAGGAATGGGTCCCGGGACTGCATGGCAAGTGTGCCACGTTCAGGCGCCCGCCCAACACCTCCCCACAACACTCACCCGCACTACCCCAGGGGCTTGTCAAATGGCCTTTGACAGGTGCATCTGACGGGCGCCCATTGGCGATGCTCTCACAAAGCCAAGGAGGTAGGCCCACAAAGCACTAAGGGGGTCGGTTCATGGGATGCAAGGTGATAGTTTTGCAAGCAAATTGAGTGGGATCATGGAGGTGGCCATGTGACTTTGCGCACTGTTATTAGTTGGGCTTTGATCTAGGTTGGGTCTAGTACCCAACTATGTTGTGTTGGTTCTAGGCAATGAAGGTGGGGGTCCTCATCATGCAAGGTTGTCATAGACGGGGCCTATGGATTGGTTTAAGGAAGCTAGTGGTTTTGACTTTGAATATTCGTCGAATATTCAATTGATGCTAAAAATAGATTTCCTTTCTTTATACCCAAAGGCTAATATGAATATATATATTTTTATATTAACCACATAGCCATATGTATGTGCAATAGCTTAAAGTGTTGGTTCAAGGGTGAGTTTCCATGTGGACTAGATTCTAGATAATTATAGTGGGTTGGAGGTGTTCGTATGTAGTTAAGCACAAGCCGCCATCCAATCACATTATGGTAGTCCGCTAGAATGTGGAGGGCCGTGGACACGGGCTGCTAGACTTCCATGCGCTCACTGAAGAATCTTAAACCTACAAGTGCCGGACCGCCGGTCACCGAAGAATTGACTACTTTTAGGAGGAGGAGGAGGTTTTAACATGGAGGAGGAGATTAGTAGGTGGGCCCGGATTTGAGTAGATGGGAGTAGGTAGTTGGCATATACCAAGGGTGGAAAAAAACCCGATTTATGCGAATAAAACCATGGTTTTATTCCAGCACTCAGCATCATCATTTGCGGACATTGGGCCCTCTGCCCTATAATCTCAACTTATTTGCGAATAAAACCAGATTTTGTTGGACCTCAGATGATTGGGTTTAAAAAAATAGAAACTATGAAAAACCCAACTGTAAAAAATCGTGTGGTGCCAGCCTTGACATATACGAACCCTACCCCAACATATTCCCTCTACATTTGGGCAGGTTTTCCCTTATTCACCCCTAAAATCTAGTGGGCAAGCGGCCTACATGGAAACTCGCCCTAATAAGAACACAGTGAACAAAGCATCTACGCATCAACTGTGCAATTGATCATCATTTGAGATAATATTATTATTATATCATGGAGCAGATGATTAAAACTTAGTCCACAACTTCAAGTTTCAGTTGGAAACGAGTTTACTACTCTCAGCTCCATTAGATCAGCATGGTTTCTGAACTTGATGAATGCCTTCAGAAAGGGATAAAAAGTAGGCGTGGAGGCCGTTGAGTTTGAGGAAGAAGCAATTTATGTTCAAGAGTTTAGCCAAATCTCCGGGTATTTAAGAGGAATCTATTGAACCTACTTCAAAAGAATTTTAAAGAAACGCAGAAAGAAATCAATTTGTAATAAATTGGTCTTGGAAAGTTTTGGATGCAGTGACCGATTTCGCCCAATTTATCTCCATATAAGTGTTCCGGGCAGTCCATGTTCTTGGTCCATAAGTTCAAATGACAATAGAGTAGGTCCGAGATGATCCTAAACTACCAGGTGATAGTGGAGAGGTACTCATTTCCGAATGCAGTGGTTGGCAGTTCGATTCTTACTGTGAAATCTTCTCTCTGTTTGATGGAAAGAAAACTAGAGGTAGATAGGAAGCCAAGAGTCCACCCACCGCAAGGTAGGCAGTAAACCCCACCTTGCATCAAGAGGATTCTTGAGCAAGGTAGGGTCAACGGGCTCAAATTCATGTTGGATTGCCCGACGTTGGTTATTTAGTTATTTATGACAATAGAGTTGTTTGTAAAGTAAAGCAGATGAAACCATGGGTTTAGTCCCAAACCCTGAGTTTATGAGAATTAACACAAAGTCACCCAAGTTTTCCTTCATGCTTAAATGATCATACACAAGGAGTGGCATTGGACTATTAAAACCAACTTTCTAACTTTCCTACTAGGATGGGTGGACCAAGCTAGCTTTGTATAGGTGGATCTAGGATTTACGATAGTGGGTCCCATGCGCATACCCTATTTTAGATCTTAAATTTTTCTCAAAGTTTTAGAGGTGCGAGGAGGAGGCCCCAAAATTCGCACCCAACTTTCAAAATAGGTTTCAATACACGATGAGCTAAAGAGCACTTAATAGAAAGTTTTCTCAAAGAAGGATCAAACCCACGGTTTCGTCCCTCTTTGAGAGACTCTACGGATAACTTCAATGTATAGAGCGACAACTGAAAAGGTGTGCTTGTCATGAGATTATCCTCACCACAATATGTAGCATACTTTATGGCTATGTTTTTTAAAACATTAATCAGTATGATGGCGTAAATTGAAAGGTGTCGGAGCAAGAGAACAAGGTTTCCGAGAAGGTCCATCTACTTTGCATCATATCCTTACATTACACACTTTGACTGAACAAAAAATATATGTCAATTGATGTCTTTCTTCTTGCTTTGTTGAATTCAAAAAACGTCTTTGACATGGTTCAATATGACAAACTTTGGAGATGCCCTGGAAGCACCTTCAATGCTTATGTGTCCCACTTCATTTACAACAAACTATGAAAGCCATGTAAGGTAAGTGTGCTAATGACCGCACGGTCAATCCACGGGGGGTTCACTCCATGTCAAGTTGAACACCACGTGCGGCCAAAGTTTGCTACCCCTATATTACATGGAATAGATAAATTTAAAAATTATGATATTTTTTTCTACATATACATAAGCATTGATAATATCTTTTGTATATTTTTTTGAAATTTTTAGTCATCTTCATTTTTGTAGTAAATATTTTAGTTCAATTATGTGTCATTCTAGTTAGAAACGGTATGTTTTATTAAAAAAACATATCATCAAATTTTGTTACCATTTTTTACTATGTAATAGATACCATGTATATCTACCCATGAAAAAAATTTGATAAAATTTTGACCCATTTTGGTGATGCAACTTACCAAAAGTAGATTTTTTTTGGCCGCACGTGGTGTTCAACTTGACAATGGAGTGACCCCCCGTGGGTCAATCTTCAAATCCTTGTAAATAATAATTTACAAGCTTAAATCGTTTCAAATTTTGAAGGATTGTTGATTGTGAAGTGGGGATTCTCCTACAAAAAATAAAATTAAAAGATATTATGATTTGTGAAAGCTATCACAAATTGAATCCAGACATACACAGGTGGATCTCAAAAGCTTATTGAGCCCTTCACTGCACACCGTGCGGTACCTGTAATAAAACACCTAATAGTGATGGTACCGAGGTTCCCTTGGGAGTTCTCATGAATGAAATTTGTGCAGTGGCTGTGTGGTGGCTGTGCGGTCCGTGGGTTGCGTTTGGCCATTGGCGCACTTACCTTATACCACTTTTTAATTTTTAATTTTTTTTATAGGTGAAGGTACAAATTGATGGGGACATGCATATGGTGAAGTGATGCCCAACATTGGTGCTAAACAAGGATGCCCCCTTTCTACTACATTGTTCGCCCTATACATTGACGAACTTGAGACATATTTGGATGACATCGGCGAGGATTTGCCGTGTAGTTTCTTCAACATAGTGCTTGCCATTCTCCTTTATGCCGACAATGTTGTCTTGCTCTCCAAATCAAGAGCATGTTTAAAAGACTCCTCAACAAGCTACACGTCTTCTAGCCTTGATGGTAATTTATCTAAGACCAAAATTATGATCTTTGGACAAAATAATTTAAGAAAATTCAACCAAGAGGGACTTAACTTAAGTCAAAACTAAATAGAGGTAACTCATGAATAAAAATACCTTGGGGCTGATTTCTATTCATATGGTACTTTGAGTCATCAAGTAAAAGGTGACAAATTTACAAGTCCAAAAGCTTTGATGACCACATTGAGGAAAGTAGCATTAGTTGGTGTCATATGTTGGGAACTTAAAACCCATCTATATGAGACTTTGGTTTGAAAAAATATCATTGGAAGGTTCTTGAGAAAGACATGAGAAATGCATATGATGACTCATGTTGAAGTGTAGTCTTTGACATCCTACCATATTGTTGTTGGCGGAATTATAGATTTCCAACAACGACTTGCCCATCTAACCTCCTCTTGGCCACTTAGTCAAGCAACCTTGTTTTCTTTGAACTTGAATGACCACATGATTTGACATATGGTACAAAACAACAACTACCTAGAAAACATCATGGGATTGGATTCATCCAATGGAAACCCATGACATCCCAACACCACCAAAATTGTTAGTACTTGATACTTTCAAGTAGACGTTTCTCGCTAAAGAGTGGTACTCTTCATTGGAAACCTAAATGATGTGTTTGGGCCACTATAAAATTAAGCCCCCTATATACAAGAAGTTTATAGAGAAAAGTAAGTGCATGCGTACTAACGGTAGGCTAGGAAATGGACTCCATTAGATATAGGGTTCTATAACTCCAGTATATATAGGGTTCCTTCCTTATTTCACAATGTACTAATCAGTCTCACTTAGTCTTTCTTCTAGATTATAATTGAACCATCAAGTTGATATAATCCCCTGTCTCACAGAGACACTGCACTCAGTTACTCTAGATAATCATCCTTTTTAACACTACCTTGATGCACTTTTAGTCCCATAAGCCATTTGGCTTCCCGGACTCTAAATTCAATTTCATTTCATTTCACTTGACATAATTTACATTCAAGTACTAACAATGGCTTTCTTGAGGAAACTAAAGTCAATGATACGGCATATTTTTGGCATCGTTACTTGCAATCTCTTCTTTCAATTGCAATCAAGGTTGCTTTTCAAAGAAACTTTTTATGTATGTTTGAAGGCAACATTAGAATTGATAGAATCTAATTGAATCAACATTTGGATGAAATGTTTAGTGACCGAATTTGGTAGTTGAAAGAATTTTTGAATTGTCCTTGGCATATATACTCATTGCATAAGGCATATAAAGATCAACGAAGATCATGTAGAGTACATTTGTTGACGGTAGTTATGTGGTACTAAGCATCATGTTAAACCCTTAGTTGAGTATGAGCCCAAAGGACCTTTCTAGTGAGCTTCCTAGTATCTTCCCAATGAACGGGGAGAACCAACTGCAAGTTTCACATGAACCAGTTGAGCTTGATAGATAACCGGTTGAAGTTCAAGACTTCAGGAAAATTGCCAATCATTTTAAAGGAATATATGGAATATACATGAATTTAATAAAGAAAAACTGGAAGATCGCAATATGTAACCCGTTGGACTTGGAAACACTAATAATTTGACAAATTATGCCCAAAAATCTCCCCGGACAGGGTATCTTCCTTCTAATTGAGACCAACTTATATATTGTGACTTTGTAACAGAGTTAATGTTTTCCATATTTGTGAAACAACTAACATTACAATAATCTCTAATAGGATGATATCCACTTTATGAATGACATTTGACATAACTTCATGTACAGGTATTAGGTGTGAATACCATAACATTATTGAAATCCATAACAATGTTATGTGGGATTGACAGTATTCTATAAAATATTCCTCACATTCAATTTGAATATAGAGAATATTTTGTAGAATACTGTCAGTCCCACAAAACACTGTTATAGATCTGAATAATGTTATGACCTTGTACAATGAAATGAAATTGATTTTAAAGTCCGGGAAGTTGAAAAGGCTAATGGGACTAAAAGTACATCATGATGGTTTCAAACCAGTTAATAATCTAGAGTGGCGGAGTGTGGTAGCCTCCGTGAGATAGAGGCTGATGTTAACTTGTTGGTCTAATTGAAAGAAAGACTTGAGGCTCCCAAGAACTACGTTCTCAAATAGTGATGGAAGCTTATCTCTAATGGGGTTGTATGAGGGACATTCCAACACGTAATGTGCCTCATTTTCAACTGCATTATAGGAGCACAAGTGGCATAGTCTAGTATCTCTAGAGATAGGGATAATCGTCCGTCATCTACTTTCAATGGCAAGTCTATGGTTCGAGGTGTAGTAGGTAGCAATGATCTTGTGTTGTGGGGGAGTCAATGGTTGCTCCAAGTACAATTCACATTCATCTTTAAGAAAATCCTTGGGGTGGAGGTAATCTAGTTTCTTCCCAGAGAGACGGAAGAAGTTCCATTGTTTAGCAAGGAAAGCATCCTTGATATCAACATATGTTGTTTTTGATGTGGTTGGGGTTGTCATGGGTTTCCCAATGAGATAAACCCCATGATATCCTCCACATGGTTGTCGACTTGTACCAAGTGTTAAATCCTTGTTCAGCTAGGTGTTGGGATAGTGAGGTTGCTTTACTGACTAGCCAAGAGGGGGATAGGCAGGCAAGCCATTGTTGAAAGCCCATAGTAAGCTTGAGAGCGTATAATTCTATGGGAAGCTCTTTGAATTCGGCCGGTAAGATATGATAGGCAATCGAAGAACACACTTTGACGTGAGACATCATATGCGTCTTCATGCCCTTCTCAAAGACTTTCCAATGAGAGTTTTTCAAGTCGCCTCCCCAAATTTTGGGGCCATACATGAAAGTAGGAAGCGCTAAAGCCTTGAATAGGTGAGATTTGAGTTCTCAACATGTGAAGTTGACTACCGTTTCTTTCCTTAAAGTTCCCATCAAGGCTTTCATACTTGCGCTTCCTCGCCTTTTACTAGATGGCTCAAAGTAATCATGTGACTAAAAATCAACCCCAAAGTATTTGTATTCATGGGTGATCTCAATTTGGTCCTTATCTAGGTAAATTGCCTCTTGGTTTAATTTCCTTTTGTTGCAGCCAAATATCATGATTTTTAGGCTTAGCTAGATTGACTTCAAGGCTAGAAGAAGTGCAAAACTCATATAGCTTGTTCAAAAGCCGTTGTAGGCTTGTGCTTGATCTAGATAGTAGAACAACATCGTCAGCATAGAGAAGAATGGCAACCACTGTGTTACATACTAAGCATGGAGAATCCCCGTCGATCTCATCCAAATATGTTTCAAGTCCATCAACATACAAGCCGAATAGTGTGTGGGAGAGGGGACATCCTTGTTTAACACTAATGTCGGACATCACTTTATCATGTGTGTCCCCATTTATTCGAACTTTTGCGTAAACTGTAGTGTACATGACTTTTACAACATGTTGCAGATGAGGTGATGCCCCTAATCTTTAGAGACAATCTCAAAGCTTGTCACGTGAGACTATGTCAAAAGCTTTTTGGAAATCGAAAAAGCAAGAATAGAGACAATAAGTAGTGTGTTCGAGAACATGATTCATTGACATCTTCAAAATATATCATGGTCTTGTTAGGCAACTTATTTCATCCAATTAAATGTATCCACATAATAGAGCATACAATCTAACCTCGTTAATACGACACTCGTTTATACGACACCCTCAATATTATGACACATTTTTGCAAGACCAAACTTTTAAGTTTAGAACTCCCTCTTTTATATGATTACGACACTTGATAATGCGACATTTAGAATCTCGGTTTTGTCATATTAAAGAGGTAGTTAATGCTAGAATTCCTTTCATCTATGTTATGTACATCTAAAATACATCCATTTTCACTTGAGAACATCACTTATCATTGGGAACTTAATGATAACCAAGGTTACTTAGTGTAGAATGGACATGGTTAGGGTTAGAGTGGCCTCCTGCCGAGAATGTTGCCTCGTACACGGGTGATATAGTATCACTAGTATCTTGATGTTAAACGTCATGCATCATTGTTGTCTAGTTTCTTATTAGAGAACTCTTTATATTTTGGTGTTAATGAAATTATTAGTTTTCAAAGGTTAGTAAGGAATTTAGATAAGATGACAGATGCTAACTTGGGTAGGCAACACCAAAGATCTTTGGACTCCTATTTCAAGAGTTCTTGAGAATATTTGTATTTGTTTGGAGTTATAAGTTATTATTTCATACCATCTATATTGCTCTAACTCGTTGCATATATTTTAAAGCTCATATTCCTTACATTTTTGTATTCCCTCAATAGTACGACAATTTTATGGCATTTGTCATATTAATGAGAAGACGACACCTCGGTAATACGACTTTTTTTGTGTTTCCCAAACGTGTCATACTAAAGAGGGAGAACAGTATTAGGATTGTTCTATTGTAACCCCTATTTTTTATAATTTTAAATAGGAATATTCTCAATATAGAACTTCACTCCACAGACACGCCCCCCCTAACATCATACCCGTTCACATGTCCTAAGGCATGTGGGTGTTATTTGGCACATTTTTCATGACCTTTGGACAATGTCTATTGAGTAGGTTTACACAACAAAACTTGTGTTGCATTAGCAACCCTCTGATGAAGCAACAGTGAAAATCAGGTTGAGAATCAATCTCCAGGCTTGATTTTAGTTGTGGTTATCGGAAGTGTATGTCTACTGGTTGCCTTTTAAGTTAACTGAATACATCTAAGTCCTCCGAACTGTGTTCACTGTTGAGTGTGGATTAGTTGATAAAGTTTGAAGACATAGTCCGGTCTCTTTTAAACATGTGCCTTTTATGGTGTTTGTTCTTTGATCCTCACCGAACCCCCACACCAATCAAATATGGGTGTCTAGTTAAGAAAAAGTCACCGAATCACACCCGCATACCTTAGATTTGTTCATTGAAACTTGAAACATGTTATCACTAAACGTTGCTAGAAGCTGTCATTGAGAGTATCATTGTGTATTTAGATAAGACAAACAACTATTTTTGCACATCAAAGGAACATAAAACAACTTACTCTAGATAAGGAATGAGATTATCAATAATTTTTTTGAATAGCAATGCACGTAAGTCCAAATGACAACCCGTATTGGCAATTATGGTCTCTTCTTATTGATCTTATGCCACCGGTTAAGGCATTGGATGGGTTTTCCAAAATGGCAAACAATGGCAATGGGGAGGAAACTATGGTGCCAAAAGTACTCATCCGAACGGCCGAGGCCAAGCTGAGATAACTACATTTAATATTGTATTTAGTGTCACTTACTATTTGGAATTACGCATCATGAGGTAACGAATTTTCATATTAGAACTCGAGATCTGGGTTCATGTGTTACATGTGAAGTTCATATTCACACACGAGTCACACCCACATCACATTCAATAAAACACGGTGTTTGCAAGCGGGGGAAGAAAAAAAAAAGTGTTGCTTAAAACTTATGCAGAAAAGTTCACATAGATGCAATTTTCTCTGCATTACTTATAGTGCATCGTTCACAAGGCTATAAGGTAGAATACCATAACCCGTGAAAATAAGGTGATTCGCAATTGAAGATCTGGTCTTACGATCAGGAGATAATTTCCAAGATAGATGAGAAGGATTCATGAAGAATGCAAGTTGTTTCATATTTTTCTACCCTGTAGAAAAAATGTTACAATTTTTCAAAGTGGAAAGTTGTCCAACCCCCTACTCATTCACTAGATTCTCCCTACACCGAACATGGTAATTTGCATTTCCATACAAAACATCGCCTAAATCGGTTGCCTCATGAGTACATTAACACTTGACTCCCATTGGCTACGCTAAGTGTGCACGCATTGAAGTTGCCGCCGAGCCATGATCCGTTTCAGAAATGGCACTTCACCATTATGATGGCGGTTTAGTGCACGGCTAGAGGATGGTTAACCGGTTTAGGTATTTCTACCTTAAAGTTGGATGTAGAGGGGGAAAACGGAGAGAGGGAAGTATCGCATACGAGGTGTATGTCTCGTCCATCCAATGTCAAAACTTGACCCTTATAGGTTTGTTTGCTAATTCATGTCAAATGACTTGGACTGACTAGTTCGGTGTCTTTGAGACTAATGTTGGTGTCAAATCGACTCAAAATTGTAATATTTGGGATGCAAATTATTTCAAGTTTTCTATGTTGGAAAAGAGAGGTACGCTTGGATGCGATATTAGGGGTTGTCACACTTCTTTCTTCCCATTCTCAATCTTCAGAGAATGAACGTGGCAAGCTCTCCTTGAAAGGCGGAGGCCCATTCTCTGAAGATTGAGAATGGAGAATGGAGAAAACTTCTTCTCCTCCACGGGTGAAGAATGGAGAAAACTTCTTGTGTGAAAGTTTTACCGCAAAGCTTCTATTTTTCACTTGGGGTCGCTTCTTTCACCGCTGGAGGTGCTTCTTGCACCGCTTCTTACCACATGTTGACTCACGGGTAATTCCCATTCTCCATTCTCCACGGGCCACAATAGGGGTGTCACACCTTTCTCCATGGAGAAGCTATCCTATTGGCTCCTCTTTTTCCTCATTCTCCATTCTCCAAGGAGGTGTGACAATCCCTATTATTTCCCTCTCTCTACTGAAAACTATTTCAGTAGGTGCGCTCCTACGTGACGTAAACCCAACATAAATAAGTTAAGAATCTGCAAAATTGGTAAGAAAGCACTATACATTTGTAACAAACTAAATGCAACGCGATTCATTAGTATACAAATAGACCTGCAACTTATTGATTGTAGTATGCAAATAGACCTACAACTTATTGACTGTAGTATGCAAATAGACATGCAACTTATTGGCTGTAGTATGCAAAATGTGTATTTAAGCTATGTATATAGTCCCATTTTAAGCTAATTTGATCAAAAGTGCATATCTAGGTGTCCAAAATCAACTCATTCATCAAAGTTCACTTCTTGTTTTCTTTCTTTTTCATTGTTTTCTCCTTTTTCTCAGTTGAGAACCTTAATTATAAATGTATTGAAAGGTTTGGGTTCAAATGTATGCTTGGGTCTCTGTCCTTGAAAGCAGATGCACACTTAAATATATATTGATTGATGATCAATGTCACCAAATCAAATCAAGTTCACCACAGATTCTATACTTTCAAGTAAATGCTATGATCAGTCTGATTAACTAGGATTAAAGTAAGTATGGACAAAAGACTTGTCCAAAATTAATAATGCATTTGAGAGGTTTTTTTTTTTTTTTTGCTTAATTGAGATATGCACATTGTGCAACAAATTCTTTGAAGAAAGAAACTAGAAAAATATGATGAAAATGTCAATTATACATACTTTGAGAAGCAACATGATCAATTATTCCCTCTAATGCAGGCCTCATTAAATTAGGATTTCTATAAATAGATTCCTTAAATGCATAAAATAATTTGAGCGGGGCGCATAAATTAAGAAGAAAAAAACCAAAAATGCCCAAAGATTTTGCAGTCCGACATGCAGTTTAGGGTTTAGGGTTGGTCGTCTACGTTGATCACAACCTTTTGTCCCGCCATATAGATGGGAGCGTGTCAACACAATAAAACATGCCACACACAACGCCATACAAAACACACTCTAGTTGTCCAATTCCTAGCATTTTGTAGTCATTTCTTGAAAAACTCTTATTTTATGTGCCTCGGATGCACGGCGCGCATAAATTAAGCTAATTTATTTAATTTATGCGAACGCCTAATTTTATGAGGCATGCTCTAATGTGTATTTTTTCACATTTAACATAGGGCGCATGCAACTTATATGTGCTACAACAAGAGATACAGTGCACATCTAGGAATATGGTTGAGGCATCTATAATTGATAAAATAAGAGAGTTGCATCTTTTAGGAGGATTAATAATGGGGAATTATTATTTTTGTAAAGAGAAACAAGTTATGGGGAGAATAATTTTCTTTTTCTTTTTCCTTTTCTTTTCATGAATATGGAAAGTTGTTATAAATCTTGAAGCGGTAAAGTTAGGGTAACACATAGTCGATCTATTGGTTAACCCGTAACTGCTCATCTAAATTCTAATGCTTGGCTATGACAGTTGTCAAAACTCTTATGAGGGCAATCAATCACAAGCAGCCACCACATAAACCTTAACTCCATTCCCCTGAAAAATATAGATCTCATCCATTTCGGCACGACCTGACCCTAGTGAGCAGTTAAATGGACCTTGTCGACTATGGATGCATCGACCTTAGTTGTTGTCATTTCTATCAACACCATATTCGTTAATCGGAGACTTTTTGATGATTTTGAGACTATTCAAGAACGTGCTTTTCAAATTTGGACCAGTAATGAGAACATCAGAATCCCATATTGATAAATTTGGGAACAATTATTAGACATAAATGCATCAAAGTGAGCAAAAATGTAAAGCATACATGACAACATTTGCGTATGATATGAGAAATTGTTGCCAATGGAAGGGAAGATGCGGAGAATGATTGGAAATTGAATATATTAAATGGGTTTGAAATACAAATATTATAATAGAAATACCATCAACGTCTTGAAGACCTTCAAATAGAATAAATAACCAAGCACTACGTTCTACCCCTACATGCATTTAGGGACCAAGTAGATATTTCTAGTCACACTTGTACGTCCCACTACTTTTTTTCCGTGGCCAAGTCCTTGTTTTTGGCGGCCTCCATGGCCCTGAAAATCTCCGGCCCGCGGCTGTAGCCATTTTTGTAGACTGGCCCGGAATATGTGTCGTTCTTCCAAATATCCGGACGCGCTCCCAAATTGTACGAAGTGGTATTGTAAGTGGAATACGAGGGCGTTTGCGAGAGGGAAAGCCTTGCACTTCTTCGGAGGGCCGACCAACGATCGGACTCGGACGATGCGGCCTTGAGGGCGTGCCTATCCAATGAAGAAGTTGAGGAGGGCCGGCCACCAAGCGAGCGGGGAGTGACCTGCGAAACAACGCCATGTGACAAAAAGAATAAGAATGGAGTGGGGAAAATAATGAGGGCGGTTTGGGATGGGCGTTCGTAAAGTTCCCGGCACGCAGATCCAAGATAAGGAAAGCAACGGTGAAAAAGGGGGAGGGGACGAAGAAGGGCACCTTGGATTTGGGGACGTCGGTGCGGGGCACGATGGGCACTGGGAGGCCGTCGACGGGAGCGTCCGGAGCCGATTGAAATGCGGCATTGTTGGATGACGGGGGGGAACGAAGGCATGGAGGGCCGACGATGGCGGATGACTTTACGGGAGGAGGAGCGGAGTCGGCGGGGGAGGGGTCGCACCGGGGAGCTTCCATGCGGAGACGTCGGCTCGGGCCACGACGAGCAACGCCGTCGTTGCTCGATGGCGACACACGCCCTAAGCGAACGAGCGTTCGCTTCCCCTTGGAGAGGGGAGAGGGCGACGGGGCATACGCGCGGGCGGCAACTTTGGGGGGCGGGCTGTTCACAACGCCGTCGTCGATGCCGACGTCCGGGGAGTAATCCACGGCCGAGGCTGCGTCCACCGCCGAGAAATGGTAGAGGGATGGGATTTGGAAATCCGTCACGCCGCGGGAAGGGGAGCCAGGGGACGAGGGGGGACGGGGAGGGCCGTCGAGGACAGGGGTGTCACATAGGGGGGCAGACTATGGGCAACAAAAAAAGACATCCAAACATGGAATAAAGCATTAGATATGTGAAACACAAGGACACAAACACATGCAAGGAGGTTTCTCAAATCAATTTATTAAATTTTGCGAGCCGAACGATGCTCCTATATACATTATCGCGGGGGCTTAATGCCGCGTTGCCGATGGGGTTGGACCTAACAAAATCCGGGACGCTCCCGGTGTGGAGCACAAGCCTTCTAAGGTAAGGTTCGCCGGTCCAAGGGTCGGGGAAGATGACGTTGCCCGGGGGGTTGAGAACGCTCTTGGTGGGGCTGTCGTCGATGAGGAGGGTGCTCTCCGCAGTTGGCCACCACCCGTGGGGTACCCCCTCGAGCGGGGGGATGCCGCGCCACAGTCTGGACCCGAGGACCTTGAGGAATTGTTGCCCTCCGCCTCGACCGCCGAACTTGGGAACCGGAAATCCCTTCTCGTCGAGAAGTTCATCGCATGCCTCTTGGCCGAGGACGAGGCAAGGGCTGGGGAGGTCACGGAAGAGGAAGTCGACGATGGGCTCCGTGTTCTCCAAGACCATAGAGCTCCACACGACGACGTGAGCTAAGCCGAGCACCTCTCGAAGGAAGTCTCGCACGCCGGGACGGGCGCGGACAGCCTTGCGGTTTATGAGGGTGTCGAGCTCGCCGTCGTAGTCTTTCTCGTCGGGATGACGGAAGGGACGCGTGGGGACCCTGGGGATGTGTTTGGTGTGACACAACACCCCGTTGAGGTCAAAAACTAGGAACGGTTTCTGTCGGGTCTCAAGTCCACTGGTTGAGGGGTTGCGACCTATCTCCGGGAGGTCCTGTGATTAACAATTCGACTAGTTTAATGCTATGATCCAGTGAAGTGATTATGAAGATGATGAAGACAAACATGAAGATGCATTAGGAGGGTTCAAGGACGAAGAGCGATAATAGCAGTGCAAGGAAAATGTGGAAGGGTACATTCACGAACGCTCGTTCGTGAATGAAGGCCGACAGTGGCAAGGCGCATCATTTACGAACGCTCGTTCGTGAGCGCGGCTTGATGAACATTCACGAGCGGTCGTTCGTGAAGGATGTGGACACGGGGTCGCACCTTTTTACGAACGCCCGTTCGTGAACGAATGGGCACTACCAGGATCAAAATGAAAGAACATGAACATACACACCACAATAAATACGAGTCGATGCAAAGTTTGGGATCGAAAGCTCATTTGCTTATATATTAATTAGCTCAATATGTACAATTTGTCTCGGGTGATAGTTTATCACACAGGTTCCTAAGGCAACATGATGCCGTGATCTACAAAATCTATCAGCCTACAGGAGCACGCAAAAAAATCTCGCGCAGGTCGGGGTGTCGATGTAGAGAATGCGCCAAAAAAACAACACAGGCGGTTAGGAGTGTTACGAACGAGCGTTCGTATTCTCAGAGATGAGTTACCTCGTCATCGGGGGGAGGGGCACCGGTGCTGGACCGAGGAGCCGCTCCCTCCTCAACGATTAACGAACGCTCGTTCGTAACCACCGCTGCAGACGCCTCCGTCTCCATGACATCGTCCGCCCGCTCCGCCTGGGACGCCTGGGTCTGCTGGATGGTCTCCGCACCGTGGTCGTCGCCACCCAGGTCTAGTGCATCCATGTCGACATCCTCCATGTATGCGGAGGGCTGACGTTCCGGGCTGTCCTCGACATCCATTCTTTGTGCACCTGCCGTGTCATTCGGGCTCCCCTGCGTGTCCCTCACAATGACCATGTCAGTGTGTCGCGCAGTTTCATCGCCCTGTCTATCTACAACCCTGGGGACGACGGTGGAAGGGGCCGTGTCCGTGTCTGAAGGCAGTCCTACCCTTGACGGGGGAGGGGTGAGGACTGCCGGACCTGAAGACTCACGAACGAGCGTTCGTAAATCCTCGCCCTCCTGGATGGCCGCCGCGACGGCATCGTGGGTGATGGTGGTGGCCGGCGGGAGTGGAGGAGTCCCCACCGGTGTCGGGTGGGGTGGAGCCGGGAAGGACGGTCCTCCAGCATAAGGGAGATGTGGGGGGTATTGGCCGGATGGGTATCCCAGATGGAAGGGGTAGGATGGCTGTGGAGACGCCGCAAAGCTCTGCATCCTGCTCAGCATCTCTAGAATGGCATCCGTCTTCGCGTTGGAGGCCCTCAGCTCCTCCTGGATGACAGACATCTTCCGCGCATTCTCTGCTGCAGCAGCCGCCATGTCCTCCTTCATCTTCTGCTCGAGCTTGGCGTTGAGCTCGGCGACGGAGAGCGCCTCCTCCTTCACCCGCTTGTTCTTGTCGAACTCCACCCCCAGCTCGACCATGATGTCCATGTCCCCCTCGTCCTCATCGGAGACATCGATGATGGCGCCCTCCAGCAACTCCACGTACGGGGTCTTCTTCATCCTCCGACGCGTGTTGCGGAAGTGGTCCAAGGACGGGCGGGAGCGTTGATCGAGGACATCGAGATCCTCCATTTTGGGCACCACCAGCTTGGGTCGGGGGGATACCGACGTCGAACAACCTCCAGGCGTGCCGAACGGTTCCGCGCCAGATGTTCGCGCGGGGAGGACGTCTTGGGTGGTGCCCGCCGATGACCCCGTATAGCCACCCGGAGTCCCCTGCGGCTCGGATGGAATTCCCGCTGGCGCCAACATTCTCAGAGGGGGGATGCTGAGGGTATGTGCATCTGTATCCCTTTCGACGGGGAGGACAGGGTCTTCGTCCTCTAACTCCAAGTCGGGCATGCTCTCGTCAACGGACATGCTGATGTCGAGCCTTGGCACAGCCATATCACCCAGGTCCATCATCGACGCCTTCGATCGATGGACCTTGTACTCCTCTTCGTCGATGGCGTCAACGTAAGAGTTGACGCACAATCCCAGCATCTGAGACACGGAAAGAAATTGGTCAGACATATACAAACGCGCGTTCATAAATATCAACGTAAAGATTGATGTAAAATAATAAACGAACACATAATATGATATTGAATGTTGAAGATGTTTGAAAAAGGCAACATACAATGTTTACGAACGAGCGTTCGTAAAAGTTGGGATGGCTTACCATGGCAGCGTACATAAATTTGCTGCCTCCACAAACGTTGTACACGGTCTCGCCATGCATTGCCAAACTCTGCAAAACAGAGATGTAGAACTCCATCCTGAGTTCAAGGGCCGGGAAGACAGTGTACAACGTTTCTTGGAAGAGATCTTTGGGAGGGGGGTGAGCGATGGTGTAGATTTTCTTGAACGTGTTGTTCGCCTTGATGGGTGCACGCCCATTCCTAACCGACTTGTACGTCAGGAAGATGAGACTCACAGCTCCCACCTGCTTGCTCCCCCTGGCCTCGTTGATGGCCACTATCCCTTCAGTCTTTGCAGGCACGTATGTGCTGTGGAAGATGTTGTATTCGAACTTTATTGTCTCCTCGTAAAGCTCGGTCACCACGGAGACCTTGTCCTGTTCAACAACCCACAACCATACGTGTGGTTCCCTCATGGGTGGCGATTTGTACTCCATGAACTTCGCCATGAAGGGGTTGTAAAAGGGGACCCCCTTCGCCCCCTGCCTTGATGCACCAGGGATCCCCCGAAAATCTATGATTGCGAAGGGACAACCCCTCCGGTCCTCCCTCACCTCAGCCCTGCTGATGGTGCCATCCCATTTGGAGAATGTTGTCCTCTCCATCCCTGTGGTTATCAGGCAAAATCGCGCTAAGCCGTCAAACTTGGCGCTCCTCTTCCTCTCCAAGAAGGAGATGTATTTCTGCAGCTCCTGGGGTTCAGTCTCGGACTTCTTCGAGCGTTTGTTCCCCTTGAGCTTCAAAACGGAGGCATGCTCCCTAACCAGACTACGCATTGAGGCACCGTTGATGTTGTACAGCACCTTGAACTCTTTCCACTTGGCCCAGTTGACTTCGCCGTCGGCGTGGAAGAGCTCCTCTCTGGCATGAGCCCATTTAACTCCCGCATCGCGCCCGTCTTCAGTTTCCTGTGGTCGCACCACTCCTTTACGGAGTATGTCCCGGGCTTGTGCTTCGGCCTCTTCAAAAATATCTTGGGGTAGGGGATGGTCCTTCCCACCGTGTTCCCAAGAAGGTGTACTGCGCATCGCTGCAACTCTGACTCTGTCAGCCCTTGCAGCGGCCTGAAAAACTCCCTCAGCAGTGGAGGGGCCTCGGCGCTCTTGTCGACGCTGTATTTTTCCTCAGTGTCGGGGTTGACCAAATCACCCGAGCTGTGGGCGTCGAAGAAATGGGTCCACAACTCCCATGTGTCGTTGTTGCAGCATATCAGTCGGAGCTCGCCCTTGAGCTCCAGGACTGATTTGGTTGTTGTGGACTTCATGTCGATGGAGGAGAATTTGTCCACCATCGCATCACAGAACGCCTGCAATGCACATCAAGGGTGTCGGTGTTTTCCATTACATACGAACGCACGTTCGTAAATTGAAATACTAAAGCACAGAATGAAAGTGTAGGAAATATACGAACGCTCGTTCGTAAACCCACCTTCCATTGTGGCGACTGGATCTTTGCGTTCTCCCTCTCCTTTGGAGGGCACCCGTGTGCGACCCAGACGTCTCTTGCAGCCACTATATTGGCAGCCCAGGACGCCTCAAACGCCTTGATCTTGTTCCCCGAATTGAGAAACGTCGATATTTTTCTGAGCTTGTCCCAGTCGTCCGACCACACCAGGAATGCCTTCCAGTACCGAAGTTCCGCCTTGAGCTCGTGCTGGAAGTTATCATCCTTGAGGATGATCTGCGACGCCTCCAAGCTGTGCTGACCGTCTATAATCCAGAACTCTCCATTCTGGATTCGAGGCCAGTCCTTCTCCGAGGGACGAGAAGTCAATCCCTTAGGCATGACGCAGACAGTCTGCCTATCCCACTTTACGTTGTTCATGAGATTATTTATCTGCCACTTCACACCCCCGCTTTCGCGAGACCTAACCACCCACTTGTTAGGAGATTTCTCGCACTTGAAGCAGTCCACGTTGAATGTGAAGTGGCGTCCCATGGGCCAGCAATCCTTGGAATAGTTGTTGAAGTCGCGTAGAATCCTGGTAGCCTTCACAGCATCTGGGGTCTCTCCCTTTTTCAAAGGGGTAGGCATCACTGGCGGCGAGCTCACTTCAAGGGCCTCAGTGACTCCAGACTTCTCCATGTCGTCCCTGGACCTCTTGGATGGCGTGGACTGTCTGCTGGTCCCCTGGGTCAGCCTGCTCGCGGAGGGCACCGGCTTAGGTGCGCTTCTTGAACCTCCTGCCCCTGAGGGAGATGGTTTTCTTGGACTCTTCTTCTTTTTGTTTGCCTCAGCCATCGCACTGTTGTATTTGGAGATGTTCAACGCCAGTGCGGTCAATTTCCTAGCAGTCCAGAATTGGCTGAGGACGTACTTTGTGAAGAGGCCATCCAGGTTGAAATGCTTTGCATCTGGTCCAACATTCAGGCATGCGTATACGTAGGAGAAGGAGTGTAACAAGTAATGTAGGAGGAGATTTATGTGGTCATTTTTGAATTTCATATCCAGAATAACATAATCTCCTTGGGCCTCTATGGACTCTATCTCCCACGACTTCATCTGCACCCATTGTTCTGGCTGGTCTGGCCTCGTCTGCAGCTCGTAAGTGAATCGCAGCGCAAAAAGGCCGTCTTCGAGTTTAGTTGGTATGGCCGTCCATTCTCCCATGAAGTTGTCCTTGGGGACATAGCTATCGTTGCCGTTTATGTCCTTCACGGATGCCGGCAGGCTATCCGCCGGCACTGCGAACATTTCGATGGGGTTTCTACTTGTTCTCGCCATCTGCATGATACGAAACAAGGTTAGGATCGTTTTTACGAACGTTCGTTCGTAACAGCCGCGAAACTATGTACTCGTAACATCGTGGACAGGGTATGCAGTTGTATGTTGGATCTGTGAAATCAGAATGTAATCGCATTGAAATTCTTGAGGTGTAGATTATTTACGAACGGCCGTTCGTAAGTAGGTGTATTGTGTAATTCGATCACATTTACGAACGAGTGTTCGTAAAGACGTTCGTAATTGTTTTTGTTCATTCTTACAAACTAAAATATTTTGTAAAGGCTGCAATATAATGTGTATGTTCATATTGTTTAGTCTCCAAATATTGTTGGTTGGCATTCAGCTTCTTTTGTCTGTTGCATATAGTTACGAACGCACGTTCGTAAATATGTAGCCTTCTGGTGTCATGCAGACGTTTACGAACGCCCGTTCGTAACTGGGTGTCCATTTCCTTTTTAAAATTATTAATATGTCATGCGATGGTTTGGACTTTACGAACGTGCGTTCGTAACTGGGTGCCTGTATTTTATGTATAATATTATGTTGGATCCGTACGTATACGTATACGTATAAATACATATACGTATATGTTTCACACAGACATGGATCTGTGTTTCAGGAATCCTTGCAATGTTTTTTGCAATGCTTGGCCAGAATGATAGAAATTGAAGAAAAAAATTGAATCAGCACATAAGTGAGTTTCAGAATGTCAGGGAGAAACCAAAATGAAGAACACATGCATACAAAACACATTCAGCTCTGGCAACACATGGAATTCAACAATGAACAAATATCAGAATGTGAGGCAAATGAGTTTTGAAGGTTTACTCTGCTCACAATGTTCTTCCTCCCTTACTGTACTCACAAAATCTGCTCTTCTTCCCTTACTCAAAAAACCAGAAAAGCTCACAAATGAAAACTCAGGTCATCCACTCAATCCTCGCACCACTCAATCCTCCCACACACTGAAGCCCTCGCACGTTATGTACAAACCCTAGCAACTACTCTGATGTGCGTGCAACTCCCAAGCGTGCAATTGTCAAGCTTGTAGCTCTCAACCTTGCTACCCTAATGCTAGCAACTCCGAAGCTTGCAACTCCCAAGCTAGCTACTGCCAATATCCCAACTCTCAAGGGAAACTTGCAATTCAACACACTAGCGCCGACAAAACTATTATCAAAGATGTATAACTAAAAATGGCAAGAGCTTCGCTCCGCATCTGCTCGGCGCTCCGCTCCTCTCTCTGCTGCAACTGACAATGAGGAGAGTAGAGGAAGGGGCGCAGGGAGGTAGCCGGCGCCGCCACATGGCCGCCTCCCACTGGGCAGGGCTTGGATGGGGTATGGGGGATGGGGTGGGATGGGGTGGGGGGATTGAATGGGATGGGTGTGGGGGGATGGGACGGGATGGGCTGGGGGGATGGGATGGGCTGGGATGGGGGGATGGGGGGATGGGGTGGGGGATGCGAAGGGGGTGGGGGGATGGGATGGGATGGGGGTAGGGGGATGTGTTGTGTTTTAACGCTCAAATGTGTTGGTTTCATTCAACTTTGTGACATGAATTGTTGCCATATTATGGAGGTAGTCATACATGACTACCATGTCCATTATTGTTAGGATGGACAAACGTTCAATGACTCTCTCGCATGAAAATGAAAGTTGGATGTATAAGTAATATAGGCATGTTTAATTCATGCTTTGTAATATGTATATGTAGTGGAGGCGTTTCACATTAGTTTGAAGAGCTTAATATAAATACAACAATTTCTTTTGCCGCATTCCATTTAAACACCTATACATTTGGTTCCTTTGTAAACTTCAAGTATATAGGGGTGCAGTTCCGGTTTAATGAGCCAAAGGACGTGTTGACAGTCCTTAAAAATTGTACCACCTTGACTTTGAAATTACATTACAAAATGAAATGATTAGCAATTCACATTTTTTCTTCACCAAAAGTTTGTCTATATCATATATTCAATATCTAATTAGTTTTATTTCATGTGAGTATTCTATAACTAATTTATTTTGGTGCTTACAACAATCTTAATTAGCTGTTGACAGCTGCTTATTAAAAATTTCAAACGTGCTTAAGGCAATCTAAATCTTCATAATTTGTATTGAAATTTTGACAATGTTGTATTAACAACTTGGTCAAGGGCAACATAACTTCAAACACCTCACAAGTTATGCCATGTTTTGTGAAACTGCATCTAAAATTTTGTGTTTCAAACGCATTTTTCAACCTTTAAATGAATTCTTTTGAAAATGGTGCCTAAAAAAAAGTTGTTTGTTTTGTTGCATATGAGGGCATGGATGTGTTGTCCATGATAACATGCTACATATGTATGATATTTAATTTTTTAAGATAATATATTGCCTGAAAAAATGAATTAAGTCCTAGTAAGTGGCCCTAGTAAGTGGCCCAAATAAGTGGCGGGGTTGGCTCATTAAACCTAAACCATACCCATAGGGAGTATAAATTCGTAGCGAACAATCCATGTCATTTAGGGTGGAATCGATGATGAATCCATCAGTAAGGATGTGCATAATATGGTCTTTTGAAATATAGTGTTTCCAAACTTGAAATATCTTTCAAGTTGTGCAATGGTTCCACAAATTATTGATTACTTCATAAATGACCCAATTTGAGATGGGTGTCCATTTTATTACAAGTGGTGGAAGAAAAATTCAAATTCCAAGAGGTCCTCAATTCATTCAATTGGGTGTCAACTTCCATTAACATTTGTATAGTGTAATGAACTTTAAATTGAACTTGAACCAGTGCATTTGAGCCATGAAGTCAGATGTTTTGCCAACATGAAATGTGCATTACACATAAAATAAGTACGTGCGATATGATTAATTTAGTGAATATTGTTTGTGTAATCTATTGTAATTATAACTACCTTTCACGCTAAGCCGTTCAGGAACCCTAAACCCTAACCCCAAACCCTAAACCCTACATCCCTAAATCTTTAAATTTCACCAACCTTTAAGATATGTGGACATGTGATCGTCCGCGGGCATGTCCAACTGGTGTACTGATGTTGCTAGGATTTGGAATTATTGCTTCATTCGGTTAATAGCAACTATTGAGAATCGTGCCGTTTGTCATTTCAAGATTCAAAATTGGATTTCATGATACAACTTTGTTTGTGGTCAATTATAGTGAAGTTAGAAATTCTCCCTCGTTCACCTTAATAGTGTTGAGTGCATTTTGATCACACAATCCATACTTCATCTTATTAGAACATGCATATCTTAAGTTTAAACGAACAATTTTAGCTATGAATTGACTTCTCGTAGGATGCAAAACACGCAATTAGTGTGATTATACCTGGTATGGTTAGAATTCATTAATTTGAAGAGCTTAGTATAAATACATGAATTTGTTTTCCCGCATCCCCCTAGTACCTCATAGTGAACTCATAAAGGATGTTCATATAGTGTTTTGGAATATAGTGTTTTCAGAAAAGAAATATCTTTCAAGTTGTTCAATAGTTCCTCAAATAATTATTAGCTTCATAAAGGACCCAATTTGAGATTGGGGGGAGCATATTACGGGCATGTTTTTATGTGAATCACATGATACCTACAATGTTAGGGGCTTCCACAACCGATTTTGACCCACTCTTATGCCCCCTTGTGACTTCACCAAATGACCGAAGTCTTAAGTTTCCCAAAAACCGGGTAAAGCTCCCTCGGTGATAGTGGTTTAGGGTTTAGGTTTTAGTTAAGTAGCTTTCACACATGGGCGTTGTTTTATCTACCCAACAATGAATGTTGGATAGTTTTTGTCCCATCCCCAAATGCCTTTCTCATCGACTCCATATTCTGGAGCAATACTTCGCATTGAGGGTGGCTTGGGTTTGTCAAACATTGCTATGATTTCCATAGTACGTTGATGATCATTCAGACGCGGAGCTTCCCCCTTTCGCTTTCCAGCACGTTGCAAACTCATTTCCGGAATGAAATGGGAGCTTCGAAGCTCCAAAATGATTCAACTCTAAAACACCCTAAAAAACAGCAATAAACCCTAATACCACCAACTAGGTTGGGCACTATATACTAGTGTGGATGGTGTGAGGGTTGTGTTTCCCTAAACCAACTTTTAGGCTTACCTCAAGTCAGGTGGGGAGGGGGATCACCTCAATGTGTGTGTGTATATATATGTATATATATGCATATAATATATATGTATATATATATATATATATATCACTTAGACCTTGCTAACATAATATACTAGGTATGAATAATTGCTAAAAAACTTGGAATTCACACCTTGGTCGCAAATCATTTATTCTATGTTAAACAACCGCACGTTTAAATTCTATTTACCTATTTTAGTACATATATATATTGATTCATTAGACCTTGGTAAAACCAAAGGTGTGAGACCCATGTACATATTTCAATATGTCGCGTGCATGCCATACATGTTCCATACATAGCGTCATGTATGACGCGCATAGATAGAATGGCATATTAGGTCAGAGTGAGCGGCGGGAATCTGCTTTTTAAAGAGCATCCAAGGGATTTTGAACCACCCTAGAGAAGTACTTAAAGTTCCTCCCCCCACTTGAGAGCTCTTTTTCGCGGCAGAGGCCCAGTGTGCGCTGCACAGATCCGGCGGAGCGCGCTGAAGCCATCATCCTGTGCGTCCACAGTACACCTCCCAGGTACAGTAGTATACAAACCCCGATTATACCGCCGCAAATACCGGAACTTTACGAACGCTCGTTCGTAAAGTTGGAGTCAACGCATTTGTGGTAATTGTTCAGAGGATTTGACGAGAGTTTACGAACGTGCGTTCGTAAATACCACATGAGTGTGGTATATGCTCCTAGCAACATTGATATACATGCATCCATGCACACAAATAGAATGACATCGAGATATACGAACGTGCGTTCGTAAATATGCTATTCCAAATATTCACGATTGGACGTTCGTACGTTGCACACGCATCCATTTGCCCCATATGAACAGGATGGTCGAGTTTACGAACGTCCGTTCGTAAATACCACCTGAGAGTATGGTTTATGCATCCAGCAACATCCATACATATACATACATGTATGCAGACATACACCATGGCATCGATATATACGAACGCACGTTCGTATATATGATATTCCAAATATGTCGTGTGTCGCGCACGCATGCATTTCCCCAAATATTCTCGGGTTTGTCGACTTTTATGAACGTGCGTTCGTAAATACCACCTGGGTGGTCTATGCTTCCTTCCACATCATACATACATCTAGGCATCCACAGCATGGCATCGTGGGTTTACGAACGGTCGTTCGTAAATATGCTATTACAAATATTGACGAACGGACGTTCGTAAATAGCGCACGCATCCATTTTTCCCATATACACATGATGGTGGTTTACGAACGTGCGTTCGTAAATACCACAGAGTATGGTGTATGCATCCAGGAACATCCATACATATACACATCTATGCACACATTATGGCATCGATATATACGAACGGGCGTTCGTAAAAATGATATTCCCGCCATTTTGGAACGGATTTCCGTATGTCACAGGCATGCATTTTCCTCGAATACACTTATGTTTGTCGAGTTTACGAACGTGCGTTCGTAAATCCCACCTGAGTGGTCTATGCATCCAGCCACGTCTATTCATATACATCTATGCATGCACTGTATGGCAAGGTAGGTTTACGAACGGTCGTTCGTAAATATGCTATTCCAAGTATTTACGAACGGGCGTTCGTATGTCGTACACACATCCATATGCCCCAAAAACACTTGGGATGGTCGGGTATACTAAATTGTGTTCGTGAAGATATCCTGGGATTATGGCATAGGCATCCAACCACATCCATAAATGTCCATACATCTATTCAGACGCACAATATGGCCTCGTGAATTACGAGCGGGCGTTCGTAAATATGCTATGTAAAGAATTACGAACGGTTGTTTGTATTTCCCATACGTATCCATTTTCCCCATGCACAAACGATAGCAACCGTTTACGGACTTACGTAAATACCACAATTGCGAGTCCATCTTTTAGTTGGCATAGGCAGTACGGCCTGGGACCAAGGTACGGCCTTTCGTAAGTATACCCTAAGATATCTGTGGGAAGGTATACGAACGGCCTTTCGTATATCCCAGGCCATACTCATATTGTTTCGGGAAATCCGTACTTGTTTATGTATGAGGTCCTCCAATGGTACCCCAATACTTGTTTCTGTATTTCGGGCCATATATATACGCAGATATTGTGTGTATATCGGGCCGTGTATATATACAGATAGTGTGTCCGCTCTTGTATGCATTTCATCGGTTGTGTGGTTGGTCATTCCATGGTTGTTTTTTAGGTGGGATGGCAATGGATGTAGGAGATATTGCCTTTGAGTTGTCGACAAATGCATCATCCTCGGATAGTGAATGTGAACTCTCTTCCCCGTCGGCAGTCAATGTTGACGGAACAAACGTGGTGGGTGTGTCTGTGGATACAACCTCTGATGGATCTTTCGAAGTGCATGACCAATCTCATCATTCCGGGGATGACCATGATGACATTCCATTGTGTACCGGTTTCGGGAGGGAGCAATGGGTGGGACTTGATGTTGTTCTACTTAACGAGCTTGGTGTCCCAGTGGCAGACGGCATATGCAGGAACTCTGATCCCCGTGAATGTGTTGATGCCCACCCCCTTGGTCTCGACGATGTCGGCGTGTGCATCTTGAACACTTTGCTTCCGTCTGAGGTCCCTTTGACGTGGAGATTCTCCTTGCGTCGATGGCCCCTTCGTCAAGTTCTCCATGACGGGGTAAGCTTGTGGAATCATGGCCGGCGACATAAACAGACGCAGTCTGCTTTGTTGGCCACAATGCGTCCTCGCAAAGGTCTACGCAGGTATGATTCTAGTCGCGTGTCTCGCGGAGATAAGGAGCGACGGCGGGATTCCATATTGGGAGACGATTCTATCCGCCTTGTGTCCGCAAAGGACTGTTGCGAGAGGAAATGTTGCCAATTTTTTCCTCGCGAAAAAATTAGGTCTCTTCGTCAAGAGTTGTGGCTTGCGGATTTTCGTATGCGGTCGGCTAAGAAACTCGAGGTCCACAGAAATTTGCACATTGATACCCATGGCCATAAGGTGGTGACCCTTGAGAATGTGGAAGTGTGTTGCACAGCATGGTATATCATTCACGGGGTCTCCAAGGCTGACTTTTATAGGTTTCGGAAGTATTCTTTGTTGGGTCGCCGCTCTCGATTTCATGGCAACTCTGGCACAAAGAAACCTAGGGAGGCGACACTCCAAGCATCCGCAACACTCTCCACCATCATAGTGCCATTGGCCGATGCAATGCCCCACAAGACGAGGACATTGTCATCAGGGGAGAAAGTTGTGCAAATGGTGTTACCCACGGGCACAAAATGGAAGAACATCTTAACGGACATAAATGAAGTGGGTCGCACAGCGGGATGTGGGCCCATTTCATTGTCCAAGTTGAGTGTAATTAAAAACCAACAGTTTGCGGAATACATTTTGAAGAGACCTGGGGACAAGTTCGCCAGGTGTACGGCGTGTGAGAAATACAAAGGTCTTCGAGATGCCCACCCTATAGGCACTGAATCCCATACAAGACACCAGAGAAAATACATTGAGCATGTCAACAACCAGGAGGCACACCGTCAAGATTACTATAAGAACCGTGCACTATCCATAATGAGGCCCGCGGAGGTTCTAACAATCATCCATGATAAAATGGACCATGCGAAGACCGCATGCCCTTGTTATGCACGCAAAATAAAGGCCACGGATGGTCTCTTCAAGTTGCCCGTAGCTGTCACAGGTTTGTATAGAATCCCACATGTGTGTTGAAAGTCTCTCCAATTTGCATTGGTTGTGTTTTCCAAATGTCCAACTTCATCCATCCGCTTTGTAGTTTTTTCATATTTTTGTTGTTCACGCATCGTTTGTTTTTCTTAGGTATGATCGCCCATGGACATGTGGATGTCAAATATGCCCATTATGGTTTGGATTTTTATCCTGGCGATGCCAACCACACGGTCGGTTCATTTGCAAAACTATTGCGCGATCTCGAAAAGCCACCGGTACACTCTTCCCGTGCCCTTTTCGATGGTTGTGGAACGACACCCCTTTATGAGGCAGTGCTACAAGAGAAGGAGGTTTGTATGTCTTCATTGCCGGAACCACCCGGAGAACCCATTATTGCAAAACCCTTGCCTCCAACTCTCCACGTTCAACTTGATAATTGTACTAAAGACAACAAATGTCGATATGTGTTTTGTTTTTGGTCGATGCTCGTGGCAAAAGGCATCTTCAAAGAGGTGTTTGTGTCTTTCTTGATGGTGGGGCACACGCACGACGATATTGATGCCTCATTTGGCCGTTGGAGCATGAAGTTGCATGAAGAGGATTTTCCCACCATACCACTTCTCATGAAATCATACATGGATTTGGACAATGTGCCGGTGATCCCGCACATGATTGAAGAAATACCAAATTTCAAGGCCTTCATCAAGCCATACATGTTGAAGGGAGTGGACCGTTTGGTGGGACATACCAAAGCACAACAATTCCGCTTCTATATGAGGGATGATGGTGTCCCCGCCATGCAGTTCAAGCTTTTGTGCACATCCCCTAATTGGGGCCCGGAGGATGGTATACTCGTGTGGCATCAAGACAAGGATGGGAAATGTTTGCTCCCGGATGGGGATCCAAAGCCGTGCAAACCCGACCCCATGAGGAATGGGCCGGAAATCATCAAAGGCATATCCGGATTCATTGAGTATTGGAAAGAGTTGTGTGAGGAAGATATCACCAGACGTGTTAGGGATACTCATGAACCGTTGATCGCGTATTGGGATCGCATTCGCTCAGCCTTGATGACCGTTGGTGTCGACACCCGTACGACTTTGACACAAGGATTTTGGCCACAAAGTCGTTTGACAGTTATGGAGTCCGATGCCATGTTCTTTAGCAATGGAGACGTCCGTGAAGAGTTCGCAATGGACGAGCATTACGTTGGCCCTGCGCGCAATCGTCCGGCTCCTTCGTTTCGTGTGGGTGTTGATTGCCATGAAGGTTATATGGTGCTCGTACGAGCAGGAGATGAGGAACATCCGAAGCCAATATGGTTGGTGAAAGCATTGTCTTCACCCAATTTTGTTCGAACTAGCCCCAACTTTCGCCAAATTGAAGTGGAATATTGCCGTCCGAGCACCAAAGACCAGAACGTGCTCCGCACTTATTTAGGTTGGGACACCAAAAAAGGTTTCAAGTGGACAGTGGACTCTGCGTACGGACCGGTTTGGATAAACACGGATACCATCCTTTGTGCTTGGAAGCCGCGCAAGGGTTCCAAATCGGAAACCATGACCATCCCCCAAAAACATATAGATTTTGCCAAAGACAACTTGGCACGTATTGCAACCGCGGAAAATGACGCCGATAATGAATATGAAGCGGAAGATGGAGATGGGGAAACCTAACAGGGGTTGGAATTAATGTGGAAAATAGGGGCACTTTGTAGACTTGGTGGGATTGCGGCTACATTCAAATTTATACTCACATTTGGGATGTGCCATCCAAATCCATGAGACCCTTATATATGGGATGCGCACCCTAAACTTTATAATGACATAAAAGCATTAGTTTTTGGGATTCGATTGTTATTTTCCACTTATAGTTCATGTTTTGATTATGATTTAAAAACTTACTATTTTTGGCGATGAGAATATTCTTTGCGTGCGGAGTTGTAAACCGTCAAGTTCCCGATGTTCCCAATGTTCCATATGCTCACAGTATTGGCATCCCAAACTATGGGCGTATTTTATTTTGAGACTTTCAAAAGTCTCCAATTAACGAATATAGTGTTTATCATAGCCTCCGCCAATAGAAGTGCACATATGAAATCCCATTTTGTCCAGATTTCACGAAATAAAGTCTATATGATTTACTCAAAACATAGTTGTGATTGTGTTTCCAAATTAGTGTGATCCTATCCAAAACAGTCCACTAGATGAAGTTGGCAGGCCAAAATGTTCAGTGCAACTAACAGTGGCGCCGAGAAAGACACCGACAATAACTGCGGTCTGCATGAGCCACGAAATTTCTTGGACCTTGGTAGTTGGAGATTGAAACTTCCAGGAAGCTCATCGGTGGTTGGTGCCGTCGAGGAGGCACAAATCCGCAACATCGCTCTCCTCGTTGCTGTGTTCTGCACATCCGTGTTGTCTTGCCGACCTGAGTGTGCAAGAATATGAATCAGTAATACAGACTTGCTGCGACATCATTTTAAAAATGAAGGATAGAATATAGAGGACGAGGATTCAGGGGGAATTCATCAGAAAATATTTTGTGGGTAGTCGCTGCAGGAGCGTTCTGTTGAGTAGAGGTCGCAGCCGGTGAAGGCGACTGTATCCGGGTTAGCCGCCTGGCACAGTGTTGATTTGTGGCAGGAGTCAAAGATTCCAAAAGAAACGAAAGCTGAATCTTTTTACATTCTTTTTTGGCACCAGGTATCTTCAATTCTTACTTGTGGTCATACATGATACATCATGATGTTTGTATGTTGGCGTGTTTCTTTTGTGAGAGTTGAAAGCACTAGATGTCTCCTGCAGATGAATAGGATCATCAGGAAATATTTGGTTTGGGTGATGTTCTTGTTGGAGGTGTGTCGACATGATTGCGGTAGCACAAACCAGCTTAACCAACATTACTTGGAGACCTTATGTTGAGGGATGCCGAAGGCTCTTGTTAAGGCGTTGTAGAAGAGGCAGGAGGATATTAGACCCATACTAGTTGAAAACTTTTGAGGAAAAGGAGGAATTTCCCATATTTGTTGTCAGATATCTGCGATTAGCTTCATCTCTTTCTGAGACTCGGATGTGAAGCTTGCTTTTCCTTCTGGACAGGAATCATGTAGGGTTGATAAGATTTGTTGTTTTTGGACCTGTCCTTGTATTGGGGATCATCGCAAACTAAGTAGTGTTGATTCCCTTCTGGCCAGTCACAAAATTTATTCCCTTCATTATGCTCTTGTCGATAATCGGTAGTCATAGAATGTGTGTACTGAACCTGCATCTAAGAATGCTGTTTTGGTTTTTCCCCATCAGGAACATGTATTATGGGTGAGTCTGCATGGTGAGATTGTGTTGTGGTTTTTTCAGCTTGCATTGTATTATAACTTCGTAGAATGAAACTATGTGGGATTTTCTGAATCATGGATTTCACCAACTGTTGCTGCTGGCAATTATAGGGCACATCACAGCGAGTCTCGACAGGTTGTGCAGTATTCCTTGTCGAATTACTTGTGTTGAGCAGCTTGAATAGTTGATTCAGCTGCTCGAGGTTGTTGCTATGGAGACCTCCGTGGATGCACAGGGTGGAAGCCAGGAGACCAATGAATGGTGGTCGAGGGCCAGCACGGAATGTACCAAGGGTCGCGGCGGTGTTGAAGGTGATCAAGAAACACGGGATTTCTTCCGGACATCTAGCACAAGTATAGAGAGTCCATTCAAGCAGTACGATTGGAAAAATATTAGTGAGGATTGTTCAAGGCGGTGGCGCAAAGCAACATTCACCTTAAATGCAGCCAGGCGATTTCGATACACGAAGGACCTGAGCAACAAGAAAGGAAAGGCACTCACTCGCTTTAGGATCTCGGCACATACGGTGTGTGCTTGTCGGCGGTTCCGAAACCTAAAAGTGACACCAAAAGATGCAGTGACCGCCTTCGAGTCAAGCACCTTAGTTCAGTTGCTTCAGGATCGGAGGTTAGAAGACTTGCAGAAGTTGGGCGGGTTGGAGGGATTAGCCAATTCACTTCAAACAGATCTGGAGAATGGTCTCGATGAGAACGAGGAGCAGATGCAGAAAAGACGAGATTCTTATGGTGCCAACACCTATCCGAAGAAGACCACCAAAGGATTCTGGTCCTTCGTGTGGGATGCTTGTAAGGACACCACGCTTATCATTCTTATGGTTTGCGCGGTGATTTCTCTGGCAACTGGGATGTGGACTGAAGGAGTGCAGGAGGGATGGTATGAGGGGACCAGCATTGGTGTTGCAGTGGTTTTGGTGATAGCCGTGACAGCAGTTAGCGATTACAAGCAAGGTTTGAATTTCCGAAACCTGAATAAAGAGAAGGAGAATATTCAATTATCTGTATTGAGAGCGGGACAGAGGCAAACGGTGTCCATCTTCGATCTTGTGGTGGGCGACATTGTTCCTTTGTCAATTGGTGGTCAAGTGCCGGCCGATGGAATACTGGTGGAGGGATATTCACTATCCATCGACGAGTCTACCATGACTGGTGAGAGTTTACCAGTGAAGAAGGACAAATCAAGACCATTTCTACTATCTGGATGTAAAGTGCAAGACGGTCAAGGAACAATGCTGGTCACTGGAGTGGGTCTAAATACAGAGTGGGGGCAAGTCATGGCTTCGATCAGCGAGGATAATGGAGATGAGACTCCTCTTCAAGTGAGATTGAGTGGTGCCGCCACATTGATTGGGAAAGTCGGACTATATGTTGCTATCGTCGTCTTCGTCATTTTGATAATCAGGTATTTTGCCATCACATTCAAGAATGCGAGTGCAAGTGACAGGAAAGTCAGCGCAATCATCAAAGAGATAGTTCACGTGTTCTCCATCGCAGTGACAATTGTGGTGGTCGCTGTGCCAGAAGGTTTACCTCTGGCAGTGACGCTCACATTGGCTTACTCGATGCGTAAAATGATGGCTGACAAATCGCTTGTTCGCAAACTCGCGGCGTGTGAGACCATGGGATCTGCAACCACGATATGCAGTGACAAGACCGGGACGCTGACGACGAACAAAATGACGGTAATTAAAGCTTGGTTGGGAGGGGAGATGAGAGAAGAGGATAATGTGGTACTCCGGAATTCTTTGCCGCTAACGTTGCTGCAAAAACTTGCACAATCTATATGCCTTAACAGCAATGGCACTGTGTCGCCACCCAAGGCTGATGCAGAGCCAGTCGTGACCGGTAGCCCCACAGAAGCAGCTGTCCTCTCTTGGGGAATCAAGCTTGGGATGAACTTCAAGCAACTCAGACACGAAAATGAGATTCTCCATGTGGAGACCTTCAATTCCGAGAAGAAGCGAGCTGGAGTAGTGTACAAAACTGTTGAAGGTGATGTCGAATTGCACTGGAAGGGTGCGGCGGAGATCATTTTGGAGCTCTGCACTTGGTGGATAGACTCAACCGGAGAACGGCGACCCATGACAGAAGGGAAGCGCGAGGAGTTGAAGACCGTGATCGAAGGAATGGCAGCTCAGACCTTGCGTTGCATTGCATTCGCATATCGATCCATTGACGGAGCTGCTGTTCCCTCCGGCGAAGAGGCTCGTTCCGAATGGAAAGTGCCCGACTCAGAACTGACGTTGATGGCCGTAGCGGGAATCAAGGATCCCTGCAGGCCGGGTGTTCGTGAAGCCGTGGAGAAGTGCCAGAGAGCAGGCGTGAAAGTTCGCATGGTTACTGGAGATAACATCTTCACCGCCAAAGCCATAGCTGCCGAGTGCGGGATCCTTACAGAAGGGGGGCTGGTGGTGGAGGGAAGAGATTTCCGCACCTGGGATGATGCCAGACTCGACAAGGACTTGGACAGTCTGGAGGTGATGGCGAGGTCGTCACCGCTGGACAAACTCAAACTCGTGAAAGCCTTGAAGGAGAGGAGAGGCGATGTGGTGGCCGTGACCGGAGATGGAACAAACGACGCACCTGCGCTCAAGGAAGCCGACATTGGGTTGTCCATGGGCATCGCTGGAACAGAGGTTGCCAAGGAGAGCTCCGACATCATCATATTGGACGATAATTTCACGTCCGTGGTGAAGGTGGTGCGCTGGGGTCGATCTGTGTACGCCAACATTCAGAAATTCATCCAGTTCCAGTTGACAGTGAACGTGGTTGCTCTGACGATCAACTTTGTGGCAGCCGTGAGCTCCGGACAAGTGCCTTTGACGGCAGTGCAATTGTTGTGGGTGAACTTGATCATGGACACACTGGGTGCCCTGGCCCTTGCGACAGAAGCTCCGACAGACGACCTTATGGAGAGGGCGCCCGTCGGGCGCACGGAACCACTTATCACCAACATTATGTGGAGGAACATTTTTGGGCAAGCCGTGTACCAGATCGTGGTTCTCCTCACACTGACATATGCGGGAATCGGTCTGCTGGGTCTTCAAGGGACACGCGCGGACCAAGACCTAATGAGGAACACCATCATCTTCAATGCATTTGTATTTTGCCAGCTTTTCAACGAAGTGAACGCCCGTCGACCACAAGAATTGAACGTATTCGAAGGCATCCATAAGAATTACCTATTCATGGGCATCATCGGCGCGACTGTCTTCTTCCAGGTTATCATTGTCACTTTCCTCAACAACTTCGCTGACACGACCAAGCTTCCTTTAAAGTGGTGGGGTTTGTGCATCGCCATCGGCTCCGTGGCCTTACCCCTGGCGGCATTGGTTAAGTGCATCCCGGTCTCGAAGAAACCAATTCTAGAGATTTCATGCTTCCCGAGTAAGAGCTGTTTCAGATTGAAGAGGAGGCGGAAAAACTACGAAAGTGCAAATGAGTTCAGCAGTCACAGGCAAAGTTGCCGCAACACTGCAGCAGCCGCAGACAAGACTAGTATAGAGTAGATAGAGTCTAGTTCACATTGCAACTTGATACTTGCAATTTCTCATGTCAGTGATACCTCAGCATGTATGTACGTACTCATTTATTCATGCCGCAGACTACCTTTACATTTTTGTTGTGTTTATCATTCAACACTTGAGAATCACGGTGGTGTAGTTGAGCTTCGTGTTTTTACCATTACATCTTTCACAGCCATTCATCTCTGTCTCTATCCTCTTACATTCACTTCAAGCTGCAAGTATAGCAAATAGACAGGAAGACTGTAGAATTAAGAGACGTCCATGCATGCTACTGTTCCTTCAAGACCTCGCCATCAGCATTTTCATCGCGAGGCAATTAAATCGAATTCAAATCACATACTCCAATAAGAAAATGCAATAGGACCTGCTAGCTTGCCAATCATCCATTCAGAAGCTCAATATATGCTTGAATCAATTTGACGTCTGTCAAAGGACTTTGTGAGAGAATATACGCATTTTCCAATCTGCACCCAGAGATTGTGCAGCACCATTACAACTTGCAAGATTTTTAATATTTGCGGTGTGTCGATTCAGAGATAGGTCCATACAGATTTGACATCCGTTTGAGAATATACTAACGTAATTGTCAACAAATTGAGAAGAAACTCAAAAGACCAAATTTTCTCACAGATATGCAGCGTTTAGTGAATCGGTGCCCCAAGTAACCTGGGTTGAATGTCGTGAGTGGTCAGCTAATCTATCTGCCAGAAACTACTATCGTTGCACAGAAGAAGAAACCCCTGTGACAGGCTTTGACCTAATTTTCTCGAATCTACTATAAAAGCACTTCTGACTTTTAGGGTTTCATAGCAGACCTCCTAGGAAAGGATACGATGCAGGGACTCAGTCTGGGATTATAAATCTACGATCTTCAAATCCCTTTCCCGTCGGAGACTCACCTTTCTTCAACCATATATATATGACAGACACTTTAGCTCCATCTTCGTGCCCGGAAATGGCACATGGTTGAGCATTTTCTTCTACAACCTCTTGTACAGTATGGGGATAACAACAATTCCTCTACCCATTCTCAGATTTGACAGAAACTGCAATTCCCATGAATACTCTCATCTCAGCTACTTAACAGAAAGATTCGAGGTAATTCGTCGAGCCCGAGCCCATGCGTCTTACACCCAAAAGGATCCGGCATGAGATATACTTCAACTCCTATCTCGAAATCCGGGTGCTGCCAATGTGAATTCTGGAAGAATATGGACAGAACAATAGAAAGTACCGTTTCAGCTCTGGGATGCAATTCCAGAGTTCTAGAATCAAGCTATACACATGAAGTGATCGCTGGAGAGCAATTGATGAATAGAATTTATGTGGGGACATGCGTGGGGCAGACATTGTCAGCTACCATGGCGGAACTCTTTGTGAGGAAGAAAACATGCAAAGTTGTCACAGACATGACCACAGACGTTGGAACTTGTTAATTTGTAATGGAGAGTTTCACAAAATGAAGCACATAGTTTAAGCATTTTAATTCAAACAGAGGCAGGTAAAAACTACTATGGACCTGCTTACCGTGTCTGCAGTCTGCTGCACTGGTATTCATGAACATGCTAAAGAAGCAAGCAGTAGTGAATCCTCGACCTTTGTCTTGATCTCCAGAAATGGAAATTTGTCACACAGATGAGCACAGAGGGTTGGAATTTGTTGACATTTATTGGAAGCCTTCATGAAAATGAAGCACATTGGTTAAAGAATTTGACTCTCACATATATAGGAAAAGATCCGCGACATTGCTGCTTACCCCGTCTGCTGCACACTGGTATTCACATATATGCTACTGAAGCAATCAATAATGAAGCCCTACTTTCTGAAAGTCAAATCAATCAAGGGTTAAGATCCAAGTTAAACAGGTCTTTTGGGAAAAAGTGACTCAGTGATATACTTTACATGTTATGGCGTACTTGCAATATGATCTTCAAGTTTTGTCTGTGATTGAAAATTACGAATTGAACCTCTTTATGTATGTTTGGGGTCACAAATACAATTGACGGAATCAGTACCAGGGGAACTAGGTTTCTAAACAAATTTTTCTACCTCTATAAACCTGGTTGCGTGCCTCTAAGGACATCTGTCTATATAAGAACAATGGCGCACATAGGAAATTGAGATATTTGAGATTGTTGCTATGGACAAATCTGGAGTGGCGGACGTTGAGGCCCCCCATACGAACTTTGGGGGGATTGACAAGGCAGGCGCAAAACATTTTTTGCCCTGCCCGCACACACCTGGTGACCGGTGCAACAGGTCACCGGTTGCCATCAACGACGACGACAAAGACCCTACAAGTTTATACACGTTTCTCTCCACACATAAATCTATGTGTGACAACGTTTGCTGAAAACACAGAATTGCAAGGTTGATGTCATTGTGCTTGGGAACTCTAGGTCGTTAAAAACCTCTCCCCAGAAATCTATCTGCATAGGTCTATTGTACAATAATATTGATAATACTGTTTCGTCTGACGAGCAGAATTTGCACTGAATCACTTGTGTTTTTTGAGCTCATTCTCCTTTGAAATCTTCTCAAATATACTACCATCATACATTCCACGAATTGCCTCCTTAGAGAGAAAACCTTCCTTGTCCTTCAACAACCAAAAGGTGACACTCCACTCCCCCTTGTTGGCAATCCTGTATACAATACAACATATTCTTACTATTGCTCCACTGCAGTGGTGCTTGTAGGAGTGATTGAAACTCCAGGTTTGATATCCATAAACCTATGATGTTGCATTGCATGATCGCCACCATAAGCAAGCAATCCTTCTATGTATAACTTGGATATCCTCGAACAAATCATACTGAAAAAACCCTCAAGAATAATCAGGCATCAAACAAATGAATATTGTGAGCTTCAGAATGATAGCTTACGTACCAACCAAAGAGGTCGTATGCATTTCGCATGGCTTTCGTCATTTCCATCAACTCATGAAATGTCAAGCGATTTCCGTCAGTTTTGGCAAACTTGGTGAAGATCTCTTCAAATTTATACGGCACAAACCTGTTGCACACGCCTAGCTTTTCATATGACATCCTCTTCCCACATGAATCACCTAACTTTACATGAAGCATCAAGTTAAACTTGAGTAATGCGCAGTAGACATGTAGTCTCAAACACATCAATTAGGTATAGTATGCAGTCTTGGAGCATCTCATACATCATTGCGAGCAGCAGTAAACAAATTAAAAGAATCACACAAAAATCCGCACATGTGAAGGTTGACCTCTGGACCGCTTTGGTCATCAATCTAGTCGAATTTGAGAGACTGTACACATCTAAGGATTAACAACATCTAGCATTTTAAAATGAGGGTCTAACAATGAGGATTTAACAAGAATCAGCGTACCTATCACTATATTCGGTAATCGGAGACTTTTTCATGATTTCAAGACTATTTAAGAACGAGGGTTTCAAATAGAGAACAAGAAAAACACAAAAATATATTCTATGTGACTTGATAAAGTGATTTGCATGGACAGCACTAACCAATTTTGCACAAATACATGTCATCACAATAAGAAATTGAACTAGATATTAAACCATTTGCATTTATTTTGAGACTTTCCAAAGTCTCTAATTAACGAATATAGTGATACCTGCCCTCAGTATCATATACTTCAGAATCACTTCCATGTTTTGTTCTGTGTATGTTTTTGATGTAGACCGGAAACCAGGGTGAGGGAATCCAAGACTGCACACATTTACGCAATGTCAAAATACTTTACATGTGCCTGAAAGATGCCGAAAGCATGTGCTCGTTTTCATTTCTACACAGGAGTGTGGCGGAGTTTGAACTATTTCCAAGTGCCAGAAACATGATGCAATTAAGAACAGAGAACCCTTACTTCAAGAGTGGGGTAACTCTGAGCTGAGTGAATGAAGAGCATTCCTATGAAAGATATAATGAAGTTGAACCCAAGAGCATGAAATCCTGCAACCATACAAGTCTCCAAAAAATTAGCAAGATACTGCATCCTAAGTGCAATTATTATGGTGGATAGTGTGGGCAGATGGAAAATGTGACTTATCTTGGGCAGCCCTATAGTGTGGCCCATAATAGACACAATTATGCAAGAAAATATTTTGTGCCACCCTAGTTAGACTTGTCATGCCTTTGTGATATACCCACGTCCTTCCCCTAGGTTGGAAGTTGTTCAAATGCACACTATTTTCAATGCAATATTAAGACATATTCCTTCCCCTAGGTTGGAAGCATTCAAATGCACACTATTTTCGATGCAATAGTAAGACAATAGAAATGTTGTAACGTGCAACGTGGACCTATGATTGGTAAATAGCGTGCACTCAGAGCACGATACCCAATTTTTTTCAATGTGGAGATAAGCTCAATAGTGTGACCCACAGTGTTTACCATCATCAGTGCAGCTGCCTAACACCCCTCAAAGATACTGGTATTGATAAAATCAACTCTTATTGGGTATTGTGGAGGAAAGTTTCAGCCATACATAACACTCGTGCAAGGATTTGTACATAATGCCAAGTATCCCTGTTTGATAGATTCAATGATGTCTTCTCTGTACCAAATAGAATAGTAGTTACCACACACTCTTTCAAACTGTATGATGGACACTATCGTCATCCGTAATGTTGCAGCAAATTGTGTTTCAAACGTAACTTAGTTTGAATTGCAAACACGACACTCACCGCTAAAAGTTTCCCAAGGGTATATGACTCCATCATTGTTCCGATCAAAAAATGCTACATGCTGTTGGAGTACTGTGTAGCCATTGTTCTTGTAATCTGGGCTGCCATTGGGATGCTCAGGATCGACTGCCTCCATTGCACGGGCCATATCTGCAGATCAAGACACAGACAAACAATTCAACACCCAGCACTACAATATAATTGCCTGCAAAGACACTCAACTGAAATATCGCACCTCGAAACAGAAATATGCAGAACATATTTCACAGAGCCTACTGTCAACCATCTCTTGGACTTTCATATTGCTGTCAGTTACACAACTTAACACCTAAGAGTATCTCCAACAATCACTATGTTCAACTGTCAGCTATCTCTTGGACTTGCATATTGCTATCAGTTACATAACTTAACACCTAAGAGTTTAAAGCTATGCAGTTTCAAGCTCTCGATCGGAACAGGCGGATTTCTTTAGAATTTTTGCAGGTCCACAAAACCCATCCCATTGTTGTCAATTCAGCTGCCCAGAGCACCATCTACGACATCTCTGCGATCAATGTGTCCTCTCCATTGTGTACAAATTACATATATTAAAGTACCAAAAAAATATTTCAAAGACTGAAAGGTGAGGTTTAGTGGCATACGAGGCTTGGAGATGTTGAGGTCGTGGGTGGTGACACTGCGCTCGTACGTGACAGGAGCCTTTGGAGCCGATGTCTGCAAGCTCTCGGTTTCCTCGACCTCGGCATTATCTAATGCTCCCGCCATAAATCCTTGCTTACTCGAAGCAAAAATTGCTTGCAAGAATTCGAAGACGACAGGCGTCAATGACTACAGGAGTCTTCTTTTACTACTTCAGGGCCAAACCAATTCCCAGATTCGCTCCAAAGCCTCCCAATGTTGAGGAATATGACTGCACTTCAGTCTGGAGCCGCCCAGAGCTCAAACGAAGGGCCAAATTTTGGAGGCTATGATAAAAGAGCATGCAATGACGAAACCAAGTTAGAAGAGAGTATTTAGCTTCAGAGACTTGAAGAATGATTTTGCTACTGTAACTTAAGCAAGTTTCTCGGAAGCTTAAAAGGCACTCGTCATCATCAACAAGCAATTTGTAACCCTAATTGCGCAACACTACCAATTCCCTCGTAGCCTAGCTAGCCTGAGTCATGACCTGTGCATGGCTGCATGCTGTGATAATAGATTTTCAGGAATTCAGAATGAAAATAAAAAGGGGAAATTTACTCCAGCATGTGTGGGCGAACCTGAACTCGCCAACTGCTACATTGCTTGGCAGACTCTGAATGTGCCACCTCGCAGCTTTGTCGATAGAGTCCTCTATCTTGTCAATCCTTTTTAAATAACTTCAGATTTAGTACCCAATCCTTCTGCTGAACAATTACAATTTCGACAGTCTTTTGCCCCAAATGATCATAGGTACAAAATCAACAAGCAAGAAACCAAATTCAACCACAATTTTTTTTATCTGGCATCCTCAGAAGTTTTTAACGAGGAAGTGCTTTTAAGTTACTTACAAACTGCCCAGCGGCAACCTCATGATGGATTGACCTTGGAAAGCAATTTTGTTGATCATGTTGTTGTAGTTTCCCTAACTTTTTGTGATTCTATTTTGTTTGAGGAGAGAACTACATTGTTTATGGTATTTAGTGTCACATGCGTAATAGTGTCACTTACATGTTTTGAGACATATGTATGTTACATGGATGATTAACAACTTCACCACAAATGTCACTTCATGACACTTGGCAGTCAAGTGCGCTTACTAATATCTTCGACATGAGGATGTTCAATAATGTTATGAGGTGCATGTCTATGTTACACAATGGTCTATAAGTTGACTAAAGTATACACAAATGACACTTGCCATTAGTATGCTCAAGAATATCTTCCTCTTGCATACTAAAATGTCAACACATGACACTTGCCATTAGTACGCTCAAAAATATCTTCCCCTTGCATATTAAAACGCACGACTATCATCTAACATATCCCAAAGTGCTACTCTAAATGTCATAATGTAGATATTTGTTCACCTAAAGAAGTTACTTATGTTGACAAATGAAATCACATTAGCAATTAGCAGGCATGACACTTTGAGACCTCTAGGCATCTAGTTTAGGTCCTTCGCAAATAGTGTACGTGACACTAAATACCATAACAGTATAGGCCAACATAGTTGGCAAACATGCATCGTTGACCTAGTAGCCACCCTACCTCCTCAAGCTTTTGTCAAATTTATTTGGTGCTCTCAAAACGTGAATGCAGGAGCCACGGCCAGGGCGAACCGACCCATACATTGGTACCTTACCAGATGTCTAGTGATGTCACATTCGAATGATCGGCCCTCAACCCCATAGGGGATCTTTTTGTATTGGAGCCACTTCATCCATGATATGTAGGATGGTTGATTTTAAGTGAGTGCCACGAATCCCCAGCCGTTCGCCCTCCCCGGTAAGGTACCAATATACGGGTTGGTTCGCCCCAACCCAGGAGCCACCATAACTTCAACTCATCAAGCACAAAGAATGATTTGTGTTTGGTTCATTGTAAGGTAGATCAATCTTTAATGGTTACTTTTCTAACTAGGTAGCCCACTTCTCCTAGGGCTAGGGCGAACCGACCCATACATTGGTACCTTACCGGATGTCTAGTGATGTCACATTCGAATGAATCGGCCCTCAACCTCATAGGGGGTCTTTTGTATTGGAGCCACTTCATCCACAATATGTAGGATGGTTGATTTTAAGTGAGTGCCACGAATCCCCAGCCGTTCGCCCTCCCCGGTAAGGTACGGATATATGGGTTGGTTTGCCCCAGCCTTCTCCTAGCATATGAAACACACAATTAAGTTAGTACAAGATGGTTAGCAAATCCAAATCAAGGCCGGAGTCACTTTCCTCATAATTTTCAGAGCTCACTTAAATATCTCATTTGTTATCAAAGTGAAGATTCTTGTGCTCATTGAGTGGTCGTATAGGTCCCCCAATTCTGTTGACTATTGAACTTAGGATGGTTATCATATTTTGAGATGCATGTAGTCTGATGTCTTTAAAACACATGTTTTTGGGCGTTCTCGAAGCCACACCTAACCGCAAACCACTCAAATATAGGTCTCCGATTAAGAGAAGTAACCAATTTAGGCACGTCTACCTGAGCTTCTTTCTTTTGTGCAGTTCTGTCGAGTGTAGGTAGGTAACCTTTGACGCAAACCGGGCCCAGCTCAACTTTGCTTCATCCGCTCTCGGATGGAGGAGTCGCGCAATACTGAGATTGCTCGCTCCGAATCGAATTGCTGGTAAGCTTAGCGGATTGCTCTCGCAAGCTTCAGGACGACAAGCTTCAGGTTAATATCCTCTTTTTTTCTCTCGCTATCTTGTCTCTGTTTTTTTCTGGGCTTGAATTGCACAGTGCAATTTGTTTGTGAAGAGCTGGGTGGTGAATAGAGCCTCTCTTGCGTATTCGTGGTCAAGCACTCTGTCTTTGCAAAATTTAGGGTTTTGAGGAGTGTGTATATACCAATTTGGTGTCTTCTGGCAAAGAGCGCACCGGTTTCAGGTGTGTTTTTGGGTGAATGTTCTTTCGTTTTCTCTCGCTATCTTGTCCTTGTTTTTCTTTTTGATGCTGAATGGAGCCCTTCTTGTGTATTCGTAGTCAAGTACTATGTTTTTGCTTACTTCAGGGTTTTGAGGAGTGTGTATATACCATCCGGCAAAGAGTGCGCCATAAGACATTTGCTTCAGGTGTGTTTTTGAGTCAATGTTTTGTCGTTGTCTCTTGCTATCTTGTCTTTCTTTGTTTTTGGGTGAGTGGAGCCTTTCTTGCTTATTCGTGATCAAGCACTTTATTTTTGCCAAATTTAGGGTTTTGGGGAGTGTGTATATATCAATCTGGTAAGTGTGGCTAATAGTATCCCATAAGACATCGGGTTAGGGTGTGTTTTTGGGTCAATGTTCTTATGTTTTCCTCTGGCTATCTTGTCTTTTTTTTTTGTGTGCAGAGTGCAATCAGTATGTGAAGAGTTGGGTGGTCAATGGAGCCTTTCTTGCGTGTTTGTGGTCAAGCACTATATGTTTGCAAAATTTAGGGTTTTGAGGAGTGTGTATATACCAATCGGATGTCATCCGGCAAAGAGTACACTATGCGACATCAGATTCTGGTGTGTGTTTTCGGGGTTAATGTTCTTTCGTTTTCCTCTGGCAATCTTCTCCATGTTTTGTTTTTGTCCTGGACTTGGAGAGTGCAATCAGTGTGAAGGTTGGGTGGTGAATGGAGCCTTTCTTGCGTAATCTTTTGGTAATATTGTCTCTCTGGTAGTTCTGAAAACTCGTTCTTTGAATGTTGGTGTTTGATGTTAAGAAAATTCATTCTTGAAAACCAAATTCCTCGGGAATTGGAGCCCTTTCTGTCACCACTCTATCACATCCATTACTTTTACCTTGAAAGAAAAGAGGGTAACATACTCGTACATTACTTGTTAGGGTTACACATATTTTGAATTTCATGTCATATATTTGTCCTTCAGCAGCGTTCAGCTACTTGTACATATGATGATAACCAAACTTGCTATTATCTCATTTTGCCCAATTTGCTTGTAGAAACGCCTATATGCTGATTACCGACTACCGACTACCGACTACCGACTACAGGCCGACCCTGCTTTTTTTAGGTGTTTCTCTACCTGAATAAATTTTCATACATGTATTGATAAGAATTTCTTGACCTTCAAGAATTATTTACATATGTCTCTGACAATCAAGATTATCTATAACAAATCTGAGGAGAAGATTATCTATAACAATTCTGAGGAGGGGTGAATTTCAAACTTTCACTATAGGTTTATGGCCTCGTGTAATAACTGGTCATTTGACTTTAAATTGATGCCGATTTCAACGTGAACTAATGTATGCTAATGTATGCTAATGTATAGTGATATTGGCTGCAGGTGTTGCTGTCTCTTGCGCCTTTGTGTTGCAGCAACTTTGCCTGTGACTGCTGAACTCATCTGCACTTTCATAGTTTTTCCGCCTCCTCTTCAATCTGAAACAGCTCTTACTCGGGAAGCATGAAATCTCTAGAATTGGTTTCTTCGTAACTGGAATGCACTTAACGAATGCCGCCAGGGGTAAGGCCACGAAGCCGATGGCAATGCACAAACCCCACCACTTTAAAGGAAGCTTGGTCGTGTCTGCGAACTGGTTGAGGAAAGTAACAATGATAACCTGGAAGAAGACAGTCGCGCCGATGATGCCCATGAATAGGTAATTCTTATGGATGCCTTCGAATACGTTCAATTCTTGTGGTCGACGAGCGTTCACTTCGTTGAAAAGCTGGCAAAATACAAATGCATTGAAGATGATGGTGTTCCTCATTAGGTCTTGGTCCGCGCGTGTCCCTTGAAGACCCAGCAGACCGATTCCTGCATATGTCAGTGTGAGGAGAACCACGATCTGGTACACGGCTTGCCCAAAAATGTTCCTCCACATAATGTTGGTGATGAGTGGTTCCGTGCGCCCGACGGGCGCCCTCTCCATAAGGTCGTCTGTCGGAGCTTCTGTCGCAAGGGCCAGGGCACCCAGTGTGTCCATGATCAAGTTCACCCACAACAATTGCACTGCCGTCAAAGGCACTTGTCCGGAGCTCACGGCTGCCACAAAGTTGATCGTCAGAGCAACCACGTTCACTGTCAACTGGAACTGGATGAATTTCTGAATGTTGGCGTACACAGATCGACCCCAGCGCACTACCTTCACCACGGACGTGAAATTATCGTCCAATATGATGATGTCGGAGCTCTCCTTGGCAACCTCTGTTCCAGCGATGCCCATGGACAACCCAATGTCGGCTTCCTTGAGCGCAGGTGCGTCGTTTGTTCCATCTCCGGTCACGGCCACCACATCGCCTCTCCTCTCCTTCAAGGCTTTCACGAGTTTGAGTTTGTCCAGCGGTGATGACCTCGCCATCACCTCCAGACTGTCCAAGTCCTTGTCGAGTCTGGCATCATCCCAGGTGCGGAAATCTCTTCCCTCCACCACCAGCCCCCCTTCTGTAAGGATCCCGCACTCGGCAGCTATGGCTTTGGCGGTGAAGATGTTATCTCCAGTAACCATGCGAACTTTCACGCCTGCTCTCTGGCACTTCTCCACGGCTTCACGAACACCCGGCCTGCAGGGATCCTTGATTCCCGCTACGGCCATCAACGTCAGTTCTGAGTCGGGCACTTTCCATTCGGAACGAGCCTCTTCGCCGGAGGGAACAGCAGCTCCGTCAATGGATCGATATGCGAATGCAATGCAACGCAAGGTCTGAGCTGCCATTCCTTCGATCACGGTCTTCAACTCCTCGCGCTTCCCTTCTGTCATGGGTCGCCGTTCTCCGGTTGAGTCTATCCACCAAGTGCAGAGCTCCAAAATGATCTCCGCCGCACCCTTCCAGTGCAATTCGACATCACCTTCAACAGTTTTGTACACTACTCCAGCTCGCTTCTTCTCGGAATTGAAGGTCTCCACATGGAGAATCTCATTTTCGTGTCTGAGTTGCTTGAAGTTCATCCCAAGCTTGATTCCCCAAGAGAGGACAGCTGCTTCTGTGGGGCTACCGGTCACGACTGGCTCTGCATCAGCCTTGGGTGGCGACACAGTGCCATTGCTGTTAAGGCATATAGATTGTGCAAGTTTTTGCAGCAACGTTAGCGGCAAAGAATTCCGGAGTACCACATTATCCTCTTCTCTCATCTCCCCTCCCAACCAAGCTTTAATTACCGTCATTTTGTTCGTCGTCAGCGTCCCGGTCTTGTCACTGCATATCGTGGTTGCAGATCCCATGGTCTCACACGCCGCGAGTTTGCGAACAAGCGATTTGTCAGCCATCATTTTACGCATCGAGTAAGCCAATGTGAGCGTCACTGCCAGAGGTAAACCTTCTGGCACAGCGACCACCACAATTGTCACTGCGATGGAGAAGATGTGGACCAATTCCTTGATCACTTTCATGGCTGTCTTGTCGCTCGCACTAGCATTCTTGAATGTGATTGCAAAATATCGAATTATCAGAATGATGAGAACAAGCACAGCAACCAGTAGTCCGGCTTTTCCAATCAATGTGGCAGCACCATTTAGCCTCACCTGGAGAGGAGTTTCATCTCCATTGTCTTCGCTGATGGACGCCATTACCTGCCCCCACTCTGTGTTCAGACCCACTCCAGTGACCAACATTGCCCCCTGACCATCTTGCACTTTACATCCAGACAATAGAAATGGTCTGGATTTGTCCTTCTTCACAGGTAAACTCTCGCCAGTCATGGTAGATTCATCGATAGACAGTGAATGTCCCTCCACCAGTATTCCATCTGCTGGCACTTGACCTCCAATCGACAATGGAACAATGTCGCCCACCACAATATCGAAAATGGACACCATTTGCCTCTGACCTGCTCTCAAGACCAACAATTGAATGTTCTCCTTCTCCTTATTCAGATTGCGGAAATTCAAACCTTGCTTGTAATCGCTCATTGATGTCACAGCTATCACCATAACCACGGCGACACCAATGCTGGTGCCCTCATACCATCCCTTCTGCACTCCTTCAGTCCACATCCCAGTTGCCAGAGAAATCACCGCGCAAACCGTAAGAATGATAAGCGTGGTGTCCTTACAAGCATCCCACACAAAGGACCAGAATCCTTGGGTGGTCTTCTTTGGATAGGTGTTGGCACCATAAGAATCTCGTCTTTTCTGCATCTGCTCCTCGTTCTCATCGAGACCGTTCTCCAGATCTGTTTGAAGTGAATTGGCTAATCCCTCCACCCCGCCCAACTTCTGCAAGTCTTCTAACCTCCGATCCTGAAGCAACTGAACTAAGATGCTTAAGTCGACGACGATTGCATCAGTCGGCGTCACTTTTATGAATCGAAAGCGCCTACAAGCACACACGGTATGAGCAGAGATTCTAAAGCGAGTGAGTGGCTTTCGATTCCTGCTGCTGATGTCTTTCGTGTATCTAAATCGCCTAGCTGCATTCAAGGTAAATGTTGCTTTACGCCACCGCCTTGTCCATTCTTCATCTATATGTCTCCAATCATATTGCTTGAATGGATCCTTTGTGCACTCCTCTGCATTTTTGTCAATGAGTCCCTTGGTACATTCTGTGGTTTGCCTCGACCACCATTTGTTCGTCTCCTGGCTTCCACCATGTGGATCCATCCTAGAGGTCGTCATGAGGTTGCTTTACTGCCGCAACTGCAACGTGTGGACTGCAACAACCCCAATTCCAATGAGACTGTAGTCCAGGATGCAGTTGAGGATTTAGTCGAGAATTTATCCCAAACTACTCGAGGTGCTTCAACAAGTTCGATTCGGAAACCCTGACGAACTGTCGAGAGCTCTGATGGGTCCTGCAGGTTTCAGCAACAGTTGATACCTTAATCCATCATGTACAGTTCCTGTTTAAGTAGAATCGACCAAAACCCAAATCCAAATTATAACATGCTTGAGTTGCATTTTAGGATCCTCATCCGATAAAATTAAATACGTTCACTTTTACTTGATTACGAATTAAATCACTTGTAAATGTCACTAGATATAGTTTTATTCTAGCAGACATATTACTAAACAGATGCGGATGCAGGGAAGTGGCCCACTCACCCTGATATAATATAGAATTGGATGAAATTTAATAAATGAACCGTTGAACTCCCTGCATGTGGTCGACATATGCAGGGAGCCTTCTATCATATAGGACATTATTGCAGCTTTTCAGAAGAGACGAGTCAATAGTTTACTAAGCTAGTGAATGATAGGTAAATCTGCATGAACTGGATATGTTTGAGAAATAACCGGTTGAGGTTCGGGACTTCAGGAAAATTACTAGTTATAGATGATCCGGGTGAGTTTAGGAAATAACCGGTTGAGGTTTAGGGTCTTTAGGAAAAATACTAGTTATAGATGAACCATACGTGTTTGAGAAATAACTGGTTGAGGTTTGAGACTTAAGGAAAATTACTAGTTATAGATGAACAGGATGAGCCTGAGAAATAAGTTTGAGACTTCAAAAAATTAACCATCACAAATGAACCGGATGAGTTTGAGAAATAAGCGGTTGAAGTTCATGACTTCATAAAATTACCAATCATTTTACAGGAAATTCAAAAGTTAGTGAATTTCAATGCAGGATGAGTGGCAATTTTGCCAAGGTCTGCATCTGCATCTGCATCCTGGACGGAGACCATTTTTCAATCCCGGATGCAGATGCAGATCCAGGAACGACTGGGCTTGCTCTGACTAGTTCTGATAACCCTTGCACTCTTGGACGTGCGATCCGTTACGAACTTCAAGGTGGCCATGATGAGTATCCATGGACCAACATGGTGACTAAATAAATGTGACTTGGCCAGAAGAAAATGTACAAAGCGTTGACAACGCATGAGAAATGGCGCACATTCTCCATCTGCTCATGCATCCTCGACCTGTCTCTACTGATTCAAATCATTTCGGCACCTAAATTTACCCATCAAGAATATGACCCAAACCTGATATATTTCCTGCAGATGCACCTATTGTCAATCTCCATAAGACAGTGCATAGGATCGGCCAGTGCTATCACAAAATAAGTCATAAGCCAGGTCAAAGGTACCTGGTTCAGATGCATGTAAGTACATTGATCTGCAACTCGATCGTATGCAGCAATCGCTAGCTCCTGGTGCCTTCGCGCGGTTAGGAGGTTGAATCGCTACACAACTGATCGCTATTAAAAGCCGGGTGCAGCGGTCTTAGCGGGGTGTGCCAATGCAAGCTCTACCCAACAGTGTCCCCAAACTATTCATATACCCGCCTGGTATACGCCGACTTCTGATCCTTGCAGACAACAACACCGCAAGCCTTTATCAAGCTTCTCTGAGATAAACAAGCGGCAAACGGCCGGAAAGTACGCAGCAGTTACGAGGAACTGCCAGAAGCGCGGCTTGCACTAATAGTGGACTGCTGTTTCTACAGTTAATGACATGTGGCGGTTCGCAGAGCCACAGCCTTTCCACTTTTGTGCTTTGATTAAAATATTGATAAATTTACTTGGTTGCCACCCTTAACTAGTACAGATCAGGGCTCTTTTGAACACGAGGAATGAACACAATGGTATTTGTGTTGTCCGGACCACAATTATTTTAATCCGCCATTGAGCCATTTTGTCATACGGGCCACCACTAACTTTTGTGCTATTAATCTTGTAGATTATAATCACATTCTTGTGGGCCACGGTGCCGTCTTGCTATTTTGTTGGCCATGCGTAAGGTCCGTGAAGTTTCTGTTATATTTTTGGCTACTTATTAGTCATAGATTCCATGCATACTTTGAATGTACAATAGAAAGGGACTTATGTTCTCACTTTGTTTAGTTTAGATATCTTCTTATAGTTGTCTAGCTATATATATGTCCCTTCCTCCAATTGTCATATTTTTGGCTACTCATTAAAGCTTACACACTAGATTCCATGTTTATTATTGAATGTCCATGAAAGAATGTTTTATCTATATTTTAATTTTAGAAATCTTGTAGATCTACTCTAAATCTAGATTTGAGCCACCTTCCTAGGTAGTTACCAATGTGAGAGGGAGAAAGGGAATTACCGCATACAAGTGTCTTTCATTCATCCAATAAAGAAGCCCTGAAATAGTAAACAAGCCATAATTTACTATTTTTAGTCATTTAGACACCGGATTTAGGTTCAAAGACCCCAAATTAGTCTAGTCACATTCCTAAGTATTACCAATGTGAAAGAAAGACGAAATTACCACATACAAATAATTTTCATTCATCTAACAAAGAAGCCCTGAAATAGTATACAAGCCACAGTTTACTATTTTTAGCCATTTAAACACCGAATTTAGGTTCAAAGACCCCAAATTAGTCTAGTCCAAGTCATTTTGAGTTGAAACCGCCAAAAATCTATAAGGGACAAGTTTTTATGTTGGATGGATGAGAGGCATTTTACTTTCTACACACTTACAATACAAGGTAAAAGTGACATTCACATATAGAGAGCTTTAAAGCCCTTTCTTTACACATGTGGGGTGTAATGGAATGGGTTGGTGGCCAAGGTATCCAAGTAGTATTGGGAGGTCCGAGGTTCAAATCCTTGGCCCGGCACTTGGCTTTATCTTGTAGGTGGGGGAGAAGGCCTATATATGTTGTAGATGTGGTTTTAAATGATTGTATTTATTTTCTGAAATTTACCTCTGAAATTTACCTCCGACCAGAAATTACCGTGTCAGAAAATGAATTCGGTAAATACTAAAAATGAGATGTTTGTGTCAAAGGGGGCATGACCCTTAGAACACGACCCGAACAACATTATTTGGACCAGCTGAGAACCGTGGACCAAATTTTAAACACTAGTTAAAATGGCTCTTTTTGTGTCAAAATGGCTCTTTTTTCGTGTTCAAAAGAGCCATGATCTGTACTAGTGCTTCTTCTCTATTCAAGATTTTTTAAACAATTAAGAGTCAGTCCTATAATCATTACATTATTCAGATCCATAACAATGTTATGTGGGATTGACAGTATTTTATGGAATATTCCTCCTATTCAATCTAAATGTGAGGAATATTTCGCAGAATACTGTCAGTCCCACATAACACTATTATGGATCTGAATATTGTTATGATACCATGGAGGAGGGTCATTGGAAAATCTCTCTTCATTATTCAAGATTTGTATTTGTGTAATGTCAATGGACCCTCTTGAGTTATTGTTGCTCTCCTCTCCTTTATTCCATGACAATGGCATGGAACAAGTTCGCATTTTGATTCCTTTTCTCATGGTCTTTGGTTCCGAATATGGGTTAGAAAAGTTCTTTAGGGAGTTTTGGGTGTACCCTATGTCCAACCATTACTGCGAGGCTACACATAAAGTAGTGTGGCAAGCCACCACGAAAATGTGTGATGAGAATTATGTGATAGAATATCAAATAACTTTTCGTTCTTTTAATGTAACTTTGTGTGACTTGCTTAGAATCACTATATTCGTTAATTTGGGATTTTTTTGGCATTTTGAGACAGTTACAAATATAAGAACATGGATAAAATCACACAGATATTGAAGAATGTTGTAAGATGCAAATACTTTGAAGCGGGTGTTCATATCAAGAACCCAATTAAGAACTCATATCAAGATGGTTTAGGCAGGACGACCCAAACATTAGACCATGTTGTTGTGGTCCATATATTAATTTGAGACAAGAGAAAGTCTCAAATTAACGAATATAGTGATTAGACCTTAATATTGTATGTGCAAGCCAATTGAACTACCAATTGAAGAAAACCAATAGAGAATGAAAAAGTTGTTGTTACAGTTGCCGACACCAACCCCACCTCAAAGTTGACTAGATAACAAATAGAATTTAAACATCTAAGACCAATGATGCATTTTTATTGGCCCCCAAATGGTGGACCGTATTTTTCTTCCACCATTTTTCAAGAGTTGACAACCTGGTGAGATGGATAATCCATGTTCCCATGTGCCAATTTAGTGAGGATTAAAATCTATTTATAATTTTTGGACTTTGAGGAGGGTGACGTCAATGGGGGAAATTGATGGTATCCCATCCTATGTGCGCCCCCCCCCCCCCACTTCACCACCAGAAGTTACAAGGAACAGTTGTTGTAGGGTGCCTACAATGTAGGCGTCAAGCGGGCCTCATTCGGTTAACTTCATCGGTTTATGGTTCGGTAGTATCCAAGAATGGACACCAAATAGACATGTGTTTTAAAAAAGATTGGGTGCCAATCTGCTCAGGATTTGTTGATTAATCTAGGTTCAATAAAATAGAGTTGTGTGTAAAATCTCGAGATTAGGCTTCCAATGGGTTGAGTCGGTTAGAATAAAGGTGGACATTTAAAAGAGTGTGTTATCCACTCAGTTGCCTTCAAGTTGAAGTTTTCGTAAGGCCTAATTTAACATGTTGAAAGAGTGGTGTCTAGCTAGTCATATTATTCGGTGGAGGAAGTTCGCCTCGTATAGACCGATGCGGAATTTCGGGTGGTGGATACTATGTTGGCATACCTTATTTTGAGATTGTAAAATTCTCTCAAAATCTTGGGATTGAAAGAGGGAACCCAAGATCGGTTTTCCACGCAACTTTCAAAATCAAGCTCCAAACACAAGAAAAACTAATGAGTCCTTAATTGAAAAATCTCACAGAGACGGATGAAACTCCAAGCTTCATCCTACCTTATTGGATGGGCTTTACTGGTAATTACATATACCAATCAACAAAATTGAGGGGGGCTGTTTGATTATTTACGGATATCTATATATATCTATCTATCTATATATATATATATATAGATATTGGAATTAAGTAAGACATTCATATGAGCTCCAAAGATTATGAGGAAAAATGTCCAATAGCCTCCATGTGGGTTTGTTAATCATCTTGTACTAATCACATGCTTAACATTCTAGGAGAAGTGGGTATAGAGCTAAAAGTGTATGCCTTTTCCGTGTTCTTTGCCTTGGAAGAAGTCTTGGTCCCACCTTGTTATGATCCTATTCAAGATTGCTACATTGTGATCATAGTTTGTTGGATGGCATGCTATACATAGACATTCTTGTTATAGTTCTTAATGTGATCACACTACTTCAAGGTTTTTTGTAGCACAAAAGCACATAGATTTCTAGAGGACGTGCATATATTTGTGACTCGTTGTTTTATCAATGTATGATCAGAATATGGATTTTTGAAGGTAAGACTTCCATTTATTAATATAGAAATCATAGAAGAATTTTTAAATCTTATAACCATATTGATAGAGATTAAGCTTCGACAACTTTGTAGAGGTATAAGATGTTTTTAGAAAATAAAAATAAATCAGTGGATCAATAATAGATCTTATGAAAGTGCAAACCTCCTTGGGGCATTTAACAGTTAATCAATGCAAATAATTGGATGTTGAATTTCAATTTCAAACAATATGAGTAAAATGCACTAACTTGACTGTTATCCAATTTTGATACTCTCCAACCACTATACAAACTTCTTCCTCATAGGAAATCTTAATATGATCTACTTCTAAGTTGGCAACAAGTTCTTGGAATAAACATGTCTTAATTATTATAGATCTAGATGTTCACGTTGAAGAACAACATGCACACTTCTAGCTCCGACTTCAATTTTGCTTGGGGCGCTCTCCTTGATATTTTGGAGGGGAAACCGGGTATGCGGGGACGGAAGTTAGGAAACATGGCCATATGGTTGTAGTCCATACCCAAAATATGGAAAAAGGTCGGATTCGAGGACTACTAACCTACAACTTTGTTGAAAAATGTTATGAAATTTGCTGAAATCGAAGAGTTCGTAACGTTTAGATTACAAACTGCTAGTCGTTAACAAAATCTTAAGAAAATTATACACGTTTCTACTATTTATATATATGTATATATATACATATATATATATGTATATATATACATATATATATATATATTCCTGTATTTTTACTGATATTATAGAAATTAAAATAAGTCCTCACCACCCAATACCGTAGGTGATTGTCACCCACTATTTCGACGGACGGAAGTGGGACCGACTAACAGAACACCCGGTCGGTGAAACTCGTTGGTCGGTCACACTATCGTCAGTCGCCAGGTGGTAAACAAGCAGGTACCGACTCTCCTCTGCGGTCTCTTCGGAGCAACCCTTCTTCGAATACCTATTTCCTACGCAAAATTCGCACCTGGATTGACAGCTTCTTCTCTTCTGAATCGCCGACATTGCTTCGACACGCTAGAATCTTGATAACATGCTTCTGAGGTCTTCGCAATCCCCACATACGGGAGAGCTCGAGCGTTCTAAGTTAGCTGACAAAGTCTGCTCCACGGATTTCCGGACATAAAGTCTAATTTCAATCCAGAGCCCTGGAATTGAATTCTGGCTGCTGGCGTCATAGCCAGGATTTCTCAACGGTGTCCAAGTGAATTGTTTTGCAGCCAGGCTCGTGGATCGAAGTTCGAGCTGATTCGGTGATGTCTGTGTTGTTGTTTCATATGGTTTCAGAATTTTACGTCGGCAGGAACCTGTGATCTGGAGATTGGAGTTGAAGTATTTAATGCCAGATACTTTTGGGAAGCGAGATGCTTAGGCTTGGGCTGGATGATTTGAAAAGCATGTACGTCTTTGAATGGTTCTAGTAATTAGCTGAGCTGAGAGTAGTTTCATCGGATTTGTAGTACCCATTTCTACTTTTCTGAGCGAGGGTAGAGGAACTTTTGATTAAGAAATTGCACAGCCATGTTATACATGCAGGGCGCGAAGATGACATCGAATGCAAGAATAACAAAGGTGAGGCTCCGACGGGAAAGGGTTTTGAAATTTTTGAGGATGATATTCCCAAGCCGTGATGCCTTTCCTATCCGCTGTGCACATAAACCCTAAGAGTCACAAGTGTTTCTTGAAAGTAGATTCGGAAATGAGTGGACCTGAAAATTTTGTGTCAGGGTCTCAGTCACAGGGGTCTTTTTCTTGTTAACGACGCTTTAAAATGAAATGTCTTAATTAAAAACCAAATAGAGCCATTCATTCTTCTTTCTTTTCTTTGTGCACTTCATGATCCACCGACCTCTGAATTTGGGCTCCCATCATATAACTAACAAGGGCCCTTTTTCTTCATGTGCCCACAAAATTTATGTTGCTTACCTGATAATTCAAGGCAACTGTTTCAGGCCATAGTAGTGAAATGAAATTGATTCTGAAGTCCAGGAATCCAAAAGGCTTATGGGACTGACTAAAAGTACATGGGATGGTGTCAAACCGAATAATTCCCGTCAGTGGCGGAGTGTGGTAGCTCCGTGAAATAGAGGCTAATATTGACTGATGGTCCAATTGAAAGAAAGACTTGAGACTCCATTCTCAAATTGAGTAAGTTAATACGTAATTTGAGTCATGGATGCTTTCAAAAGAGTGAAACTTCAATGGTGATGTTGGAGTACACGTGTCCACAATCATTCATATCACGAATGAACTTTCACAATTGAAGCTGGAGTAGGCTAAACCACTGTGGTGTGGTAGTATTTATCAGAGAAATAGAGTGGTCCATACGGAGCTTCTGCTGTTTGCTTCAGAGGGAGCTTGACTTGGCTGCGGTGCTATCTAGGGTTGTTGATAAAGCTGCAGTGAGTCCTGCTTCATCCTTCCTCCATATTATCTTGGATATTTGACATCATTTAGGACAGAAAACTCATTATAATGCAGCTTCAATCCCATCCCACTGAATGGTGTGGATAGTAGTTTCTGAGAATTATGTTAGTTTCAGCCCAGGTCACTTGGAACACTAATTCAACAAAGCCTCCTTATATGTGAGGAAATATGGCTTTTGAATTCTTCATTTGTTGACAATAACATTTTTGGCTTCTCAAATTGGATGTTGAATCTGTGCAAATAGTTATACTCTGAATTGACATATCGCATTATCGCATTTACGGGAGTAAGAGAATCTTGTGATGGTGCTTCACAATATCTTAGTACAGATTGGAAACGTGTTCCGAGCAACTTGCACAACAGATTGATTTTCGATGTTCTGTTTGTAGTACCTATAAGTCTCCTGAAGACAAGGGGTGGATGCAGAATTGCCAAAACCATGTATTACTGCGACAAAAGCCATGCTTGTATTAAGACAGCACATCAACCTGTCAGATAGTTCTGCAACTGAAACTTACTACTGAGTCAATCTTTGTGAGGTTGGAATCTGTTGAACAGATTGAAGATGTTTGATAGTCTAGAAAGCTATGCAGGTGTGTTCTGGAAAACATTCGTGGATGCCACAAGGAAAACCTTGTGGACAAATTCGGACCCAAGAATCCTAGCACAAAGTTAAGTTTGACATGAGCACATTAGTAAATTAAATGAGAACATACGGATTCAACTTACAAATATATAGCCCACGATTAATATCCTTTGGATGCTTAAATCATTAAGCATGCGGATGTGTACACTTCAGGCTTGAATATGTACACAGGCATGAAGACTAGTAAGAGATGTCTACCATATGCTAGAAGTGACACAAGTGTATGATGTCCACTTACTGCTCCTAAATTACACCTGATGACCTAGGCTTGATTTAAGCCTGATCCCAAAACTGGATTTACTCTGCCGACTAAACCGCCCTATTCGCATTCCTCCAAAATTCTGCGATTGCACTGCCTAAGCTTCACATTGTCTGTGCTTCAGCTGTAGATAGGAGACTTACATGAGCAAAATTGATCATGATGAACCTCCTGACAGAAAGTTATATGAATGTAGTTGTGCTACGTGCTTCGGTGTTAGAGACTGACATGAAGTTGCTGGTGTTTGTCAGAAAGTGCATTTGGAGAGATTCATCGCTCCCTTGGTCTGCAGACAACCGTCGAGTGGGTAGCAATGCGAAGACTGAACTGTCCAGCATTCTCGGTAACATCGATTTTCTTCACACCTGGAGGAGGAAGAAGCTCGAACGATTGCACAAGCCTGCCAAGAACAATGGCCAACAAGGGCATGGCAATGATGATTCCAGGGCACGCGCGCCGACCAACACCGAAAGGCAGGAACCGAAAGTCATTTCCAGACGCTTCGATCTTACCGTCCAGGAAGCGCTCGGGCATGAACTTCTCGGGCTGCTCCCAGTCCTTGGGGTTGTTTCCAATCCACCATGCGTTCACCAGGATCTTGCTCTCGGAGGGGATGTCGTAGCCGGCGAGCTTGGCTTGCTGGAGGTTCATGTGGGGCACCAGCAGAGGGATGGCCATGTGGAAACGCAGAACTTCCTTCACAAATGCTGACAAGTAAGGGAGCTTGTTGTCGTATGTGTCGGGTTCGGAGACGAGGATGCCCTTCCCAAGCACGTCGTCGAGCTCCTTCAGAATGCGAGTCTGGATGTCTGGGTTGTTCACAAGCTGCGCCACTCCCCACTCGATCGACCACAATGTTGTTTCGATTGCTGCAATATCATGTCAATCAATAACAAAGTTATAAACTACCAATAATATATTTTGGAAAGGGTGAATGGCAATCGCAATCGCATGGGCGGTTTCGCAGTCACCATTCCAACATTCCCAAACGGGACACCAATTCATAGTCAAGAAGAAGATGCCCACGAGTGAAGAAAAGTGAACGCCATACATCATCAATTTGCACAGCACTGTGAACATAACCTGAAAGTGGTAAATAGGAGCGAAATCCAAAACCCTCAAACCGAAGTTCATGATTGCATCTCGTACCTGCCACATTGATGTTCTCAATAATGTACAGAACATTGTCCTCGTTGATTTCACCCTTCTCTTGAGCCTCCAAAATGTAGTCGATGGCGCACTTATCAGCATCTGATTGGGGCCCTTTCACACTCAACAGCTTTCTGCCAAATTTCCCACACCAACGTATTCGAAAAATTCACCCATACTGTTCTTAAGGATGTGTAAGGACATTCTCTTTCTATTCTAGCTACATATAGTCAAGTAGCAAGCTCGTTGGTCGACACCTCATTGTTACCTATCGTCGGCACAAAGCCTTCTTCTCCCATCATATATACCAGGATCCAACTTCAAGAAACTTGCCGAAAAGAATCTCACCTAGTGTATACTCTCCAAGATGCTTATCTAGGGAGAAACACCCACTACACCATTTAAGAATGCTATGCTCATTGTACCTCTTCAATTTATGCACTTTCAACACAGGAGAGGAGAGAATGTAAGAACCTCGCTCAACAGATTCAGAAACTTCATCAATTGCTAGCAAGTAGTGATAGTTCAGCTGCTTCTAATTAAGTCCCAGACGAATTGCAAAGTCTAAATGCTGCAATCACTCGGCCAATGTCACTTACTTGCGCTCATCGACGAAGCATTCTTTGAAGAGAGCCAAACGCCGGTCCTTGACATCCTGACACACCTTCAAGTAACCCTTCAAGAAGGGTCGGAGGATGGGGATGAAATCACCATAATTGTACTGAAAGCTCTGCTGCAACCGACTTCGCTCACCATTCAACGCCTTGAGCTTCACGTATAGAGGGTCATCTTCCTTCTCAAACCGAGAATTGAACATCATCCGATACATCACATTGTACATTAGGAGCTGCAGCCTTGTGCGAATCACCACACCCTTGGTGGCGGCGTCGGGGTTAGCCTTGAGGTCCTGGATGGCGAAGTCGGCTTCCTCCTCCCATGCCATGCGAGATTGTTGCACCACTTTGTTGGTGAAGAAGGGGATCGTCATAACCCTGCGCATCAACCGCCAATGGTCACCGTAGACGGTGAATATCATGTCCTGACCCTTCCCTGTGAAAATGTCGAGCACCACGTTGCGAGTTCGGGAGCCGAACACGGTGCCCTGTGTGTGGAGAACGTCCTTGGCGATGTCGGGGGATGACACCACCACCAGGTTTCGTTGTCCCATCCTCAGGAGGAATACGTCGCCATACTTCTGGGCCATCTCTGCCAAGTTTCTGTGGTTCAAGTCATCTCCTACCTGGATGTCGCAAAACGTCACGGAAGTATGTCAAGTCGACCGGTTAACTTCTACTTTAACAATCATCAGAACTTTGCTCAATTAACTTTGAACCACCAAAACTCTATCAATGGTCAGGTTGACGTCATTGTGTGTGTAGAGTGATCGAACTGCCCGACCACAAGAACCTGCTCAAACAAGTTTCACTAAAACTATGATCACCCCCAACTATCTGCAAGCTTCAGATATCAGTCCTCATTATATGTGTGGAGCGATCGAATTGCCCAACCACAAGAACCTGCTCAAACAAGTTCCACTAAAACCATGATCACCCCAACTATCTCCAACCTTCAGATTTACCGGCTCATTGTATGTGTGAATGAGTGATTGAACTGCCCAACCACAAGAACCTACTCGAACAAGTTTTCACTAAAAACTGAGATCACCCCAACTATCTGCAAGCTTCATATTGACCTAAATATATTGCATGTGTGGATCAGAGATCGAACTGCCCGACTCTCTGGCGACTTGTGATCAGGTTCCGGAACCTATAGTCTAGGCAGCCATCAATACGAGGAAGGCGGGATATTGGAAAATCACTTCATCTGAGTACTATGATAAAAAAAATGAATATTAATAAAATAAATCTACAACTTGGAAGTTTTCTGAACCGTAGGGTGCAATGTCCACTACGATGACCTTTTGTTCACTATAATGAGCCTCCGTTCAGAAACAGCCGATTGCCATTCCCTGAATGCCCGACACTAGAGAAGTTCTCCGTTGTGCTTTCTGCACGAATCTATCCTTGAAAACTTCATCTGCTCCTAGAACCACCCTTACAAATGCTTAATCTCCTACATTCACTCTCAGCAGATACTTAAATCCCTAAAACACACCCACAGATGATGCTTAATCTCCTAAACCAACCCTTACAGATGATTAATCTCCTAAAACCACTCTTAAAGACCGCAGTACGTCATTATAGTAGTTAGTCCACAACTATACGGACAGTACAAACCTTGTCAGTGAAATCACCTGACGAGTGGGTGACTGATCGTCGACAGTGGAAATACACACAAAGAAGAAAGACAAAAAAACAAAAAATTGTGGATTGAAGAGAAAAAAGTGGTGGCAGACCTGAAGCCAGTTGCCTACAATTGGTAGGGCGACAGGACCCGGGGGCAGCTTCATCTTGGGAGCCATCAGTTTCATGATCACAATCCCTGCAAAAACTGCAACACACAACCCCTGCACCACAGTCGCAAAGTCGAACATCGAACTCGATTTCGAGCTTGTCTCTATTGAATCTGCTCCCTCGGCGCCCAACATGAAGCCAGCTACAGCCATCGACACCATGGCCAGCAACACCAGAATCAAAAATCCACAAAACAACCTCCAGATCCCAAGCTAAACCTCGCCAGCTGCTAAAACCCCAACTCCGCTATCAACCTCGAATCCCCCACCCCTTCTCCGAGGGAGCGCATGACTCGAACAACACATCAACTCGCTACACACTTAAACGACAAGATGCAAATTTTGATGCTCCGGTTGACTCAACCCACGCCCACATAAACTGTAAAATATAGCAACCTGATGCAAAATCCATAAAAATAATATGGATGTCACGGAGATGGTGCCTACAAAAAGAAAACACAACTGTAAGTAATGGTAAGTTCAGTTTATACAGTCTAACCTTGATAATGTCACACCATCCGTTTCACCAAAAAGTGTGATATAAACAAGGTGTGACATATTTGATAATGTCACATTTGGAAGATTTATGCATAATGTGATATTATCAAAGAAATAGGTAAAAAAAATAAGAATTATAATGTTCAAAGAAAAATAACAAAGATGAGAACTCAATGTTTGTAAATATAAAATAAAATTCAAAAGCTTGAATAACAAAGATAGCACGTCATAATGTGTCATTGAGATCAGGTAAAGACCTCTCACTAGAGACAAAGAAGCTCCTAATGTCACATTGTTTTGTTGACATTGATGTTAAATGTGCAACACCAATTCTAATGAGCTTGTCATGGATTTTTTTCCATTCCTAACAACTCCATAGTGTTGAAAATTTGAGAACCTTGACTAGCCATAAAATTCAAAACATCTTTAATAGATTTTTTTGCATCACTTAACTTCACTACCTTAGACTCAACATCATTGCTATCATCAATCAATGGGTCTACTTCTACGGGATCGTGTACCTCCTAGCCATCTTGCACTAATTGCACAAGCTCCTCAGTAGAATACTCCACCTCAAAATCATCTTCACCTTCCATGTTCACGTACTCCAATGGAGAAAGCTTCTCTAGAGGCTTGCCTTGGACATCAAAGCCCAAATTCAATGCTGCAATGAGATTTCCCAATTCCAAAGTTGTTTCCTCCATTTTGGTCTTCATGCGTTCATCAAGATTGTTAATATCTACATTCCACTCTGCATGCAATATGGCGGACTTTCTCCAACAATTTCTAATAGTTTGATCATCTACCTCATGCCATGCCGCCACACACAATAGCATAGCTTGAAATACATCAACATTCAACTTCCCTAAATCTTCAATTGAACTACTATCAATTTGTTGCAAAGTCCAAGCAACAAGCTTGCACTATCAATTTGTTGTCAATCCGGCCTTTTTTCATCCATATTACTTGTTATTATCACACTTACACTACAGATTTTGGAAAAAATAATGACATTATCAAGGGTGATAGGGATAATAACAAGGGAGTTTTACACTAGAAAATTTGGTTTTGAAGTTTTGGGTGACAATATCAAGGTGCTCTATAAACAAGGGTGACATTATCGAGGTTAGATTGTACATCCAAATAGAAGGGACAATGTGAAAATCACTTGGAATTGGAATCGGCGACACAACTAGGTAGCTTTTACTTGGCCTAACAAGCTACACTAAACATGATATTTAGTGTTTGATTATATTTAATGTTGTTACCACCCTACCCTACTCAACACTAATTTTCAATTTCCTGATAATTAGTGTTAGACATAAATGTGCCACTACCTTCCCTACTATTATCTCCCTTATTATATCCTTTTTCATATCCTTACTAACACTAAATTCAAACATGTAACTTCCACATATTACCATAGTTGATATTTATTGTTTGAGTTTACATTTAATGTTACTTACTTTCATAGGGTAAATTGATATTTAGTGTATGCGTTTGTATTTAGTGTATCAAACACTAAATATCCTATTTAGTGTAGTGGTTTGGGGGTTGTCCTTGGTTATGGTGGTCTCGGGAGGGTTGTCCGTGGTGGGGTTGTTGTGGTGCTTTTTTACATGGCGGTGTTTCACATTTGAGGGGCCCCGCCTCTGGCTGGGGCGAAACAACCCATACACTGGTTCCTTGGAGGCAAGGGTTTAGGCATCCAACAAGGAGCGAGTGTATGGGTTGGCTCGCCCAAATCTCCCGCCTCCCCTCGAAGTGGGCGCATTTTCCTTTGTTACTTAATGCATCTTGGCGTTGGGCTTTGGCCTTCTGTCTCAAAAAAAATTTTAAAAATCCAAATTCCTTCTTCTAATCAATCACATGGCAAATTTTGTAGGGTCTTGCTTATGGTGGGAGCAGATCATGAGCCACATGTTTACCTTGCTTTCCCCATGCTCAAACTTGCCAGTATTGTTCTCCCTCTTTATTAAGACACGCTTCGTTGCGCAAAAAAGTGTCATATTATCCAAATGTCGTATTCTTGGCAATATGACATTTTGGACTCAAAGGTCATACTATCATCGAGGTCTTTAAGAAAATGCATTGTTTCAATAAAATGTCATTTTGTAAACATAATGAAGATACATAAGTATGAAAGACCATTTGTATTGAAGAATTATGTTCACAATGTCCCCCCTCCCCCCAACGTTCCTCAATGCTTTAATGTCCCCTTGCATGTTCCAAAGAACTTATTGCATATGAACCTTGAAATAGTAGTTGTGGGTCCAATCACTTATGCACATTAGTCACCTCTACTATTTCACAAATTGAGACTAAATATGTCAACTTACGAGCCGCGTAGTCGTAGTATGGAGGTAAATTAACACTAGAAAGTTTGGTAGACGGGAATGTGTCGTATAATCAAGGTGTCTTATAATTGAGTGACATAATATGGAGGTTAGACTATGTGTATATTATCATGGCTTCCAAGGTTCCGATCTCTTTGCCTTCGGTAATGTAGATGAGTCATAAGTGGTTACGCTATCCAACTAGCCCACTTCTTCTAGGATATGAAACACATGCCATTAGTACAAGATGGTTCACAAATCCAAATCAAGGGTGTAGCCACTTTCCTCGTAACTTTTGGAGCTCGTATGAATATCTTAGTCTTTATCGAAGTGAAGATTTTTGTGTTCATTAAATGGCCTTATTAAGTTCTGCCAATTATATTGACTGTTGAACTTAGAATAAGGTAGAAATACCATAACCCGTGAAAATAAGGTGATTTGCATCAAGAGATAATTTTCCAAGATAGACGAGAAGGATTCATGAAGAATGCAAGTTGTTTCATATTCTTCTACCATGTACAAAAATGCTACATTTTTTCAAAGTGGAAAGTTGTCAAACCCCCTACTCGTTCACTAGATTCTCCCTACACCGAACACGGTAATCTGCATTTCCATACAAAACATCGCCTAAATCGGTTACCTCATAAGTACATTAACACTTGACTCCCACTGGCTACACTAAGTGTACACGCATTGAAGTTGCCGCCGAGCCCACGATCCATTTCAGAAATGGCACTTTCACCATTATTATGACGGCAGTCTAGTGCACGGCTAGAGGGTGGTTAACCGGTTATGGTATTTCTACCTTAGACACATGTGTTTTGGTCTATGAACAAGGAGAACCGACTGTTATGTAGTTACAAATGAACCAGTTGAGTTTGAAAAATACCCAGTTGAAGTTCAAGACTTCGAGAAAATTACCAATCAATTTAGAGGTGTTTAGAGAATATACCTCAAATTGATATAGGAAACCGAAAGACACCAACATGTAACTTGGTTGGACTAAGTTGGAAATACTAGGATCGCCACCGATCATGCCCAAAACTCTCCCGAGACACAGGTTTTGGTGTCCATTCTTAGAGCCACACCTAATTTCCCACCACTCAAATATAGGTGTCCAACTAAGATCTAAATAACGGAATTAGGCACGTTCAATCTTAAAAGATGTGCCGTTATAGACGCTCCTAATATAACATGGTTATGTGCCGGAAATATGCCGCCATAAGCGGGCAGATCTCAAGCTTTTTAATAGTTCCTACTAACTTATTCCCGATGAGCCATGTGCATCCTCACACTCATCCTTGCAAGTCGGATATAATAAGCTTAAGTATGGCATGCATTCCATGTTTTCTCCTCGTTCAATGCAAGGGAAATCACTTACTACTTGTGTGTATGTTTGACACAATCTCATTTGACGTTCGACTTCAAATCCAAAGTTTCATGTGACATTTTCAAAAACAAAAATGAATGTTAATTGACACCTGCATTTTTTTATTCTAGGAGGTCACCTCAATTTTAGGGTGTCTGGTAGTACGTGTCATTTTTTTCGGTTTCCAATGTGTCAATTGACATGTGATTTTTTCTTCACAGGTCACAATACGAGTCAATTTCTAGATTGGGCGTGCCAATTGACGTGCACTTTTTTTTTGGGTGCAAGTTTTTTGCGTGTCAAATGTCAAAGACTTGCAAAAGAATTGCCAAAAATACACCCAAAGTGGAATGACAGGGTTGATATGATGGTTGGCTATTTTTAATCTGAAGTATTGATCAAGTTGACCAATTAGCAAATCCAAACGAGGAACATGAGAGTAAATTTATTAGTAAGCATGACAAACATGAAAGCAAGCAAATTCTCAGTGAGCGTGCTATTTGTTGAAGTCGAGGTGAATATCTTCAAGAGTATTTGTAATGGAGAGTAGAGTGGGCTAGGGCTAGACGCCACCTCTTTGAGCTAGGCCCGTCATTGTTGACTTACCCAAGTTGAAAACACATACAATTCTAGTTTAGCATATATATAGTTCCTTTTTAAGAATATCATTCCTTGGAATTAGCATCACATGCCCCAAAATTAGTGCAAGGGACTCACTTGAGATGAATTTACCATAAACCTATGGAGAGCTACACTAATTATGATATTTAGTATCACCGATTCTAATCGTCTTACTCAATACTAATTGTAAACCATGGTGTAGTGTCACTAACACTAAATGTTAACCCAACATTATTTGTTATTCCTTGTAATTTTTTCGGGGGATTGTAGATTTACAGTGTTGCAATTATGGTCACTTACCAAGTGTTTTTTCATCCAAATTTCAATCATCCATGACAATATGTTCATCATAAGTTGCTGACAAGAGAAAGGTAGGGTATTGGCCAATGGATGAACTCATTCATCATCCATGACAATATTTGTTCACTTATTCATAAGAAGTGTCATCCAAAAAGTTACCATAGTGACATAAAATACCACATGACACTAAATACCATATTTAGTGTAGTTTTTACTTAACCCCTTTACTTTGGTAATATTGGTGGGAGCCCAACTCAAAGAGGCGGGCGTCTAGCCCGGGGCATTGGGTTGAGTCAACGCACCTTTTGTAAACTCGTGCATTATGGATTAAGGGGCTCTAGTAAAAACGCTTGCGTGTTGAGGGTCGGTTTATCCCACTTAGATTCTTCTATAGTAAGTCGGAATCTCTAGTCATTTCCTAGAGTTTGCTTGTCTACAAAGAGTCGGTATTCAATAAATAAACAAATAACCAACGTCGGGCAATCCAACGTGAATTTGAGCATGTTGGCCCTACCCTGCTCAAGAATCCTCTTGATGCAAGGTGGGGTTTACTACCTACCTTGTGGTGGTTGGGCTCTTGGCTTCCTACCTACCTAGCTAGTTTTTTCCCCCTATCAAGTAGAGAGAAGATTTCGCAACGGGAATCAAACTGCCAACCACTCCATTCGGAAATGGATATCTCTCCACTATCACCCGGTAGTTTAGGGTCATCTTGGACCAGTCGGTATTCAAGTTATAGAATAGTTCAATGCATTTTCATCTTCTTGATGGATAAGTTTACATTTTTTTGAGACAGAAGGCCGACAGGCCAACGCCAAAGCACAGGAGGCAGTTGACCACCTGGCAAGTTTTCCGTCAGGTAGAGAGGAGATTTCATAGCCGGGATTCGAACCGCCAACCTCTTCCTTGAGATTTGGGTATCCCTCCACCATCATCCGGTAGTTTAGGGTCATCTCGGACCTTGGATAAGTTTACATAGACATCAAGAATATTTGGCCGGGATGGTCCATAAATGATTTTAAATGAGTTATTTCCCCCACATATATTGTAGCATCTTTACCACTTTGGCTTTTATAGGCAAACAATGATAATTATTGATATATTTAGATTTAACAATCCCGGATTTAAAGGGAAAACCAAAATATTCCATATTTTTGACATAAAATTTCCAAAAATATCGGTTTTCCTAAGTAGTTTGATTAGTGCCGAAGTGGTAAACGTACTACAATATACATTAGATGGTGGTTGGTATCTATATAATGGCAAGTAGGAGTCTAGTCCATGGCATGGCAACTTGGGATTTGTGGCATCCATATTGAGAGTTAGGTATGATGAAACCCCCCCCAAATACACATGTGTGGTTGATTCATCCCAAGTTAGATTAATTTAAGGTCTATGATGCTAACTTTGTGGTGAGATTATTCAAGACAAATGAAATTTTCGCGCTATAAGGGTCCGCAAAGGTTTGTCACCTTCCACTTATATGGTTGCCATGAGGCCCATTTACCTACAATTTTTTTGCATTTTTGCATTTTACTTCTATTTCAAGTATAATTGTGGTTTAATTTATTTTCTTCTATTTCCTAGAATTTTATGATAGATTGTTGTCCACATGTGGTGTTCGAATCACCCAAGTTAAATTTGAGTGCAAATAATCATAGCCATGTAATGTGACTTATTCTCAATTACTAAGGTTCAAGTGAAATTTGTATATTTACTTTTGAATGAAGCTTTAAGTGTTGCCATGAATGATAAACATATAGAGGACTTAAGGAAACCGTTTCATCATGAAAACAAAATTTAAAACCAACAAACACAACCTAACATGGCATGTCCACACACACACACACACACACACACACACATATCTATCCATTTATCTATCTATATATCTATTTATCTATCTATCTATACCATGGTACTACAATCACGGGTGCATGGACATCACTTGCACATGTTGTGCTAGATGATTTGTAAGAAGTGTGGTGGAAGAAAGGCATATATTGCACTACAACTTGCTATATAAACCAACCGCACATCATAATAGTCTTCAAAATCTTACCAATTCATGATCCATGTGCATAATTGCAGTGGATGGTAACATGCCACACCGATGTATGTATATACATTGGCCATGAATGGGTTGGCATAAGCATGGCACTCCGTTACATCAACATGGGTATGTGCAATGGCATCAACTACCATACCAACATGATATAACAATTGCATTGAATACCGTGCCTTTACTTAGGGCCGGTTTATACTATGGACCATGAAGTTGGACCAGGGCTCTGCAAGGCAGTTGATTGGCTGTTGAAGTTGTCCTGGGACAACTTTGGTTTACACTAAGGAAAAAATGTCAGAGGGACCATGGAGGTCGAGGTCCCCAAAATATAAATTTTAAGACCTAATAAATGCACTAACATGGTCCAACGGGTTTTGCGGTGAGAGAGGCAAGAGAGGTGGTCTGGTAGGAAAAGGCAAGGGCCCGTGGAAGAGAAATGCCATTTCAATAATTCTTTAATGAATCTACACTCTATGTGCCTTAATCATAGCATAGCCCACAAAGCATACCATCACTACCTTGTTTTTCCCCTTATGCCGGCTCCCACGTGTTTCACCAAACAACGTGGGACATCTAGAACTCAAGAATTTGAGTGCAGATTTATTTTTTTGCTCTACCAACTGCAATGTTTGGAATTTGGGGGCTTGTAATATACCGTTGGAAAGGTCTTGAAAATACCTTTCCAACGGTATATTATACGCCCCGAAATTTTTTTAAATTACATGAAAAACGAAAAAGAAAAATCTGTAGTTGTTTTGTGATTGTAGATCAGGGTGGTCAAAAGAACTGCAATGGGAAATCTTCTAACACTAATTATCAAAGAATTAAACTTTAGTGTTGAGCAAGGTAGGGTGGTAACAACATTAAATATAATCAAACACTAAATATCTTGTTTAGTGTAGTGACAACACAGGGTACATGTCACATGTAAATTACATTGAACATGTAGAGTGGGCTAGGTAAAGTATACGTACTATCAGTTTGCAAGTGCCGAAGTGCACAGAACAGGGAATGGAAAAAGCCTCCCGAGAGCTCAAAAATTGGTATTTTACCACAAATTTTTTACCACATCATCATCTTTAAGAAATTATATGTATGCCAAATTTCAAGGCCAAAAGATTCACCAAAAAAAAGTCATTCAAAATCTACCAACATTGGTAGTTGTGGAAATTTTTTCACTGCTGCCAACTTTGACAGCCTCCCAAGGGCTCAAAAAATAATTTCCATGAATTTTTTTACAAGAGCATCTCTGTGTCAATACCATCTGTGAAAAATTTCAAGGCCAAAAGATTTACAGAAAAAAGATATTTGAATTCTACCAATGTGTGTAGATGTGAAAGAAATTCACTGGTGCCAACGTTGACACCCTTCCTAGGAGTGAAGTTTTTTTTCTTTTGGCATGAAATTTTTGTCATGAGATCAACTCTATGTTAATAACATTTGGTCCAAATTTCAAAGTCAAAAGATTTACACAAAAAAAGCAATTCGAAATCTACCAACATGTGTCATTGAAAGGGACAATTTCACTATTTTTTGGTGAATATTTTTTGGTGACAATGTCACTTTTTTTCGAATATATTTTTTTGGGTGAATCTTTTGAACTTGAAATTTTGCGTCCATGTTATCAACATAGATTCAATCTCTTAAAAAAAATTAATGGAAAAAACAAAAAATTTCAATCCTTGGGAGGGTGTCAAAGTTGGCAATAGTGAAACTCGTTCGTAGATTGAAAATATTTTTTTGTATAAAATTTTTGACCTTGAAATTTGGCATGAATGTTGTTAACATAAAGAGCATGTTGTGCCAAAAATTTCATGGTAAATAGACAATTTCTCAACCGTTGGGAGGGTGTCAAAGTTGGTAGCAATGAAATGGTTTCCCCCATTGTTTCCCACAACTACACATGTTGGTAGATTGTAGATTTCTTTTTTGTGTAAATCTTTTGACCTTCAAATTTGGCACACATGTTATTAGCATAGAGGGAATCTTGTGCAAAAAAATTCATGGTAAATAAGTAAAATTACAGCCCTTAGGAGGGTGTCAAAGTTGGAAGTAGTGAAATGGTCTTTCACAGCTACACATGTTGGTAGATTTTGAATATTCTTTTTTGTATAACTTTTTTGGCTTTGAAACTTGTCACAAATTTTATTAACATAGAAATCACTTTGTGAAAAAAAATTCATAGTAAATATGTAATTTTCAGCCCTTGGGAGGGTGTCAAAGTTGAAGTAGTGAAACGGATTTCACAATTGTTTCTCAAAACAACACATGTTGGTAGATTGTTAATATCTTTTTTGTATTAATCTTTTGGCCTTGAAATTTTTATCATATTTTATTAACATAAAGAGGTTTTTTTCCAAGAATTTCATGGCAAAAAAAATTCAATCTTTGGGACTATGTCAAAGTTGGCAGCAGTGAAAAAATTTCCACAGCTACCAATGTTGGTAGATTTTGAATAACTTTTTTTGGTGAATCTTTTGGCCTTGAAATTTGGCATACATATAATTAACTTAAAGATGATGCTGTGGCAAAAATTTCGTGGTAAAATACCAATTTTTGAGCTCTCATGAGGTTTTTTCCATTCCCTGTTCTATGCACTTCGGCACTTGCAAACTGATAGTACGTATACTTTACCTAGCCCACTGTACAAATTAAATCGCTCATTTTTTTTGTAAAAATTGTTGTGAGAAGATTTGCAAGCCACATCTTTGACACATTTAACGAGAACCCAAGAGAAGACAAGAGAATAGTCAAACTTGAATTTTTTTCAAAATTGCCCTTTTTGGGCATGTATTAAAAAATCATCACCTTCATTTTTTGGTGCATGGTTATTCTTCTTGGTCCACATTCAGTTTACACCTAGCGAGGGGCCCATGGCTCTTAAAACTAATTTTTTATGAACTCGGACCATGGAAGTCAGACCACGAACTCGGACCATTGACAAACGCCATCTTCCATGGTCCGACTTCGTGGTCCATAGTGTAAACCGGCCCTTAGATTACCCCCAATAAACCTCAAGTTTGTGGCAACTATCTGAAGGTATCTGACAGAAACAAGATAAAAATCTACCCCATGCAAGTTTTATAGTTCTTTGTCCTAACTTCCAAGCCCAATTACACAGATTTACATGTCTAAATTACACACACACACACATACATACATACATACATACATACATACATACATATTTTAGTAAGCGGTTTCTTGGAATATAGTGAACAACCAAAAATAATCCAAAAGGCCATTTTTTCTAAATGCCCAAATTTTATTTTATTTGGGGTTGTCATCTAACAAAGAAAAAACAAAATTTGCACTGCAAAATAGATTCTACATTGGCTTAGCTTTATTACTTAAATGCATGTGTGTGTATTTCCCAGTAAATTTGAACGCTTCATTCTTGAGAGCTAAATGATGGATTGCATAACACTAAGGTAGAGGGTGCTTAAACCAACACTTTAAGCTATTGCACATACATATGGGTATGTGGTTGATATAAAAAATATATATTCATATTAGCCTTTGGGCTAAACATAGGTATCAAGAAAGAAAAAATATTTTTAGTCTCAATTGAATATTTGATGAATATTCAAAGTCAAAACTACTAGCTTCCTTAAACCAATCCATAGGCCCCGTGTATGGCAACCTTGCATATGATGAGGACCCCCACCTTCATTGCCTAGAACCAACACAACATAGTTGGGTACTAGACCCAAACTACATCAAAGCCCAAGTAGTAATGGTATGCAAAGCCACACGGCTACCTCCATGATCCCACCCGGTTCGCTTGCAAAACCATCACCTTGCATCCTCGGAACCGACCCCCTTGCATCCCGGGGAATGACCCTTTTGTGCTTTGTGAGCCTACCTCCTTGGCGTTGTGAATAGAATGGCTAGAATAGGCATTGACAAGCCACCCTAATCCCACCTTGAACCAACCCGAGATAGAGTGGAGCCCGTTACCTACCCTACATGAAGGTAGTGGAGGCCACTATGAGGTGGCACCACTAATGGCACCTAAAACCGTCACTCCGTGGGCCCATACACTCCTACACCGCCGGGTAACGGTGCAAGGTTGTAGAGTGTTGGCAATTGGGAGGCGTTTATAGGTGTTGGTTTTGGATGGGGTGTTGGATTTAGCACCCTCTACCTTACATAACTCCTTGGTTGTAGTCCATGGGACCATGTATCACATGAGCATAATTCTTCTTCAACTCTAGGATTCCCCATTTATGGTGAGCATTCATGATGTGTATTGTGAACTTTTCGACAAATAATTGTAAATTATCATAATTTTTTCGATCGCAACCTCTTTCTTTGGAAAGAGGCCATCACATAGATAATTAGTAATGTTATGCATGTGAACACAATAGCATCACATTGAACCATGGTAACTAACTTAGGGCATGTTTACATGAAAGCCACGAGGCCATGGCTCTTGAGAATCCTTGATTCTCATTGGTTGCCCCTGCTTTAGGTTTACATGAGGGTATTTTTGGACCACAACCCATAACATTGGCGAAAATCATAGAAACAACGTGCGATAAAATATAGGGTCTAATATATTCATTGTAGATTTTTTTTGCAAAAAACATACATATAATATAGGGGGTTTTAAAATAATGAAACATGTTTACATGTAAAATACCATCGCATATAATGGCCTCTTTTATCTAGTTAGTACATGTAAAATAGCGTGGGAACAATTACTAGGGGTAGCGGGTCTAGGGTAGGGTTTGTGCTAGTGGATGAAAAGAGGTATTTTTTTGTTGAAAAAGCTTGGATGGATGACTCGTAGACTGGCTGGCTTGAACGTTACTGAACCAACATATCCAACGTGGAGTTAATGTTCTCTACCTACGTACCAGGAGGGAAAATTTCATCGAGTTGTTTGAATTGCAATCTTCTTTCCAATTTTCTTTGGCAGTATAAGTAAAATAGGGTATTTTAAAATGATTCCTCCATAAAATTATAATTATTGATAGGGTGTATTAAAATACAAGCATTTACCTTTATTTTGAAAAATACTATACCTTATAATATTTTCTGCAAGATAAATAGCCCCCTGATAAATAGGTCCTGAGCGCATATGTATGCAAAATATAAGAGGGAGTGCACCCCCCGAGTGAGAAACCTACATGGAATCCCACGTGGCAAGTATATTTAATGTTGGCCGCAATTGTAGGGATTTTTTGTCATGACGGCTCTTGAAGGTAGGCATGACCAAATTTGCAGTGGGAATTAGGATTTACACTAAGGGCTTGCACCCTTCCAAAAAGATTGTGGGCTATATGACATAGTCCATGAACTTCTCTATGGTCTCATCCAGAAAGCGGGGTTCCATTGTGAAATAAGAGCCACGGCCTAATGCCTTTGGTGTAAACATGCCCTTAGTGAAGAAGTTGGTGACCAGTCCCTTTGGCTACGTGCCAAAACCCCGAGCAAAGTGCATACACCAATCTAATATCTTTATTTGATGTGGGACTGGTCACCAACAAATAATACATTAAACTGCACTTTTGGTTGTGGACCAAAATACCGACAATATTGACAATACATTAAAAATATTCTATCACGGAGAACCACATTATCGTTTTATCTTACACTCGGGGAGATCACTCCATTGTAGAGTTGAACAACCACGTGCGATCATTTTAGATGTAAAAAATGTAAAAAATGTAAAAAGCATCACCAAAATGGGTCAAAATTTTATCAATTTTTTTTCATGAGTAGATATAAATGGTACATGTTACATAGTAAAAAATGGTGACTAAATTTGATGATTTGTTTTTTTAATAAAACATACCGTTTCTAACTAGAATGACGCAGAATTGAACTAAAAAAATTGCTACAATTAATGAAGATGACTAAAAATTTCAAAAAAATATACAAAAGATACCATCAATGGTTGTGTATATGTAGAAAAAATATCATAAAATTTAAAATTATTTATGACATGTAATATAGGGGTAGCAAACTTTGTTCGCACGTGGTGTTCAACTTGACAATGGAGTGATCTCCCCGAGATCTTACATAATTTACAATGTTAAGTTTTGTTTTCTTCCTATCATAATTTCATAATTATGGCTTTTCAAATTGGTGGAAATTGCATGCAAGAATGTTGGAAATTGTTTTATTGTATTAGAGTTGTCTTTAACTCAACATGATAGTTCTTTTTGTCGGGGGTAAGTTGGCCCTCTATGATTTTTCATTGGTGGTTGTGGATACAATACCAAAAGGTTTTTTTCCACGTTATGGTGGATGTTCCAAGGTACACTAAATAGTCCAATTATTGGAGGCCATGTCAATTTTCTAGATCCCATAGAAATTCTCATACAAGAATTAATGTGGGCCACACTTATCTCAACCCACGCTAGGTTTTTAGTAGATAATTAGTGTGGGCCACATTAATTGTTTACCTGGAAAATTAGTGCGGTGATTATTATTTTGTGTTGTTTTTCTATTTTGGTTAATGTAAGGTGATATCATTATTTTGGTATAAGGTGTGGGTCGAATATTTTGTGTTGCATGTCACTACGAAATTTCTCCAATGAGACATTGTTGCTTAAGATGCAACTTAGGGCCGCTTTACACCTAGAGGCCAGACCAATTCCCCTTGAGGCCGATTGCATGAAATTCCAGCCCTTTTTGGGTTGGAGGCCGGCCTCAACTACACATTACAATATGATTATAAAGGGGGCCAATTTCCTCATATGTAAAGGCCTTAGGGCCAAGAAGCCAGGCCGATTCAATAAATACAACATAATCCAACGGATCTAGCATAATCTAGCATAGAGCCGTTCATATTTCCACATAATCCAATGGATCTGGTTCGCTGAAAAAAATCATATTTTATTTAAAAAGTTTAAATTGAAATCTGACATTGGCCCCGAGGCCAAGAATTGGCCCTCCATTTTGGGTGCACCTAATTCAACGAGCTCGGGCCATGCCAAACCATGCATTTTTTGATTAAAAAATTCATACCACCAAATCGGCCCAGCCTCTAGGTGTAAAAGGGTTGGGACCGATTTTAGCCTTTTGACCAATCACAAGTGAGGATTTCAAGCCTCTTACACAACAAATTGGCCTGGCCTCTAGGTGTAAAATGGCCCTTAATCATGAAGGCATAAATGGGTTAGGGTAACCTCCTTGTTTGGAAAGTGCCTCTCAACCCTCTACAGGAAACAGAAAAAAAAACAATTATAACAGACACAGGTTTGGTGTCTGCATTTCAAGAAGTGGAACTGGATTGGTCCGAGATGACCCTAAACTACCGGATGATGGTGGAGGGATACCCAAATCTCAAGGAAGAGGTTGGTGGTTCGAATCCCGGCTGTGAAATCTCCTCTCTACCTGACGGAAAACTTGCCAGGTGGTCAACTGCCTCCTGTGCTTTGGCGTTGGCCTGTCGGCCTTCTGTCTCAAAAGAAGAAGAAGAAGAAGAAGTGGAACTGGATTTCAATCTCTAGGTGCAATCAATTTACTGCACTAAATATGATATTTAGTGTCACCAATTCTAATTTCTTGCTCAATACCAATTGTAAACCGCAGTGTAGTGTCACCAACACTAATAAATGTTAACCCAACATTATATGTCATTACTTGTAAAAAATTTGAGGGATTATAGATTTACAGTGTTGCAGTTATTGTCACTTACCAAGTGATTTTTCAACCATCCATGACAATATTTTATCACAAGTTGCTGACAAGAGAAGTTAGGGTTTGGCCAATGGATGAACTCTCACCAGAAGTTTGCACTGCATTGTAGTTTGAAGGTTTAGGGTTTTAGGGTTTAAGGGGAAAAGAGTTTCTGGGTTGTGTGGTATGGCCGAACGGGAAGTGTGGCTCTTTTGTTGAAGGGCCTGAATTACAGATTGGACCTTTTTAGGATTGAGGGTTTGTGGTTTCCTCGTAGTTCTCTTCTTGCCATCCCGGATTTTATTCCTCTGGCGACTCGCAGTTTCTCTCGCTCTGCCGGTATGTCCGCTGCTTAATTGTGCACTTTTTTGTGCACATATGCATCCATTTCTCTCCACCATTTTGGAATGTGGATGCCAAGAATCTTCAGTATGACTGACACCTACAGACTTTTGAAGTATGCTGTTATAATGTCGCAACTCGGAATGTTGTTTTTCTAAATTCTGTTGTCTCTTAAAGATCCAGCAAAAGATTGATCTCCAGGTTGTAGTAACTTGGGTCACAGATGACTGCACAAGCTGGTTCCAATTTTCAGTTCACAGATCGCAGAACCCTTAGGTCACAGAGGATGCAATTGCAATTTCCAGCGTGGTAAATATCAGAAGCACACATAAAAGATGGATTTAATGTCCTGCTTCAGGTTGCCAGTTTTACAAGAATATTTCTCTCTTGAACAATGGTGGTGATTCTCATGAATGTCATGGCTCATGATCGATTGTGGTCATTAGTGCGTGTGCATCATCAGTACAGACAGCTAAAGATATTTTTGGAATTGGTAGATGTTGGAAGTCAAAAAGGAGAAATGCAGATGCTATGTTGTGGATTGCTTGCCTTTTCATATATTTATGACAATTTTTCCATAACCATACTTATCACATCCTTCACATTGCCCACAGAAATTGCAGAGTGCACATTGTCAAGTTTGATCATTGCTTAGTATATCCTCAACGATCTCTACATCCACTGTCATGTTGAGTTTTGAGAAATAACTGGTTCAAATTCCTGATCCATTCATAGGACTTTACAGAATATTCTGCAATTGAATAAAGAAAAACCGAAAGATGTCAACATGTAACCAGTTGGTCTTGGAAACACTAGGATGTAACTTAGATGGATTATGACCAAAAATCTCCCTGAACACTGGGACGGAAGGGCAGGCCTTGGTCAGCTGATAGAGCTTGTTGATGTAATTAATTGCAACGGCCCTTTTTCAAAATGCTTTTGAAGCTGGTCACCCTTTATCCCACAGACAGACAGAGAGAGAAAGCTGACTTTTCAAAACTTTCACAAAGTTTGAACTTCCTCTTTTCAGAGGCCAAATCCTTCAATTTCTTCCTCATTGCAATACAAGGGTGGGTGGGTGGGTGGGAATATCCACAAGATTCTTTTTATGTCTTTTGCGTCTTCCTATTTGATAACGCAATAACACTTTGCATAATAGAGTCACTTACAATTTTGTCTAACTGGATGTGTTGTATCACATAGACATTTTGTATCATAATCTAATTTGCTTTGCAAGAATATGTACCTTACTTAGAGTTTTTGCTATCATATGGTATCCAACGCCAAATGTTTGATTTTGACTGTCCCATGCTTTGGAAATTAGTCACCTACCTTCTTGCTTCTCTGCCAAGTACATCTAACTAATCCAACACATGTATGGGGTACTTACAAAGGAGATGTTCCCCGCGTCACTGAGGCGCTGTGAACGGGCCTTGTGTGGTCGCGGGCATGGTGGATCCGGGCCGTTGATCCACCAAGGCCCATCTAAGGGCCTTAGTGGTCCGAGGTGGCGGGGGCCGGGGGTGGTGCTTGCCACCAAGGTGGGTGGGGGCGGGGTGGTATTTGCCACCAAGGCGGGGTGGGGCCGTGGGCCTCGTGTCTTTTTTCGGGGAGGCCGGCTTTAGGTTCTTGTCGGGGCTAGGTGGCTAAGCGGGCTCGGTGGCTAGGCGGACTAGGCAGCTAGGTAGGCTTATTTTCTAAGTGGCTAGGCCTACTTACTAAATAACTAGTTGGTTAGGCTTACTTACTACGTGGCTAGGCCCACTTACTAAATAACTAGTTGGTTAGGCTTACTTACTACGTGGCTAGGCCCACTTACTAAATAACTAGTTGGCTAGACTTACTTGCTAAGTGGCAAAGGACGACTAAGGTTGGGTCAATTCTTTTACGTACTCACACATGGAATTACAATTGAAAAAAATGTGGGCATCCAACTTCGCCCAACATTGTAAGGTAACCGGGTCTTAAATGGATATTTTCTTTTTGCACCCACTTCTTGTACTAGGATACTAGGATGCCAAACATGCAATTAGTGCGAGATGATTAGCAAATCCAATTTGTGCATGTAGTCACTTCCCTCATAACTTGAGGAGCTCATATGAATATTCTATTTACTATCAAAATGAATATTCTCTAAGTTAAAACAAATATCATTTACGCATCCCCAATCATGAGAATATGGCTTTTCTTATAAAATGTGGTGCATGTTGAGGATGGGTGGCACAAATAAATGCCCCTATGTGACCACAATGGATGAAGGGGTCTTTTACTAAGAAATTCTATAATACATGCAGTTACCTTATGAGACCTTACACGATTCGGAAGATTCTATAAGAATATTTGTTTTAACTTAGAGAATATTCATTTTGATAGTAAATAGAATATTCATATGAGCTCCTCAAGTTATGAGGGAAGTGACTACATGCACAAATTGGATTTGCTAATCATCTCGCACTAATTGCATGTTTGGCATCCTAGTATCATAGTACAAGAAGTGGGTGCAAAAAGAAAATATTTGTTTAAGACCCGGTTACCTTACAATGTTGGGCGAAGTTGGAAGTACCCACATTTTTTTCAATTGTAATTCCATGTGTGAGTACGTAAAAGAATTGACCCAACCTTAGTCGTCCTTTGCCACTGAGCAAGTAAGTCTAGCCAACTAGTTATTTAGTAGGTGGGCCTAGCCACTTAGCAAGTAAGCCTAACCAACTAGTTATTTAGTAAGTGGGCCTAGCCACGTAGTAAGTAAGCCTAACCAACTAGTTATTTAGTAAGTGGGCCTACCACGTAGTAAGTAAGCCTAACCAACTAGTTATTTAGTAAGTAGGCCTAGCCACTTAGAAAATAAGCCTACCTAGTTGCCTAGTCCACCGAGCCTGCTTAGCCACCTAGCCCCGACAAGAACCTAAAGCCGGCCTCCCCGAAAAAAGACATAAGGCCCATGGCCCCACCCCGCCTTGGTGGCAAACACCACCCCGCCCCCACCCACCTTGGTGGCAAGCACCACCCCCGGCCCCCGCCACCTAGGACCACTAAGGCCCTTGGATGGGCCTTGGTGGATCAACGGCCCGGATCCACCATGCCCGCGACCACACAAGGCCCGTTCACAGCGCCTCAGTGACGCGGGAGATGTTCCTAGTAACCTCAACCAATAGATGTGCATAAAATGTCATAATCACAATACATCACTGCATTGAATGTGTGAAGGGTCTGCCTCACTTGTGCCCATGCAACCAACCAACAAACAAACAATTAAGGATTAGTTACGTACACGAGGTAAATAACAACATGACCCAATTGTTCCATGTCACACACACTTAATCCATTTCAAATGCACCAAAGTATTTCAAAATACAACACTCATTGTAAAACAACATATGGGTGTTCAAACATGTTCCTTGGCCATGATTGGGTTACTCCAAGTAGAATACTCCTCTTGGTTATGAGCCCTTATTTCTCTTACTTCTAGCACATATCTATTACCCTAATGTGTATACACAAAGCTCGCCGCACCTCTCACTTGTGTGAATGGTAAAAAAGAGGCTTTTTAAGGGTTAAGGGTTTATATTGGAGTTCTTACCTATGGTAAGTTCTTGTAACCCTATTTTTACTCCATTCATCTACATCTTTGTTACATCCATTTCATGGTAAGTACGATTTCTTTCCATGCATGTAGACCTAGGATCTTCTGAGCTTATAATCATCTATTTTACAAAAATGACCATCACTAGGTATATTAGTGTAAGAGTTTAAAATTGAAACTTTTGTGTAGCATGGCATTAATCAAGAACTAGAGAGAGAGAGAGAGAGAGAGAGAGAATATATGAGTGTATGTATCTCTTATAAATCTAACATAAAAGTCTTGAAATAGTACTCAATTCGTAGGTTATTTTTTAAAAGTTCATATGACATCAGGATTGGTTTGAAAGACCCCGAACTAGCCTATTCAAAGTCATTCGAGATGAAACGGCAACAAACATATAGGGGTCCTCACTTTAGCCCATGAATGGTTGACTAGAACAACCCATGAAGCTAGAAGTCATGTACTCAGTACGCCCACACTAGGACCAACGATTGGTCCACAACAATGGGAGAGTTTCCATCTTGATAGGAGTTTTTATTTTGTTTATGGTGAAGTGAACGGACAAAATTGCAATACAACATTACATCTAGTGAGTCACCGTGAGTAGGATGGAACATACTTACTAATAACAATAAATTTCGGGAAGAGATGAACTCTCCCCATGACGAGGGGCTCTCCCTACTGCCAAGGAATAACAACTGGCCCTAGTGTGGGGATGGCATTAGCTGTCTCTTGAAAACAAATGGGAAGGCCTCCCCTTTGTTGAAGATCTTTACCTCCACTTTGTAAGTTGACCATTTTCAATTGAAAATCACTACACGTATTGTTTGGAATTACACAATGCTATATCTTTTTTACTATTGATGTAATTTTTTCACCAAGTAAAGATGTTTATGTTCTATAATGTCCAAACATTATGTTAGGTATACCTGGGGAAGTCACTCCATGCACATTAGGCCACTACGTGCAATAAAAGTTTGCTACCCCTATATTATATGTCATAAATAATTTTTAAAATGATGATATTTTTACTAGAGATACAAAACCATTGATAATATCTTTTTTATATTTTTTCGAAATTTTTAGTCATCTTCATTTTTGTAGTAATTGTTTTAGTTCAATTCTGCGTCATTCTAGTTAGAAACGGTATGTTTTATACAAAAAAGAGATCATCAAATTTGGTTACCATTTTTTATTATGTAATAGATACCATATATCTAATATCTTCTAGAAATGATTTCGTACACTTGCTGGAATATGATTATGTATACTTGCTTTGCACCCATGCCATTCGTCCATTTTTTGAAACTATTTATATTCTTATATTCTATCAAATCCAGAAAATTCATTTGCCCTCTTGTCATATCTGTATTATTTCAGAATGTTTTTGTATTTATTTTTAGATGACAACCAAGAACGATTAAAATCTTTGATTTTAGCTACCAAATGAATCTGCAATGTAATCCAAGTATTTACACCTGCAGATGACAACAACAGACTGTAAAAATATACATAAAACATAGCAATAGACTTGGTCTGCAAAAATGATGCACTCTGTAAAAAAAAAATTAATTTGTAAATATAGTATTCATTTGTGCATACATTGTTTACAGTATAATTACATAATATATATTTAAGAAATTATATTAAACGAAATAGGTGTAATGAATTAATGGTTAACTGGTTGGGCCTGTGGAATTTTAATTGAATACGGCGCGGGTTCGAAACCTCATGCGCATGAGACCGCATACGGGCGGAAAACGAATCCCGAAGCTCCCGTGACAGCGGCGGACCCCGCTTTAGGGAGAGGGGGGGCATAGGGGCTAAGGCCAAGGCTTTCTACGGCCCAAATAGATCCACATTCAATTTACATTTTGTTTTAAAAATTTATTTTTTCTTTAAAATTTATTTTTATTTTGAAAAATAGCTTATCTTAAAAATATTTATCTTGTTTGTTTGCGGTTTTGGCAAATTTTTCGTCCATCTTGCCTCGAATGGCAATGAGATGATGCGCCTCAAAGTCCCTCCATTTTATCCTCACCATCTCTTCTTCTTCTTCGGATTCACTTACCTCAATAATATCATTATTTAATTTTTTGGTCTTCTTTGGTCCTTCTTTTGTTACTCGCATTTTTTTTTTCATGAACATGTTTTATTGTTGATGTTGTCATTGTTGCTACTGTTGTTGGTATTGTTGTTGTTGTTGTTGCTGATGCCACTTCATGATGTTCATCCATTTATCAACCTTCTAAAAAATTGAACATTGGCAGATGACAAATACACTAGAAGGTGAGGGGAGCAGATTAAGACCATGTAGCTTTCAAAAATTGATGATTGTTTACTTCTAAAAAATGGAGTTCTCATGTGAACCATGTGACCACTCTCCTTGTGACTCTATACGTGACTCTTCATCTGCAGTATATTCCTCCATTATTGCCAAAAAAAATCTCACACTACTACATAATGTCACAACATGTTCACAAGACAAATGAGAGCTTGCTAAATACAACAACCTTATATATAGATTTTGGTTCATTTAACGTTTTATTGTTTTATTATTTATTATAATTTGTATTTTTATTGTTTTCATGTTATTTAATGTTATGATAAAAATGTAACATTATCATAATTTAATTTATTTAAAAATCATAATAGTTTATTTTAATTTAACATTCTATTTTTTAATTTAATTTAACATGTTATTGTCTGTTTAATATTTGCTAATTTTAGTTAATTTAAGGTTTTTCTATTTCTTGGGATTTAGACATTATACAAGTTTTTAAAATTATACCATTTGTGTAATGAAGGACATCCGCCATATCACGCACAACCCCCAAAAAAAATTCATTAAAATTTTATTAAAACAACATTGAAGCTGCCATGGGCCCTTGCCTTTTCTACCATACCACCTCTTTTGCCTCTCTCATTGCAAAACCCGTTGGACCATGTCAATGCATTTATTAGGCCTTAAAATTTGTATTTTGGGGACCTCAACCTCCATGGTCCCTCTGCCATTTTTCCCCTAGTGTAAACCGAAGTGGTCCCATGATGAATTCAACAGCCAATCAACACTCTTACATCGCCCTGGGACAACTTCATGGTCCATAGTGTAAGCCGGCCCTTAGTTTGTTGTCCCTTGAGAAGATGTACTTTATGGATAATAGGACCTTTCCATATGAGATGAAAGAGTCAATTAAAGAAACTAATCTTTGGTCCTCAAAATTTGGTCACCACTCTTTGGAATATGTTGAAGATACAACCATCATTGATCTGATAAGTCATAAGTTCTTGGACCAACGAATATAAGGCGACATGTTATAGTCTTAATTGTAATAGATTGTGACTTGGAATGATACAATATACAACATTATGAAACTTTTAAGATGAATTTATGTTTTCTAGAAATGATGAGATATCAACGCATCGTAGCTCACCTTGGGAAAGCCGACGTGCGGATATTTAACTTCCGTAGCCTTTTTGTATATGGATTAGAGCTACACCAGTTATTCCATTTAGTGCGTGTGGTACTAATTCCCAAAACACATATTATTTTGCCAAATTTCAAAAGCAGTCAAGACTAAATTGTTGTTGTGTGGTACCAAATTCATGAATACATGCTCATTTATCATACCTTTCAAGAAAAAATAGTGCATGTCTTGAGGTGCTTTGAAGCTTGAAGTTGCCACTCTAAGAATCATTCTCGATGGTGCTTTAACACCATCAACTTAAAGCGTTGCAAAAAGATATGGTAGCATTGCTACTCGTCAAGACTTGACAAAATCAATGACAAAAATGCTTGCATTTTGCGCAAACACTAGATTTTCTGGTGGCACTAATTCCATAGCATAAAGAAATTTAATATCACCTTCATTAATTTCCCATACACACTATTAACCATACCTCATTAAACGAGACAATCAATGTAGTAGTGATAAGGAAGTAGCCAATGCTTACTAATGTCAAGATGCATGGTCGAGAGACACGGTTTCTAGTAATATATATATATAGAGAGAGAGAGAGAGAGATTCGACTTCTCACATACATATGATCAAATTATGACTATTGTAACCTAGCATGTCTCCATTCCTAACCTACTTCTTAATTAAGCCAACCAAACCTACCCCAACTATCGTTAGTAGTGATTCTTCATTATCCTTTTTTGTGACTTCTACCCTCAACTCGTAGATCTCTCGATGTCAATAAAAATCCTAATTTGTTTTGTGAAACTTTTTACAGTAACAACTTCAAAGCGAACTAGGGCAATCAAACAAAAAATACCACACTATCATATTTGGAGGTCATTTCAAACACACTTACGAACATTGTTAGTATATGATATTTTAAGTATGATTGGACTGAGTCCAAGTTTAAGAAATTTACATATCTCCCATAAAATTTAGGTATATCACAAATGTATTGATGGATCCGTCCATAGAATCAAAGCAACCAAAAAGTCTAGCTTTTGAAAATATGTTTAGATTTACTTAAACATGTCATTCAACATACCTACACTCTTGGATTGATGTACTAGACTTTTGGGGTGAGTAATCATTTGATTGCTTAATTTGAATGTTATAAACTTATGGCTATTTCCCTTAAAGAGTGTTTTATAGCAAAAAAATTGGAGTTTGTGCGCTTTAATCAATTGCAAATGTAATTCTATGTGTAATTGGTTTGAATGATTGCCATTATAGGAACACCTACACGCGGGAGGGGGGGGGGGTGCACTCTTCTTCAAGAGTCAGAAACACGTACATCTAGGACCCATTATTCAAACTCCATATATATTCATACCAAGAAATACGAGATTCTACATACAAATCATAGACTACGTGATAGTCTCGTATATGTATACGGATATATCCAACTCTAATAGTAAATTGCCTTAATTATGCATACAAAATATAAATAATTGGGAAAAAAAGATGGACATCGCTTGGAGATGTGCTCATAATCACTTTGTATTGACAAAGTCATCGAAATATGACGTGTGGGGGATGACAAGTATTGTCTTACGGAATAGCATATATGAACCTTTTTTTTTGGGGGGGGGCACAGAGTATATGTGGATGAAACGTATTGCTCTTGTGAGAACCTTGGGGGTTGCCTGAGGATATACTTACCTCTCCCCCAAAATCCACAATGCCCTATTTATTTGTACAAAACCAGGTGGAACAATACCCCTCTCATATGCATAAGCCACATTTTAAATCAAAGACGCATTTGTACACCCACGTGGCACCGTACATGCTCCATTGAGTGCCCCCCCCCCTTTTTCCCTGCGAGTATAGGAAGCTATAAGAAACTCAATCCCCAAACATGATTTATGAACGACGAAATTGATGTCTATATCATGAAGAGTTATATAATGACGAGTTGGTACAATATCAATCATATTGACTTTGCAACACAAGGATAAGCCACTAGAATTGTAGCATTCAACTAAATAATGTCCAACTCTTACCTCCACATATTCTCATTTTATTCTCTTCGCATCATAAAATACTCTCTCTATATATACATATATGAAAATAATTATTCAACAATTAATAGTTAATTTAATATATAAATGAGATATATACATATATAAATGTAAAGATGGAACTTGGAAATGACAACATTTTAATTTCAAAGTCACTTATGCAAAACAAGCTCATTAGACTCTCATCCACTCATATGCAACACAATCATAAAATAACAAAGTTATGGACCCAATATGGTAATAAGCCTAGTAGGTGTGCACCATGACAAAGCCTTGTATCAAAAGGCTTGCGCACATGAAAGTGTACGACTACGAGGTTTTGGTTGTTGTGCCATGTGGAAGCAAGTGTGTGTGCAGGAGCGCTACCCTCGGAGTTGGCTAAGGGCCGCTTTACACCTAGGGCCGGGCCAATTCGTCGTGTAAGAGGCTTGAAATCCTCACTTGTGATTGCCCAAAAGGCTAAAATCGGCCACAACCCTTTTACACCTAGAGGTTGGGCCGATTTGGTGGCATGAATTTTTTAATCAAAGAATGCATGGTCTGACATGGCCTGAGCTCGTTGAATTGGGTGCACCCAAAATGGAGGGCCAATGTTAGATTTCAATAAAAAAAAGTTTAAAATCAAATATGATTTCTTAGGGGACCAAATCCGTTGGATTATGTGGAAATATGAATGGCTCTATTCTAGATTATGCTAGATTTATTGGCTTCTTGGCCCTAAGGCCTTTACATATGGGAAAATTGGCCCCCGTTATAATCTTATTGTAATGTGTAGTTGAGGCCGGCCTCCAACCCAAAAGGGGCTGAAATTTCATGCAATCGGCCTCAAGGGGAATTGGCCCGGCCTCTAGGTGTAAAGTGGCCCTAAGTGGAAGCAAAGATACGTGCTCTTCACCTTTGAAAGCACATGGTTTTTGCTTGAACTTGTGTTGGGGTCCACCATCATATGCTATGGAGGACGGTTCACGTGCAAGCTTCACAAGCAGCCAAGCATTTTCGGCAACCATGTATGTTGAAGGTCAAAACCAATGTTGGATTGATATCACCTTTAATAATACCACTTGGGGATTCTACATTCTTTTCAAACAAGTAGGGTACATGTACAATATGCGAGATATTTTGATTTTTGGTACTATTCATGTCTATATACGATCCAAAACCTTCATATCTAGGAATAATCACCTTAGTATCACTGGCAATAGTATGGTATACGAAGATTCTCTCATCTTGTGATACCCACCAAATGTCAATATCACACCATCATTACAATGATACCAGTCTGATAGGTTCTTTGATATCATTATTGATATTGGAGAATCAAACCCAACTTAGGTTACAACAAGTTAAGACACCATGCCCTCATAACACCCACCCTTGAGATGCACAACATTGCTAAACAAACCCCTATATTCCCCCATGCCTACAATCCCCCCCTGCGGTCATTGGTTATTATCATGGACCACCTCCAACATGTAGCGATAGCACTTGTCCCATAGCCGCTCAGTAAACCCGCTTTGGGTTCAAATATGAGCTCGCAGCTATGATCAAGGTGAGGTGTCCCTCATTCATGCCAACACCCGTGGTTGACATCTTTCTTTCTCTCTTTTATTGGTATCATACATTCACCTATATTGGTCAAACAATTAAAAACCCTTTATAATTCAAGAATATATTCTTGTAACAAATTTAACCTTAAAAGCAGCTGAAAAAATACAGTATTAATCTAGTGAAATTAAATTGGGATGATTCAACCATAAACCTATAGGGGCATGTTTTTCTAACATGGCTGTCACAATCCCCTAGCAGGCTCTACACTGTTGTTGTGGCAGTCAGAGAACGCTTAGGGAACTCTTAGGGAACACGATAGCCTGATGCAACAAATTGCCCTCCACAAAGGAAAAATGGATCGTCAGATCCAGGATCTGACGGCGGTAATTCTTTTTAGGGTTTGGCGCTCTGCAGGGTAAGGCAGAGTGTTGGACTCGCTTGCCTCCCTCTCTTGCCCCATCGCCACAGCTTCTGAGCGGGCTCGGCGTCATCGACAACCATGGTGAGTCTTCATACTCCTCTCCTCTATGTTCTTGCACATACTACTGTCCTAAAATTATGCAGAAAATCTTAAAATCTGAAACCTGTTCTCCTTTCCTTCTCGTTGCGTAGTCACAAGAATTAGGGTTAAGCAGTAGGTTTGGGTTTTCGGGCTGTCCTTCCATGTTCATTCACCTCAAGCACATCTCTCTCTCCGAGCTCTGGAAATAGTGAAGTGCATAGAGTGCACCGTTATCTTAACCCGAATTTACTTCGCATGAAGAGCTTGATGACGACGTGAAAGTAGTATGCTTCTCTTTTGGTGTCCAACGGTGTCGGCCATCAACCCTAATTCTCGCCTCTAGAGAGGTTTATTCTCTGCTAAAAGTCTCCTCGTGAGTTGGTTCTGTTTTGTTGTTTGTTTAGATCTTTTGATGGATGTTGTTTAGGTCTAGTGGTCAAGAACCAGTGTTCATTCAAAAGGAATTGAAACTAATGCTGCATTCTGTTCTGTAATGGACAGGGTATCGACTTGAAGGCCGGTGGTCGCAACAAGAAGACCAAGCGCACAGCGCCTAAGAGTGAAAATGTCTACCTGGCGCTTCTCGTGAAGGTGAGCTTATTTCTGCGCATCCTTGCATCTTTCTCTATACCCTCTTTCAGAAACTTAAATAGATTTGTCCTGAACTACTATTATTTCTATGTCCAACATGATGGGCAGCCTTCGAATTCGTGTCTCAGTTGATCATTAGGGTTGTTGAATAATTCTATCCTTTTTCTCATTGAAAGCAATTAGGTTTGTTAAATTCTCGTTAGGTTAGACATGCGTGCCAACCTGATTGCGATTTTCTGGGGATCTGTTGCATTGCTAGTTTGAAAGTCCAAGTTCTGACTCTCCTAGCATCAACATGACTAGTGTCTCGTTTCCTGGGTTTAGGGTTTTCCTCTGTCCGTTTGTGAATCCTATCTTTAGAAGTGGCGGCCCTGTTCAAAGAATCCATGTAAACATGTTGATTGATTCTGTGGAGTCTGACCTTTGAGAGGATGTAATGCAGCTCTACAGGTTTTTGGTAAGGAGAACCGAAGCTCCATTCAATGGCGTGATCTTGAAGCGCTTGTTTATGAGCAGAATTAACAGGCCTCCTCTCTCCATGAGCCGCCTCGTCAAGTATATGTCTGGAAAGGTCAGTGTTGACAAACCTATTAAACCTTGCTTCCTGCTTTTGTCTGCCTTTTATTTGCAAGGTCAAGAGTTCCTGGGAATCTTGTGGTTCTTCTGTGTAGAACTCAGTTTGCTAAGACTTGGCTCACCTGCTAATTTTTTTTTGATGTCAATCTTCATCAGGAAGACAAGCTTGCTGTGCTCGTTGGTACCGTCACTGATGACACCAGGCTGTATAAGGTGCCAGCTTTGAAGGTTGTTGCTCTGCGCTTCACCGAGACTGCCCGTGCCCGTATCTTGAAGGCCGGAGGTGAATGTTTGACCTTCGATCAACTGGCCCTGCGTGCACCAACAGGAGCCAATACGGTGAGCACATAACATGCACATCTCGATTTGTTACCTTACTCTACTTAAATTGCTTGGCATCGGAGCTAAGAAAAGTATGAACACTCTGTCATGACCAAATACTTAGGTGTGTTTGCAGGTTCTTCTGCGTGGTCCCAAGAACGCACGTGAGGCAGTGAAGCACTTTGGAAGGGCACCTGGAGTGCCACAGAGCCACACTAAGCCCTATGTGCGTGCCAAGGGTCGCAAATTTGAGAAGGCTCGTGGTCGTCGTAACAGCAGAGGCTTCAAGGTTTAGGTTTGTCTGCTATGATGCACTAAGACTACTTAGCAACACCACTAAGTGGCCTGGAGTCCAATTCTGGCTGAGATTCAGACGCACAGGGTCCTCTCTGCACAACCTTGTCCTGGAAGAGTGCCCCTCCAATTGCAGTGTGGGATACACATGTATTCTGAAATTTTATGTCCTTTCTCACAAGCAAGTATATGCAAGAGTGTGCATTTTCATCCCATTCTTTTTCTTTATGATTGACTGACAACAATTAGCAAACTCAGCATGGTGTTATGTTACTGAATCATCGGCAATGAATTTCCACAATAGCACTAAGTATTTGCATGAATTGTTGACATGAACCAGAAATTTTTAAACACCAGCAGCCTATAGATTGCCATAACAAAGTGACTTGGAAGGAAGTTCAGACTGATTTAGAGTTATTTTCTTTACAACATCGATTTGCACTGTTAGCCATCCAATTCATACCAACATAATAATACTTTCTACAGTCTGATTCTATCTAATTTTGCCAATCACTACAGCCAAATGTTAATGCATCAGCACAAAAGACGTCATGCACATTTAACCATAGCCTTGGTTTAGCAATTCTTGAAGGGATCAGAACGAGCTTAGAAGATGCCCTCCAAATGATTGTTTCAGATGCTGTCCTACATCTAGACGTTGAAGGGTTCAGGGCCGTTCTATGTGCCGCACTTAGTGTATAACGTTTTAGTTCTACATGCCGAAAAAGATGTAGAACTGAGCAGTATCATTGGGAGGAACTTCCTAGTTCATGTTTTCTGATGCCGAACTGTAATTTACACTTCCTTTCAGTAAATCTACTTTCTTTTCAGTGCACATATCAACTGCAGCAATTTTCTTAGTACACATTTCCTCGATTTGTGCTATGGATTCCTTTTCCTCCTATGACACGTTGGACACATAATAAGGTTTTAGTTTTATGTCCTCACTGTATTTGTTGACAAAAGTTACCATAAGTTTATATATAGTACTTCTTGCAGCTTCTGTACAAGGATAGTGTGGGAGAAGCACGCTGTTGTAAACTAATGTAGAGGTTGCTTAAACCAACCCTATGGCAGATTTAGCCTTTAAGTTTGGAGTCCTTTTGCATTAGTGGTATGCATGATTGGCTTAGCAAATTGGCTTAAACATGGTAGAAAAAAATTGACATCATATGAATATACTACAAAATTTTAAAGTCACTTATTAAATCCCTCAGATCCACACCATTTTCACTGCACATGGTTCCCAAAACTATCCCTACACGTGTAAAATTGCCCCCATTTTTGTCCAAAACCAATCTTGCTTTCTTCCAAAACCGCCCTCATCTTTTGCCTAAACTGTCCTTGCACTAAAACCAACACTCCAACCCTTATAACTTGTGCATGTGGGATCTTAATCAATACATATAAATAACCCACCCTAGCTACGTTTCGATGCTTGCTCAAATCCAATCCCATTTTTGTCCAAAACCACCCCGTATTCTCCCGAAACCTCCGGCTGGGGATTCGTGGCACTCACTAAGAAACATCCATCCAAGATATTGTGGATGAAGTGGCTCCAATAAAAAAAGCCCCTCTTGGGGTTGAGGCCCGATTCATTCAAATGTGACATCACTAGACTAATTCGGGGCCTTTGACTCTATTTCCGGAATCAAATTGCCTAAAAATAGTCATTTAGATGATTCCTGCGTTTTTTTCATCCGCATGGATGATTTTACTTGAGTGCCACGAATCCCCGGCCGAAACCTCCACCCTTTCACCCAAATCCGCCCCTACTGTGCCCTAAAGACATTTGGATGGCTTAAGGTGCGCTCCAGTTACGGGATTAGGAGGCATGCATAAGGGACACTTTTAGGAACGGGTTGGAATTAGCACCCTCTACCTTAACACCTTACTTCTCATGGAACCACTTTTTGGTTGATGGATAATTTCTACCCTATATTAACCCCCACCTAACTCATTCACCTGGAATTGAAAATACTTTAAACATCAAGCCAACATGGGCATCTACCCATAAACGCATGACCCATGCAATTTGGAGATGGTTAGAATGTGTAAAACAAATATTAAAATGAAAAGTGGTCATGAATTTGTTGTGTTGCAAGCTCATGTGAGGGTGTTGACTCCAATCAAAGGTTGCCACTTTAATGCAAACTTTGCATGAACATCTATGGTGTTTGTTTTTTGTAAAACTAAAACATTATTTTGATGTTATTGTAGATATAGCATTCATGGTAGAGCCCAACATTTTCCTTCGAATTTGTACCCATACCCACCCATACCCATCAGCAACGACCTATACCCATCAGCAACGACCTATACCCACCCATGCCCACCCATAGCATGACCCGTGCCCACCCATGCCCACCCATGCTATTAAAATTGCCGCCAATGTATTCAAAAATTGTGTAATGTGCATTACCCGCCTACACCAAGTCTTGGCCCACCCATGCCCATGCCCACCCTTGCCCACCCATGCCCACCCATGCCCAATAATATCGAACCCATGCCCCACCCAAAACCCATGGGCATGGGTGGGTTTGGGCATGGGCATGGGTATGGGCACCCAATGTAGGGCTCTGATTCATGGTCACATTAACTGTACGGGTTAAGTTTTGGATACTTTGTGATTTTTAAGAATTTGTTTTTGCATGTATGTAGTAAGAATATGGGATAAATCACATCTTCCTATTGCAAGGTGGCTAGCCCATTGTGATTTGCAGATTTTGGCTTGAGAATTTGTGGAGGTACTCAACTATTGAGTTGTTCCCATCTAGTGGATCACACATACATTTCACTCATTTCCCAAGTGAATTCGATTGGTCAGAGATATTTTTTTTGAAGGTAAAACATGACGTTATCATGTGCACACCTTTCTTCAAATGTTATAATATGAAAATCCAAAGGGCTATTCATGGCCATTTTTAAACCTAAAAATAATTTATCTTCCAAATTTCTAGATCCTACAGACATACCAACTTAAACTTAAAAGCTTCTCCATGAAATTTTTACAACCAACATCAAGCTAAATGCACTCAAAACAATCCTTTCATAGGCTTGGGAAGTTAGGGGTTAACTATGATAACGTCTCAATGCATGGAAATTAGAAAGCCTTGAGGATGTTGGACAAGCCACAATCCTAAGCTATTGCTTGGCAAAGCCCTTCAAAGTTTCCACGTTTCCACCTTGGACTCTTCAAAGGATGTGACACTCTTTGTGGCAATAGAGTATCCTTCAAAGGTCAAGAGTAACCATCCAATGTTTTGAGGTGCATCTTGTTTGATGTGTTAGCTGGAAACTCTCCAGTTTTAACAAATACTCTAGATATGGACATGCTAGAATGGATGGGGTCTAAACTCCAATAGGGTTGAGAATAGGAGGAAATTTCTTCGAACTTATGTTTAGAAAACCTTTGAGCATATGTCAATAAACATTATACGGTGGGTCAACATGGGAGAGGCCACCTATACAAGAATAGAAATGCATTGAAAATCGGGATAACTCTAGTCAAGGTTACTTGTCAAAACATTATGACCGCCAATGGAAAGTAGGCATAGTTTTTGAGATCTTGTAATAGAAGGCTTTGTTCTACGGTCGAGACGAAAGTAGAGTAAACCAAATAGATACACAAAATATTTGATTCATTGTGGTCCACACTATACATCATCAACCCACATTATTTGTGTTATAATCACTAGGTGACGACTAGAGAGGGTGTCACATGAAACTTGCTACTACATGACAAGTCACAATTGACAACCCTAATTAACATAACACATCAATTTCAATGCCACACTAAATCAAATGTTGATCTATTATAGTCTTGTACCAATCAATGTCCGGAGAAGATTTTGGGCATAATCGGTCAATATCCTAGTGTTCTCAAGTCCAACTGGTTACAAGTTGTGATCTTTCGGTTTTCCTTCACTAATTGGAGGCATATTCCATAGATTCCTCTAAAACCATTGCTAATTTTCCTGAAGTCTTGAACTTCAACCAGTTCATCTGTAACTAGCAGTCGGTTCTCCCCGTTCATGGGTGTAGGCGAGGGCTTGGGGAGAACTGGCGGTTAGTTACAGATTAACCGGCACAGGGAGATCACTCCATTGTAAAGTTGAACAACCACGTGCGCTCATTTTACATGTAAAAAATGTACATAAAGCATCACCAAAATGGGTCAAAATTTTATTAGTTTTTTTCATGAGTAGATATACACGGTACCTATTACATAGTAAAAAATGGTAACTAAATTTGATGATTTGTTTTTTATAATAAAACACACCGTTTCTAACGAGAATGACGTAGAATTGAACTAAAAAAATTACTACAAAAATGAAGATGACTAAAAATTTCAAAAATATATACAAAAGATACCATCAATGGTTATGTATATGTAGAAAAAATATCATAAATTTTAAAATTATCTATGGCATGTAATATAGGGGTAGCAAACTTTGTTCGCACGTGGTGTTCAACTTGACAATGAAGTGATCTCCCCGAGTGAACCGATTGAGTTTGAGAAATAACAGGTTGAAGTTCAAGACTTCAGGAGAATTACTGATCATTTAAGAGGAATCTATGGAATATACCTCAAATGACTAAAGCAAAACCGGAAGATGTCAACATGTAACCGGCTGGATTTAGAATCACTAGGATCTTGACCGACTATGCCCAAAAACTTCCCGGGCACTGGTGCAGGCCTTTGTAGGTCTTCCAGTATTATTGTTTGTCTTTGGAGAACTTCTCATGAACTTCCTGATTCTTGGCGATCTCGGCCTTCAATGCACTTTCGTACTCCATCATTAAAGCTGCCACCATTGATCCACAAAACTATCGAGCAATGGAAGTACGAAAAAGTTAATTGCCAACAATAGGTTTGGGAAACTGTTCCATCTCACTTCTTCGCAGGCCGCACACACCTCAACATTGTCAACTTCAACTCTTAAATGATTCAAATGGAGCACTTACATGGCAATCCAACTACATTGAAGATTACCGGTGGTCAATTGCAGCTTATTTGCACCTATGAAAGTCAAGAATATACATATGAAGGTTGGGTCAACTAACTGGGTATGTGTTTTATCATGTTCAATGTTTATGAAATAAATGCATACTTTTTTATACATGCATATTTTAATTCATTGAAAAAAAATATGCCTACAATTTTTGTGCCATGAGAATACCATGTTTTGCTTATAAAATTGTTCAACTCTTTCTTACCCAGTGGATGATGTAGTTCAAATATGATGTGATCCAACAATATAGGCCATTGAATCAAAAACAATCATAGAAAATTACATCGATCATAACATGGATGTGATATGAAGGAAAAGCTAGGAATGATAAGTTGAACCAATATTTATAGTCTTAAATCCTAGAGGCCTATATGTAATCTTACAACTTATTGGGTAATAACTTACAATTTTTTTTACATTATACTTTGTAGAAACAATACCCATATCACATGTACACCATGCACAACAAAATACACAATTGATGCATGGAGGGCAACTTCCACCCTTGCTTGAGGCACATCTCCAAGATTCACTAGTCTATATTATATAAACACTACTCTATGTGCACTAACTTACGCTCTTTCCCACACGAATTTCATGCTTCTCTACTTGTATCTACCAATTACCATACAACTTGGTCACACATGATTAAGGTATGGATAACAGTTTCACATTCATGTCGGCACATGAATATTAACGTTTTCTTTTGGTTTTTGGTAGCTACCAATTGCATTCTTAGATAGTGGTGTGCATACATCAACTTACTTAAACAACAATTTTGTCAAAGCTCAATGATCACTTGCTGAACTTATTAACTACAAATAATGTTTATTGTGGAATTTTAGTTTCCGAAAACTCTGATTGAATCCAATATGTATCATCAGATTAAACTCTAGGATTTCCACGTTTATGAGTGTAGGGCTCCATTCTTTGACATACATTTATGGTTATATTTAAAGTGTCAAGGTACGTTGCACATGTATATAGATGAGTGGATGGTATCAATATTCAATATCAGTATGGGTATCAAAGAACCTATTGAAGCTGTGTTTGATATCATGTGACTTGATGGGCATCGTTGAATGAAATAGTCATTATATACCAAAAGACATTATTTCAGTAGATACCATGCTCACACCATGATGTTCACACCATACAGTTTCTTAATTGCATTTGTAAATGCTTTCTAGGCTATATAAAAACCACATGCATACAATAGAGCTGGTTTCTTATTAATAAGATATTTATGTATAAACATGAGCCTTATTCTATTTTATTTTAAAATCCACCATACGGGTTCCAGGGCTCTCTAATTCGAAAAATAATTAGCTATGTCCTTAAATTCTGCCAAGTGTCATTCATACGCTGGCCAAGACCACCTCAATCCCACATGGAAACTACATTTTTGGCACCTGTAAAGATGATGTAAAGCGGCCTCTACGGGTAGCATTGCATGAAGTTGATACTTAGCACCACAGAGACTATGAATGGTAACCCATACCACCTACCAATTCTGGTGTACAATCGGATAAGCTTGCAAAATTTGATGACCACCCCTGTGCTCGTACGACTGCCTTATCAGCAGACAAGAATGCTGATTTATATTTTAGTACAGATTTGTGCCCCTACTGAGAGGCTAGCACTGAACCCGTTCTGACATAGTAAACTTGCCAGTTCAATTGAATTATGTGATTTCGAGGCAGGCCATTCGACAGATGAATTGGCAAAATCAAAACTTTCTGGCAGGACTCATTGTGCTGATCACATTGCATTGCATTGCATTCACTCAGTTTAAATACCGATGATCAGTGTTGAATTCTGTCATTAGAAGACATGCACTTCTAATTGCTGAGTGGTGAGTCAAACTTTTCCAAAACCCTAAACCCTGATGATCAGTGTGAAACTATGTAATTTAAGGACATGCTTTTAGATTGGTGAAGGTGAGTTGAACTTGGCAGAATCAGACTTTCCAGGACCTTTCAAACTTATACACAACCAATTAATGGTCATCAGAGTTGATGAGTTTTTTCACTAATTTCCCCAACAATCAATTTCCACAAAGCAATCAATTTTGCAGTTTTGAGAACCTGTACACACAAATTAATAAGGGCGATGCATCACTAAATTAGCACGCTAACCACATTGCTAATTAACCACACTTTTTGTAACTTACTGATGCTCATTGACACCGATTCCTTGCGGGTTTACCTGCATAATAGTATATCCAGGGCTATGGGTCGCCTCAGAATCAGGCAATAGAGGGAACTGTGCCCTTAATTTCGATGCGAGGGAATGGGCTCCTGAGAGCAAGACCAATTCAACTACTCCCTTGTATCGAAACCGAGGCCAGAGGACATATTAATCATTCTTTACAGGAGAACATTCAAGGTAGCCATGCATCACTTGTATAACAACAAGGAAACCTTTCCAGCCCGAAGGAGTCAAGGAGTCGGGGGCGCCTGGACCACCTCCACACCTTTGATCACTCACCTCTGTAGAAGATGTTGAATTTATGTCAAACTTTGTCCTGATGGTAATTGGGTCCCAGAAAATTGTGGGAAATGATGGAACAAACAGAAGAACAGTTGATACATTCAAAACATTTAGCAACAGTAAAAATCATAACCTCAATGTCCAAAAAGTTCATCATACTGAAGTCCTCAGGAACCTCATGTGCACATTCATCAGACTCTGGACAGTTGGGACACATCCGGCGCTGATAAGGTTTGGAGAATCACTTGTAGAATTCAAAGAGCGAGCAATTCCTCTGGGAAATGATGAAACAAACCAAAACAAGGTTGACATATTTTACATGATTGTCCACATCAAAACATGATTTAGCGCAAGAGTAAAAAAAACATAAGCTCAACGTACAAAAGTTCATCATATTGAAGTCCTGATCATCATCCTCATGAGCACACTCATCGGACTCTGGACAGTTGGGACACCTCCAGTACTGTTAGGGTTCGTAGAGTCACTTGATAGAACTCAAAGAGCAAGGAACTCTTGTAGGAAATGATGAAACTGAAGAAAGGTTGATATATTTTACATGATTGTCCACATCAAAACATGATTTAGCGCAGCAGTAAGAAAAACATAAGCTCAATGTACAAAAGTTCATCATATTGAAGTCCTCATCATCATCCTCATGTGCATACTCATCACACTCTGGAGAATTGGGATACCTCCGGCACTTCGCTGCTGGGCCTCAAATTGCAGCCTCATCACTTGATAGATTTCAATGAGCGAGCTTTCACCATCCTCCGTCGCTGGTACTGCACCAAGTTCAGAGCCCCATCTGGCTTCTCTGCCATCATCATCCCTTGGTTGGAGGATCCCCTACTCCCATCTGCCGCAACCACCACTGCTGCTAAATCTTTTTTTGTGAGCTCCATGTCCAAAACCTTCTTGTCAGTGACAGTGTTGGTGACTCTTTTCTTTGCCAAGCTCAACCGCAGTGTGCGTTTGTTCATAAGAGCTTGGTGGTGTTCACAGAAGGAGAATCCCTCCTCAGTCTCCCGGGTGCACTGCCACCCCCTGCCATCATACCGCTTGCACTGCGTGGGCCCAATGGCAAGCTCATGCTGGGAGGATGGTGGCCGCCGTCTCCGTTTCTTGAACTCAATTTTCTCAGCCGCAAGGAGAGCATTCAGATTCTTCCCAGGCTTAATATTATTACCACCCCCACCTCCTGTGGTGGTCACCTCCGAAGCAGAGGATGTGGGTGCCTTGTGGCGATGACGTTTCCTTCGGCTACTTGTAAACAAGGGGATGTTGCCACCACCTTCCTCCTGATCTCTGGGCTGTGAATTAGGGTTTTGCTCTTGGGGTTGGTCAGACAAGCTGGACGACTCTGCAGGGATGGCTTTGGGAGTGGTTGGGTAGAGAAAGTATTTGCCCCCTTCAAGATGCACAAAAGTGGGAGTCTTGAGAACTTTTGCAACTTGCACACTGGATCTCTCTCCACTGCCTTCCTGCAACCCGGGTAGGTCATACTCTTTGAGCTTGGACACTGCCTCCCTTGCTGTTAACCCTGTGTCGCCCGCTCGCCTAAACACCACCAGCAGTGAATTTGTGAGAACATCACTGCCTGTGGAAGACAATTCACCCTCCTTGTCACTGTGGGTGCAGGTTTCTCTCTCCTCATCTTCGAAACTCTGCCTTCCATTGTTTGTTTTCTCACACAAATCTCTGGGCACATCTTTCACTGCACAACCGACATATAAATTGGAAGGTGTAGGTCGTTGGGAAACAGATAGCATGCGAGAGGAAACAAAAAGCGATAGGTTCCAAAATAGGGTTAAGGGGAACAGAATGTTTTAGGGATACTGGTAATGGATGGGTAGGGATGGATCCGAGTTTTTAATGATTTCGGTTCGACTGGTACCTGTGAGACTTGTCATCTGGCAGATCGTGATGGCAAACTTGGCCAAAAAATAAATTAGGACAGAGGGTGACCAGATGAAGAGCCTGCAATGTTTTCAAAACTTATAACAAATTTAAAGGCAGAAAGGAGTACCTCCAGAATAACTTCGAGAACTCTCTAAGCTCCCATTCGAATGTCTGCACCACAAACAGTAGAATTCACGTTGTAAGCCGGACAGACATCACCTGCAGCGTTTAGTCCTTTCATGGTGACACAAAGATGTGGAGATTATCTGTCACACCTGATCATGGCCCTCAGGATTTAGGAAAAAATAAAACGTAATCCTTGCATTGAGGACCCAAATTGTAAAGAGGAGGTAGGTACCTAGCAACATATAGATATACTCAATTTCCCCTGACTAACTTGTTGAAAGTAATTTTAAAAAAAATCATCAAACTGCATTTGATTCCCATAGACAACTTCAGACTCGCGGAGAAACACCACAAACGCTTGATAACAAACAAACCGATACCTTGACCTCAATTAGGCATGAAGATTGAGATGATAGGGTTGGCATTGTAACTGCACCTCTCAATGGCACCATGTTGGTGGTGGTCGCCTGGCTCATTGCCACACTCCTCTCTGGTTGGAGGTTTCCCACGAGCCTGCTTAGGATTCTACACCATATGAGATTCTCAAAACAGAAGAGGAGGGAACAACACAGCATAGCACAGCACAGCAAGCTTTTTCTTCTAGATTTTCTTTCAAGAAGATGTGCCCCCACCTTGTGACAAACAACTGATAATTGGCACTCTCGAGTGCCGATGCTTCTCAGATGTCCAAACAGATTCTTAATACCAAAAATCAGCCCCACCACCTCCATCCTTGCATGTGCTACAGATGGAAAGCAAATGGAAGGACACGTCCTTTGCTTTAAGATCACCGATCTCTAATTAATTACTCATATGGGTGAAGCAAGAAAGAGGAGGTTAGACAGACGAGCAGGAGCTAAGTTAGGTGACAAGCCGTTACGTAGTGCCCACCAAGACAACTCGGCAGACAATGAAAGTTGCCCGTGAAACCTGCAAAAAGTTGTACTGTATTGGGAAAGCCTAGACTTTTCGGAAGTATTTCGACTGCAGCAATCATCGAACCCATTACTATTGCGAAATTGGTCACAACGCTGTAAAGGAAGCAGTGGCTTCCTTCCACGAACCTCCAATTCCGCCACACCTTCCTATCAAGGGTTTTGAAAGACTAGCGTGCTCGGCAGTTGCAAATCACTGATTTCCGAACGAAGATCAGTAACGGCAAAAAGGTAAAAGGGTTCCAGCAATCTTTCATAGCTAAGTCTATCGGTTGCCTAAGCAGTGCGCGCATGCTGGTGATTGGGCCTACTAAAATTGGTTTCAAGTACTTTATCCTACTTGCCGTGAGAGAAAGAAAGAGAGACCTAACCCACTACGGAAGGTCCTGAATCAGGCAATGGGATAGATGGCTAGATAGATACATAGATACATAGATAGATACATACATAGATAGCATGTGGCCTGCCTGACCATGGCTGAGAGGGATTGACAAAAGCCACATGAAGCCAACACTAATACTTCAAGTCTTGCTTGGCAGTTGCTACAATCACACTGCGACTGCACCAAATCAAATCAACACCCCCGAACTGCATGCAGCTGGGGGAGAACTTATGGCCGAATTTTGTGTACTGATCTTGCTCTGAATTATGATCAGCAACACCAAACTACAGAATAATTGCACGGCGAGATTCCCCACCCTACCAAAGTAACGATGTCGTCCACAAGAGTTCTTTTTTCTACTTTGCCCGACACGCGCACACACACATCGAGGAAGGAAGGAAGGAAGGAAGGCAGGGAGTAAGTAAGTAATTCTGCCTCCCAAGCTTCACCCGGTCCAACTCACATGCTTAGGTTGTCCAGCATCTCACATTCCCTAATTGCATCCCTGCAACCAAAAAGTTTGTCGAGACACCTCACCTCAGCTAGTGGAGGAGCAGCAGGAGGTTGACGCTTCCGAATGCGCATCGTGGTCTTTACAGCAAAGATGCCTACTTGCTTGTGTTGTGCAGAGACCACCACCACCACCACCACCACAACAACAACAACTTAATATGCTCAAAGCTTCCACACCGCGGTATAATAATCCTTCTTCAATGCCGCAATAATCCTTCCTCTTCTTGCATGTCCCAACTCCGGGATTTCCACCTTCGATCAGGCCCAGCACCTCAACTTAACCCAACCCAAACTACACCGAACCGAACCGAACCGAACTGAACCGAAGCACCCTCCTGCTGCCTTAACCCAACTTTTTCAAACCCCCCAGTGCGACATGCAGGCAGCCGAAAGCCACCCAAACTCCACTCAACTCCACTCCACTCCAACTCCTGTGACTCGGCCTGTGAGTACTAACTTGGTAGTCCTTGATGTTAATCCACCAACACTCCTGTTTGCTTTAAGTCTGGCACTGCTACACATAAAGTGGTAGGGTGAGTCCAGCGTCGGTGTTGCGGCTGCGATTAGACAGACTACTAGCACTCCAGATCCTGCTAACTTCTTAATAACTTAACTCAAGTCTCATACTCTGCACCCTTGCTTGCCTGCTTTCCACCCTGCCCAGCAGCAGCAGCAGGAGGCGAGACTAAGTTATTATGCTGATCAGGCTCAGTCCCCAGGCTGCCTCCCTGCTGTCAGCCGCCCACTCGCAGGCCGGGGACAGCAATACAAGACTCATCTCTCTCTCTCTCTCTCTCTCTCTCTACCCCCCCCCCCCCCTCCCCTTTCCTCCACAACCCAAAAGAAAAGCAAGGAAAACCAAGCCCACCCCACCCAAAGCAAAGGAAAGGAGAAAGGGGAGGAAAAGAGCTGAGGGTAGTTCCTGAATCCTGATGATCATCGTAGAGACCTACTGGCTGCTGACAGAGAGCAGGGACTTGGCAGGCAGGCGGGCAGCAGGCTGATGATTTAGCTTCCTGCACTCAATTCATTCATCATGTGACTCTACTAACTTACTGCTCTGGAGCCTAGCATGTACACACTACGATGCACAGTAGCAGCCTAGTATTGGGGCGGATAGTGTAGAATAAGGGGCGTGGAGTTGAGGACCACTCTCCCGGGCTCCTGCGTGGCTTCTGGGCGAGTGGCATGCTGCCCTGCTCCTTCATTGGCTGCGATGCTGCTTGTGCCCAGGCTCCTCCAAATATCAGGCCTACTAAACAAAGTTACTCTGCTACTCTCTCTTCCCATCCCTACTTTATATATATTGTTGTCACCACCTCCTGCATTCTATTCTATTCTGTTCCACTCGAGCATAACGTAGGCGGCTATATCCTAGAGTTGGGTGGGCCATGGGACCGGTGAAGATTTGTTGCGGAATTCTTGGTTGTTTTCACCCGCGGTTACTTCGCTCCCTGTTACTTCACTCCATGAGATGTAGTAACCCAGTTAGCAGATACGACTGTAGAGTGGCAGTGTCTTTCCTTCCCTGAATGTTTGGCCATGGAAGTCTCCAAGGCAACTGAGTAACGTTTATGATTGCTGCCTAGTAGATGTTGCTACGTTATTCGCTACACATACTTGTATGCCTACACAGGTATATGTAGTATGCGATGATGATCATGAGTGCTACTCTAGTCTCTCTTTTCTCATGCCAGTACCTTATAAACTATGGCTATATGTCAAAACATGTGGTCATGTGTTGTGTTGTGTTGTAGTGTTCACCATCTTAGATCTTGTTGATGTGTTGTGTCTTCATTGGACACAAGCACGACGAATATAAATTATACCAAGCAGTCCTCACTGACATGGTGAGCGTTACATTTGATATCGCACATGTATCATCCTGCTACGGATGGTAGCATGACTTTTTGTGTATCTACCTCATTGTTCCCATAACTCGGTGGGGAGCACGAGAATACCTTGCTATAGCCTATGGCAAGGCTCCTTGTGTACAAATATCTAATATGTATTGTGTTATATTCATTGAATGTTGTTAAGCTCCTTATGGGCTACTTGGGTTTACGCTTACCCCACATATGATTAATTACATGTTTAGGATATGCTAGATCACTTGGAAGTTCTCTCTTTTATGCCAAACACTACCTTATAACCGAAAGTTGGAACTTAACTTTTGGTCATGGGACAATACCATTATTGAGCTCCTTATGGGACTTGCACCACTAGATGAGGAACCAAAAACTATATAACAACAAAAAATAATGGACTTTTCTCCAATATACGCAATAAGATTGAATCTAGCTCACTTGGGTTGATACCTACCCTAAATACTATATCTGAACTAGACTTACCAGTTAGGCAATACAATTTAACATACCATACCTATGTCTTAAGTTGCAAATGTTGTGTGGAATTAAGGTTGTAGGAACTTGCTAATAACGTAAACATAGAGTGTAGCAACAATAGTAGTGTTGTTGTTGTTGTTTGTTCAATACTGGAAGTACAGTGCTACAAAGGCAATTGTACCATTCCATGCTCAATGCAAAAGACATGCATGAGGAATGGGATAAAGTTGAATCCAACTCACCCATGTTTAGCCTACCCCACACATGATAACTTAATAAGGCTTAGGGCATCTCCACCAAATACGGTATCATATTTGGTGGAGATGTATATCATGTTTGGTTCAAATAGGAAGGTCCACCAGATATGGTAAACATCAATTAATGGTACCGCTTCCATGGTGGGGTGCCTCCAACCCTGCATACTTTGCATTTTTTCCAAGGCTATATACAAGGTTGGAGCAAGACATCAACATGAGGAAGCCAATGAAGATCTAACAGTTGTAAGGCTTCTCAGGCCGCACTAATGGTATGCATCTTGTGTCCAGAGGGGATTTTGTAGGGCCAGCATGGCATACAACATGTTGACCCACCATTGTTGCACAACTTGGTTTTGCAGGTGGGGCTTGTGCCCACCATTCCATGTGGCATACGACATATACTATGGCACCCTTCATGGGTACCGAATATGGATACATCAACATGTGGAGTTGCCCTTACCATTCATACAAAACAACTTAGGATACCATATCTTAACACCCCCTCCCCAAAAGGAAAGGTTGAGGGGGACTTTTTTGTTTGGCCGATCATCTATGTTGGACAATACTAGTGTACACATTTAAGTTACAATCTCATGATTTTGAGCATGCACATGACTAAAACTTTTTCGAGGACAATCCTAACTTCAAAAGGCTTCCATCCGTACGCCCATATCTACCATAAGAGGTGCCGATGTTCCTCAAGAAGCTTTTGAATTGGACTAGACACTCATAAGCAATTTAGGGAATATTTTGCTTCGGGCTTTAGTGGTCAAGATAAGAATGTTGTGTTGATGTTGTGTGGGCCTAGAGTTGTACTAAGTTAACGTTAGTTGATAAATGTAGAGTGTAGTCTGAGCGACTCATGAGTGGCAGTGCACCATTTATGGTATTTAGTGTCACATGCATAATAGTGTCACTTGCCCTGTTTTGAGGTGTATACTAGGTTACACTAATGATCAACAACTTCACCATTAGTGTCGCCTCATGACACTTGGCATTCAAGTGCATTTACTAATATCTTGGCATGAGTATGTTCAATAGTGTTATGAGGTGTATGAGTACATTACACATTGGTCTATAAGTTGACTAAAGTGTACACAAACAACACTTGACATTAGAATGACCAAAAATATCTTCCTCTTGCATACTAAAATGTAAACACATGACACTTACCATTAGTATCCTCAACAATATCTTCACCTTGCATACTATCATCTCAAGTATCCCAATGTGCTAGGCTAAATGTCATAATATAAATTACTTATGGTGACGAATAGCATCATATTAACACTCAGCGGACATTACACTTTGAAACCTCTAGGCATCTACATTAGGCCCTTCACAAATAGTGCACGTGACACTAAAAACCATAAATGATGTAGTACAAATGAACGAGGAGAACTAATCACTAGTTACAGATGAACCGATTGAGCTTGAGAAATAACCGGTTGAAAGCTGAAGACTTCGGAAAAGAATACCGATTACTTCAGAGCAACCTGTGGAATGTATCTCAAATCAATGGATTCAGGAAAACCCGAAAGATCACAACATGTAACCGCCAGTTTGGACTTGGGGGAAACGATCGGATTTTGACTGCCGATGATTATGCCCCAAAATCACCCCCGGGCACTGTTGGAAAGCATAGAATAGAGATTGGTGTTTGTTGCGACGTTGGAAATCAGGACAGTGGACGAGGGCCACGGGTATGGTACCGAGAGCTACACATTGGTGAATTTTCACAATGACCTCTTCTATGGTAATGAACGATTTAAAAAATTTCATGCAAGGTAAAATGAAATATTTGTCTATTTCAAAATTTTGGAATTTTTTTAAAATTAATTTTGAATTAAATATGATTTTTTAAAGATGTTCCCTAGGGTATCTTATGATAGACCTAAAGAAGTTTGACGTCGATGCTAATACAACTTATGAGCATTCTATAATTATCCACAAGCAAGTAAGAGGTTGTAAGAAATCCAACATTACTAAGCCGTAGACTGACTTTGACCTTACTATGTCAAGAGACGTCCTAAACGAACAACTAATCTCATCCAACACGTTGTGGCAAGGTCTCATGTGCCTTGAACCGAGACCTATGGGCCTTGAACCGAGACCTATGTGCCTTGAACCGAGACCTATGGGCCTCCTCCTCCTTCTTCCCCCTTCCCCCTCTCTCTCCTCCCCTCTCTCTCTCTCTCTCCCTCCACGTCATTAAATGCATTAATGTGAGGTTAGTTGAGCTAGGGACATGTCATCCACCTAGGGAACATTATTTCTAATTTGTTCCCTAGAGCTCGGTTTAAGGTCACATATCGGTAATAGGCTAGGATACCATACTGCTGTCCCATGCTTGCAATGCAAAAGCCATGCCTGGGCATCGTTGGGGTGGGGATGAGGTGTCCACCCACAACACCCACCTCGCCCTCCTTTTCTCTGCACCTTTTCTTTCGGTGCGGGCCTCGTCGCCGCCTGGCGTCTCCCTTTCTCATGTGTGTGTCTGTGTGTAACTTACCTCCCTGGCTCCCTGCGCTTACGGCTGGGGCGAAACAACCCGTACATTGCTTCTTTGGAGGCAAGGGTTTAGGGGGGAGGGCGAACCGACCCATACATTGGTACCTTACCGGATGTCTAGTGATGTCACATTTGAATGAATCGGCCCTCAACCTCATAGGGGGTCTTTTTGTATTGGAGCCACTTCATCCACGATATGTAGGATGGTTGATTTTAACTGAGTGCCACGAATCCCTAGCCGTTCGCCCTCCCCGGTAAGGTACGAATATAGGGGTTGGTTTGCCCCAGCCGGGTTTAGGGGTTGGGCCGAACCAACCCCTATATTTGTACCTTACCAGGGAGGGCGAACGGCTAGGGATTCATGGCACTCACTTAAAATCAACCATCCTACATATCGTGGATGAAGTGGCTCCAATACAAAAAGACCCCCTATGAGGTTGAGGGCCGATTCATTCAAATGTGACATCACTAGACATCCGGTAAGGTACCAATGTATGGGTCGGTTCGCCCTGGCCGGGTTTAGGCATCCAACAAGGAACGAATGTATGGGTTGGTTCGCCCAAATCCTCATGTACCCCATGGATGTTGGTTCTCTCAAACCCTCATGGACCTCATGGTCATAGTGAAGTTGGGTTGCCTCAAGGCTGGGGCGAAACAACCCGTACACTGGTTCCTTGGAGGCAAGGGTTTAGGCATCCAACAAGGAACGAGTGTATGGGTTGGTTCGCCCAAATCCTCATGTACCTCATGGACCTCATGGCCATAGTGAAGTTGGGTTGCCTCAAGGCTGGGGCGAAACAACCCGTACACTGGTTCCTTGGAGGCAAGGGTTTAGGCATCCAACAAGGAATGAGTGTATGGGTTGGTTCGCCCAAATCCACATGGACCTCATGGCCATAGTGAAGTTGGCCTACCTCAAGGCTGGGGTGAAACAACCCGTACACTGGTTCCTTGGAGGCAACGGTTTAGGCATCCAACAAGGAACAAGTGTATGGGTTGGTTCGCCCAAATCCTCATGTACCTCATGGACATTGGTTCGCTCAACTCCTCATGGACCTCATGGCCATAGTGAAGTTGGGATGCCTCAAGGCTGGGGCGAAACAACCCGTACACTAGTTCCTTGGAGGCAAGGGTTTAGGCATCCAACAAGGAACGAGTGTATGGGTTGGTTCGCCCAAATCCTGCGCTTACCAACACTCCAAACTCACCCCTTTCACCAGCGTCCGGGGTGGTTTTTGGGCATAATAATTGGTCCAAATCCAAGTGTTCCCAAGTCCAACCGGTTGCATGATGCAATCTCATTTAAGGGATATTCCATAGGTTCCTCTAAAACGATGGGTAATTTCCCTGAAGTCTTCAACTTCAACCAGTTATTCCTCAAAACTCTACCGGCTCATCTGTAACTCTTGTAACGGCCGGTTCTCGCCGTTCAACATTGCCGCCTTTTCACTTCATATGTTATGTACAGTCTAACCTCGTTAATACGACACCCCTTGATATTACGACACATTTTTGGGAGACCAAAGTTTTTAGTTCAAAACTCCCTCTTTTATACGATTACGACACTCGATAATGCGACATTTAGAATCTCCGTTTTGTCATATTAAAGAGGTAGTTAATGCTAAAATTCTTTTCATCTATGTTATGTACTTCTAAAATACATCCATTTTCACTTGGGAACTACTCAGGAACTTCACTTATCATTGGGAACTTAATGAGAATTAGGGTTACTAGTGTAGAATGGACATGGTCAGGGTTAGAATGGCCTCCTACCTAATATGTTGCCTTGTACACGGGTGATATAGTATCACCAACATCTTGATGCTAAATGTCATGCATCATTGTTTTCAAAAGTTAGTAGGGAATTTAGATAAGATGACAGTTGCTAACTTGGGTAGGCAACACCAGAGATCTTTGCACTCCTATTTCAAGAGTTCTTGAGAATATTTGTATCCGTTTGGAGTCATAAGTCATTACTTCATACCATCTAGAATGCTTAAACTCGTTGTATATATTTTTAAGCTCATATTACTTATGTTTTCGTGTTCCCTCGATAATACGACAACTGTACACCATTTGTCATATTAACAAGAAGACGGCACCTCGACAATACGACTTTTTCGTGTTTCCCAAACGTGTCATACTAAAGAGGGAGAACATATCACCCCTCCTCCTCCTCAGTCACTGGGATCCAACCCCTCCCACAGTGGGTCCCACCTCCAGGTTTACTCTGTCATTCTGTGTTCGCTTGTATAATAGAATATTTAGAGCCTACTAATGTTAGGACTGGAGTAGCCAGGCATTTTGCGGAGCAAATTATAAGGGGAATTATAATCATTCTCTGACCGGGGGCCATTGATGACTACTCCATCACAGCAGGGCTGCTTGTTAAATCTTGTTGCTGAGGCCCACTTCACACACGAGCCAAGAGCCGTGACCATGAAATTGTGAGAGCCCGAAAGAAAGTGACCAAAGGCCGTCTCAAGACACTTCCAAAACCATGTAGTGTGGAAATGGATCCTCAAGTGTAGTGTGAAGTCATATGTGACCGGGCCCTCAACCAAATGCTATTTCAATGAATGTCTATTCATGCAGGTCCTCACACATGATAAGAAAGAATAAACCAACGGTTGGGAGCGTTCGGAGTTGTGTGTTAGGCCTACCTCCAAGAGGTGGTTTTTGAAAATAGTCCAAGTGACCATGCAACATGATCCATTCGATGCCATGTAGGAATCCATGTAAATTTTACATCCATCTTGCATTCACCTACTCCGTTGGTCCCTTATGCGTAGTGTGAAGCGAACTTGGACCGGCTCTGCCTTTTCCACCAATGAGAGTGCTTGAAGTGTAATGGTCACAGGCTCTCAGTCTTGTGTGAGAAGTGACCCTTAGTACGTAGACATTACTTAGCATTCAACTCTCATTCCGTGGGGCCTCATGATATAACAATCAGATGCTTGAAAAGTTGCACAAGGAGACTCAAATTCAGACCAAGCTCCCAACATCCCAATGTTATGTTATGAGGGGTCACGTCGTTGAGTGATGTTATGACATATATTCTCACTTCCTATTTGTTGCGGTGGAGGGTTTGTAATTGGGTGACAAGAGTCATGGTGGCTGAATCAACCCATTTTTTCTATTTTTTTTCTTTGTTCCCTTTTAGAAATGAAGTGAACCCTTACATGACATGGGATCTCATCTACACAATTTATACATTGGGCTTCACCAAGTTCGTAAATCATAATTTATATGTTCATGTGTTTTAACCATTATTATATAAATTGTCTTATCTCAAAGAGAAAACAAACATACAATCTCACCTCAACAATACAACACCTTGATTGTACAACGCATTTTTAGTCAACCAAACGTTCTAGTGTTAATTTGCCCCCATATTACGACTACAATGCTCATCATACAACTTTTTAGGCCTGATTTGTCATATAATAGAGGTAATCAATGTGCATAAGTGATGGGACCCACCATGAGGATGTGCCTTGGACCAAGTACAAAACAAATCAGAACAAGAAGATGAATCTTGATCATGGATGGGTTAACTTAATTCAAACTATTTGTTTCAAACCTTGGTTCCACGACATATGTTGCATAATTGAAGAAGATTCAAGTATGCTTAAGCAGTTGTTACAAATTTCTTCCCAAATTTTGATAGGAAGTTGGATAGAGGTTGGGTGGAGGGTGAAGTTGGCTTACTTATACTAATTGGTTGGTGAGAGTCAACGAAGGTGTTAGAAGCGTAGAGGTTTGTTAATTAATTAAGAAGCATGTTTGTGGGGTTAGGGGAATTCATTCATGTGTATTGGAAGAGTCTAGCAATAGGTGTTGGAATCCTAACTAGTAACATCTTTGGTGGGGACACTTTTAGGTTAGAGATTTGGTGATGAGGTGGTGTTTGGTATTTGAAGAGAATTGAGTTGAGTTAGGGATTTTGGGTACAAGGACTCCTCACCTCTCCATATTAGGTTTACATGCAGAGTTTGGCTAGGGGAGTGATAATTGTTGATGATTCAAATGATTGGGTATAATCTTTTGCATGTCGTGATTGGTCGATGGATTGCAGCTACAAAGATCGATCTCATGTCCTAGGTTTAATCTTGGATGATCAGGGAGAGATGTGTCGAAGGCATGGTTGGGTTGGTGGATTTGCCATGGGTTAGAGAAGTCCGTACATGTTTAGATTTGAATGAAGAGCCAATAGAGGAGAATGGAGTGGATGATTGGCCAACACCAATAGTCAAGCTTCCTCAAGCCCGCGGGTATGCCCAATTGCTATCAATTTTTGCAATGGATCATTCTTCGGAGTTTTTAGTTGCAAATGTGATGAAGATGCAACATTTTGTGGATAATTAAACAAGATGTCAATTTCCAGAATCAACAAACCTCATCAAAAGATAATATTGTTTTTACTTTCATAGTGTGTGATGTGGTGAAGACATCATCATGGGATTATGTTTTTAAATCCATATTGTGTGATGTTGTGAGCATATTTCTTCAATATAAAGTGTATTTTCATACATGTGTGTCTTCATTGTGTATACAAAATTACATTTTACATGAAAATATGTCATTTTCTTGAAAAGCCTTGATAATATGACATTCGGAATATAATATGCTTCCAATATGGTTTAGAATGATATTTTGGATAACACGACACTTTCTTGCGTGACCAAATGTGTCATATTAAAGAGGGAGAAGAATATATACTCATACTAGACATCAATGGATCAAAATATAATGTATGTATCTGCATCCAAGGGCACTCATTCTACCACAATTTTTTATTATCGCGTTCAATTTTTTTTACTTTTTATTGTTGCAGTCCAGGTCTTCAAGGACCACCCGAGCTGTGGAAGCCCAAGCCATGTGCCCAACCCTAGAGCAGGTACTTTTATAAAACCTGACAAATACAACAGGGTTATTTCCTGGCCCATGCGTGTATATGCTTAACTCATGTACGAATTGAACCCTAGGGTTTACTACACTAAATATTGTATTTAGTGTCACCAATTCTATTTGTCTTGCTCAATATCAATTATAAATTGCCCATGTAGTGCCATCAACACCAAATGTAAACCTCACATTATTTGTCACTCCTTATTAAAAAAACTGTACATTATAGAATTACAATGTTGCAATTACAATCACGTACTAAGATTTTTTTTCATCCAAATTTCAATCATCCATGATAGTAATTCATTGCAGTAGTGTTAAGATGCAAAACATACCAAAAGTGGATGCATCGATAGTAAATTGAAATTACAACATTTGTAAACCTATTCATAAGAAGCGTCATTAGAAAAGTTACGAAGTGACATAAAAGAACACTCTAACCTCCCTAACATCACGCATGTGGCAACCAAAGTGCAGGGGATATTAAGGAGACATGTAGTGTTAACATGGCAACATGATAATAGAGAAATAGTGTAGCATGTGACATTATGGAGCGACACAGAGTCAACATTGCAATAATGACAATAATCACAACGATGACAACGTGATGTATGCGAACATGTGGTGTGAATTGTTTAGAGGATTACTTTAATGTCAAAACCTGTGATATATGGGAGGGAATGTGACAACAAGGAGAGAGAGAGATTTTAACCAAAGCTCATCCGTTCCCTAGAGAGAGAGAGTGACATTATGGAGGGGGATATTACAGAGGTTAGGGTGTACCATGTGCTCAAACGTATGTACAAACTGAACCCTCGGGGTGACTATTGCTGCTGCTACTACTACATACCTAGGGTTTCCGGATATAAGAGAGAGGGAGTGACATTACGGAGGGCGATATTACAAAGGTTTAGGGTGTAGCATGTGTGTGGTCTTGGCTTAAACTTATGTACGAACTGAACCCTCGGGGTGACTACTACTGCTGCTACTACTACTACATACCTAGGGTTCCCGGATATAAGAGAGAGGGAGTGACATTACGGAGGATGATATTACAAAGGTTTAGGGTGTAGCATGTGCTCAGTCGTGGCTTAAACTTATGTACGAACTGAACCCTCGGGGCGACTACTACTACTGTTACTATTACTACATACCTAGGGTTTCCGGATATAAGAGAGAGGGAGTGACATTACGGAGGGATGTATTACAAAGGTTTAGGGTGTAGCATGTGCTTGGTCCTGGCTTAAACTTATGTACGAACTGAACCCTCGGGGCGACTACTACTACTGTTACTATTACTACATACCTAGGGTTTCCGGATATAAGAGAGAGGGAGTGACATTACGGAGGGAGGTATTACAAAGGTTTAGGGTGTAGCATGTGCTTGGTCCTGGCTTAAACTTATGTACGAACTGAACCCTCGGGGTGACTACTACTACTGCTACTGCTACTATTACTACATACCAGACTGCGGCAGGGCACTTTGTTGCAGGGGCGAAATAATTGCGGGGCAATATGATCTCTTCCGAGTCTCAATCTTAGAGTAGCTGGCAAAATCTCTTCCTGTGTTGTGAGTGGCCCTGCAGTACGAAACATCTGGTCCAGTTGATTGATTCGCAGCAACAAAAGTGGCATGCTGCTTTTCCCTTACCCACCCCCCCACCCCCAATGCCATGATGGACGGGGCTTTCTAGACGAACCGAAAAAGGAAAAAGAGGAACAACAACTATTATGTAATGTTAACTTAGCGGAATCGAGAGCTTCGGGCGGAGATGGAAAAAAGGAGGATGGAAAATCAACCCCCTCATTACCATCGCAGCTGGGGTGAGAGGAGCCATACATGAACACTTCATTAAAAAAACTCACTAACCTAAACATCTCAAACTCATATTATAAAACCCTCATGAAAAACATACACCAAAACGCCATTGAATATTTCACGTATCTAGTCTTAAACAAAAGAAAACTTGCTAATAAACAAGCACCTGTCCTTCCCCCCAATGAACTTGGGATAACTACTCTACTATCAGAGCCCACCTCCCAATGGGAGGTATAACACCCTATGTTGCATTGTGGTTAACCGTGATTGACATACGGCTAACGGGTGATCACATTCATGCCGGTACCTGGATACGGGCGTTACTTTTATTTTATTTATTAAAAAGAGTGGCTCAGTCACTCACTCACTCGTGTCTTTCGCTCGCTCCATCTCAAATTAAGGTCCGAGTAAATTACCCAAAACCACCATTGGAATCTAACATCAACATCGTGCACCACAACCATTCATTTTGGGGGTTTCACCCTTGAAAGCCGAAGCGAAGTCTCCCCAAAACCGCTTGAAACAGTTCGGTCCAATTATCTAGGATTTAAGGGTGTTTGGATTTATGCGTGAATTTTGAACAATTCGAACCGTCACTATGACGTACAAAAGTACAAAAAAATATGGTGGTTGGCAAACATGGAATATAAACATATGAAGCCGTGGTTGTTGTGTTGTTGCTTTTGTTGTTGTCGTTTGATGTTTTTGTCCCCACAAGTGTACATCCCTTCTTGTTTTTGGGCAAGTGGTTTGTCCAATATATACTTAAATGTCAGATAATTCAATAACTTAATTATAAAAAAATCGGCATCTCTTGTCATGGATTGGACCGTACAAATGACATCTTTGTAAAGTTAGGATTGTTTACACAATTTTTTTGGCCATTTACGTGTCCAAAATTAGGTTCATTTTTTGTTGAGACAACTTAATTGGGTTTTCTCACTACAAATTTCGGGTGACCACCAAACACTATCCATTTATGGACATTTAGAACTCCATGTCACTTCCATGTCACTTTCTCACCCACTCTATGACATGTGTTCTACTTTTTTGGTGAACTTGTGTAAAATAAAGTGGGACCGCCACTAATTTCTCAACCAATGAGAATTTAGAAACTGGTGGTCATGGTCATTGGTGACTAGTGTAAAAATGCCTTGAGTACTAAGATGTTTACTCTTTGTCATGTCATCATAGAATAGCTTGCTAATAAGTTGGTTTTTGACAAAGAGAGGGGATCAGTCGCACACAAGCGTACCTCTCATCCATCCAACATAACAACCGGACCCTCAATAGATTTGTAGTCGCTTCATCTCAAATGACTTGGTCTAGACAAAATCAAAGTCTTTGAAGCTAATTCCACTATCAAATCAACTTTAAAAAGAAAACCTTTGGTTGCATACTATTTCAAGACTTGTACGTTGGAGGAATGAGGCATGTTTGACTATATGATAAGCTAAAGAGTGCTAAAATCATCACTTTAAATGTTGAGCGCATCTAATAGAGTATTATATTCATAATTTTTTAGATACGTATCGGTAGCAATTGAAAGGAGATTCCAACACATCAAAGCATGCCTTATTTGAACTCAACATGCAAAAAAATTATAAGTGTTCAAAGTTTTATTGGGGTAGATGACCCAACATTAACATGGAAACCTAATGTCATAGTGTTCATGATTCTCCAAATCAATATGTACTTATAACTTAGACCCGGTTTAGACTATGGTGAAGAAGTGCACCAGTCAAGAATTTTAGGGGAATGGAGCAATGTGATTGACTACGAAACAATTCTTCACAGCTAGGGTTTACACTACCGGTGGAGAACATCAACCATGGATGAAAAATTGACATGGTTGCCAACATGGCAACACTTTTTGCTAGGGAATTTCTCCGGAGGTCAAGTTTCTTGGGCAACCTCAAACCCTCATACCAAGAAACTTGGCCTCCAGAAAACTCCAACTTGATTCTTTCTTTTATGATGTTTTCCCATCTTGTTTGACACACCAACCGTTGCCTTGTCTTGTAACCTTGTCTTGGGCTGAAATTCTTGACCGATCAGTGCACTTCTTCACCGCAGTCTAAACCGGCCCTTAGGGCCACTTCACACATGAGCCAAGAGCCGTGACCATGACATTGTGAGTGCCCAAAAGAAAGTGGCCAAAGGCCGTCCCAACACACCTCCAAAATCATGTAGTGTGGTCACGGACCCTCGAGTGTAGTGTGAAGTCATATGTGACAGGGCCCTCAACCAAATGCTATTTCAATGAATTTCTATTCATGCAGGTCCTCACACATGATAAAATCGAATAAACCAACGGTTGTGAGCATTCGGAGTGCCGTGGTCTCCCGGTTTGGTGTTAGGCCTACCTCCAAGAGGTGGTTTTTGAAAATAGTCCAAGTGACCATGAAACATGATCCATTTGATGCCATGTAGGAATCCACGTAGACTTGACATCCATCTTGCATTCACATACTCCGTTGGTCCCTCAAGCGTAGCGGGAAGCGAACGTGGACCGGCTCCACCTTTTCCACCAATAAGAGTGCTTGAAGTGTACTGGTCACGGGCTCTCAGTCTCGTGTGTGAAGCGGCCCTTAGTACAAGGTTTCGGGGTGTTGGTTTTTGCACCCTCCAGCTTCACCCCCCTCCCCCCGGTTTTTACCCTCTCTAACTTAATAAGAAAACATCTCATTTATCTCTTCACGTACCTTTACTACTGTATCTCCAATTTAAAGATCCCCAATACGCATGTACGGCTGTCGATGATCGAGAAACAGTCCAGGCATGGCTTTGCGCCAAGTGTGCTACAAACCTTAAAGAAAAGCATGATGGAAAAGCCTTCACATGGCGGGGTCCACACATGGCGGGGTCCACACATGGCGGGGCCCAGTTTCTAGTTACCTTCATCGTTCCCTCGGAACACGGGTCCCGAGCCATTGGGGCCCACAGTAAAACGCTCTTGGGAAGGAATTCTTTCTTTCTTTCCGCTTGTAAGTTGTTAACTCTCGTCGAGTCTCCTGAACTCCGACTCAAAGCCTGCGGCCAGTTAATTTTTTATGCTTAAACTGTGCATGGAGGCTGCCTGAGTGCCAATGAGGAGCTGAAAGCGAAGCGAAGAAATAAGGTTAAGTTAGAGAGCCAGTGGCCTTCTTGTCACGCATGCATCCATCCAACGGCGAGTGCCTCCTTTTGAACGTACGATTTTAAGGAAGGTAAGGTAGAGTGGGGGAAACTACTTCCAAAATTCGAGGCTCTCTGCCACCGAGCTATTGGCCTCAGCAAATGAGGCGTTGTATAAAGAATATGGGATGCAAGGCCAGGTATTCCAACGTGGTGTCTACGTAAACTCATCCATTGGGAAGGTGAAAATGCAACAAACTAACAATATTCTACAGTCTGGAAATGCTGCTTATTTTCCATATGGTTTGACTCCGGAAATAGTATCAAAGACCCCAAATTAGTGTACATTGTTCACGGTATTTAGTGTCGCTCACTGTTTGGGAACCACACAATGCTATCGATTCTTTGCTGTAGATTTTTGTGTCTATCAATAAATGGTCAGCTAGGTCGCTTGGACATCATAAAACATAACCGACTTTACTTGGTAAAAATTGACGCTCCGTGTAAAAGATTTGTAGCATAGCGCAACTTGAAATAGTAAGTGACACTCAATATCATAAACGGTGTAGTTAAATAATTGCCCTCAACGTGTAGGGGACTTGTTTTTTTTTTGAGACAGAAGGCCGACAGGCCAGCGCCAAAGCACAGGAGGCAGCTAACCACCTGGCAAGTTTCTGTCAAGTAGAGAGGAGATTTCACAGTCGGGAATTGAACCGCCAACCTCTTCCTTAAGATTTGGGTATCTCTCCACCATCATCCAGTAGGGGACTTGTTTTTACTACACCTACGTTTGTCATCATAGAACCCTCCACCAAAAGAGTGGCAATTGTTTTTTGCTTCCTCGGGAAGCCAACATTTATTCTATCGAGGTAAGAGGGTGCTAGTCCCAATACCCTACCCAAAACGAAGACCCACAAATCTTGCACGATAAGGACATATTGAGGTTGAGAATGTCCACCACCTCCACATCAAACTCATGGCTTGGTTTCTAAACATCTACCAATAAAACTTTGAACCTTTGCTCCCTATTGCATACGGAATTCAAAGACACCGGAAGCCCTTGTCAAATTGCTAACAATATTAATTGCAAACGTTTGATCTGACCGTATAGTATATATATATATATATGCTCAACATTGAAAAGTGATGATTTTAGCAACATTGACCTTATACTACTATACCATTTATGGTATTTAGAATCACGTGCGTAACATTGTCACTTACCCTATTGTGAGGCATATGCGAGGTTACACTGATGATCAACAACTTCACCATTGATGTCACCTCATAACACCTGGCGTTCAAGTGGGCTTACTAAGATCTTGGCACGAGTATGTTCAACAATGTTAGGAGGATTACGCCCATGCTACACAAGGGTCTAGAAGTTGACTAAAAGTGTACACAAATGACACTTGCCATGAGTACGCTCAAGACTACTTCCCTCTTGCATACCAAAATGTAAACACCTGACACTTGGCATGAATATGCTCACTAGTATCTTCCCCTTGGCATTCCAAAATGAGAAAAAACTATCATCTCAAGCACCCCAATGTGTTACACGAAATGTCAGAATGTAAATAAACTTTCACTCCAAAAGTTACTTATGTTAACAAACAATATCATGTTAGCAATTTACAAACATAACACTTTGAGAACTCTAGGCATCTAGGTTAGGCCCTTCACAAATAGTGTATGTGACACTAAATACCGTAAACGGTGTAGTACTATTAGAGATGGTGTAGTGGTGAATTTGCATTACTATTCAAATCTTTGCCTTGGATGAATGTGATGCGGTGGTGAGGAAAAGTCTAAAAAGCTCTACAGTGCTTCGGAGATGAATTGTGAGCGTCAAGAACAAGGATGATAGTATGCAAGTAGTAACTCGAGCTCTTTAGATATCGATTTGCCCCGTATTCTATGTTCTTGTATGCGCCAACCGAATTGCGGTGGCTTCCACGCGGCACATGAGGAGAGTCGATAGAGGCAATTCTAAGTTGCGGTCTTGGACCTTATCAAAAAATGTGCAAAAAGTCGTATATGATGTTCTTTTGGTCCTTTAAGGGTTAACTCTTTGCTGCATTAGAAAATATATAAGGTATGTGGGTGTGGCTAGGATTCGTGGTGTCTACGTAAACTCATCCACTGCGAAGGTGAAAACGCAATGGATTATATTATAAACTACAATTGACTATTTTAGATGATTTGACTTCGGAAATAGAGTCAGAGACCCCGAATTAGTGTCGAATTGGAATGAATCGGCCCTCAATCTTGAAGGGGAGTTTTTACTGAAACCCTTTCATTCATGATGGATGAGTTTACATAGATGCCATTGATCCCAAGCATGTGGGTCTTAAGCCTTAGGGGTTCGAGAGGTCCAGTCTTCCCCCAATTTGTTTGGGCTTTGAGATGTCATGCAAAGGGGCTTAAGGTAACTTAATGATATTTAAAGTAAAATTTATATGAAGTAAATCCCTTTTATCATAAGCATAATTCCACATGGAAGAATGAATTATCATGAGCATTTGAGCTCGTATAAATGACCCAAACTCAAGTACATGCCACGTGAAATCAAATCACCTTTATCACATGTGACTTTATTTTCATTTCCTCTTTTTACGAGGTTGTGCTAAAAGTACAGTCAATACCATAGATCGCATAGAAATATTGTAATACTTATTGGGGTTTGTAAAAGTCATCATGTTTCATAAATATATAAATAACCAACGTCGGGCAATCCGACGTGAATTTGAGCTTGTTGGCCCTACCCTTCTTAAGAATCCTCTTGGTACAAGGTGGGGTTTACTGCCTACCTTGCAGCGGGTGGGCTCTTGGCTTCCTACCTAGCTAGCTAGCTTTTTCTTTTCTTTTCTTTTTTTCCCGTCAAGTAGAGAGAAGATTTCACAGCGAGAGTCGAACTACCAACCACTCCATTCGAAAATGGGTACCTCTCCACTATCACCCGGTAGTTTAGGGTCATCTCGGACCTCATCATGTTTCATGTATAAACACAACCCACGTCTTTTAAGAATTAATTCCTAAGTGCTCTTAGTCAATCATAACAAACTTGAACTTTTTTGCTTTCGGAAGACCTTTCGCCTTTTATACAACGTTGTGAATGATGATTTCTAGACCACATGCAGATGGTTGTAATGTTCAGGAATCCATATGAGCTTCACATTTCCAATTTTCAGGAATTTGAATTTAAGAATCCATCAGATAATCACATAATATATTTAGGGTCCACTATTTGTCAAAGTTGTCGCAAAAGTATGTGTTTTTTCAATCCATGCAAGTGCTACAAACAAAGCAAAACACATGAGGGAGGTATAACAAACTTTTCACTTTACGTTGAAAGTCAATGAAGAGGTATAACTCACCAAACATTTATAGACGACAATTGAAAAATAAACAGACAAGTACATTTATTCAGGTTGATGAGTTTGATATATGTATGAATACTTGTGAAAGTAGAAGGCATTAACTAAAACATCATAAAATAAAACAAACTAAAAATAGCACACAAATATAAGTTTCATTTTAGAATGACAAAAGATCCTCTCAAATGGTAAGTGACATACATTATAACCTCAATGCTAATGCGGATTTTGTAATGTTTTTTACTTCCAAGTTCATTACATGCTTTCAGTTTCAACTTGGGAATGAAATCCCAATCAATTGCTTATTTACTAAGCGGAAGTGAACATATATATTGAATCTTGGGCCTCCAAGGTGAAATGCAACCTTTCAATAATACAAATGTGATATTTTTTGGGAATCGGGCAGGGCGGACAACAATTGTCAGTCATGATCCATTTTTTATTTTTATTTTTGGGCGGGACTGCCCGGGAGTGCCAGATCGCAGGCCCCGGCCCTGACACCCCCTCCCCCCACCATGATGGGGTCATGGCTCGGCCAATTGGGGCTTGCCCAAATGGCATGAGCTCTAGCCCCAACCAAGCAATAACATGGAATTATCTTTCTTGCAAAAGAGAAACATATTGTAAGGAGATTTTCATGAATATGGAAATTTTTACAAATTTTGAAGCGGTAAAGTCATGGTAACACATAGCTGATCTATAGGATAACCTTAACCACTAATCTAAATGCAAATTCCTGGGTACAACAATTGTCAAAATTCTTATGAGAGTAATCAATCACAAGCCGCCACATAACCCTTAAATATAGATCTCACCCATGTCAGCATTACATGACCCTAGTGAGCGGTTAAATGAACATGTTCGACTATGGATGCCTCCTGTTACCGTTGGGGTATCTATAACCAAGATTCCACTTCTTCTTTTTATACTAGGAAGTTATGGGTATTGAGGTTATTTTTGTTTTCAATCACAGTGGTACTGGTTGATACGTCAATTCAGTCTTGACAGTTGGCCATTGTTATTGTTGCCAAGCCATCAACTCCGTTTGCGGCCAAAAGTGTCAATTTCAACTTGGACGAGTTGCAGGAGAAGGAAAAAAGAAGAGGGAAAAAAAATGCCCATAGACAAAGTTTAGCAAGTCTAGTGGAGTTCGAGCGGAGTTGTGGGTCCCTATTACCGTGCAATTACAGTGTTTGCAGCATAACATGCTAACCATGCTCACCAAGTACAGTACTTGGTGTGGCCCCGTGTGGGACTCCACTAATTTGAACACTTCACACTATTTGTAAACACACAAAGCCCACTTTTCGAAAGGAAGGAAGTACACCACACATTGCATCAAGGCTAGCTATGATCAGTGTCAGGAGAACAAGCTCATGTTCATGTTAGTGTTAGAGTACTGTCATCTTTTTCCTTCTTTTCTTTTAAATACATAATTAATAACTTGTGACAAATGTTTTGACTGCACGCACATGTTTCAATGATTGTGTTGTTTTGGATATAATTTTGGATACGAATTGAACATGTGCATTTGCGGAAAGGTATCGTACAACTACTGAGGGGAAAAAAATCCAACCAGTGAGGTCCGCGAGGCATCAAGTGATAGTGCCCATCCTAGGTCTAGTAACCATTGTATTACTCCTAGTGGCCATAAGACCTTTAGCACATCAAACCATATCAAACTCTTTCATTACATCATTGTAGGCCACACCATGTGGCTTTCTTTAAGTCCTTAATAGTTCTTTGCCACGCAATCCTACCATAATCAAGAAGAGCATACCTAGTGAGTTTTCTCCACCAACGAGTGAAGGGAATTAACTCGTCCCTTTGTTTCCAAGTAATATGAGGTAAACCACTATGGAGAAAGAACCAAATTTTATGGTATTTTTTAAGAAGGTTAAGAAGATACTCTTCAAAGAGGCACTGGAGCATAAAAAGACTTCAACGGCCCCATATTATTGCGGTTAATATGAATTTGCCACATAATGTTGCTAGCATATTCATTGTTAAAATTTTGATTTTTTTTTCAACAAATCTCAATTTTGTAAAGAAAACATGAAAGTCTCATACAATAATCTACTTGCCAAATGAAAATTTGAAAATAATTCAACTAATCAACAAAGAAATGGAGAAACCTCCCCGGGACTACAATATTTTATGTGTGCCTAGTGCCATCCCAAGGCGTGATCGTGTTAGAGGTAGATGTTCAATGATGTTGGTCTTACATGTTGTAAATGTATAAAGATCATAAATGATAAAAAAGAAAATTGCTAGTTAAACTGATAAACCTTGTAGATTTGAGGCATATAAGGAGGGATTGTTGAGGTGTGAAGGGTTAGAAGAGGATGCAACATTAGTAGGGTTAGAGGAGAGATTGACCTCCTTTCTTGGAGAAAGTACTTTTGTGTTTTGCTAAGGAATACTAGTTTGCACCAAAAGTGTCATGTTTTGTTGTATGATCTACATGTAATGCCAAGTTTTGGAAATGGAGAAAGGGGATACAATCAAGAGCAATATGAGTGACCAAGGAATAGAGGAATGAGGCACAAGAGGGCTTTTAGCAAGGATATGGTCTACCAAGCTCTCTATATTACATGAGAGAGCATAAATGGCAGTAGATGAAACCATGAAGTATGTTAGTGTAGTTGTGTATACTAAACTAGAGATCTATGCGCACAAACAAGAAGTAGGAAAGCAAGTGAATGAGTCACGAAACCATAGATCCATACCAAATATATGGTTAATAGGGCATATACATGCCGTTTGGCCACGACACGAGCCTTTGGTTTCTCGACTTCTCCTGGCATGTCATTTCAGGTAGGAGAGTTAGAAACAATCGAGAACTGCCCAAGAAGGAAAGGAGGAGGAAAACAACGTTGACAAATCATGGTTTGGTTGATATGATGTGCGTGCAATTGAAATTCTAGGTTAATCTTTGCAAATCAAGTATCGCAAATAACTTAACCCCACCTTAACCCCTAATTATTTATGCAACCTCATTTGGACCTTGACATGCACAAAAAAAATGTGTATGTGTATTTGAGATGCATACTATCATTTTAGCTAGTTGTGTAATAAACTCATTCATCATGTAGTAATGTTATTTATAAGTTACCTAGACCATTGAACTGTGAGATCTTCAAGTTCAACCAAATTGGAAGGATTGCCTCATAATTATGTGATAAGCAAATCACTCTATTGCATGAGCCTTAAAATCTAGAACCCCTAAACCCAACATTTTATCAATAATGGTTGATACATATTATAATTGGATATTGAATGTATGCATATCAATACATACCACGAGATCATATTTTTTATTCCTAGAGAAAGTAGATATTCCATAGATGTTGGTAAATCTTGAACAATCAATATGATTATGCAATATGCAATGAAGAACAAATCCTATTTACTATAAATAAAACCCAAACAATGAGTGTGAATGAAGAATTTTATGATGATTGAGAAGAGTCCATAGAGTCATATAGTCTATATATATATATAGAGAGAGAGAGAGATTGTGTATCGAAATTTGTTGAAAGTCCACATAAGCTCACACCATAAAATCAACTAAGTGGTCAAGCAAACTTTAAGAAATTAGACCCATGGTTTGTTTATATTTTGAAAGATTTTGACCAAGTTCAAGTTGAATGGGCACATGCGCACGTAGCATGAGGACAAAGCACAACAATTGCAAGTGCATACTAAGTAAATGGGAAGTGTGCCACATTGTTGGGTTTGATGTCTTCTTGAAGCCACGCCCATGAATTGTCTTTATTTGCATGCGGTAGCTTGCTCTTGAATGGATCTAGGGAGTTGAAAGTGGTCATCCTTGATACTTACTTTTGCAACAAAATTCATTGGTCATTCTAAATTGAAAATGGCCAACCCAACTAAAGAGATGGGACCCAACATAAAGCCACCTACTTTCAAAACGAGTCATACGTGAGCCTTTCAATCGGAGTATTTTATGAGCATGTAGAAGGTGGTCCAAAAAGGGACTCCTCATTGAATGCACAAAGACTTGCATTTTGGGAGATCAAAATTGGAAATCGATCATGGATATGAAGAAAGTTGAATGAAATATAAGTACCAATCTGCTTAAAAGACATACTAACAAAATAATTTGACATTGCATTCTATTTTATCATGGATAAGAAAACGCACATAATCATAAAGCGTTCACAATCATAACATCACTCAATCTTATCATGTGGTTTCCTTGATCCACAAATATATGCAAGAGGATCGTGGATGACAACATCTATATAGCAAATCATCTATCTCTTCTTTTCAAACTTAACATGAAGGAGAAACTTTGTTCTATCTTGGATATGATAGACATCCTCATTCTTAGCCCCAAATTCCCTAACAAATCCCCCAGTTATAAATAGGACAAACCTTAATATGCTTAGTAATATTATTACTTTCATAACAAAGCATATTCAATACCACATTGCCAGTAAAAATTTAATTTTCTTCAAACAAACATCCAAACTATAACTTTTGTAAACATCAAACTTAGCTAATCGCAAGCCAACAAGTGAACTTGGTTTATTCTTACTACCCAAATCAACATGGATGGATGAAAAAAAAGCCCAATTATATACCTATTCATATGTTTTCCCCTTAGAATTACGCATTCCATGAGTCCATGTAGGTGTCTTATGTGATCATAAACCACGTGGTATATCTAGGTAAGTCTTGGTCCACTATTTCCCATGACAACGATAGGTGTCATTGCATTTGCATTTTATTAAAACCAAGTACAAGTTGTTGCAACGCTAGGTGACACCTTTCTTCCCATGACAAGTTTTAGGAAGATACCGAGAAACACAAAAGGCATGGTTTGATATACTACTTATATGATGGTATGTTTTGGATTCCAAAGCCAATGATGAGTGGCACATTTGTTGTAGAGGGCTCTCTCATTCACACAAAAAAACTATTATTTTGTCCTCAAATTTGTCACATGTTATTCTACATTGGATGAGACCCGTTTGAATCCCACGTGGAAAATGCATTCATTATTAATAAAGATGAAATAGAGAAATGCAAGAAAATAATCAATATGAGGATGTGATTTCTAACCCACCGTCACATGGCACCTTTCCCACCCCAACAATATACATACTTGGGTCCACCTTCTCGGGAGAATCACCAACCATGTAATCAATAACATATGAACATGCCATTGCAATTGTGCAATATGATTGATATAGAGATTCCTACTATCCTCTAATAATAGCAATAGCTTCACATTAATGAATGCATGCACCCACAAAGGCCAACACCCATAAAACTCCATTCTTACATGGCTCTACAGATGCATGTGCACCGCATGATGCATATGCATTGCATGACTCAAACCCGACATCCTCAGTCCCAATCCGTATCTCCCACCTCAAATGCCATACGAAAACTGGAAAACATCATTTAATTTGGTTCATTAAATTTACATTTTTCTACGACGTAGACCCTAGACCAAGCCAAAACCAAATATGAACACCCATCAAGGATAAATTCATCCAACTACCATCATCGCCTCTCAACCAATAGCAATGCTCGATTTTGGAAGCTCTTGATCTTGGATCATAGTGTAAACTCACTCTATGTTTATGAAACATTGAAGCACGAGAACCATGTGGCTAGGGAAGGGGACTCTAGATTTATTTGTTTGATAGCCATGTCTTCCCTTCTTTTATTTTGAGTTTCATTTAATTTAATTCATTTAAAAAAATTCTACATGTCAAGCCTCACGTACTCTTCTCTTTTTTATATTTTATTTACATTTTTTGTACAATTTTCATTCAATACCAACAACCAGTCTTTGGGTGACGTGCACCTGCAAGATATCTACTACACGTATCACATATAGATGGGATGTGATGGCCTCTCATATGACAACTTTGGTATTTTGTTTGCAATCGAACTGAATCACCATACCTACACAAAATATGATATTTAGTGTTTGATACAACTACATACGAACATAATCCTGCTCAAAAAATGGAACATAATCCTGGAACACAACAAGTCACTGCTCAAACTCCAAGTTGGATGGCCCAGGCCTTTATAGAAACCGTAAATTCCATTACAGCCAGAATCAAAACGGCCTGCATTACAGCCATAATCTTTGCTGTGAATCTACAACCTGCTCTTCTACGCTACAAAAATGGCTTGGTATCTTAATTCGGTATTGCCACTTCATGTGCATTCTGTAATACCAATATTGTTGCACAAACATTCCCAGCTCACCAGACGATAAATCTCAGCTATAGGATCCTGCATAGAGTATGGTAGGGTTTCAGTCGACTACGATGTTCCATCGAAGTGCATTTCTTTTTGCTGTGAATCTACAAGCTGCTCTCCTATGCTAACATAATGAAAAGGTATTGTCAATCCGACAATGCCATTTTCATGTGCATTCAGATCCTGTTGCAATAACAATCTCAGATCACCAGACAATAATTCTCAACTACAGGATCCTCCTAAAATAATGCTCGATTTTCTAAAATAGTCTGGTTATGGAGAAAATTAATACCAGGTGTACAAGGCCAATGAAAGTCATGGCTCGACGATATAAGCGAGCTTCACAACCATTGATTTTCACTCCACTATAGTACATCCTTCCTCTGCTCTCTAACGCAAAATTTTTTTTTTCTGTCCACAGTGTATAAGCACCTACAAACACGTCTGATTCAATTGCGAAGGAAAGAGTAATGCCAGATCAATCGCGTACCGAAGAGCGACGTTTCACCCGACCTGTGATACCATTTGCCTTGATCATGTTGCTGGAATGTCTTCAGCGAGTCTATTCCTACAATCCTCCATGGCTGAATAAAACTTCCGGAACTTCAAAAACCGACGCATTATCCCTAACCACGAAACTCAACCAAAGTCCTTGGCATCTGTACTCCTCCAACCTTCGGCTTTAGAAACCATCACGGGAAAAAACTCCCGGTAACAATGCAGGCCCCAAACTGCGCAAATGGAAGATAAATTGCATTAAGAACCTCGACCAACTCGCTGTTTCCTTCACGTTGCACCACAGGTTTAGAATTTAAAGAAGCTCAGCCCATCCTCGATTGCCGCTACTTGGCAAAGAAGGTGTAGAAACCCTAGCACTTTGAATACTCAACCAAAACGTCACACAATCACCATCGCCATCGCCACACAACACTCACAACTCAACGCTACAAAAGGCAAAAAGTGCAAAGATCCGACGGCGATCCAAGAACCTCGAGATCCGACGGTGGGGAATACGAGAACGCGCAGACATAGGTGCATGCTGCGCAACCATGGGGTTTTTCGCAGTGATAGGCACACATACCCTATGTGGGCAAAAGAGGTTGTTTTCAAGGACACATGGCATCACAAAATCATGAGAAGGAAGAATTTTGCAGAAGTGACAACAACCGAGAGGAGTGGGCATCTAGACTCCCACGTGTTTGACCCCATAACAAGCGCACCAATTGGAGGTAAGGGGGCCAACACAAAGAAGAAAAGGTCAAAGAGGAAGTGACTAACAATTGTGCCTATTAAGGTGTTGTATTTATGATCATGCCTAGGATGCACTATAGACATTGCCCAATAGACTCAAGTTGTATATACATTTTTTTAAAGCACTAAGCCATTCCGTTCCAAACAAAGCATACATTGACATTGTTGGTGATCATTGTTGTGAATGCACTTTGAATGTCAGGGTTGTCAAGTCAGATAAGATGGTCAACTTTGCTGTTGACCGTCCCGTCCAATTTGACAGGACATGATGGGATGGCAAAATTTGTATTTTTTTAAATTTAAAAATAAATCCAATTGGTCAATTTGACCGGTCAGCTTGAAAATTCAAGTTGATGGGTCACAAAACAATTTGTTTTTCAATTTGTTTATATATTGTTTTTTTGGAAAGTCGGCTAGGATATTGCCCTGGGGAGGGGGGGGGTGCACCTTTCATAACACGTATGAGTATTACGTGAGTGCACAAAAGGGGTATTAATTTGAATTTTTCTGCACACGTATACATATGATATACAAATTATAACTCGTAGTTATGTACATGTATGGAGGACCTCTAGAAAGTATACACATTTGTACTTGTATGGTAGGGTCACTTATTTGAGGCTCATTAATATGGAAGTATGGAGGAGGATGAGGAGTGTGATCACACATTGATTGATGATTCCAATGTATAAGGTGGTGACAAGGAATATTATAGTCTTTGGAGAAGACAATTCAAATATGTGCAAGGATGTTGTCATAGAGACGGAATTGATGTAGTCACAGGTTGAAAATGATTTACATGAAGATGTGGAGTTGCAAAATGAGATTCGACGTGCCTTGGATGTTCTGTTTGATGAACATAAAAATGTTGAAATTCCCTCTCAATCTAGTGTAAAGTCCATTGTGGCTTATGTAGAGGTAGGGGAATCTAGAATTTTCAAAAGTACACTTGTTAGTCAATTGAATGGAAATCCAACTTTATCTAAAGATTGATTGACTCGGATTAGGGCTGGCATATTATATATGAAACCTAAACTCTTTATTGTTGCAAATCATGATATTATGTTAAATCTTGACTGTGATTGTGGAGTAAATTCTAGCTTTAGGTGCGATTTAACACACCTTAAGCTAGAATTGCCGAAAAACATGATAGACCAAAAAAATTAGCTCCAATTAAGGTTTGGTTTGTTGGAAGGGTTTATAGGATGCATAGAAAATTTGGTATTCATTGGGTGGAGTATAGGGATCCAACTGAGTTGATGGACCGACGAGCAAACATGAAGATTGGTTCATCAAAAAGGAACCAACAATAAGTGGACTTACGATCCTACGGATCATTTGATGGTATATTTAGAAACAATAATTGCATTAGCTTCTATGACATATATTGTAGACCTAGTTGCTTATGACTTACATCTGGGGGATGAAAAAATCTTTAACGACTTTGCTAATGAATGCCTTCAAGCTCTAGTGTAAAGTGGTTCTAAGATCATCGTATTTTGTGCGTTTTTGGGCCAATTATTGAAGGTGACATGTTGCAAACAACCCAACACGATGCAAACAACATTTATTGGTATTGATGTAGTCATTGTTCATTTTGGTTACCAACCTCCCCCTCTTTTTGCAGTGTCATCATTACAAACCTTACAAGAGATTGGGGTCCCACATGTTGCCAAAGGTCAAAGCTACACTAAACATGAAACATTATAGTTTCAATGTATTTTGGAGCATCCAAATGAACAAGGACATATTAAACCTAAATGCAATACCATTAATTGGGAGGCTTTTGCAAGCATATGAGAATATCTTTGAATTATGATTTAAGTATATTTGGATTTATGCATGAATTTGGACAATTCCAACCGCCAATATGACGTACACTAGATTTATGGTGGTTGGCGAACACGGAATACAAACATTTGAAGTTGTGGTTGTTGTGTTGTTATTATTTCATGCAAAAATGCCCTCCTTTCATTTCATCAAATTTATTTCTATTTTTTATTTAGTTCTACATGTCAAGCCTTTACGTCTTCTTTCCTTTTTATTTTTTTAATGCACATTTTTTGGAATGATTGATTTTATTTCTTCTCATCCACAAATTTTATGCATAAATTAGTGTAAACTCACCCTATGTTACAAAATATTGAAGCACACACTATGCAATTGTAGCGCTCACTTATTTTTGTCCACGGAGGTGCTTAGTCATCCATAATCTCCAGATTTTGTCCACGAGCTAATCTCCTCTTGATGGTTATTTGGTTCATAGGAAGGATGTAGTAACATAGTGTGAAGAGGGAGTTAATAAAACCGGTTAGGGTTGAACCTAAGTTTGAATAAGCTCGAAGGGCTTTGCAAGTATGGTGGAGGTAAGGGTAATCATTGGCATGCGGCATTAGGAAATTAAGAAGTCATTCAAACTCTGCCCGTTTTTTATGATGCAGGGACGGAGCTTTCCGAGCATCTAAAGAAATGTTAACTCAAGTTCAGTTTGGGAAGATGGTGAGGTAGGCGGTTGAGTCCACATCCGAAGACATGCATGCGAGTTTGGGCAAGGAATTCCTTGCTTGCTTGAGGTTTTCATGGTTTGGTGGAGAGGTTAATAAGGGCTATGGAGAAGTCGGGAGGGGATGGCAAGGGCAGAGGACGTGGGAAAGGAAGAGGAAGGGGAAGTAGCGGTGGTGGTAGTAAAAAGGCAGGCAAAAATGCAAGAACATGAACAAGAACTAGAAGGGGAGCGAGAGGAGAGGATAGTGAAGAAGATGTGGCAAGAATACCTGCCTCTACAGTAGCTTCCGGGTGATCGTTATCGGAGAATTCTGTTGCGAAGTAAGCCCCAATTCTTTAAGACATGTCCTCGGATTAAGACATGTGTCCGTCATGTTTATGGTTTTTCCTTAAATTATTTCTTGTGGTTTCCTCTCCTCATCTGTTTACATTAATGTCATCAATCACTTTGTTCATTCAATTTTAAGGCTCCTCTCGCCTTTAGAGTCTCTTTGAAGGAATTCAAAGTATTTTGGTCCCCTCCCCCCCTTTTGAATTATGATGTGTTCGTGTTTGTGATTTCTGTGGATCCTTTGTTGTGGTTTCCTTGCCTCATCCTGCTCACATTGGTGTCATCAATCACTCTATTCATTGAAAAGTGTTCCTCTTCGCCTTGAGAGCCTCCTCTAAGTAATTCAATTTTTTTTGGTTTTCGCTGGTTGTCAGAGATTTATGTCGTGCCTTAAGCCTCAATATGGTCCTTGAATTAGGATATGTGTCCACATTGGGTTGGATCCTTTCTTGTGTTTTATCTTCTCCTCATCATGCCCACATAGGTGTCACCAACCATTATCTGTTTATTGAATTATGCTCTTCCTCCTCCGTGAAGGGAATCAAGGTTTTTTGTTCCGGTTGTTGTTATCACTAAAGTAATCTTCGAATTGGGATATGTGTCCATGTTTGTGGTTTCATTATTATTATTATTATTATTATTATTCTCTCTCTCTCTCTCTCTCTCTATATATATATATATATATATTCCTCTCCTCATCATGTTCACATTAATGTCACCAATCACTTTGTTCATTCAATTTTAAGGCTCCTCTCGCCTTCAGAGTCTCTTTGAAGGAATTCAAAGGATTTTAGTCCCCCCCTTAAATTATGATGTGTTTGTGTTTGTGGTTTCTTTGGATCCTTTGTTGTGGTTTCCTTGCCTCATCCTGCTCAGATTGGTGTCATCAACCACTATATATGTTCATTGAATAATGCTCCTCCTTGCCTTGAGAGTTGTCTCCTTGAAGGAATTCCAAATTTTTTAGTTCCCATTTGCTCCCAGCTAGGATGATCACCTCACTTAGCCATTTTGGCCCAATTTTGGCCAATGTGAGAGGTTTTGAAGACCAATATTAAGCTCAATGCACATGTTGCTACACTTAGCCATGAATTAATATACCTACGTGCCTTTAGATTTATAGGAGTTGAGAATCATCCACTCAAAAGAGAGGGAGGGGACTTATATTGGGAACTACCTTTTGGCTTGTAAAATTTTTGATATGAGGAACCTAGCAACGGTGTAAGTGTGGATGGAAAATTTCACATTTTGTAGAGATGGCATCAAGGAGCGATGTTGCATATGTTCTTATTATGGTTTTGTGACTATTCTTGTAGGTGGACCATTCGCGATGGAGTCAGTGTAAATTTTATGTAGGTGTGGAACTTTGGTTGCATAAAATGATCTTCACACCCTTAATTCCTGAATGCTTTCTTGATTTAATCTTTAAACTACGTTTGTCCTTGTGTACCCATTTGAATAACTGCACATTGCTAATGCTCGCTTTGAATTCTTTGGCTTGATGTTGTGTTTTGCGGTTGGCTTATTCTTTAGGGCTTGGTGGCAAGATTGTGGGTTTGCAGAGGAGACGTTGGATATATGCTACACGGTAGAAGATGGAAAAGGTGAAATCATGGGATCCACTACACAGCTAGGCCTCGCCCTTTTTGGCTCTGAGGTTGTCCGTAATGTAAGTTTTTGGAGCGCGTTCTTGACTTTGAAGAATTTCAGCTTTACTCGTCACTGCAAGATGGGCCGTTTGATTCTTGTAGACAAGTGTAACACAATGTTGATGGCCGTCTTCCTTGCAACCTTCGAGCGGCTCCCAAAATGAAGATGAGATGGGGGCAACATGGTTAGTGGGCTCGTGACTTTTACTCTCATTCATTAGACACGCTCTTGGGCTTGAGCCAATCATTATTCCCAACTATGGCATCATTACTGAGTATTTTTTTGAATGCAACAAATATATATTCTAAAGGCAGGGCAATGCACCTTGGGTTTGTGTAGGTTTAGGGGTTTAGAAACTGAACATGTTTCTCTCATTATACTCAATATTTTGTAGGCGTGGTTAACAATTAAAAGGGCATTCCAACACAACATAGCACATGTAGTTTGGATGCCATATGAGTAAGTTATGAATCTTTAAAATGTGAACTATACCTAACAGAGAGAGTTACCAACTGCTCTAATTACTATAAGGCATCCTTGAATAAGTATGCAATAAGGATGTTGTATTTCATGCGGGAGGACCAATATGGGCGCTGGATTGGTGTCCCCGTAGGCCATACTAGTCATCCTGGAATATCCAAAACGAGGTACACCAAGAATGCATTGCGTTTGGCTTTGAACATGTTTTCTTTTCTTCTTTTTTCCTTGAATCCACATATGAAGCATTAGTTTGTGCAATACTCTACTATTCTTGATGTCAATGTGTATTGTTTTGTCACCTTGCAGTTTCTTGTGGTGGGAGCTCATCCAAGTCATGCCCCACACCATAAGTTGGGTGAACCTTTACAGGGGAAAAACATGCTGCAAATATGGGCAGTCGATTTGACACCGTCAAAGAAACCAAGGCAGAGGAGTGTGAAACCTATGAGTGATGATGACAGTGGAGGGGACGATTTTCTTGCCTACAATTCTCCCGCTACCGACATGAATACAAGAAGGGCAAAAGGAAAAGGGAGAGGAAGAAGTATGGGGTATGAGGAGCGAAACACAGTTCATGAAGGCGGGAGTAATGATTTGGATGTTAGTGAAGGTGGCAAGGGAGGAGAAGCAAATGGTCTCTTAGATGATGATGAGGAGCAAAGTATGAATCCAACGGTATCTTGATTCCTCATCAATGAGGTGGCAAGGGGGAGGGGTAGAGGGAGGGGAAGATTCAAGACCAAGATCTTGATCTTTTGATTAGCAATACAACAAGTTCATTTGAGAGGGTTAAGGCTCGTTTGAAAGATAGGGTGAGGGCCAAGTATGCCAAAGCAATGCAACCTCCTCCCTCTCTTGAAAATGTCATTGTTCTTGATGCGTTGCCAAAGATTGTCCTTGGGATTGGGCACGAAGGGGAGGTCACATGGGATGCCAAATGGAGACCTGTGGCTGAAGTTGATGACAACACTTGTCTTGCTGATGGTTTGGATGAGCGGGAGTCTTTGAGACTTGGCTTTCTTGCTGCTATATTTGGAGGTGGATCAATTCAAGTGTAAGTAATCAAAAAACTAACACCGATGTGATCTTGTCATACATGCAATGCCGAACGAATCCATTCACTTTTTCTTGTTACAAGATAGGTTCTTTAGCAGTGATGGTTATTTTCATTTAGAACATGTCGATATGCATTTTGGAAAGGCACTTGGTAAATTTGTCTCTAGATGTTCATTATGCACCACTGTATGTGATGCACATCACGGCTCTCTTTTGAAGACCAATTTTTTGGATACAAAACATTATTCTTCCTACTTTCTTACATGTGTTGTAGATTGCATTGTCATGTTTGATAAATATGTTAGTAATTTCTTGAATTTTCTATATGAATATTATGGTTTTGTTTCTCTAGATTCGATGTTCCTCTACCAACATTATTGGAGCCAATAAGTGTTCAACAAAAGATTCAAAGGGAGCCACTTGTTATCCATTGACTCCCATTTTCCAGAGCTTTGAACTTCGAAGCAATGGTCATTATTTCAATTAATCAAAATTCAAAGAGATTGCATAAAAAAATAATTTGTTGCCTTATAAGCTAATTGGTGATTGTGCATATTTAGTTTGCCCATGGCTTGATACTCCATTCAAAGATTGTCCAATGGGTGTAGAAAGTTATGTAGCCAATGGGAATTATAGTCAAAAATTGACTTGCATGTACATAGAGTGTGCTTTCAGAATTTTAAAGTAAAAATGAAAAATCAATGTGAGAATGATCAATGTACCTTTCCAACCTATGGTTGATATGGTTGTTATATGTATTGTGCTAGATAATGTGCGTATAATTGGCAATGATGAGTGTGAGAGGGAAGGATAGAAGAAGTTGAAAGATTTTGATTGAAACGCATGGTAATAGGCTCCAATTCACAGTGTGTTTTTGCTTCAACAATTATATTCTAAGATAGTACATTCCCCTAAATGTATATACTAAGAATAGCACGGCATTGGAGAATATAATGCTCACCACTCACATGCTAGTTTCCATCTCTTTTTCACTAGGTATGTTTTAGAGGTGGCATTTTGTGTCTCGAACTCTTTTGAGAAAGTGCAAGTGTTTTCACCTAAAAAAAATTGATTGTGTGCTAAAAATCCTTAGGATCCTAGAATCAACACCTATATCAATTCTACTAAAAAAATATTGGCCCACATTTTATACCTATATACTTTACTTGTAATGGGATGATCTACTTTTAATGGACCCTTCATTATTTGGAATTCTTTACAAGTTTTTATTTACAGTGACTGTAATCCTCCTTATATTTGTAAAATACACTAAATGTCCCCTCCAAAGATATAAATAGCTTATTTCTTGGTGAACATCAAGATGAAGGTATGCCATAGGCAACAAGGTCTTTGTTCCACACCAAGAAAAAGGTGTATGTGTGTCTTGTTGTGTCTTTAAAAGTTGTCTTGTAGGCCCATATATTTCATGTAACTTGATGTCCCAACCACTTTAGTTAGAGCAACTTTTATGACTTGGTTGGCGCTATTGGCTTGTCCGTTAGCTTGTGGATAGTAGGTTTTCTAATTTTCTAGTGGAGTATGGTGACTACCTTGATAGTGTCATTAATGGAATGACTACCCACCCTAATCATTTATAAACTCCAATGGACATCCAAATTATGCATTCACATTTGGGCTCCGTGGGCACTCGGGGGTTAAGATCCATTGAAACTTATCTTGGCTTGTCTTTGGAAACAAATTCCGCCTCCTTCAACTCTTGTTTGTTGAAGACTTGGTGCAATAAGTTATGAGCAATAGATTGAGATGAAGAACATTGAGAGTGCTCAAAGTCCCCTCAAATCTTTGGAGGAACAATCCAAAGTATCTAAGTTGGAATAAATCTTCCATAAAATTGTTGTGAACAAAGTAGGCCAATTATTAGTTTAAGTACATACTAAGTTTTAAAGGAGGTGTGAATCTTCATAGCATTGTCATGTTGTGTGTGAGCTTTTTTGATTGACCAAAAGTCTGTTTTTTAACCTATAATTGTTGAAAGTAGAATGTGTGCAAGGTGCAAGCATAGTCTAGTGGACAACTCTTGAATCCTACAAAGGTTGAAGTGAAAGTAATTTAAAACCCCGGGGGGTGCACTCCATTGTCAAGTTGAACACCACGTGCGATAAAAAAAAATCTACTTTTTACATAAAGCATCATCAAAATGGGTCAAAATTTTATCAAATTTTTTTCATGAGTAGATAAAATCGGTATCTACTACATAGTAAAAAATGGTAACAAAATTTGATGATCTGTTTTTTTAATAAAACATACCGTTTCTAACTAGAATGACGCAGAATTGAACTAAAACAATTACTAAAAAATATGAAAATGACTAAAAATTTCAAAAAAATATACAAAAGATACCATCAATGGTTATGTATATGTAGAAAAAATTTCATAATTTTAAAAATTATCTATGGCATATAATAGAGGGTAGCAAACCATTATCGCACGTGGTTATGAAACGTGAGGGGGTGTGATCGCCCCGTGTTTAAAACTATATACCCAAGAACCCACTGCGCAAAATTTATATAATCACGTGCAATAAAATGTAAGGTGCTTATATTATTTGTTGATAAAAATCATACAAAATTTGGTAGTTCCATATGGGCTGAATAAAATTGTTCAAGAGTATTCTAGAAATATATGTATCTAAAATACTTAGGAATTTATATTTCCTCGTCTACATTATACTTCATCCTACATATAGGGTAAAGAATAAAATTGTATGGAACAAGTTGTTTAGCTCATAAAGCTTTGTAAGTGGATGAAATATGTGTTTATCATTTGAAACAATGGATGAAAGTGCAAGTTACAACCTATTATGATTGATTTGTCTATTTCAAATTTCTTTCAATGTCATGTCCATTTCTTGGCATTGCATGTTATTATTTAAAAAGGGGGGGAGGTTGTATGCCAGATGAGGAAAATCTTTATAAGCAATATGGTCCCACATAAAATACCCTACCAAAAACTACAATTATAATAGACAAGGAAAGTTATTAGCTTATTACATATTTGAAAAATAGCTTAAAATTTCAAACCTTGCCTAAGCACCCCCCCCTATTCAAATAACCCATTATCATAGGTGGTTCCTTGAAACACACGGAGTGAATTCCGTGAGATATATACTAAGTTTGAATTTTGTGACCAAATATCAAAACATTTGTTAAACATACTGATTTACAAAGCCAAATATATGTATGTTGACTAAAAACAATTTCAACAAAATAGACATATTTTAGAAGACCTCGGGGGGATCACACCCCCTTACATTTCATAAGCAAGTGCGATAAAAAGTTTGGTACCCTAATTATATGCCATAGACAATTTTAAAAATTATGAATTTTTTTACATATACATGACCATTGATAATATCTTTTGTATATTTTTCTGAAATTTTTAGTCATCTTCATTTTTGTAGCAAATTTTTTAGTTCAATTCTACGTCATTCTAGTTAGAAACAGTATGTTTTATTAAAAAAACAAATCATCAAATTTGGTTACTATTTTTACTATGTAATAGATACCATGTATGTCTACTCATGAAAAGAATATGATAAAATTTTGACCCATTTTGGTGATCATGTATGTAAAAAGTAGATTTTTTTTTATCGCACGTGGTATTCAACTTGACAATGGAGTGCACCCCCTGGGTAGAAGACCGTGCAAGTGGTGTGCAAGGTAAGTGATATTGAACAAGTAATCATCAAAAAATTGTTTAAAATACAATAAAATGCAACAAATTGATGATTTTTTTTGCATTTTTTGATGATGCCCTGAAATTTATAACGGATTCAAGGGATACGAGAACAACTAAGATCATCAAATTTATGTCCAAAATATATTTAGCCAACTACTTTTGAGCAACACTTTTATTTATAAATTTTGAAGATCAGATCTTCATATTTTTGTTGGCCACAAAATAAAGGGCACCATGAATAGTGATCCAATCTTTAGCCACAATTTTGCTTATACTTTAGATGTTTGACCTATATATATATATATATATATATGTATATATTTGAGCCATTTTTTGGGTCCAGTTTGGCATGCTTGCACCCTACACCATAAGTTCTAATGAAACATATCATTTTGTAAGTGTTCTCAAAACAGTTCGTGTGAACAACGATGTGTTTGCTAGGAATGAACGACATTATACTTGGATTATGAATAGTCCATGGACACATCGGAGATAGGGGAATCAAAGTTTTTGCATTTCTTTTGCTATCATGCTCAATTCTCCCCAATAAATTCTCTCGAAATTAGATATTTTATAGAAATAATGAGATTTGTGAAATAAAATGGTTTGTGAGGATGACTCGAATGATCATACGTGATGAAGATTATAAGCCCTCGTTTTCATCTCTTTGGATTCACTTGAAGACTTAAACTCTAGAAACATATTGGAGTCTAGAAAACATGTAATGATCGAATTTTTTGAATTGTCTTTTTACGGTGGCACCATCGACGTTTTCTAGGAAAGGTCGATTTGATTAGGAAATTGATCAACACGCGACATTATAATCGATAGCCTCGTGATTCTCGAGAGGACTTGGCTACAATTCATTACGGTATACTTTTAGGGGAATTGTTAAACCGACCACGTAGTTTGTTAAACGAACACATAGTCGTGTCGCACGGTCATACAACCTGTCTAAATACGATTTTTCATCGCACACATGAAGAGGAGCAAGATATCAGCTATGTGTTAGAATTAATAAACTTGGCCAACTTGGATGACAAGTTAGAGCCCAGTTGACACCTTACACGTTGACTGTGGTCATTTTAACCAGGGGTTGTAGTCGTTTTAGCCAATGTATGGTCGATTTAACAATACCCTATTTTTAGTGGGAGTTACAAAGTACGCATGAGGATTAGTCCTTGAGAAGATGTACTTTATGGATACTAGGACCTTTCTATATGAGATGAAAGAGTCAATCAAAGAAACTAATCTTTGGTCTTCAAAGAGATTACCACTCTTTGGAATTGGTTGAAGATACAACCATCATTGATCCAACAAGCAATAAATTTTTGGACCAACGAATGTAAGGTGACATGCTTATAGTCTTAATTGGAATAGATTGTAACTTGGAATGATTCAAAATACAACATTATGTAACTTTAAGATGAATTAATGTTTTCTAGAAATGATGAGATGTCAATGCATCGTAGCGTACCTTGGGAAAGCCGACGTGCGGATATTTAACTTATGTAGTCTTTTTGTATATGGATTAGAGCTACACCATTTGTTCCATTTAGTGAGTGCGGTACTAATTCCCGAAATACATACTATTTTGCCAAATTTCAAACTCAGTCGGGACTAAATATATTGTTGAGTGATACTAAATTCATGAATACATGCTCATTTTTATTATACCTTTCAAGAAAACTAGTGCACGTCCTAAAGTGCTTTGAAGCTTGAAGTCGCGACTCTAAGAATCATTCTTGATGGTGCAGCAATACCGACAACTTAAAGTGTTGTAAAAAGATATGGTAGCATTGCTACTCATCAAAACGTGACAAAAACAATGACAAAAATACTTGCGTTTTGCGCAAACACTAGATTTTAGGGTGACACTAATTTCATAGCGTAAAGAAATTTAGTATCACCTTCATTAATTTCCCATACACACTATTAGCCAACCCTCACTAAATGGGACAATCAATGTAGTAGTAATAGGGAGGTAGTCAATGCTCACTAATGTCAAGATGCAAGGTCAAGAGACATGATTTCTAGTTCTATATATATATATATATATAACATCAGGCAACTTTAAGGCAAATTCAACTTCTCACATATATATGATCAAAATATGACTATGGTAACATAACCCTAAACCCTAAACCTAGCCTACTTCTTAATTAAGCCAACCAAGCCTACCCCAACTATTGTTAGGTAGTGATTCTTCAAAATCCTTTTTGTGACTTCTACCCTCAACTCATAGATCTCTTGATGTTCCAAAAAATCCTAATTCAATTTCATGAGACTTTTTACACTAACATCTTCAATATGATATTTAAGTAAAAATGGACTAAGTCCAAGTTCAAGTCCATAATTACTATATGTTGAATTCTATCATAGGATCTTATGGCAAGATCCTCCGATAGAATGTGCATAGTTGATTTTGACAATATTATAGTACATTGATTATCCCAATTGGTGTGTGTGGTACTAATTCCCGAAACATAACTATTTTGCCAAGTCTCAACATTGGTGAGGGTTGAAATTTTTACTAAGTATTACTAAATTCATGAACACATGCTCATTTACCATGCATTTCAAGAAAATTAGTGGGTGCTCTAAGGTGTTTGTGTAGTGATATAAAAACCTATATGCAAAAATGAATAGTGCTGGTACTTCTAGTGAATAGTGTTCCTAAATAGTTATTTCAAAGAATAGTGTCGGGAGGAACAATCCTTCCTAGATCTTATGGTGGCATTGATTCCACAACGTAAAGAAGTTTAATATCACCTTCACTAATTTCCCACAGTCACCATTAGCCCTCCCTCACTAATTGGGATTATTAGTGTAGTTATTTTGATTATATTTTTACTATTCAACATTTATTTATATCGATTTAACATAAAATATACTCGATTGATTGTCATTATATTTTAGTAGCATAACATTAAAGTAATCACTAACAATTCGCATATCTCCCATAAAATCTAGGTATATAAGAAGTGTATCGACAAATCCAACCATAGAATCAAAGCAACCAAAAAGTCTAGATTTTGAAAACATGTCCAGATTTACTTAAATATGTCATTCAATATACCTACACTCTTGGATTGATGAACTCAACTTTGGGACTGAGTAACCATTTGATCGCTTAATCTGAATGTTATAAACTTCCGCCTATTTCCCTTAAAGAGTGTTTTATAGCAAAAAATTGAAGTTCATGTGCTTTAATCAATGGCAAATGTAATTCTATGTGTATTTGGTTTGAATGATTGTCAATATAGGAACACTTGCATGCGGGGAGGGGGGGGGTGCACTCTTCTTCAAGAGTTGGAACCATGTATATCTAGGACACATTATTCAAACTCCGTATATATTCATACCAAGGAATACAAGATTCTACATGCAAATCATAGACTACATGGTAGTCTCGTATATGTGTACAAATATATCCAACTCACATAGTAAATTGTCTTAATTATGCATACAAAATATAAATAATTGGGAAAAGAGATGGACATTGCTTGGATATGTGCTCATAAATCACTTTGTATTGACAAAGTCATAGAAATATGACTCATGGGGGATGACAAAGATTGTCTTACTGAATAGCATATATGAACCTTTTTTTTGGGGGGGTTACAAAGTATATGTGGATGAAATGTACTCCTCTTGTGAGAACCTTGGGGGTTGCTTGAGGATATACTTACATCTCCCTCAAAATCCACAATGCTTTATTTATTTGTACAAAACCAGGTGAAACAATACCCCTCTCATGTGCATAAGCCACATTTTAAAACAAAGACCCATTTGTACACCCACGTGGTACCATACATGCTCCATTGAGTGCCCCCCTTTCCCCTGCGAGTATAGGAAGCTATAAGAAACTCAATCCCCAAACATGATTTATGAGCGATGAAATTGATGTCTATATCATGAAGAGTTATATAACGACGGGTTGGTACAATATCAATCATATTGACTTTGCAACACAAGGATAAGCCACTAGAATTGTAGCATTCAACTAAATAATGTCCAACTCTTACTTCCACATATTCTCATTTTATTCTCTTCATTTTGGTGACCCACCATATCATAAAATACTCTCTCTCTATATATATACATATATAATATTTATTCAACAACTAATAGTTAATATAATATAATAAATGAGATGTATACATATATAAATGTAAAGACAGAACTTGGAAATGACACCATTCTAATTTCAAAGTCACTTACGGAAAACAAATTCATTAGACCCTCTATGCAACACGGTCATAAAATAACAAAGTTACATGGTAATAAGCCTAATAGGTTTCCACCATGACAAAGCGTTGTATCAAAAGGGTTACACACATGAAAGCGAATGACTATGGAGGTTTTGGTTGTTGTGCCATGTGGAAGCAAGTGTGTGTGTGGAAGAGCTACCCTTAGAGTTGGCTAAGTGGAAGCAAAGATACGTGCTCTTCATCTTTGAAAGCACATGGTTTTTGCTTGAACTTGTGTTGGGGTCCACCATCATATGCTATGGAGGACAGTTCATGTGCAAGCTTCACAAGTGGCCAAACATTTGTGGCAACCATGTAAGTTGAAGGTCAAAACCAAAGTTGGGTTGGTATCACCTTTAATAATACCACTTGGGGATTCTACATTCTTTTCAAACAAGTAGGGTACATGTACAATATGAGAGATTTTTTGTTTGTTTTTGGCATTATTCATGTCTATATACAATCCAAAAACCTTCATACCTAGGAAAAATCACCTTGGTATCATTGGCATTAGTATGGTATATGAAGATTCTCTCATCTTGTGATACCCACCAAATGTTAGTATTATACCATAATTACAATGATACCAATTTGATAGGTTCTTTGATGTCATTATTGATATTGATTATTGGAGAATCATTGCTAAACAAAACCCTATATTCCCCTGATGGGCCTACAATCTCCCCCCCCGGCGGTCATTGGTTACTAACATGGACCACCTCCAACATGTAGTAATAGCACTTGCCCCATAGCCGCTCAGTAAATGCGCTCTGGGTTCAAATATGAGCTCACAACTACGATCAAGGTGAGGATTCCCTCATTCATGCCAACACTTGTGGTTGACGTTTTTCTTTCTATTGGTACCATACATTCACCTATATTGGTCAAACAATTAAGAGCCCTTTATAATTCAAGAATATACTCTTCTAACAAATTTAACCTTGAAAGTAGATGAAAAAATGCTGTATTAATCTAGTGAAATCAAATTGGGATGATTCTCTTAAGGAAGAGGTTGGTGGTTCGATTCCCGGATGTGAAATCTCCTCTCTACTTGACGGAAACTTGCCAGGTGGTCAACTGCCTCCTGTGCTTTGGCGTTGGCCTGTCGACCTTCTGTCTAAAAAAAAAACAAAAAATTGGGATGATTCAACCATTAACCTAGAGGGGGTATGTTTTTACTGAACCCCTAACATGGCTGCCACACTGTTGTTGTGGGCAGTCAGAGAACGCTTAGGGAACACTTAGGGAACACGATAGCCTGATGCAACAAATTGCTCTCCAGAAAGGAAAATTGGATCGTCAGATCCTGGATCTGACGGCGATGATTCTTTTTTGGGTTTGGCGCTCTCCAGGGCAAGGCAGAGTGTTGGACTCGCTTGCAACCTTCTCTTGCCCCATCGCCACAGCTTCTGAGCGGGCTCGGCGTCATCGACAACCATGGTGAGTCGTCATACTCCTCCTCTCTATGTTCTTGCACATACTACTGTCCTAAAACCATACAGGAAATCTTAAAATCTGAAAGCTGTTCTCCTTTTCTTCTCGCTCTGTAGTCACAAGAATTAGGGTTAACCAGTAGGTTTGGGTTTGGGCTGTCCTTCCATGTTCATTCACCTCAAGCACATCTCTCTCTCCGAGCTCTGGAAATAGTGAAGTGCATAAGTGCGCACCGTTATCTTAACCCGACTTTACTTCGCATGAAGAGCTTGATGACGACGTGAAAGTAGTATGCTTCTCTTTTGGTGTCCAACGGTGTCGGCCATCAACCTTAATTCCCACCTCTAGAGAGGTTTATTCTCTGCTGAAAGTCTCCTCGTCAGTTGGTTCTGTTCTGTTGTTTGCTTAGGTCTTTTGATGGATGTTGTCTAGGTCTAGTGGTCAAGAACCAGTGTTCAGACAAAAGGGAATTGAAACTAATGCTGCATTCTGTTCTGTAATGGACAGGGCATCGACTTGAAGGCCGGTGGTCGCAACAAGAAGACCAAGCGCACAGCGCCTAAGAGTGAAAATGTCTACCTGGCGCTTCTCGTGAAGGTGAGCATTATTTCTGCGCATCCTTGCATCTTTCTCTATACCCTCTTTCAGAAACTTAAATAGATTTGTCCTGAACTACTATTATTTCTATGTCCAACATGATGGGCAGCTTTCGAATTCGAACCTTTGCCACCTCAACAATATACATACTTGGGTCCACCTTCTCAGGAGAATCACCAACCATATAATCAATAACATATGAACATGCCATTGCAATTGTGCAATATGATTGATATAGATATTCCTACTATCCTGTAATACGAACACCCATCAAGGATAATTCATCCAACTACCATCATCACCTCTCAACCAATAACAATGCTCGATTTTGGAGACTCTTTGATCTTGGACCATAGTGTAAACTCACCCTATGTTTATGAAACATTGAAGCACTAGAACCCTGTGGCTAGGGAAGGGGACTCTAGATTTATTTGTTTGATAGCCACGTCTTCCCCTATTTTATTTTGAGTTTCATTCAATTTAATTTTTTTTTAATAAAAATTCTACATGTGAAGCCTCACGTATTCTTCTATTTTAATATTTTATTTACATTTTTTTTGGGTACAATTGTTATTTTTTCATGCAAAAATTTCCTCCTTTCATTTTATGAAATTTAGTTCCATTTTTATTTAGTTCTACATGTCAAGCCTTCACGTCTTCTTCCCTTTTTTAATTTTTTTTCTTAATGCACATTTTTTGGCATGATTGATTTTTTTTCTTCTCATCCACAAATTCCATGCATAAATTAGTGTAAACTCACGAAATATTGAAGCACATACTGTGCAATTGTAGCGTTGGCCATCTCAAGTCTCACCAACATGTCATGTCTTCATTGGACACGAGCACGCCGATTGTATTGTAGCACACTATCCTTGTGACATGGTCATTGGTACGTCTGTAGTCATAAAATATGTTGCCCTCCTACATGTTGTAGTAGGGTGCCTCGAGCTACTACCTTGTCGCAAGGTGGCATGAGGACACCTTGCTACAACCTTTTGTAGGGCTCCTCATGTACAATATATGATGGTTCATAGGGAACACAAAGTGTAATGGGCAAGTGGAGAATGGATGATGAGTTACGATGGCAACAATATATCCATCGACTCTCGCTTGTTATGTGACATAATTGATATGCTCTTGAATGTGGACTATACAATATGGATGAAATATCTTATGCATGGTTAAAAAATGTAAGAGAGTTGTTGGAAGTGCCCTCACTTGGATGGGCGATTGATTATGCAATCATAACCAATCGCTCATCCACGAGCATAAGGGTTATCCGAACTCGTCAATTATTTTCATCCACGGAGGTGCTTAGTCATCCATAATCTCCAAATTTTGTCCACGAGCTGATCTCCTCTTGATGGTTATCTGGTTCATAGGAAGGATGTAGTAACATAGTGTGAAGAGGGAGTTATTAGAACTAGTTAGGGTTGAACCCGAGTTTGAACAAACTCGAAGGGCTTTGCAAGTATGGTGGAGGTAAGGGAAAAACATTGGCATGCGGCATTAGGAAGTTAAGAAGTCATTCAAACTCTACCAGTTTTTGATGATGCAGGGATGGAGCTTTCCGAGCATCTAAAGAAATGTTAACTCTACTTCGATTTGGGAAGATGATGATGGTAGGCGGTTGAGTCCACATCCGGAGACATGCATGCGAGTTTGGGCAAGGAATTTCTTGCTTGCTTGAGGTTTTCAAGGTTTGGTGGAGAGGTTAATAAGGGCTATGGAGAAGTCGGGAGGGGATGGCAAGGGCAGAGGGCGTGGGAGAGGAAAAGGACGGGGAAGTAGCGGTGGTGGTAGTAAAGAGGCAGGCAAAAATGCAGGAACAAGAACAAGAACTGGAAATGGAGCGAGAGGAGAGGATGGTGAAGAAGATGTAGCCAAAATGCATGCTCCTACAGTAGCTTCCGGGCGATGGATATCGGAGATTTCTGTTGCGAAGTAAGCCCAGAGTAGTCCTTGGATTAAGACATGTGTCCATCATGTTTATGGTTTCCTTAAATTCTTTCTTGTGGTTTCCTCTCCTCATCATGTTCACATTAATGTCATCAATCACTTTGTTTATTCAATTTTAAGGCTCCTCTCGCCTTCAGAGTCTCTTTGAAGGAATTCAAAGGATTTTAGTCCCCTTCCTTGAATTATGATGTGTTCGTGTTTGTGGTGTCTTTGGATCCTTTGTTGCCTCATCTTGCTCACATTGGTGTCATCAACCGCTCCGTTCGTTGAATAATGCTCCTCCTTGCCTTGAGAGTTGTCTCCTTGAAGGAATTCCAAGTTTTTTAGTTCCCATCTGCTCCTAGCTAGGATGATCACCTCACTTAGCCATTTTGGCCCAAGTTTGGCTAGTGTGAGGTTTTGAAGACCAATATTAAGCTCAATGCACATGCTGCTGCACTTAGCCATGAATTATTATACCTACATGCCTTTAGATTTTTAGGAGCTGAGAATCATCCTCTCAAAAGAGAGGGAGGGGACTTACATTGGGAACTACCTTTTGGCTTGTAAAAATTTGATACGAGGAACCTAGCAACGGTGTAAGTGTGGATGGAAAATTTCACACTTTGTAGAGGTGGCATCAAGGAGCGATGTTGCATATGTTCTTATTATGGTTATGTGACTCTTCTTGTAGGTGGACCATTCGTCCTGGAGTCAATGTAAATTTTATGTAGGAGTGGAACTTTGGTTGCAGAAAGTGATCTGCACACCCTTAATTCCTAAATGCTTTGTTGATTTAATCTTTAAACTACGTTTGTCCCTGTGTACCCATCTGAATGACTACACATTGCTAATGCTCGCTTTGAGTTCTTTGGCCTGATGTTGTGATTTGCGGTTGGCTTATTCTTCAGGGCTTGGTGGCAAGATTGTGGGTTTGCAGAGGAGACGTTGGATATTTGCTACACGGTAGAAGATGGAGAAGGTGAAATCTTGGGATCTACTACACAACCAGGCCTCGCCCTTTTTGGCTCTGAGGCTGTCCGTAACGTAAGTTTTTGGAGCGCGTTCTTGACTTTGAAGAATTTCAGCTTTACTCGTCACTGCAAGATGGGCCGTTTGATTCTTGTAGACAAGTGTAACACAATGCTGATGGCCGTCTTCCTTGCAGCCTTCAAGCGGCTCCCAAAATGAAGATGAGATGGGGGCAACATGGTCAGTGGGCTCATGACTTAAACTTTCATTCATTAGACACACTCTTGGGCTTGAGCTAGTGATTATTCCCAACTATGGCATCATTATTGAGTATTTTTGAATGCAATATATAGTCTAAAGGCAGGGCAATGCACCTTGGGTTTGTGTAGGTTTAGGGGTTTAGAAACTGAACATGTTTCTCTCATTATACTCAATATTTTGTAGGTGTGGTTACCAATTCAAAGGGCATTCCAACACAACATAGCACATGTAGTTTGGATGCCATATGAGTAAGTTATGAATCTTCAAAATGTGAACTATACCTAAGAGAGATAGATACCAATTGCTCTAATTACTATAAGGCATCCTTGAATAAATATGCAGCAAGGACGTTGTATTTCATGCGGGAGGACCCATATGGGCGCTAGATTGGTGTCCCCGTAGGCCAGACTGGTCGTCTTGGAATATTCGAAACGAGGTACATCAAGAATGCATTGCGCTCGTCTTTGAACATGTTTTCTTTCCTTCTTTTGCCTTGAATCCACATATGAAGCATCAATTTGTGCGGTACTCTACTCTTCTTGATGTGAATGTGTACTATTTTTGTCACCTTGCAGTTTCTTGTGGTGGGAGCTCATCCAAGTCATACCCCACACCATAAGTTGGGTGAACCTTTACAGGGGAAAAACATGTTGCAAATATGGGCAGTTGATTTGACACCGTCAAAGAAACCAAGGCATAGGAGTGTGGAACCTGTGAGTGATGATGATAGTGGAGGGGACGATTTTCTTGCCTACAGTTCTCCTGCTGTCGACATGAATACAAAGAGGGCAAAAGGAAGAGGTAGAGGCGGAAAATGGAGCAGAGGCAGAGGAAGAAGTATGGGGTATGAGGAGCGAAACACAGTTCATGAAGGCAAGAGTAATGATTTGGATGTTAGTGAAGGTGACAAGGGAGGAGAAGCAAATGGCCTCTCAGATGATGATGAAGAGCAAAGTATGAATCCAAAGCTGTCTGGATTCCTCATCAACGAGGTGGCAAGGGGGAGGGGTAGGGGGAGGGGAAGAGGCAGAGGGAAGATTCAAGACCAAGATCATGATCTTTTGATTAGCAATACGACAGGTTCATCTGAGAGGGTTAAGACTCGTTTGAAAGATAGGGTGAGGGCCAAGTATGCAAGAGCAATGCAACCTCCTCCCTCTCTTGAAAATGTCATTGTTCATGATGCGTTGCCAAAGATTGTCCTGGGGATTGCTCACGAAGGGGAGGTCACATGGGATGCCAAATGGAGACCTGTGGCTGAAGTTGATGACAACACTTGTCTTGCTGATAGTGTGGATGAGCGGGAGTCTATGAGACTTGGCTTTGTTGCTGCTATACTTGGAGATGGATCAATTCAAGTGTAAGTAATAAAAAATTGACACTGATGTGATCTTGTCGGACATGCAATGCCGAACGAATCCATTCACTTTTTCTTGTTACAAGATAGGTTCTTTAGCAGTGATGATTATTTTCATTTAGAACATGTCTGTATGCATTTTGGAAAGGCACTTGGTAAATTTGTCTCCAAATGTTCATTATGCACCATCGTCTGTGATGCATATCATGGCTCTCTTTTGAACAACAACTTCTTGGATACAAAACATTATTCTTCCTACTTTCTTACATGTGTTGTAGATTGCATTGTCATGTTTGATAAATATGTTAGTAATTTCTTGAATTTTCTATATGAATATTATGGTTTTGTTTCTCCAGATTCGATGTTCCTCTACCAACATTATTGGAGCCAATAAGTGTTCAACAAAAGATTCAAAGGGAGCCACTTGTTATCCATTTGACTCCCATTTTCCAGAGCTTTGAACTTCGAAGCAATGGTCAGAAGAGGTATTACATTCAGGAGTCCTAGCTGATCTTAACAATGATTAAATAACTGTGAATATGATTCTGCATTATGTTTGTATTGTAATTGTGGAGTGTGTGTTATTGCTTCTCTGGATATCATGATACAAACTGTATCCAAGTAATATGTATTTTTGTAAAGGTCGTTGTTTTTGGACCGATTCCTTCTGGCTTGCTGAAAAGTTGGCTTCTGCATGCGAAGGTGCTGACAAGGCCATATTGTCTTTTGCAGCATTCCACTCTCTGTTGAATGGTCAACCTATGGTCAACACGATTTATTGCTGGTGGGATGTCATGATGGAACTGTAAGTCATTGCAGCTAAAATTATTAGTAACATGCTTTGTTTGGCTCACCTGTGTTTCCTTGATCAATTCCAGTGACTGCCTCTAATTTAATGCATTCAGATGCATTTTTATTGCTTCCTGAGGTATGATTCAGTGGCAAAATTGTGCAGGTGGCAGTTTTCAAAGTTTTCCCGTGCTCTTCACCCCTCAAAGGTAAAAGGATGCTACATGAGTACAATATGGGTACAACATCACATGCTTCTGTAAAGTATCCACCACTGTTTCACATTTCCAACTTGCCTTCATTTGAACAAATAACTGGTAGAGGTACGTAAGTACCTTAGTTGCCTATGTGGTGCGACATAAAATAAATATCTCTATGGAAGACAGTTGCCATGTGTTGTTATCTCATTGGTTGGGCTACAGATTCCCACGTGGAAATTCTATTTTGGTGCTCGTCAAGTGTTGAACCAGGTAGCCCTCTATGGGTATTGTGTAAAGCACTAAGAATGAATCAATGATGTGCAGCTGACACAGTGGTTTCTGGTGCTACAGAAACTCGGCCACTTGTGTCCTTCACAGCTGACTTTCTGACCCTACGAACAGTTGCCTGGGCACCTTCAGACTGGTATCATGCAATTCTCTACTTATGGGATATACACGGGTTTCAAGGCTCACATGAAATCACATCAAGTTTAGCATTAATTTCGTAGCAAATTCATATGCAATTTATACGAGCTATGTCAATTTGTGTACATAAGGGCTTCACTTCAAATTAAATGGGTCATTTTTTTTGAGAGATGACCACTGTACGCAACAATCTTCTATTTCTTTTTAATACATGATTGACATGGCAATGCTTTTTCAAGCTCTTATTGTTTGGAAGGAGTTTGATCTGACCTAATAAGCACTGGGTCTTGTTGCAGCGGTTTTGCAGGGAAGCATATAGTAGCCACAGGTGGGCACAGTGGGCATGTGCGCTTTTGGGATCTAAGGTTGGTACCTCAACTATCATCGCCTTCAAAAAATAAATAAATTCATCTCATTCTGCCTTCACGTATGCAGTATGCTGTCCTCAACTAGTAGAGTTACAAACTAATGAAACAAGAGTCTTGGTACACAAGCATTCTTCATTTCATCCTATTCATGTTTACTGTAGTTGAGACCACTTCAGTTCTCAAGATCAGTGTGTACACAAGATTGGATATGGCTATAGTTGGTGTGCAAAAAATACAATCAATTAGATTCTACATCTATCAGTACTAGAATGCTTCAGTTGGAGATTCGGGGTGCAGGGCTCATGTCTGAAGTCTTTTACATCATGGAAATACCGATTAATATATATTGATCACTGACTGGCTGATTGGTTTGTAGGAACAAAGATTCCAAAGTCAATGTGTTTGTGAACCTCAATGACCTACTAATTGCTGCTTTATTGGTATGGTTTCACAGAGATCCTTTTCGGCCTGTTTTAGAGTTACAAATATCAAGAGGTTGTGTCACTAGTCTCGACTGGATAGCAAATCCCAGGTAGTTAATACGCACTTTGCCTGATTTGTTCTTAACTTGCGTAGAAGAAACCCCATTTTGGCATTACATTCTAGGTGACTGGAATACTGAGTTTTGATTTTTGCAAATCAGGTGTATGATCATATCAATGGATGATGGTTCACTGCGGCTTTTTGGGTTCGACAAGTCTGCCACTGACACCCCATTCACAGGACAGCCATTTACAGGAACTCTCTACCAGGGGCTTCATAGCTATTATTGTTCCTTCTATGCAATGTGGGGAGTACATATTGCTCGAGAGTCAGGCAAGCCACTGATGGCTTCTCTCATCACTCTTACTGTGCAGATTACATACGAGATTAACTTGCAAAAGATATCCTCTGTGATTGAATATGGGTTTTGTGGATATAGTTGGATATAGTAACTGACAATCATAAACAAACTTGGAATGAATCTTGTGTGGTCAGAATATTGAAGCACTTTTTGTTATCAATTCTGATGCAGGTGTGGTGGCTTATAGTGGAACTGATGGTGGCGTCCATTGTTTTCAGGTTCTCTCCCTATCTCACGAAGACTTAAAAAAGCATGAAGACATTTTTGTATTGTTGATGAAGTTTAGAATCTTTTTCAAAGAGTTGATCTAGAAAGTTAATACACTATATGTGCATATGTTTACAATCTATGATTCATCCTAGCAAATTGGCAAACATCTGTGTTATCCTTTCAAATATATATATATTTCTGAATTATGAAAGTAGTGAGGTTAACAACTGTAGCCTGCTTGTGTGTTGCAGCTAACAGAGAAAGCCATAATCAAAGAAGGGGGGCGATATCGAAAACCTCACTATCTTTGTGGAGCATTTGCTGCTGACTCAGAGCCAGGATCCATCTTCATATGCTCCCAAAGTTTGGTAACTGCACCCAGGAAGCAGAAATTCTTTATCGAGCCAGCACCTCGTCTCAGGCAAGAATTTGTAGCCCGAAGGAACAAAGCATTGAAGGTGAGTAGGGGAGACTCTGGTTTCTTACCAAGTGGTACCCCTCTTGATATGGAAAAGTCTGGTTCCAAGAAGAGGAAACTGGAGGAAAGCAGTGTAAAAACGAAAGGCAGTGACAAGCATCGGGCTAACGTTGATCCTAGTGATGAGTTTGCCCTAGCACTTTACGAGGATTCCAAAGATGCAGTACAGTTGTTGAACTCATCATCAAGAGGAGGTTCTGCAGGAGTGCGTACAGATGATCACTCCCCTGGAGGAGGGGATGAAACACCAGGGGGTGAATTTGAAAATTCTCTGGGTACTGTAGAGAATCTGCCACTAAAAGTTGTAGCTGTGCAACGGTTGCGGTGGAATTTTAATAAAGGGAAGGAAAAATGGTTAGCATTTGGAGGTGCTGCGGGTATTGTTCGATGCCAGTATGTTGTTCCCAAAGATTAAAGATTGAAATAAAAATTTTCTGGCTCCTACGCGATTGAAGCAGTTTGTAGCATTGATTATGCATCCTGCCAGTGTGCAGCAGGGCATGAATATCAAATCTTGTACTTTATGTATTGCACACAAATTACAGCATTAGAAGCGATTTTACATGCACTTTCATCTGAGCCAAAAATCAATATATTATTATTTACCACAGCTTCATCATGAATTTATGATCACACCAACTGGAATACCGAAGTTGGCAAGGGTTCGTCACCTACAGCAAGTCATTGGCATTTACCGTTTCTAATGGAATCCTTCGAGGGCTATGAATTACTAAGCATGATAGCACCTATGTGAAGCCTGCTAAACCAGTACGTCCATTTGATCAGTGCATTGATATGACTGTCTACCATCAGAAGTCCAATGGAGGTGATGCAAACAGATAAAATGCACAAGCCAAAGCATAGAAGCAACATAGATCAGGGGAGGCTATGATGGTTAAGGGTTCCTGTGTGTACACAGAAACTTAGTTTTCAAAAGTTGTGTATTACTGGATGTTTGCAAACATACACAGCTCTTGAAATCTAAAAAATGTCAGTCACACAGAGCAAGTCAGGAAGCCTCGAATGCCACTTGTACCACTTCTAAAGAAAATCTCCGGGGGCTGTCAAATGAGCATGATAGAACATCTGTGTAGCCTTCTAAACCAGTACATCCATGTGTTCATCACATTGAAATGTATACCATCTGAAATCCAATGGAGATGATGCTAACAGAAACATAATGCACAGACACAAGTACATAACAACACAAAATCAGGGAAGGCTATGGTGCACGGGTTTGTGTGTGTCCACAGGGAACTTAGTTTCAAGAGGCTGATATATACATTACAGGATGTTTGCAAACATACGTAGCTCCACAGGAAGCTAAGAAATATCAGTCACTATACCCGTGACCTATGAAACGCCGTCTGTCATCATCTTGTGTACTAATTTCTCCCTCTTCATCATCCCTGTGAAGCTGCATGCAAAGGAACAGATATCCCTGTCAGACTCTTGTTGATTTACGCTGGACAAAGTAATTGTGACTTGAATACTGGAATAGTTGTTTGCACAATTCAATATAGCCAGCATCATAGCTTACACTTGATACTCTGTGTATGCTCTATTTCTGTTTTGTTAAACTATCTCATGCATGCTGCAACAACAAACTGTCGGAGACGATCGATGCATAGGCCTAAGTAGAAATGTAAACTAGATGAGCGGTAAAGTCGTAATTCTTAACAGCTTCCTGATCAACTGCACACTTTTCTCTTCACAATTGGAAAATACATACTCTTGAAGTTCGAGCATACCAGGATGAGTCTCAGGGCACGAGAACAGCAAAGATATTCAAAGACATGTAGATGGTAGAATTTTGCAAGCATGACCATGGCGATGAGTACCCTAACTTCTGGCCGAGATTGAGTATACGCCGACCTTTGACACGATTTGAGAAGAGCCATAAAATACAAGTACCCGCACTTGCACTTTGGCAGCTCCGATCTGATCGATCAGGCCCAGCCAGCTGCCCAGTTTCCCATGTTGTTGTAGAATCCAGACGGCTTCACAGTCCATGTGCAAACCTCGCAGTAGACTCGAATGCTGGCTAACTCCACATGAGTCGGCTGGAAACCCTCGGCGTAGAAAGTGCATGCAAACACATCACCTTGATGGTCGATGGGAATGTGGAAGTCATGGCTGTAGGTGTCGACCACCTCGCTGAAGCCAAGATCGTTGGGTCCATCTGTGCAGTGCACTGTGAACGGAGACCCCATTTTGTTGATGAGGATGACCATGTTGTGAGGAATGGGAGTGTCTTGTGCCTCGATGCAGGTCGACCACATGAGCATCATCGTGTTCCCAAACAACATCGTGACGAGTGCCATTGATAATTTCCCAGCCTCGTGAACCTTGCCGGCCATTGCAGCCGAAATTACTCGAAGATTGTGTTCACTTGACACTCCGAAAGAACCATAAATAGACACAAAAAGAAAAAGAGAAATGATAAGGTTAGTTGGTTCAAAGAAACCCTTCCAATCATTAAGTTCTTGGTTGAGGTGCAGAACTAAGAAGTTTCTGACAGGAAAAAGCACAGCGGAGATCATCAGCTTACACAATCCGGACTCGCGTTTGGGATCTGACTCTAGAGAAGGTTGCAGGAATTATCGACATATGCAAGCGGGTCACTTCACGTTGTATGGCGAGAAGTTGAGATAACCTAAATAACTTATACGTGACTGCATCTATAGTCTCTTGAAGGCATCGATTTCTTAACCTCAATGCATGTGAAAGCCAGGTGTTGAAACTCGAAAAGATTCTCACATCCCTGAACAGGTGAGCTTCAACACTAAATAGAAAAACAGGAAAAAGGCTAAAGCAATCACGCAGGATGTTATAACGCCGGTGACAAAAAGTACTTACAACAAAAAGACGGCAGACATCGCATACCAGTAGGTTGCAGGAATCATCGACAAATGCAAGCGGGTCACTTCCCATTAAAGAATGGCGAGAAGTTGAGATAACCTGAATAACTTATAGGTGACTGCATCTATAATCTCTTGAAAGTATCGATTTCTTAAGCTCAACGCATGTGAAAGCTAGGTATTGAAACTCGAAAAGCTTCGCTGAGATGGAAATTCTCTAGACGGGTGACCTTCATACCAACATCAAAATAGAGGAGCAGGAAAATAGGCTTCAGCAACCGCGCTGGATGTTATAATGCAGGTGAAAAGAAGTAGTTGCAACAAAAAAGAAGACACATCGCATACCAGAAGCTGGAGATAAGCAGGCAGACCGTCCTCTCCGAAGGCCTACATCAAAAGAAGTGTACAATGATCGTCGCCATGGTTCTTGTTATATACCTTTAAGATAGCAGAATCGTTGCTGTCGAGGATCACCCTTTGGCCCTCCTCTCGAGATCTCTCATAATTAGGATGTCAGCCGGGCCGGGCAGACTCGAAAGGAAAGATTCAAGTTCTCGACAGGAGAGTGGACGATTAAATTATTGACGGCAGAACTGGAGAAGCTTAATTGTAGCATCAGAGGAACTGACATTATCCTCGCTAGCCATGTATATTTCCATTGTCGAGAATTTCGAAGCTATGATTGTTACGTTAATTTTTTAGGCGTGCGAGACATCTCTCTTGAGTGTCAGGCAATCATGGACTCCTCCCTAATTGGAGATTCTGATACCAGATTTCCCATACCAGGTTGAATTTGTTTGTTGAGAATATGCATAATCTCCTTCTGAGATGTCAATCCCTGTCGTCTAAATTCCTCGACGCCATGATTGGGTTCACCAACGTAGATGATGTGCATTGAAAGTCTGAGATGTGTCCTTTCCACAAGGGCCTCAAAGTCTTAAAGAGATGGCCGTCTTCCATTATAGATACATGCAAGAGTTTTCTGAAACTGTCCCTTGAAGACAAGCAAGAAGCAATTGTAATCAATATAGTTGGTTTTTGTTCTGACATACGACACTGCGCAATTTTTAGTTAGTTTTTCCCTCAAGTGAATGTCATAGTGACATTGCAGGAGCTTCAGCGTGAACGCGACTGACGCTGCTTGCATTCACATAATATAATCAGCAAAACTCGTCCGCGTTTTCCTGATTTTCGAATGAAGATAATAGACAAAGTTGACGTCGCTCTATCGTAGATCAACTGATTGAAATCGGATTCTGACATCTCTGGCATTGAAAATTCTGAGGAAGCTGACCTCCCGGGGCTAAATAACCCTAACACTTGCATGTGTGAAAGGATCGTGACTCTTAAGTGTGAACGTGGAGGCACACTTGGTAGGGTGCAGTAAACGGCAAGAAGATTAGATATTATGCGGACTGGCTACGCAACTCCAGTGAAATTGCACATGTCCATGGCCGACACATCGCGTAGTGAGCTAAGTGGCCTTAAACGGACAATTTTCTCTTCTCGTAGGATATGAAACACGCAATTGGTGCAAGATGATCAGCATATCCAAATCGTGCTTGTAGCCATTTTCCTCATAATTTTCGGAGCTCATATGAATATCTTGTGCAATGTCAAAGTGAATATTCTCGTGCTCTTTAAGGTCAGGAAACCCATCGGCACGAGAACGCAAGGTTTTCTCCGTTACGTTAGATTTGGACGCGAAAGTTCGCAGTGGGACTATGCAACTGATTGCTTTCTTTGATGTTCTGATAGATCAGGAGCCTCGACTTTGCGAAAGACGCATCGGATTTCTTGGTGTCTCGAAGTGTTGGAAACAGGTTCAAACAGGCTCTAATTTTGCTGATTAACTCTTTAACACTTCGAATGAAGTAAAAAAGATACATGAGGACGTTCTTCTATCCTTCTCTTGCAATTGACGATTGACAGAGACGGTGAGAGACACGTAATCTGCATCCATGCATGGGTCCTGCAAGACGCAACATCTATCAGGAATCCATCTCGAATCTGGCTGATGTGTCATGTGCTCATTGGACACGAGAACACTGATTATAGACTGTAGCATGCTTTTCTCAAGACTCGGTCATCGTTGCGTCTGATATTGTACACATGTCGTCTTGTACACATGAGGTTGTAGTAGGGTTCCTCGTGTTACTATTTCATCGCTCCCGCAATTCGGTAGGTAGTACAAGGACACCTTGTTACAACTTGCAGGAGGGTTCCTCGCGTGCAATATTCAATCCATTGCTCAAGCACTTGCTACTACCTACCGTTGTAACAAGGCGTCCTCATTCTATCTACCAAATTTCGGGAGCAACGAAGTAGTAGCACGAGGATCCCCTGCTACAACCTGTAGCAAGGAGACACGTGCACGATATTGGACGTGACAATGACCATGTCGCGAGGAAATCATGCTACGATCTATAATCAGCGTTCTCACATCTAATGAGGACATGGCACATCAATGAGCTTTGAGATTCGAGATGGTCAGCTCTCCGAATCCATGTGGTTTCCATATGATTGCATAGGAAAGTAAACAGCTGGGTGGGCTAGATACTCCTGGAGGGATCCCGGAGGAGGGAAGTGTGGTCAATGCAAGATCCTCTTCCACGATTTGTAGTTTCTGGCTCTACAAAATATGCAATGTTAGTGTATGCAATTCATAGTCGTTGCAGGGATCAGTCGTGTAGTCAATACTGCTTGCAAGTTCAACTGTCTGCACATCATTGATCTTTGTGGTGCTTATGTTGCAGGTTTCCAACAACTTCACTACTGGTCTATGGTCTTTAATAATATTTTCTGGGTTAGAGAAAGAGTACACTACTTGTGCAGTCTAAAGTATGCATAGTACTGATCACAGTGTGATTAGTTTCTGTTCCTGTGCATGTGGGACCTTCAAAGATATAAAAAGGCACAATGCAAGAGGACAGACATGAGTCGACTGGTTCATGTGGGGCGGAAGTATTACAATTCAATCATTTCAAGCTTCTGAAGTTGTCTGTCTACTTGTGCAAACATTCTGAAATACAACGATTAGCAAAATCCGAGTTGCTATGCACAGAAGAAAAAGGTTTAGGACCTACCCACCCCTATTTCTTGATCAACATTCGTCATTATCTCAACTGGTCACCTGAATTGAGTGAAGCGGACAATATGAGAAAGATTGTTGTGAGAAGCAGTATGCACCACTAGATTTAACTTTAGTAACTGGCAAAGCCAATTCTTCAGGACTCTTCCTGGGCAAATCAATCTCACCAATTTTTACATCTTAACCCAAGATAAGTACCTAGACATTCAAGTAAGATACATAACTTATGAAATTTCTATATGACAAAGAGTTGTGAACTTGATCCAACATTGCACAAACCGCAGTTTCTCAAGTGAAGCAAAAATTTGAAATTTTGCTTCAATACAATATTCTATGGTAATTTTTGTCGTATTGTGCATTAGCAAAAACAACATATACATTAAAATGTTTTCATTAACGGACATCCTCATAGAGCTCGGAAAGATACATCATAATGTAGACATACAGTACAGTGAACTGCTATACAGGGCAGCTCAAACACAACTGATGCCACATAGAGGTGAAAAGGATTAATTATAGATGTAGAAAGATAACTTAGTGACCTGCCATAAAAGGACAGTTCATAAAAGGACAATTCAAACGAAACGCCTACACAAGTTCCCCAGGCTCCATAATTTGGGAATTATCTGCTTAAAAATTGCCCAGACAACATGGAATGAAATATGTTACATTTCTCAAGCATTTAAGAGTGTTCCTGTTGAACCTTTACATTAAGCTCCTGCAGTAAGCCTGTGTGTGTGCTTGATCTCTCTAGAAGAGCAGGAATCTGACCCAAAGAAGGCTGCATACAGGAGGTTCTCTTTCAACTTCCCAAACAGCTGTAATGATTTACCACTGTTCCACAGCCAATAATCTCCACCAAAGTGGACATGGTTATAGGTACACAATAGCTTCGCCTTAACCTACAAGTCTTGCAAGAATGATTTGATTGAGCTGAGAACCTCCTCTGGGTATTCCTCCTGAGGTAAAAGTGCTCCTTTGAGTTTCTCATACTTTGTCACCCCCTTCACTCCCTCGAGAGCCTCCATCTCTGCGCGAGACCGTCGTGGACTTTTTTCAGTGGCAAGAACAAGCACAGGAGTCTTCCCTTCCAGATTAGCAAATAGGGAGACAAACTCTTCACGTGTCTTTGCAGGGTCCAGAAGGCCGGTGAGAAATGCTGCGGGTGCGAAACGTGCACCATCTCTTTGGGTTAAGGCAGTTCGATTCTCCACAACGGCCGGGGTCACGTTGTCTGCATCTGCGTAAACATGGGTAAGGTACTGCATTCGAATGTTCTTGGGACTGCTCACAAGGTACTTGTACATGGCCCAGCCAATTCCTGCAGATCGCAAAGTGCCACGCAACAACCCATATCTGCAGAGTCAACCAAAAACAGAAAATCAATTGACAAAGTAACTGAAGGAAAGAGAGAGAGATGATTCCAATGCTGCCACTGGCATGAACTATGGTGTTGCTTCATCTTTAAGTTAGTCTAATTCTATATGTAATTCCAGAACGGACATTACGAGTATTACAGGGATCTGGAAGAATATAACCTTTTCCCAAAGCCCTAAACCTTGAACAGGCGTGAAGGAGCCAGACCACACCTAATCTCCCTCCATGACAAGCCCCTAGGTTCCCATATGGTTTGTGGTTGAAAATACCTAGTTCACCTGGATACTCCCCCTATGATTGGGTGGAACATACAGGTAGGGTGCAGTGGACATCAAGTGCTAGAGGTCACACATCCGAGTGCTATTCCAACCTTAGGTGGCTTAACCTTGGAGTTCCCATGAGATCCGGGTTAAGGCGTTGTGTTCAAGCCACTCCATTGATTGAGGATATCATAGTACTATAAGGTTCTCGTCCAAACAAGACATCTGAGGATGCAGTGCACAGATCTGAAAAGGTTTAAATTGCGCTTAATAGAGTATCTGATATGTAGAGCCACTTACGCTGCATTCTGATCCATAATATGTGTTCAAGGATTTGTGCCAATAGATAGTTCACTATAAAATCTGAGCTACCTGATCTTCAAACATGAAGAGAACAGGAGACTAGAGCATGCAGAGGTTTCAGGAAAATGGCACTCACGAACCTTGTTTCCATTGTAGGACTTCGTCCAAAGACGATGGGCAATGGCCCACTCCAAGTGGGAGCTACCGCAGCAAAGGCTCGGGCTTTGATCAGTCCCTTGCTCAAGGCACGCACAGCAATGCTTGCAGCATGGCCACCTCCAATTATTACCAAAGACTTCCCTGAAAATTAAATTACTTACACAATTAACAATAATAAGTGTATATTATGCATATCCTTCCTTGACAAGGTTATTCCGGTGATTTCAAAAGACTCCATTTTCCAGAATGTTTAACTTTCACACCCTATACAAAGAGAGACAAACAATGTGCAAGGTGTGGAATCAAATGGATCAGTATGTGCAAACCTGAGGTGGTAGCAAGAGGTCCACTTGTGGCGGTGACAAAGTCGACCAAAAACTTTTCCAAAACATCAACTGTGTACTCTAATGGAGGTCTTTCTGAGAGACCCAATCCAGGCCAATCAACAACTATGGCTCGCCAACTGCCTTGCGCCACCAGACCCTCCGCAACTGCTCGCCACTCCTCAGTAGTGCTCACATCAGATATTGTTGGCACAAGAAGCAAAGTTCCCTGTGAAGAGCCTGTTTCTTCTGTGCTTGATGCATACTCGTCATAATTGATACTCACAGGGGAACCTTCATATGACCAAGTCCATGTCCCAGTTTGCAGCTGCAATTTGCAAAAACCATTACCACTTGTAAATGCATCATGTGGGCCACCAAGGCAAGACGGCAAAGAAGTATCTTAAACCCTCTGAGGGTTTTGAGTTTCTCCTGTTTCCAGATTCCCTAGCCTACGGCCCTGTAATTTGTGCTTGAGGTCTGTCAAAATTAAGACAAAACTCACTGTATATAAATGATACTCATCACGCCTTGTGAGCTGCCGAGGAAGGCTATTGTAGAAAAACAAAACTTGCATTTCTCAAGACCTCCATAAACATTTACCAGACTTTCCTACCCAATTATATCTGCATGCTCACAACCATCTGGATTTAAGAGCTGCCCATCCTATTCACAGCCTTGGGACTCTAAAACCACAATCATGCAGATGACTTAGGACTTGGATATAAAGGATGTGTACATTTAGAAAATTGTATGATTCACAATTCTTAACATGAATAAAGTTTTGCAATGGCAGGCGAATCATGTCATCAGCTTCCACACTGAATTAATCGGGTCGCAGATTACATTTTATAACAGTCACTAATCTGATACTAGAATTTTCTGACACCTGCATTGCTGCTACCTAATGCCATCCATTTTCCCAGTGCAGCTTGGGCAAGGGCAACCGTATAAAAGTACATTTCTGGGTGCTCCTTAGATCGTTGGCTTCCTTCTTTGGAAACAAAAGATTAGGGTTGCTCCAACTGCCAAAATATTAGCCTTCTAACCATAGGTAAACTCCTCAATAAGGCAGATGTGCCTAATTCGGATACTTTTCTCTGTGCACCCACTTCTAGTAAGATGTGAAACATGCAATTAGTGCGAGGTAATTAACATATCCAAATTGTATCCTTAAACATTTGCTTCATAATTTTCAGAACTCATATGAATATCTTATTCAGTATCAAATTGAAGATTCTTGTGCTCATTAAATCGTCATATAGGTCCCCCGAATTATGTTGAATATTGAACCTAGAATGCTTAGCATATTTTGTGCGCGTAGTCCAATCTCTTCTAAAAACATGCCTTTTTGGTGTCCGTTCTTCGATCCACACCTAACCACACACCACTCAAATATAGGTGTCCAGATCATAGCTATGTTGGAATTAGGCACGTCTACCTTAGTGAACTGTTTGACATCGACAATAGAAATCGGACCAAAGCTCACCTTGGAAGCTTCTTCGGTGGTTTCTATGGCCGAGGCTGCAGCTTGCACATGCATTCCACACCTGTTGGACCTTCTCCACCATCCTCCTTTGCTCTGCTGTTCCCAAGTGACCGCTCTTCGACTAGATTCAGAGAAGGGGGCCCAGTTACCCACTTCCGAAGTGGATGGTGAATTTGTCACGGTACTTCTGGCTGTTGTAATCCCAACATCTGTCAAACTCGTGCCGCTCTGCGGACCTTTCGTTGCTGCTCGTAGAACATTGTGAAGTGCGCAAGCCATGGTTGGGGCAGGTCTGACATACGACGAAGAGAGCGCAGGAGCTGCCATCATTCTTGATCAAACCACCTTAATTTCCTTCCTGGACCAAGCGAACCAAAACACCGTCATCCACATGCTGTAAGTCATACTTTCTACGTGGCCTTGAATTGCAGAAATAATTGGGGTCATGCAACAAGTAAAAATTGAGCACACTCCTCCCTTCTCAATTCTGTACCATCTTGGGAACATTTTCCACAAATGCGGACCGAACTCTTATGACAAGACCTTGTCCGACCTAAACCAGTCAAATTTAGAGCAGCAAGCAGGCAGAGATGAGCTGCCCGCAAAAGAAGAATTGAACACAAATCACCGTCATCCATATGCTCTAGTCATACTTTCTATGTGGCCTTGAATTGCAGAAATAACTGGGGAAGTAAAACAAGTAAACACCGAGCACACTCCTCCCTTCTCAATTCTCAACAACGTTGTAAGCATTATCTATAGAAGTGGACGAACCCTCGTCCGACCTAAACTAGACATTTTAGAGCAGCACGCAAGCATAGACGAGCTACCCACAAAGAAGAATTGAACCTAAATCACCGTCATCCACATGCTGTAGTCATGCTTTCTATGAGGCCTTTACTTGCAGATATAATTGGAGTAATGCAACAAGTAAAAATTGAGCACGCTCCTCGCTTCTTAATCCTCAACCATCTTGTGAAGAAATAATGCAAATGTGGGCGAACGCTCACGACGAGGCCTTGGCCGACCTAAACCAGACATTTTAAAGCAACAAGAAAGCAAGCAAGCAAGCAAACCTGAGCTACTCCGCGAAGGAAGAACTGAACAAAAAAACACCTTCAAAAGTGTGAAGAGTGAACTAGAGTTCGTGTGAAGGGAATGTGCGGGCAGCTGCAGTTGCAAGAGATGACGGGTGTCCAACTATAAATCCCTCCAAAACAAGCTCTTTCACAAAACCCAAGCATGTGCACACTTACTGTCCTCTACATATCTGACCCGGAAGATGTGTATTCACGTGTGGATATTTCCCAAAAGCCTACAAGAACGTGGAGTAGAAAGAGAAAGACGAAGAGAAGTGACCTTGAGGCGGTTGGACGGAGGCAATGGATGTGTGAAGGCAACGCAGCCAGCTAGCCAAGAAAGAGACTTGGAGAGGCAACAGACAAGACAGCTCATTAGCTTTGTTGTGAGAGGATCCGGGGGGGAAGGATTCTGAGATGTAATGTGGTCCAGAAGCCTGAATTTACATGTGTTCTCCTCTCCGTCATGCCGTTGCTTCCATTCCTGATTTGTGCTTTCCACGATGGAAGCCACCGGCATTACATCGTTCAATCCCTTTGTTGGTGGATCTCCAAAGCTAAGATTGTGTCCTAGTGTTACTACTCCATGCCACTGTATTTCGGAGTGCATTACGGTTATGGGCAAGCCATTACGTTGTTGGATATGGCATTATGATTCTCCAACCAATTAGAGCCACTGAAATCCGTCCTTGGGCCTTTGTTAAGCTTCTATAGAAAGCGGCAGAGGCAGCTAAAGAAAAGTTACTTGGCAGTGTAAGGAGATTACACCAACTAACAGGTAACGGGTAGTGTTTTGGATAAGGGGCTAAGGCGCCATATTAATACAGAGTTGATGTAGGGAGTAGTAGCACTAAACCCGTTTAATGTTAGTAACAATGGTTACCATCCAAGCTTAGGTGTGCTTACAGGGGAGTTCACAAAGTGTGTGATCCCCCCTCTTGTATAAGATAATACAGAGCCACAAAGCTCCATTTTGTGTAAACCAATATTGTGCATTGTCTAGAGTCGGGTTCTACACATGTTTAAATCCCACTGATTAGTTGTCAGGAGGGCAAACATTTTGGCAATCATTATGGGGTGGACTGGAAATGATGAAGTCACGTTTAAAAACACTACTAAACCATGGCAAAAGAAACGCCTCACGGAGTACACTAGAAGAAATCTTGTCCATTTCAACCCTCCTTGCGACTAGGCCATCAAGACTAAACCAAGAAAATGCATAAACAAATCAATTCAGTTGGGAATCGGGTGGCACCTTCCACTAAGAAAATGCATAAACAAATCAATTCAGTTGGCAATTGGGGGGCACCTTCCATGGGTACACCACGGGTACCTTCCGGTTGCCTACCAATTGAATTGTTTATGCATTTTCTTGGTGCGAGTCGCGATGGCCAAGGGTTGAAATGGACACGATTTCTTCTAGTGGTAGATGAACCCATGGCATCAGAAGAAAAACAACTAACCTAGGAGGTGACAAAAGAACAACTTGTTGAGGCCATGCGCTTGATGACAGACCAATCTCAAAAACTCAGGACCATGTTCAACCAATTTGGTATCACGGAAATCCAACGTCCCAAACGAAAATTATTTGTAAACCTACAAGGCCCATATCTAAAAAGGTCCCTCATGGAAGCAGTGGCAACTAGCACACCGATACCACCAAATGAAAAAGGATGGATACCACTAGCGGGACCATCGTACCCAATGTATTCCACATGCCGTGGATTTTTCCATCAACACCACAACCCTTGGTTCACAAAGTCAAACACCGTTTCCCGTTTGCAATAACGGGATAGATCCGAACACTCACGTAAAAGCATTCACAAACATTGCCAAAGCCAACATGATTACAAATGATGCAGAACATAAACGAATCTTTGGCACCACACTACGAGGCATAGGGATGGACTAGTACATCAAGTATATCAAAGACGAACCTACTACACATGTAGAACGAATGCAATGGATGTTTGCAAACTCTTCCTAACAACAAAAACAAACTATGTGATTATCACAAAACTATCAATTTGTTTGTTTATTGCATAACAAAAGTGTTGATGAATATTATGCTCAATTTTGTAGGAAGTGCTATGCCATGAACTCGTGGCTAGAGGATGATGTTGTTACAGTTTGGTTCCAGAATGGGTTACAAACATGGCTCAAGCAAAACACTACCTCCATGGCAATGTATTCACTATGAAATTGTTACAAATTTGTGATGAAAATAGAAGAACGTGGCATTTCCAACGGTTGGGGTAAACTTCCAACAAAAAATGCTACCTATGTGTCAATGTGCAACATCTATCACAAAAACCATCCGGGACAACCATGCCGGTATGATTGGAAAAAAACCCTGTAAATAGACTCATCGACCCGCGGAAACAATTAAATGCAACATCCATGCTCCCAAAGGAAGAAGATGACTATGACATGATCGGGACCAATCAACCATCAACACATTATAACCAACCTTCATCAACAATGAACATTCATTGTTTTGAATGTGGGGGGATCATTGGAATATAGATTGTCCCATAGTGCACAAAAGGTGGGAAAAATACAAACACAACCTAATGCCACCTAGGCGAGGGGGTGTAATTAAAGATGACGAATCAAATTGTACAACGTTATCTCACGTGATTGATGTGGAATGTATGATAGTCACCACACGTTCAAAAGTTAGCAAAATTCCTCATTAGTTGTTAAATGAGCAACAATTAAAGTTTTTCAAAATACATAGACGTGATTGTTTGGACCCCTGAAGATTTAAAGCGGATAACCGCATCCATCCCTAAACACAAAATTGATTTACAACCAAACACCGTACCAATGCAGCAACGAATATATTGTATGAAATCGAACTATGAAGCCACTGATGAAAATGATTTGGATAAAGTCATAGTTGCCAAGTTTATCTCTCTCATTGTCATGGCAGAGAAACTGCATGATCGCATAAAAACATGTTGACACAGGAGTTGCAAGTCGTAAAACGTGACTGCAATAACACTAAGGAAAGGTTGGAGGGTGCAAATGCCACCATTTCGTTCCAAGCTGAGAAAATTAAGATCAACAAGCAGCAAAATGCACAAAACGCCACACTTTTACAATGGGCTTTTGAGAAGAACTGATGTTTAACTTGCCAAAAGCATGACTACATTCAAAAAACGAGGTTCAATTGAAGGCATTACTAGCATTCAAAGAGAAAAATGAGCATGTCCCACATTGCTTAGGCAAGCAAGCAGAAGCCTTTGGCGACCTCGACATTCTTGATATGGAGGAGGAGTTTGATTGTAAGGATTCACCCAATGCGGTATCACATCTCTAAGGATGGAACAATAACCCGTTGCTTGAGGACGTGACAACTTCTTTGGAACCAAAAAACACCATGGTTTGATTTACTACCAACAATTTATCCCTCCCCGACAAAACTCAACCATGAGCAGCATTGTATACCCTTCCTCACACTTAAAAAAAATAAAATTTTACAGACCATGAGGAAGAAACGCTTAATGATGAATTGCCATCTCAACCAAATGACAAAATAGTCATCAAAGACATTGCTAGCATGTTGATAAAATGATATCACGAATTTCCTGATTGGGCCAAAAAAGTTATGTATCCCAACATGAATGTTGGTGTGTCCATTGTGCAATACCAAACCCGTTTGCACACTTTTTGATTTGACTGCCCATGCGAAGATCATTACACGTGATTGCTTCTTACATAGGGGATTTTTGGAGACGATGTGGCAATTGCATAAGATTGATGATCCTCTATGGGAATAGGCCATTTCGGGATAGAATGTGAGCTTCGCGACATGGCAAAATAACCCTCCGTAGAAAGCGGACGAGGTAGCCGAGGAAAAGTTACATGACGGGTGTGAGGAAATCACACCAGCCAACATGTAACAGGTAGCATTTTGGATAAGGGGCTAAGGTGCAATATTAATACGGAGTCAATGAAGGAAGTAGTAGCACTAAACATGTCTAATGTTAGTAGTAATGGTTACCATCCAAGCTTAGGTGTGCTCACATGAGAGTCCACAAAGTGTGCGGTCCCCCTCTTGTATAAGATAATACAAAGCCACATAGATCCATTTTGTGTGAACCAAACATTGTGCGTCGTCCAAAGTCATGTTCTACACATATCTAAAGTCCCAACGGTTAGTTGTCAGGAGGGCTAACAACTTTTGCATTTAATAATATATGAGGGGCAATGCAATATGACCCATGGAGAACACAATGTCCTTATTCCTCATAATGCACTCCCCCTCATGCATTACTTACGACAGTCTTATCTCAAGTGAAAACAATTGTTAGAACTCGTCACAATTTTCATTCATGGAGGTGTGATTGTCACCAAAAGTACTCCACCCTTCGATTTCGTCCTAGCCCGAGTGGAATATTATTGATGACACTTAGCAAACTCATATACCCAAGAAATATGAACTCAAGTACTACAACTTGAAACCATAAATTATATTAAAATCCTTCACACCCAAACTAATGCTAACAAGAGGTCAAGCCCTCTTCAAGGCCAACTAGCCTTGGCTCCTAACTTCAAAACCATGCACACACATGTGCTCCTATCTTGCTTCCATACACCCACACTTATAACACGTGGGGTGCCAAGGAGCACGAATGAAAGAGAGGATGAGTAAGGGAAGAATGAGGGATTATATAGTGAGTTGAGAGGGAGAGAGGACATGAGGTAAGGATAGGGTGAGAGGATTAGAGCCTCCAATCACAACCCCTTAACCTTCTCCTTCTAAGTAGGGACTCATCCCATCCACAAGGCTCTCGATAAGCCTTCGAAATCTCCTCCTACTTTGTAGGCTCTCATCTTATCTCCTAAGCCTTCCTCCCTCAAATGATCAACAAAGATCCTAATTCAAACATTTAACTAACCTTGGCTTTCTACCTACCATACTTTACCAAGGTATGTCCTCATACTACTTAAATCCACTCCACACAAGCCTAATGCTTCAAACTTAGTTTTCTTCAAGCTTCACTCTTTTTATATTTTTGTGAATAATCATAAATCAACAAAACACTACTTGTAATGTTTTACAAGTGTTAACAACACATGTGGGCATCAATTTGGGCTCACATTATTGGCGACCATCTGGGACCGGCTCCTAGAATGTCTTGCTTGAAGTCAAGTGTCTTCATGTGTGGAATTGCTTGCACCTACTTCCGGCCGTTCGTGTCGGGAAGCTTTGTCCATTGAGTGTCTCCAATTGTACCGAGTTGTTAGGAAAGGTATTCGCCACAATGTAAGGACCTAACCAAACCGCATCAAATTTGCCCGGAAAATCCTTTTTCTTCCCATCTTGGAGCATAACCAACATTCCTCGTTCTAATGCCCTCTTCTTGTGACGCTTGTCAAAGATAATCTTCCTTCGCCTTTGAATTGCTTCCATGTGTTGAGCGGCCCTCCGCCTCTTCTTATCCAACTCCTCTAGATCCCCGAGCCTATTTCTCAAAGACTCATTGTCGTTGAGGCGTGTCCCTATTGCAACCCTCAATGACTCCACCTCAAATTCAATAGGGAGTGTAGCCTCAATACCGTAAACCAAAGAAAACGGAGTAGCTTGTGTTGTCACTTTGTAAGTCGTCCGATAAGCCCACAAAGCCGCGTTTAACTTGACGTCCCAATCTCTCTTTGAGTCGATGACCGTCTTGCGTAAAATGCCCACTAGAATCTCGTTCACCCGCTCCGTTTGACCATTAGTTTGAGGGTGATAGGGAGTAGTCTTCCTATGGTCGATCTTAAACCTCTGAGTCATCTCTGAAATGAGGTCATTAAGAAAATGTGTACCTCTATCACTAACTATAATCTTTGGGACTCCAAACCTAGTAATGATATTTTCATACATGAATGTGGCGGCATGTGCGGCCGTGTCGGTTTTTACCGCCTTGGCTTCCGCCCATTTAGTCAAGTACTCGGTAGCTACAACAATGTATGCCATCCCTCTCGAAGAGTGGGGATGGACCTCCCCTACATAATCTATTCCCCATTTCTCAAAGGGAACTAGTGGTAATGAAATGTGCAATGACATCTCCATCCTAAGGTCATTTCGAGCGTACCTTTGGCAAGCATCACACCTTCTAACATAGTCGTGTGAATCTTGAAACAATGTAGGCCAAAAGTAACCTGCTCTAAGGATTTTCTGGCCGGTAAGTTGACCAGAAAAATGCCCTCCACAAGCACTATCATGACAAGCCTCTAGAATATCCGGAACCTCTACTTGCGATACACATCTTCTCAAGATGGTGTCCGCTCCTCTCCTGAACAATCTATTGCATATCACTGCAAAGTGCCTACTATTGACTCTAACCTTTCTTTTCTCCTCTTTCGTCCATTCGGTTGGTAATTGTTGAGTGGTCAAGAACTCTACAATTCCGGCATACCAATCCGGTGTGGACGTGACTACAAACAATCTATCATCCATGAGGCTATCATCTATTGGCGTAGTGCCCATCTCCTCCGACAATCTAGACAAGTGGTCGGCTTGTAAATGCATGCGGCCCGGTTTATATTCCACCATGTAATCAAACTCTTCGAGTAACAAGACCCACCTAGCCAACCTTCCACTCAACTCCGGCTTGTTGACCAAATATTTAATGGCCATGTGATCCACAAAAAACACTACCGGATTACAAATAAGATAGTGCCTAAACTTCTTGACCGAAAATACCATGGCTAGACACTCTCTTTCCGTAGTGGAGTAATTCCTCTCTGCGGAAGTCAATTGCTTACTAGCATAAGCTACGGGTAGATCCTTCCCCTTCTCTCCCGTGGATTGACACAAGGCACTACCCACCGCTACGTTGCTAGCATCACAATACACATGAAAAGGCTTTTCCCAATCCGGTGGCCTTAAGACGGGATAAGTGCTCAATTTTGATCTCAACTCTACAAAGGCTTTTTGGCACTCATCCATCCAAACAAATCTGACATCCTTCTTGAGCAATTGAGTGATAGGGACCGCTATCTTTGCAAAATCCGGAATCAACTCTCTATACCACCCCACATGTCCTAACAACTTAGAGATTCCCTTGGCATTTTTCGGAGTTTCTAACCCGTCAATGACCGCTATCTTGTCGGGATCCGGTTCTCTTCCCTTTTGGCTCACAACATAACCCAACAAAACTCCCCTTTGTACCCCTAGGAATGTCTTGTCCGGATTTAATGCCAACCGCATTTGCCTACACCTAACTAAGGCCTCTCTCACACAATGCACATGCTCCTTAGTGCTAGATTGGGTACTAAAATCATCAATGTAAACTGTCATGGATTTGAAGAGCAAGTCGCTGAAGATATACATGACTAGTCGTTGAAATGTAGCCGGTGCGTTGCATAAACCAAATGGCATCACCACCCATATGAAAGTCCCCCAAGGTGTTGTAAATGCCGTCTTGTGTAAATCCGCTAATGCTATGGCTACTTGGTTGTAGCCGGCGTATCCATCCATGAATGTATACCGCTCATGACCCCCTACCTCCTCTAACAACAAGGTAATGAATGGCAAAGGAAAGTGATCCTTTTGCGTATAATCATTGAGCTTCTTATAGTCTACACAAACTCTAAGCTTCCCATTTTTCTTTTTCACTAACACCATGGGAGAAACCCAATCCGTAATCTCTACCGGCTTTATAAACCCAGCCTGCAACAACCTCTCTAATTCTGCTTTGACTAATAATTGCAATCTAGGATTCATCCTTCTCTCTTTTTGTCTCACCGGTTTAGAGCCCGGAACTAACGGAATACGATGCTCAACCATCTCTCTAGGAATCCCCTTGAGTTCATCGTATGACCATGCAAAGGTATCACTAAACTCATCTATCAAATCGCTATACTCTTTGATCTCCTCGTCATCGAGTTTAGAACCCATCTTCATTGGTCTAACCTTGCCATTCTTCATTTTGACATCCACAAACTTCCAATCTTCTTCGACCACTCGTGTTTGCTCCTCGGTATCTCTATACCAATCGTTGGGGACATTAGGATAATCCTTGATATCATGACCCGCTATAATGCCCGTAGAAATAGTTTTAAAATGCAAAGCGGGCTCTAATTTTGAGAGTTCTAACATGGCCTCCTCATCTTGAGTCCCATCTACATGTACCAAACTCACATCACTCAACTCAATATCATCTAACCATGGAGTGAGTCCTCCCTTCACCCATTCCTCCTCCGTGAGAACCTCACATGGCTCTAAGGACAAATAATCTTCTCTAGACACATCATCTTGGAGGATACAACTATGAGTCATCATCATGACATCGCTAATGGACTCCGGGTATTGTCTTAGCCAATGTGTAAAATCTCCATCAACATCTTGATTGTAAAAGCTAGGACCTAAGAACCCGTTTGTAAAAGAGGAATACATTTTAGCCTTGATTGTAAAAGAGGAATACATTTTAGCCTTCTCCTTGTTTTGAACAACCCCCACCAATGTATCCTCAAATTTCTCATTACTTCCGCCATTCTCCTTTTCATCCGACATTGGATCAATCTCCTCCCTAACCCAACCACTTAAAGGTGCTATTGAGACCTTGACCCTATTATCTACGGGACCATAAGTGATAGAAGATTTTTGTCCTCCCCAATCTACTACGGCGTTAGACATCCTTAACCAAGGTCGTCCTAACAAGATGGGAAATGCATCCTTATTGTCGTGCATCTTAATCACTTGAAAGGTCATAATGTATTCTTCACCTCCCGTGCTAAGTCGACAATCCTTAATAATCCCCACCGGAACCACCGGACTTTGGTTAGCCATATTGATGACGAATGGCGACGGACCGGTCAAACTTAATCCCAATTTCCTCATAGTGTGCTCGGGTAGAATATTGAGACTACTTCCACCATCCACCAATACATGAGGAACCACCTTGTCCACTATCATTACTTCAATCTCCACCGCCTTGACTTCCCGAGTTCTCCCTTGCATCTGGACCCTCGCCGACACTCTAGTCTTTGGCCTCTTAGCCCTCCTATTCACAGGCATTCCGTCCTTCAAAGTCTTCCTAGCTACCGGTGAAATTTCTAATAATTGACCAAATGTGATATCGGCCTTTAGTGAGCTTAAGTCGGCCCAAAGGTCGTATCCATCTACTCTATCGGCCTTAGGCCTTCTAACACTATCAAACTCCTCTACGGGAATGCTCGGACCTTCCCACTCTCCTACATCATTACCATCTAAATCATGGATGACATTAGACCTTTCCCTCTCATGGACAATTTCATTTTCTCTCTCTAATGCCTTAGTGGCCTTCCTAGCTTCTGTAGTTACATTCTCCAAATCCGAAAAATAAGGAATTTCTCCTAAGGGATTTTCCTCTTCTTCCTCCTCCTCTACTTCTAATGGTGCATTACCTCTCATTGCTCTAGTGGTAACGGCTAATGCCGGGGCCTTATGCACAACTTCCTCTTTAAGACCCCTCAACTCATATGATATAGAGTTAGGATGTGGAGGACATGGACCCTGGCCATTAGTAGGCACCTCTAAATTTACCGGAATGGTGGAGGCATTCATAAATCGGACATCTTGAGACGTAGATGGTCCCATTTGTCTAGGTGATTGTGTGACTTGACCTCCTTGCCCCGGAAGGTTTGTATATCCATCATAGTAGAGGTTGGAAGGTTTAAGGTTATTAGTACCTTCACTTTGTGGATGGAAACCTCTCATGACATCTTGACCCGATTGTTGTGTGTTGGTTGGAGGGTTTGGTGCTCCACCTACCTTATCCGGATGACGACATTGGTTAGACGGATGTGGACCTCCACAATTACTACACCCTTGACCTTGGTTTTCCGACCAACATTGTCCTACAACATGATACCTCCCGCAAAGATGGTGAAATTCTTTCTTCTCGGTATTTTGGTTATTTTGACCTCGAGGAGGCGGACCCCGGTTGTTTCCTTGGTTTTGATTTTGATTTGAACCTCTTTGGTTTTGTTGCGGACCGTTATTGTTCATTCTTTGATTGCGATTTGGCCCATTTCTACAAAACTGAGGCGTATGACCGTGTTGTTGACATTGAGTACACCAAAATCCCGATGAGTGATTACCAGACTCGATTTGAGGTGGAGGACCGGGTTGTTGATTTTTAATTAACAAGGCCATTTGGTCCGTGAGATTTTGGAATTGTTTCAACATCGCCTCTTGAAACCCTAGTTGAGTAGCACCTAACCGTTGCTCTACTTCTTCAATTTGAGGGTCTGTTCTAGGGGCCGACAATGCTAACATGGGTGGGGGAGCCTTCACCGCTAAGGGAAGCGAGACCGCTTCAATGGAGACATATGGAGGACGGTTAAATGGCCTAGTTGGATCCACTCCCGATTTAGGTAGGAGAGGGATGAATTGAGGGATTAACTCATCCTCTTTCCTCCATAACCGCTCATAATCTCTCTCGATATGTTCCATGTCTCTAGCGGCTACCTTAGCCTCGGCTAGGGTGCGAGGGTTTCTTTCTAACACACCTCTAATAGTATTTGCTTTGACAAACCCTCTCATAAAGAATTGCATTAGGGTATCATCGTTGAGCAAAGTACCTACGTATCTTGCGCACACTAAGTCAAATCTCCTAATATAGGCGGAAATCTCTTCATCCCTCCCTTGCCTCATAGTCATTAAGGCTCTAAAAGCCATACTTTGACCGACTTCGGGTCGAAATTCATTTAGAAACTCTCGTTGTAATTGATCCCAAGTTTGAAAGTGTCCCTCGTCGTGATCTCTATACCACTCGTAAGCTTCCCCGTCTAAGGTCGTAGGAAACCACACTAACCAATATTGTTGGTTGGTAATTATGAACTAATTACCCTCTCAACGAATCTCTCCATGTGCCTAGACGGATCCTCATCCTTGGTCCCATAGAATTTTGGGAGGTTAGACGGTATATCTACCGAAACCAATCCTTGGGGTACGATTATTGGTAGGCCTCTGGGCCTTACCAATGGATCGATGGGAGGAAATGGAGGCAAGGGAGGTATGGGAGGTGGAATTCCACCTCCCCCTAGAGGATCCATGGTGCTAGGTGATCCTCTCTCGCTAGATCCACTAGTACTCACAAAGTTTTCTTGTCTAATTCTATTAGACTTGTTAATTATTTTCTTACTCAATTCGGAAGGAAGATTACCTTCCTCACTTTGAGTAGATATTGGTAATACTTCAACTAATGGACTAATTAATGGTTCAACATTTGAACTAACTTCTATACTATCATCTACTCCCTCTACTACTTCCTCAATATTAGACAACCTACGCTTAATAACATTGTTTTTTAACCCTAATGCTAACTTAGGCTTTTGAGATCTAGTATTTCTTTGCATCCATAATGTAGCGATCAACCCTTACTTTGACCAATCAAAATTCTCACAACTCTCACTCTTTAATGTTACCACTTAGCTTGTGTGATAAAGGATTTTGGAAGTGAGGAAAAGAGACATGCAATTTCAATGAACGATCCCAAACAGGGGATGGCAAGCTCGTGTTAGCATCAAGTTTAATGAGAGAATCACCTCGTCATACCCTCTTTCCGCGTAACATTTGCAACAAGACCTCACGTGAGGGGCTGACCATTCTTATGTACCATGTTTGGAATCGAGGCTTCACCCTTCGATTCCTCACATTATACTATAAGTCCGGAATTACCCTCTCCGTTAGTCAACGACAAAGACGTATACAAAAATCCTTTTTTTAATTATTTAAATTTTCAATTGGAAGAAGGTTGCGTACCTGAAGCAATTTGCTACCTCCTGCTTGTTAGTCTCTTCTCTCGACCGTAATTGCTTAAACACAACGACACTTCAACAATTGCAATTGAAAAGCAATAACCCCTAGTTGAGAACTTTAAACGCTCACACCGGAGTGAATGTTTAAAGTTGAGATTCCTAATTTTTAATTATGCCTCTTCCTCTTAGTGAACTAATGCGTGCCCTATTAATGTGATCTTAAATTATGCCATCCCAAGGAAGGTTGAGTAGTCACCTTCGCCGCGCTCCCTCCTTAATTGAAATTGCATAACTTTGAAATAACTTAAAATGAAAAACTAACCTTTCACGAGCGCTCCTCCCATACTTGTCTCCCACTCCTAGTTCTCCTACCGCCTTCCAAGTCTTTTTCCTCCGCCGTTTGTCTCCCGGCGAATATGAATTACGCATTTCATTTTCACCATAATTCTTCCCCTAAATAACATATGAAATTCAATCAACTACCACGATTCAAAGAACAAATGGGAGTTTCACAAACCTTACCTCCGTGAACGACGACGTGCCGCATCAACGCCGCATAAGCTTCTCCGTCCTCTCTAGTCCAATATGTTGTATCGTCCGAGTTCCCGTAGGCCAAAAGTCGTTGAACGGCGGGATGAGCTCGAAATACGGCCGCTACTAGATAGCGGTACCCCCATATGTCGTACCGATAGTGCTTCGCCCTTCGAAGGTCTTGAGGTTTAAATCGCCTCGCATTCGGGATTGGACATACAAAAGATTGGTCGTACACTCGTTCTACATAGTTCACCCAATCGACTATTTCTTTCTTTATGTAACTACAATGAACTTCTACTTCTATTACTTCCTCTATAATAGATACATCTCCGTCGTCTATAGACATCTATAAACTAAACTATTATACTAAACCAAAAGCACTTCTAGCCTCCCGGCGAACGCACCATTTATGTCACCAAAAGTACTCCACCCTTCGATTTCGTCCTAGCCCGAGTGGAATAGTATTGATGATACTTAGCAAACTCATATACCCAAGAAATATGAACTCAAGTACTACAACTTGAAGCCATAAATTATATTAAAATCCTTCACACCCAAACTAATGCTAACAAGAGGTCAAGCCCTCTTCAAGGCCAACTAGCCTTGGCTCCTAACTTCAAAACCATGCACACACATGTGCTCCTATCTTGCTTCCATACACCCACACTTATAACACGTGGGGTGCCAAGGAGCACGAAGGAAAGAGAGGATGAGTGAGGGAAGAATGAGGGATTATATAGTGAGTTGAGAGGGAGAGAGGACATGAGGTAAGGATAGGGTGAAAGGATTAGAGCCTCCAATCATAACCCCTTAACCTTCTCCTTCTAAGTAGGGACTCATCCCATCCACAAGGCTCTTGATAAGCCTTCGAAATCTCTTCCTACTTTGTAGGCTCTCATCTTATCTCCTAAGCCTTCCTCCCTCAAATGATCAACAAAGATCCTAATTCAAACATTTAACTAACCTTGGCTTTCTACCTACCATACTTTACCAAGGTATGTCCTCATACTACTTAAATCCACTCCACACAAGCCTAATGCTTCAAACTTAGTTTTCTTCAAGCTTCACTCTTTTTATATTTTTGTGAATAATCATAAATCAACAAAACACTACTTGTAATGTTTTACAAGTGTTAACAACACATGTGGGCATCAATTTGGGCTCACAGTGATATCATTCATGATTCTCATATGTTATCCTTAAAGTTATTTGGTTACGGTCAATAATCAAGTGCGAGTAAGTGGATGATTACAGAATGACTCGCTGCTTCTGCGGCTTGTCATCCACTCACCTCTCTTTGGTTATCTAATAGTCCATAACACAACTTTGTTTTTGTTAAGGGCGGGAACATTATATGTTGAGATGCTCTGCCATGACATGTGACGGGATGTTCTGCTATAATCGATTCTAATCATTTGATTCCATCCTAGGTCTAGTGGATTTAAATAAGGCTGGGGTTTTACACGTGTAATTACTTGAAGCTTTTTCAACTTTAAGTATAGTATTACCTCTTAAGAATAAAATAAACCACTAAGCTTAACTCACATTTTTTTCCATTCATATAATGTTTGGAAGGGACCTTCCCCCATTTTGGTGAGGAGAGTAGGCAACACTCTTGTTTTTTAGATCCTAGCATTCGAACATAAATCATTGACATAACCCCCCCTTCTTGTGTGGACTCGAGATTGGCCTATCTGCTCAAGAACTGAGTTCAATAATCAACAAATTTGGAAGTTTTTATGTGATCATTTCAACAACAAGAATTTTTTTGCTGAAGACTCTTATAATTTCAAAACTTCCACATAACGTTGCTCAGCGTTCACCTCTCATTCTATGAGCCCTCATAATATAACAATCGGATGCTCGAAAAGCTGCGTAGGGAGACTCAAATTCAGACTAAGCTCCCAGCATCCCATTGTTATATTTTGAGGACCCACGTTGTTGAGTAATGTTATGTACTTAGGAATCTAACTTTGCAAATAACAATCGTTGATGCTAATTGCGTGAGAAGTGTGCATTAACTATAAACCTACACCCCATCCTATACAAGCTTTGATTTTATTCCTCAATTACACCAACAATTTACGTGTAGGTCATTAAGGCATACTTTTGTGAATTTTTTTAAAAACTGAACTTGATAGCTTTCTAAACTCTTAGAAGTTACACCCAGGGATGTACAAATGGACGTGACGCGGCCTAAACGCGTCACGTCGCGTCACGTCGCGTCACGTCCAGGGTGTGACGCCAAACGGACGTTACTGTAGTAAAAAAAAATTACTAATGGGATTTTTTTTTCAGATAAGTAATTATTTCGACATCAATACAGGCAGTCGTCTACCATGGTCGACTGCTATATAGGCAGTCGACCACTTAATCGACTGCTAACTCAGCAGTCGACTACAATGGTCGACTGCTAATGTAGCAGTCGACTAAGTGGTCGACTGCTAACTCAGCAGTCGACTACAATGGTCGACTGCTAATGTAGCAGTCGACTAAGTGGTCGACTGCTATATAGGCAGTCGACCACTTAATCGACTGCTAACTTAGCAGTCGACCATTGTAGTCGACTGCCAATGTAGCAGTCGATTACCACCGTCGACTGCTATATAGGCAGTCGACCACTTAATCGACTGCTAACTTAGCAGTCGACTACAATGGTCGACTGCTAATGTAGCAGTCGACTAAGTGGTCGACTACTATATAGGCAGTCGACCACTTAATCGACTGCTAACTTAGCAGTCGACTAAGTGGTCGACTGCTATATAGGCAGTCGACTACAATGGTCGACTGCAAATGTAGCAGTCGACCATGGTAGTCGACTGCCAATGTAGCAGTCGACTACCACCGTCGACTGCTATATAGGCAGTCGATTACCATGGTCGACTGCCATATAGGCAGTCGATTACCTTGGTCGACTGCCAATGTAGCAGTCGACTATCTTCGTCGACGGCCAACATAGCAGTCGACCATGGTAGTCGACTGCTACATTGGCAGTCGACCATGGTTGATAGTCGACTGCTATGTTGCCGTCGACGAAGATAGTCGACTACAGTTGTAGCAGTCGACCATTGCCGTCGACTGATACTATTAACAGACAAATGCAGTCAACATCATATGTTTGTTGGGTTAAATTTTAATGGTTTGGGTATAGTGGAATATGGATGGATGGAAGTAGTTTAGGAAAAATGTGATTAAAGCCAACAATGATATGTAGAAGAAAAAAAAACCGCGTTGTATTAAAACAAGTATATCGTAAAGATATAAAAAATATACAAGGTTGTCCATATCAATGATACACGCATACTACCTTAACCCCTACGATGTTGCCTAAAGAACTAAACAGACTAAACACTATCCTTAACCTCAGTTCTCCAGCAGTCTATGGGCTCATCCCACCCCACAAACGGCATCTGCATCCGTAGTTTGGCGATGGTCAATGAAATGCGGTTGGACACGTTCTCGCATGTCAATGCACTCAAAGTGACATCCCAAATTTTCCTTCCTTCATTGGCAAAGAGAATTCGGTCATCACCATCGTTGCAAAGTTGTCGAGCAATCATGCCGACCGCATAACACTCAGCCTCCGCGGTGTAATATACATCGGGATCCTGGTGTCTCCTGTTTTGGATGTAAAACAGTTCCAGCGCCACCCAAAACTTCTCCTTCCTCAATTTTTCCTTCGCTTCTACGGTTTCCGCATGCCATAGCGATAGGACATCCTCACCCGAATGCGTTGCACATCCCCAATCGCACACCCCAATCTTGAGGCTCCCGTCCGATTCCCAATGCAACATAATGTTGTCAATGGATAGATCGTTGTGTTGCACATTTGCAGCGTGCAAAGCCTCCATGATCCATAACAATGCCCAAGCCAACTTTACCCTCTTCGCCCGGAACTTTTGGACTTGGTCATAGAGTTGCCATTCGGTTGCGTCCATTGTCAAAATGTTGGCATTTGGGCGGTGGGCTCTATCCCGGATGAACATCTCTCGTAGAGTGCCCCCGTTCCACCATAGTGTATAGCCCGCATTGGACACACTGTTGATTAACCAAAACTTGATGAAACCTGGATGCGTGCTCTTTAAAACGCATGCCTCCGCACTTACTTGGATACGAGCTTTTTGCCTATCCGACGTCTTTGGGGTCTTTTCAACCCACGTAATCTCCGGTGGGAGACGATCGTCGCCCTCGATCCTCACCTTCCTCACCTCCCCGTAACCCCCCACCTTCTTTATGCTCTTCAAACTCACGACATTTGTCGTATCGGGAATCCACAATAGTTGGCATGGGCACGACACCCTTAGCCACTTCTCCAATTTCTCCGCCTTCCAAGGAATTATTTTGGAGGCCGTCTTGGACAATCCTTTGGCCACGGGATCCCACCACAAAAATATTTCCCGGATTCTTACAGCTCGAGGGCTCAACACCTCGCCTGTTTCGCCCTCCGGGAACATGTTCTCAACCAATTGCTTGAGGTTGAAAATACCATTTTGGGCCTTATTCTTCACCCATAAATCGAACCCCGCAAGATTCCTATCACCGCTAAACTCGGGGCCATCCACTTCCTGTCGAATAGCAACCTCCATGTCCCTTTTAATTATCTCAACCCTTTTGTGTTTCGGCTGCTCCAAAAAACGGAATTTGATGCCGGCCTCCCCATTCCTCAAATACCAGTCAACTATGGCTTGGTGGACCTTTGCCGTTATCGCATCCGAGAATTTACCCTTGGTTTCCCGCTCCTACTCGACGACCCTTGTAGAGACACTCTCAAGAAGCAACAGGGTGAAGACGAAGGGTTTTACGAAACCACGGCGGAGCTGAGGGACCGGCGTCAAAATGGAAGGAGCCAGGTAGAACTGAGTTACCAGCGCGAGACTGGAGAGGGACCAGGAGAGGATGGTGATTGGGCTAGGGTTTAAGGGGCGGCCACGTAAGAGGAAGACGAGCTGGGCAAGAGGAAGACGAGCTGGCGAGAGTCTGGGCAGGTGCAGGCCGAGCTGGCAGGGCCAACGGATAGTCTGATTAAGGGCCGGGCTTAGGGCCAGCAAATATAGGATAGAAATACTTAGGTAAATGAGAATGGGACCATTTTGAGAACCGAGGAGACACGGTCCTATTCCCGTTTTAGAACACATGTCAATTAGGTAGGGAGAGGATATGAAGAGATATGTAATTAGGGATTACATATCGAACTTTTTTAGATTTAAATTCTAGGAATTAAGACATTTGAACTCTGCTATTAGTAGATACAGTGCTAAATTTAGCTGAAGCTAACATTTACAAAAATCCACAAAAACCTAGATGTGAAACACTATATAAAGAGGCCAACTTGAGGGCCATAATACACTTCATTCTACTCCGAATATTTTAAATGAGTGTCCGGACCTCGGACTTTGTTGAGACGTGAGGCTTGAGCGTCCGAATTCGGACTTTTGTTGAGACGTGAGGCATGAGTGTCCAAACTCGGACTTTGTTGAGACGTGAGGCACCTATGGTGATTAATTAGCTTAGGAATTAGATTATTAATCCGAGACGTGAGGCACCGAAGGGCATTCGGACTTAAGAACGTTCGTGGAAACAATACAATCAATCGCGGCGGCGAATCGATCTCGCCAAGTATTATTACTCAAGCGGGCGAGGTTGGGATTTCCATGCCGACGCGGGACGATTGAAGACTTAGAAAATAAACTAAAATTACGAAGGAGGCCGCATGATTTTGGAGTTGCGGGAACTTCAAAGACCTTAGGAAAGTGGACACAAATTCACGATTAAGAGAAATATCTTATATATAACATGATTGGAAATGATTGAGGATAAATGTAGTAACACTTGAGCTGAAAAAGGATATTACATGTCTACATACCTTCTCATCATTCGGACTTGAATTGTTGGAATTACATCACCACATGAAAGTGCAATCATAAGAGGGAGAGGATCCGGCATTTGGGCAAATCAAACATACCACCCCCTCATACCAAGCTTTCATATCAACCCCTTCCCTCATATCAAATCCAAAACTAACTTGAGGGGCAATAAGTAAGGAATTGAGGGATTACTCAAAGCCATATCTTTGCGAAAGGGAATTTGAGAGATATTATACCCACCTTAACGTGGGAATTTCACATAAGCAAAAGAGGGATACTTGCGGCGGATGAACTAAGGAATTAGTTCATGGCCGTAGAACATAAACCTATAGGCTCCCGAGAAATCTAAGTTAGCGAGGGAGTATGCTTGCCACATAAAGGAAACAGGCAAGAAGCTTGAGGACTTAGATAAAGTTAGAGATAGGTTCTAAAAGAAACTAGAAGGGATAGATAGGATTAAGAATGTTTACAAACCATGAAAGATATTGTATGGAAACACTTTCCTCGTAAACACTTAACCTTGACATTACACTTATAAAGGTAATGTCAACTTACATTCTAAAACACTTACTCATTATGGAAACATGAAGAGATATTAAATATGCATTTACATATTAGTTGCTAAGGACCCTTCAGGGGAACATAAACTTGCGAACTGAGAACAACTACTCCTAGGGAACTTATAAGCACTTTGGAATTATATGTTACGGGATTGAGACACAAAAAAATGCAAACACCTTCACGAGACGTTTGAGAAAGAATATCTAATTTTGGTGGGAGTAACTTCCATGTAAACCGGTTCAGCAGCGGGTTACACCGTCTGAGGCTGGATGGTTGAAGGTGGCCCTCCACAACCCTGAGGCCGCGGAAGCCCCTCCTTGGCTGCTCGTAGGGGCACCGGCATTTGGGCGGACGGGAACGGTAGTATCTGAACGGGGGGTAATATTGGCTCCCGTTCCCGAAGCACTTCCTGATCCCACATCGGAATGTCGTTGCCACTTAGGGGGCCGTTTGTGCACCCTGCCGGGTGCATCCGGCTCGTCCTCCGGCATCCTCCAACTTCGATCCTCTATCGTGTTTAAAAACACGCTATTATTGTGTTCACAAACACAACTCAAATGTGTTCACAAACACGGCCGTATTCACACCGCTCCACCGCAAAAAATCGGATCCAAAATTGGCAAGAGTTTGCACCCTAAACCAATCTTCCAACCGCCCCCTAGGCCCTCTCAAAACATTAGGCAAAGGATGCTAGGCATGCTTAGTCCCAATGTCCCGCTTGAGGAGGGGTGGTTGAAAAATGATGTCAATGAGGCCTCCCCACTTATATATATAGGTTGGGTGGGCTTCACACCGATGGTACGACCGGACGCCGCGCCCCTGGATCCTGACCGTTGGACCGTGCATCATCCAACGGCCAGGATGGATGCGACGATTGGTCGACTGCTATACGGCAGTCGACCATGCAGTCGACTGCCAGATAGCAGTCGACTCTGGATAAGGCAGTCGACAATTAGCAGTCGACCGCGGCGTCGACTGCTATGTGGCAATCGACGTGTGGGCCGACTGCATTTAGCAGTCGACTGCGGGGGTCGACTGCCACGTCGACTGCCAAGCAGCAGTCGACCCCCGATGTCGACTGCAAATGGCAGTCGACGTGGCAGTCGACCGCCACATCGGCTGCAAACTAGCGGTCGACTGCGGGGGTTGACTGCCATGTCGACTGCTAGTTTGCAGTCAACCCTGGAAGTCGACTGCCACGTCGACTGCCAAGCAGCAGTCGACCCCCGATGTCAACTGCGAGTGGCAGTCGACCCTGGAATTCGACTGCCACGTCGACTGCCAAGCAGCAGTCGACCCCCTATGTCGACTGCGAGTGGCAGTCGACGTGGCGGTCGACTGCCATGTCGACTGCGAGTGGCAGTCGACCCTGGAATTCGACTGCCACGTCGACTGCCAAGCAGCAGTCGACCCCCTATGTCGACTGCGAATGGCAGTCGACCGCCATGTCGACTGCTAGTTTGCAGTCGACCCCGGAAGTCGACTGCCACGTCGACTGCCAAGCAGCAGTCGACTGCCAAGCAGCAGTCGACCCCCGATGTCGACTGCGAATGGCAGTCGACGTGGCGGTCGACTGCCATGTCGACTGCTAGTTTGCAGTCGACCTTGGAAGTCGACTGCCACGTCGACTGCCAAGCAGCAGTCGACCCCCGATATCGACTGCGAATGGCAGTCGACGTGGCGGTCGACTGCCATGTCGACTGCTAGTTTGCAGTCGACCTTGGAAGTCGACTGCCACGTCGACTGCCAAGCAGCAGTCGACCCCGTATGTCGACTACGAATGGCAGTCGACGTGGCAGTCGACCGCCATGTCGACTGCTAGTTTGCAGTCGACCCCGGAAGTCGACTGCCACGTCGACTGCCAAGCAGCAGTCGACCCCCGATGTCGACTGCGAATGGCAGTCGACGTGGCGGTCGACTGCCATGTCGACTGCTAGTTTGCAGTCGACCTTGGAAGTCGACTGCCAAGCAGCAGTCGACCCCCGATGTCGACTGCGAATGGCAGTCGACGTGGCGGTCGACTGCCATGTCGACTGCCATGTCGACTGCTAGTTTGCAGTCGACCTTGGAAGTCGACTGCCAAGCAGCAGTCGACCCCCGATGTCGACTGCGAATGGCAGTCGACGTGGCGGTCGACTGCCATGTCGACTGCTAGTTTGCAGTCGACCTTGGAAGTCGACTGCCACGTCGACTGCCAAGCAGCAGTCGACCCCGTATGTCGACTGCGAATGGCAGTCGACGTGGCAGTCGACCGCCATGTCGACTGCTAGTTTGCAGTCGACCCCGGAAGTCGACTGCCACGTCGACGGCCAAGCAGCAGTCGACCCCCGATGTCGACTGCGAATGGCAGTCGACGTGGCGGTCGACTGCCATGTCGACTACTAGTTTGCAGTCGACCCTGGAATTCGACTGCCACGTCGACTGCCAAGCAACAGTCGACCCCCTATGTCGACTGCGAATGGCAGTCGACGTGGCGGTCGACTGCCATGTCGACTGCTAGTTTGCAGTCGACCCTGGAAGTCGACTGCCACGTCGACTGCCAAGCAGCAGTCGACCCCCTATGTCGACTGCGAATGGCAGTCGACGTGGCAGTCGACCGCCATGTCGACTGCTAGTTTGCAGTCGACCCCGGAAGTCGATTGCCACGTCAACTGCCAAGCAGCTGTCGACCCCCTATGTCGACTGCGAATGGCAGTCGACGTGGCAGTCGACCGCCATGTCGACTGCGAATGGCAGTCGACGTGGCAGTCGACAGCCATGTCGACTGCTAGTTTGCAGTCGACCCCGGAAGTCGACTGCCACGTCGACTGCCAAGCAGCAGTCGACCCCTTATGTCGACTGCGAGTGGCAGTCGACGTGGCGGTCGACTGCTATGTCGACTGCTAGTTTGCAGTCGACCCCCGAAGTCCGCTGCGAATGGCAGACATTGGACCTCCCCCCCTCCAAACATAAACAAATTGCTTTTGCAATGGATCCTATAGCAGATTACTCTAAACACTTTTAATATCATAGCATCTTTTATATTTAGTGCACGTTCAAGCGTCGGGACTATAAAGGGTTCACCGCTCATTAGTATTCATCATTCCCCCTCGCTCTAGTTGGCCTTGATTGCCTTTTGGCATTCGTTGCAAGTGGAGAGAGGTAGTAGGTTATATTGGGATGGGCACGCGAAACGAATGGAAGCCTTGGTTTGTGCCCAAGGAGTGGACTCCAACGTCCAAGAAGGTCGAGTGCAAATTTTGCGCGTTGGAATTAGTTTATAGGAAGGACCGCATGGTTGTCCATTTGGGATACCAAAAACATGACGGCAAGATGCGGGGGGTGGCATTATGTCAACGTCAAGGGCCGATTGTAAAGTCTTTATTTTCGAGGTGCGGCGGATCGTGGCCGCCAATTCCGGATGACTTTGTGGACGAGTGCGTTGAGGACGGGGGAGAAGCTGTGGTCGGGTCCCAACAACAAGCGTCATGCGATGCATTGTCGAACGCGAACGGAAGCCAAACCGCTCCACCATCGCCCGCACCGTCAGTGGCAAGGGAGTTGGTGTCCGGGACGACTCCCGAACCCCACCGACGTTCCCAACGGCAAATGGGACTAAAAGAAGGGTTGCAAAATTCGACAAAACGAGACTTGGATACAAAATGGTCGCAAGCCTTTTATGAGGCTAATATCCCCATTAGTATTGTCCGCCATCCCGCGTTCATCCAGGCCGTTAAGGCAACCGCCGAGGCTAGAATTATGTACAAACCCCCAACATACCATGCAATGCGCAAGAGTTTACTTGACGATGCACGGTTCAATACACAAAAAATCGTGGAGTTGAAGACAACATCATCCATCCACAAATATGGGTGCACTATTTGTTCGGACGGATGGGAGAATGTTGTCCACCGCTCTTTGATGAACGTCATGCAAATTTGTCCGGCGGGCGACGTGTTCCTTGGTTCCATCGACACCACCGGTAGCACAAAGGATGCCGCCTACGTGGCCACCGAGGTCAAACGCTACATCGTTGGAGTGGACCCCACAAAGGTTGTTCAAGTTTGCTTCGATAATGCGGCGGCCATGAAAACCGCGGCGAGCAATATTAGCCGGGAATGGCCACACATATATTGGCAAGGGTGTGCGGCGCATTGTTTGAACTTGTTGTTGAAGGATTGGGGTAAACAACGATGGGCGAAGGACGTCGTAGACAAGGCGAAGGACATTGTCAAATACATCCGGGCCCACCAATGTCCGACGGCGGTCTTCCTCACCTACTCGCCCAATTTGGGCTTGAAGATGCCCGGGTCCACACGATTCGCCACCAACTTCCTCATGATTGACCGGCTTCTAAAGGTGAGACATGCTTTGGAACAAACGGTTATTCATCCCGATTGGACCGCCTACGTGAACAAATTAAATAGAGGAGGCGATGATCGAAGGAGAAGTGCAATGGAGGCACGTCAAATCAAGACAACGGTTAATGACGACAGTTTTTGGACAAGTTGCGATAATTACCGCCACATGTCGGAGGAGGTGTTGAAAGCATTGAGAGTGTTTGATGGCGTTGAACCGGCAATGGGCAAGGCTTGGTTGACCATGAAGAACTTGGAGAAACATGTGCTTAGCCTAAGGAATCCTCCTTTCAACCTAGCACACAACCTCGCTACCTTGGCCGAAGAAGATTTCTACAGCCGGTGGCGTATGATGACCACGGACCTACACCATGCCGGTGCAATCTTGAATCCTTATTTATTGGACGACAACGTCGTCCACGAAGACGCGGCCGTTAAATCCGGATTCTTGGACGCCATGAGGAGGTTGACCACGGACAAGGACGGTCATTACGGTCGGGTTGTGGCCGAATTTCAAGCATTCAAAGAGCGTAGGGGCGCGTTCGCCAATATGCCCCTAGCCATGGAAGCCAACATCCCACCCCACGAGTGGTGGGACCTCGTGGGCGAAGGTGGCACCCACTTGGCCCCTTTGGCAAAGCGAATATTGGCCCAAGTGTGCTCCTCTTCGTCTTGCGAAAGGAATTGGAGTAGTCATTCGTTTGTGCACAACAAGACTAAGAACCGGTTGAGTTCGGCGAGGGCCGAAAATTTGGTGTACATTTATACCAATTCACGGTTGGCACGGGAGAGGGTTGATCGGGACTCGGCCGCATGGTATCTAGTGAACATGATGTCCGAAGACTCCGACTATTCGGCCGACGAGGATATAAATGGTGACCCCCTCGCGGGACCCGGCGGGGATTCCTCGGGGCCTTCGGACAACGAGAGCGATGGGGGACATGGTGGAGGGAATTTGGGCCTTGACAACCACAATGATCCGTTTGCATACGATGGACTTGACGCCGAGGACGATGGTGATCTTCACATGTGGGCCAACATAGCCGGCCGGGAGTTTCTCTCCACTACGCATGTGCGTCCCGCTACGCCGACAACTACAATACCCGATGTACCAGTAGACATTCAACCCGTAGTGGATGAAGATGTAGTGGCCGAACCACATGTGGATGAAGCTCTTGAAGCGGCTCCGAACCGGATGGACATGGACGAAGTCCCACCACATGCTTCCCTCATTCATCCACCGACGGATGTTGTGCCCACTCCTATTGTGCCAACAACATATGCACAACCCATGCAAACTACACCACCCTTTCCTGAGCCCCACGGAGAAGGCACGTCCAATGTTGTCCTTAACACTAGTCCATTGCGAGGTATTGGGCAATGCCCGGCCGTTGCGCGAGCACCGGAATCCGACTCGGATGACACATTGGCGCAACACATTGCGCGTCGGGCCCCAACAATACCACGCATGGGCTCCCGGTTGGTTGGTGCCACCATCGGCATGCGCGTCCCATGCCCCACACCGGCTAGGCCACCCCCTAATATTGCATTGACAAACTTTGGTCGGACCACGAGAGGTCAAAAAAGAAAACGACAAAGGGATGTACGAGAATGGAGGACTACCGGGGCCACCCCACTTGCACGTCCACAAACTGACGGCGTTATGGATGCAACGGGTTCAAGACCAATGGTATCGATTAGAATGCCAAGGGCTGGCACACGGCTTAATCGAATTTCCGGCCCGGCAATTGATGGCCACGAGTCCGACGCCCGAACAGATGACAATGCCAGCACGGACGATGAATCCGGCGTAGGCGAAGCTCCCGATGATAGTGATTACCAAGCACCGCCCCCAAGGGTAGCTGTGGGAGGGCCACGCAGGACAAGGAATTCTATTCCTCAAGACAACGATAATGCCCCTTCATGAATGAATATTTATAGTAATGTCAAATGTCCTATGGTGTTCAATGGGTTTAGTTGTATTGGTGATCAATTTTTGTAATAACTATTTTTGGGTATGTTTGTTGAAAAAATAATGTGAATTTCAAATTTGTATGTTGGATGTTGACTAGAAATTGAGCCTACATGTATGATGTAGGGTTTAGGAAATGAATGTCCAATGTGCACTAAGGTTAGGACTCAGGAGTAGGACACATGGAATTGATTTGTAATGCCAATAGGCTCTATGTAGTGTTGCATTTTTTATTCTATAGGTCGGAGGCGGCATTATAAAATAGTTTTAAGAATATTTAAGACTATTTTTATGTTTTTATTATTGAAAATCATCGAAGACATCAATCCGTGAGGTCCTTTATGGCAAATCATTGTCGAAAATATTCCCCTCTTCTAGGATTAGGTCATCGAGCTCTTCTCCGCCCAAATATTGATCCAAGAATGATGACATTGTAAATGCAGACTACCATTCACGACTTGTCCGATGTGCCATGTGGGGCGTTATGTATTCCAATATTTGCCAATTTGTGTGGCAAATTGGCAATGCTCAAGGCTCAAACATTGCCATTGAGTTTGAATGTACTAATGCTATATGGTAATATGAAACAATTGTCAAAGTTGAGCGTGTCTATATTTGCCCTATTACCATGGATTGGCTACAGTCGTGAACTTATAATAAAAAAATTTAAAAATGCCGTAGAAATTTGTCGAGGATTTTAAAATGCATTTTAAATGTGTATTTTAAGATAAAGTAAAAATAAATGCACCTCTAGCCCTATGTCATGTGGGAGGATGAAATGAATGTCCAATGTGCACTAAGGTTAGGAGTAGGACATATGGAATTGATTTGTAATGCCAATAGGCCCTATGTCATGGGCGAGGATGGAATTAATGTCCACACACACACACATATATATATATATTGCAAATACCCCCAAATATATATATATATATATATATATATTACACATACATCCATATATATAGCGCATACATATAGAACATACGGTATACCGGGAACCCACATATATATTGCACATACACATACATATTGCAATTTGCACGTACACCCATACATGTTAGACATACATATTGCACACGGGTGTAGCTAATAAGGAAGTTATCATTTGTTTAAATAGCGATCCACTTTTATTTCACATTACGGATCATATCTTTTACATAGTGCGATTATATCCACTAGGCCTAAACACATATACAATGTGTTTGCTATGATTAAATCGGCGAACTATATAGAACATGAACCGCTACATCTACATAGAAAAATTATAATGTCAATAGTCGCTCCGAAGGACAAATCCAAAAGTTGGTGCATCGACGATATTCGGCAGAACGTTTGTCGACTTGCAGCCAATATTCTCCATTCTCCACAAGCATATCCCGCAAGTATTCAAGTTCCATTATGAAAATATCGTTGAGCCGAGCATGCTGAACTTGCCATCGAATTGGGATGGCAATGCGTTGTGTATGGCTGAACATGAAGAGGTTCAGTCGGAACGCTCGCAACAATTCGGCGAGCTCCGAAGTCCCTCTCACGCCCCTAAATCGATGCCCCATTGGTATGTCTACGTCCCAAATCGACATACGCAACGCATTGTAGACTTCTCCCATACCAAAATGTTCCCGCCAAGCTTTGTTAACTTCCATGTATTTAAAAATACATATGAGAGTTAAAAAATTCACCCTCACTTCACACCCCCGCCCATACTCTCCTCGGTGATATGGCTCCAAAATAGGCTCTAGGACCTTCGGCAATATGTGCTCCCCCACAATTTCCGCGGTCAATCCGGGTAAAATGGTCGACGGTGCCATGTTTGGCACAACCTTGAAATAGCAGCTTCTCCGCTCCTTCTCCCTTTGTTCTCCGTTTGCAAAGCTTGCTAAAACATGCTATGGCCAATGGAGAACTTGGGAATGAGGGAAATGGGAGGTTGGATTGCTATATATATGCATCCTTTGTCATGATTGTATGCATTTAATGCATGATTTGACTAAGCTAACGTTCTTCCCAAACCCTAACGCCTAATTTCGACTGCTGGGCAGCAGTCGATTCGCATATTCGACTGCTGGGCAGCAGTCGATTCACATATTCGACTGATGGGCAGCAGTCGACTGTGGATGGTCGACTGCTACACAGCAGTCGACTGATAAAATCGACTGCTGGAAGGCAGTCGACTGTGGATGAATGACTGCCTTCCAGCAGTCGACCATCTTAGTCGACTGCTAGGAAGCAGTCGATTTTATCAGTCGACTGCTGTGTAGCAGTCGACCAGCCACAGTCGACTGCTGGGCATTTATCAATCGACTGCTGCCCAGCAGTCGATTTACATAGTCGACTGCTATGAAGCAGTCGATTTGCATAGTCGACTGCTGTGTAGCAGTCGACCATCCACAGTCGACTGCTGTGTAGCAGTCGACCATCCACAGTCGACTGCTGTGCAGCAGTCGACTATGCAAATCGACTGCTACAAGGCAGTCGACTGTGGATGGTCGACTGCTACACAGCAGTCGACTGCCTTGCAGCTTAATTTAGACAACTAATTAGACACACCCGTAACCCAACCTGCCAAATCATTGGATGCCACCCGAGGGCCCACACTGCGATATCCCTATAAAATCAAGTGTGCTACCCACCATGAGGCCACCTTGCCTCGTAGTGATTTTGAGGACCTTGTATGCATCGCATACATTGCCCAAGATCAACTACGGTGTGGGCAATCCATAGGATTGCGATGGCTGGGAGTGGCAAGATACGGGATGCGGGTGGTTCGTCAAGAAGTATGTATTACAATCCCTGACACGCATGGGGCTTGCCGGACGAACCGGACGAATTTACACCCGAGGTGGTTGCAGAGAACACTCGAAATGAGGACGATTTGCGCAGTGTTTTACGTCCGATTCAAGGGTTCACTGAATTCTATTGGGTTCGACTGCCTAGGAGACAAGTTGATCGTCACCACCGCGGATACTTGGACGCCCAAGAAAGGCCCGCATGCCGCATCGGTTACAAGGAAAAACTTTTCCCATGGCATTTGTTTCAGGACCTTAGCGACGTTCTCACGAAGGGGAAAAATCAATTGTATTTTCGAAAAAACTATGGGACCTTGTGGAGGTTCTACCAAACCATAAAACACTCGGTGCATGACGCAATTCATTGGGGGTTCAACCGGTGCACCGCGCACCAAAAGGAATACCGGGTGTATAGAGAGTACACACTTAGGTCGTCAATGTAAGATTTGCCCACGAATATGGTGAGAGCGTAGTATCAAGTTTGTACTTGCACGTATACTTACGTATGTTGGTAAGTTGGAAATGCGCAATATATGAATTCCCAGCAATATTGCGGTGATGTTTTCCGCTTGGTATGAACTTATAATCATGCCACATGGAATCATTGTCACAGTTATTTGCATCGATACGTGTTTGATTCAAGTGCAAATGCATGTAGATGCAAAGTCCATGGTTTAATTGGATGTTTGTGGCAACCGATTGTGTGGGCAAACATAAGAAATGATCATTGTGCGACACTTGTACATTACTCCCAAAATTGATAGTGAACAATAATTCACTTATAAACATTTCCAAAATCATGGTTTTTCCCGCATTGTGTACAATTGAGTATCAAATAATGCCTCCTAGTCCAACGCCTATCTCACAAACACTAGCCAACATTCCTAATCCGGCTCCGAATCACTATCCAATGCAATGGGGGGTCTGCGGCTTGAGCTTGCACCGTTCAGATTTGGTGGCCGTAGTGTCCGGCGCCTCGCCTCACGCCTGCTCTCGGTGATGGCCCATAGTTCTTGCGCCGCAGTCTCCCGGTCAGCTTGTGCACGAGCGCGCGCGCGGTCTCCAATGTGCAACCCCCTCGCGGCATTCGGATGGCGCAGGACGTCTTGCATGGTGGGGCTAGAGGCCCCGTCACGGATGTCCAAAAGGCCGTTGACGTATTTCCACTCATTCATCCGGATTTGGACGTCCACCTCATTGAAGCTACCCTCTTGTGTAACGGCCTCCTGCCTCTCCAGATCGGCCTCAAAACTTGTTGTGTCCAACACGTGTTCCACATCCCAAGTTGTTTCCTCGCCCGGGACCGGTTCCCGTGGTAATACCCCCACTGTCACATTGCCGTTGGAGTCATACACGTATCCGTGGGGGTGAGGACCTGGGACGTATTCACCCGTCTCTCCGGCATGCCCACCCACAACACGGTACAAAAATGCCCTCAAACCTACGGCCTGAGGAGAGGAGCCGGGGTAAAACTCATGAGCAACCCTTGTGTACATTTCAGGCGTGAAGTTTGTCGGGTAGCCTCGCAGGTCCTTCAAATACCTCCGTGCACGCCAGCTATAAGCAGGAGGATCGCCGTATTCTGCGGGCGGCACACCATGGATTATTGTGTATTCAAAATCGGGAGGCATTCCCCATTGCACTCCGAATTGCTCGTACAACCTTCGATGCAGAGGGGCTTGGCACGTAGGACAACGGCGTGTTTGCAACATGTGTGGCAACAAACAATTCGGGTGGACCATGTGACCGCACGACCCAACGATCCATGCGCCTTCGGGTCCCCAAGGATTGGAACAAATGGGGCACATGCTCCCGTCCTTGATCCAATCGGGGACGCATGGCCACAACAAGGCTGGTCTGGCCGGGGGTATCACGATGCGGGATGATACTGCGGTATCCCATTGGAATTCATCCTCGGGCCTCTTGGTCCACGCAATACTGGGGTAATGGTCGTCATCGACCGGGAGGTTCTCAGGATACATGAAATCCAATGGCGGCCACGAGGTAAAAAGAAGCCGTCGTTCGGGCCATTGTTCGCCGTGGTCCCTATAGTGGGTCAGCTCGTCCATCAATGCCCTCTCACGCGTGGCGAACATGATAGTGGCTGTGACCATGCCCATGTAGTCGTCCTCCAACAACCGGTTCCTCCTAATGACCCGGTCGTAATCAACCCTCATTGCCTCCAAGTTTGTTGTGGGCGACGGCTCCCGCCCTTGTCCATCACTACCAGACATTGCTTGCGGCAGTTGTAGCGCATCAGCCCTCGCAAGTTCAAGGTTGGTCAAACGTGCAATCTCGGCCTTCAACCCTTGGACCTCCTCGGCGTGTGCACGTCGGACCATCTCCAATTCCCGTTCGTGGTCAGATTTGCATTTTGCCAACTCCGCCCTCAACGCCTCCACAACGTCGTTGTCGGCAACTACCAGTGGTGGGGATGGCACCGCCGATGCCATCTCCACATCAACGGGCGAAGATGGAGGACAAACCAACCGGGAACCATGTGGCGGTGTCACGTGGACCCTTTGTCGCCGGCTAGGTGGTTCAACCGGCAACCCTATGACAATGTTGTGCTCGTCCATGTTTGACTCGGCGGCCGGTGGAGTCCCCACAATTTGATGATCTGGTCCCGCAAGGAAATCAAAATAAGATCGGACCCTCAAAGGATTCATTGGAGTTTGCCATGCCAATGGAATCGGGACGGCCAGCGTTCCGTCCTAGCACGGCACTTGGTATGACCGTGACCCGGCGTGCCTGCCTCAAGTCCGGGCTCGTGCGGGGTATGGTGGACCAGTCGATATCCACTCCCAAAATTACCTCCGCGTAGACCATTTGGCATAACCACATTAGCATATGCCCGCGATCAAATTCCCTCGGTGCACCCCACAAGAAATCCCACACCTCCTTGCACCGTTCTCCAAATATTTGATGGCTCACCTCCCTCCATATGCCATAGCGTTGTCTAGACATCCGTTCAGCATTCGCGCTAGGAACGAACATCCTCGTCAAATGGGTCCACTCTACGTACCTTCGGACCGTGCTATACAACCACATGCCCCTCTCATTTTGCCAGCCGGGATTGGCGAGAATGTTCGGGTCCCGCGCCACCTCCAAATTGATTGGTTGCGGCCTGCCCCTCGGCGCATTGCCGCGTCTTCTAGCGCCTGCCGACCCCGGTCTCGCTTGCGGAGTCCCCCCCGGATCCAAATCCCCGCCACGTGGAGGTTCCGGCGGCAAGTTATCTTCGTCTGCCATCGTTGCCCCTAACCCCTAGCTTTGTATGCCTACTATAAATTAAACCTAATATGGTAGCACTTCCAAAATAAGCGCCACCACCCACAATTTTTTTTCCAATCCACTAAATCCAAATTAAGGCCGTTCAAAGTTCAAACTACATAATTAGATGTAAACCACTTTCAAAATAAGTGTTCACATATAACAATTTCCGGTATGGTTCAAACTAACCGCAATGGGGTACAATGTAGACCGTATGTAGGTGGGTTGCAGTACAATACAGATAGTAGGCAGATATAGTATACCGTTTGTCCCGTATACGTATTTCAGTACGTATGTCCACCTGTAGCCCTCCAGCTCACCTCTATCTCCAAATGGCAAGGGCTGATTAACAACCTAGGCCCACATGGAGGGAGGTGGGAGTGAGGGAATGAGGGAAGTGGGGTCCATATATACCCCAAGGAGGCGTCTTTTCGATTAGACGCCCCCTGGACCAACCCATGGACGCCACGTGCCCATGGGTGTCTCTACGCGACTGCTCGTGAGCAGTCGCACCTTTTCGTCGACTGCTATTAGCAGTCGACCATGGGGTGCGACTGCTCACGAGCAGTCGCAACCCATTCAAGTCGACTGCTGATAGCAGTCGACCATAGGGTGCGACTGCCCACCAGCAGTCGTCCGCACTTTGTCGACTGCTATTAGCAGTCGACTTGGGTTGTCGACTGCAGTTGGGCAGTCGACTGTCTTCGTCGACTGCTAATAGCAGTCGACTTGAAGGGCAGACGACTGCTTGTAAGCAGTCGCATCCCTTCGTCGACTGCTATTAGCAGTCGACGAAGGGGTGCGACTGCCCACCAGCAGTCGTCTGCCCTTCTTCGTCAACTGCTAATAGCAGTCGACGAAGGGGTGCGACTGCCCACCAGCAGTCGTCCGCACTTTGTCGACTGCAGTTGGGCAATCGACTGTCCAAGTCGACTGCTAATAGCAGTCGACGAAGGGGTGCGACTGCTAATAGCAGTCGACGAAGGGGTGCGACTGCTAATAGCAGTCGACGAAGGGGTGCGACTGCCCACCAGCAGTCGTCCGCACTTTGTCGACTGCTATTAGCAGTCGACGAGGGTTGTCGACTGCAGTTGGGCAGTCGACTGTCCAAGTCGACTGCTAATAGCAGTCGACTTGAAGGGCAGACGACTGCTTGTAAGCAGTCGCATCCCTTCGTCGACTGCTATTAGCAGTCGACGAAGGGGTGCGACTGCCCACCAGCAGTCGTCCGGACTTTGTCGACTGCTATTAGCAGTCGACTTGGGTTGTCGACTGCAGTTGGGCAGTCGACAGTCCAAGTCGACTGCTAATAGCAGTCGACTTGAAGGGCAGACGACTGCTCACAAGCAGTCGCCCGCCTGTCGTCGACTGCTAATAGCAGTCGAATTTCCATGTCGACTGCCCAAGAGCCGTCGACAACCCAAGTCGACTGCTCTTGAGCAGTCGACATGGAAATTCGACTGCCGTCAGCAGTCGACACACCTATACGACTGCCCTTTAGCAGTCGATTCAGTGTGTCGACTGCCTAGTAGCAGTCGCTGTAACTCGTCGACTGCCCACTAGCAGTCGACACTGTTGACGACAGTTTACCCTGTGTGACGACAGGGTAAACTGTTTTACCCCCCCCCAAACGGACGTGACGTTTTCAGGTCTGCCGTCACGTCGCTGTCACAGGACGTGACGCGACGTGACGTGTAATCCCTGGTTACACCCATCTATGTGTGCATAGTATTATTGGAGGGTATTCTCCCTTAATTAATGACTAAACATGCTCTTCATTGTAGATATGAGAAAATCATGTGAGCGGATTGAAACCATATGAGTTTGCTACAAAGAAATTGACCTTAGGAGCGAACCCATTTGAAGGTGAATAAAACAACCTTATTTGAGGCAGTTTAACGTATAAGATTGAATCAGATAAACTAACCCAGCCCATCATGCACATCTTGGCAACCTAATTACAATAACGTGCATATGGTAACCGTGATGACCCTAGAAAGAAAAGAAAGAAAGAAGACTTCGATGTTACCACTGGTGTGAATTATGGTGTTGCTTCATTTTCAAGTTGGTCTGAATCTATATGTAATCCTAAAACGGGCATTGCGACAACCCATTGTTTTGGCGTTACATAGGTAAAACCCTAAAATCTGATTTCAGCGATGTTTTAGAATTGGTGGCACTCAAAGCTTCAAGTTGTTCAGCTCTTTTCATCCCTGAGTCAAGTTTCTTATCCAATTCGAATCTAATTCTAGAATATTGTTCAAGCTACAAATTGCAAGGATGGATTACATTTTCTTGATTGGAATATAGTGGATTTTTATTGTGATTTCATTAACATATATAGAAAAATGGAATATTTCAATATATCTCATAATCATTCAAAAAATGAAATGTTTCAAGAAAAACAATGGATTTTTTTTGCAACTTCAAGTTTTTAAACGAAATTACAAATTTAGGAAAAATGATAATCAATTAATTGTTGTCGGTCTTGACAACCCTGTAGGATATAGAATGGGGTTGCATAATTTGATTCACCTAACAAGGGAATGGGATCACATCATTGATGAGATGCCATAATTTGTAATGAGGGGAACTGCATAAACATATCTTGTGAATTCATAGTCATAGATGTTGTGGAAGTCTTTCCAGAGTAAACATGAGGATAAATCTATACATTGGTTGTAAATGCATGCAAGGGTTTTTAATGATAGTTGTGGTATGTTATGCATATTGTTGAATGTTATTTCCTCTTCAACTAAGCATGCTACAAAAGGGTTGTGATGGTAGGATTAAGTTGGTTGATGAGCTCAAAATATGAAGTGTACACTGCCAAGTAGATTCTAAAATAACAATGTATAAAATCATTAGCACATAAGACCTAAAAACACTACCACATTTTAGGGTGGAATCCATCCTGTGACACAATCATGTTAGAGCCTACATGCAAAGAAATTTTAAGCACTCTTGATCTACATATATGATGTGCTTAAAGTGGTGATTGTTGATTGGGGTTGAGCATTGATTGTTTGGCTATCCCAAAACAATGAACTGTCGTATGTCAAACATTAGAATCATACATGAATACGTCTATTTTAAAAGAAAATATGACCAATTTGCACCCAAAAGTAGGTCTTTGAATCAAACCCTCTACCTTATACCCTATGTAGAATGACCTCCATGCATAGTACTTAACTTCAGTAAAAAAGATGACTGCACAAGCAGCACAACAAGCATATGAGTCTAAGACAATTGACCTATGTCGTTGGAAACTTGTCCTATGTAACTGGAAAATTTGCAAATCTAGCATGTCAGTAGATTTGCATTATTCTCAGTGCTGGTTCCAATTTCATTTCATATATCAGAATCCTTGGTAACACAGGATACAAGTGCAATTTTTCCAACACGGTAATGATCAGAAGCACACATGCACAAGGATAGAATCTAGATTTGCAAATTTTACAAGAATGTTTTTCTCTTGAACAAAGGTGGCGATCTCATGAATTTGGTAGCTCGTTATCAATAATGGGCATTAGTGCGCGTGTATCATCAGTAGAGACAGCCAAATTTTTGGAATTGGTAGCCTCCTATTAGAGTGAGGATGTGTAGTGAGTAAATAAAAGACTATATACTGCAATCTGACATTTCAAACGATTACACGACTAACCAAGAATACACAAACCAAATGACGTCAATTAGCAAGAGGAGGCCAATGCAATTTGAGTTCCAAAAACTTCAACATCGTATGAAACTCCACTTCAATGTGTCGCAACCGGAGTGGCAAAGTGAAGGAACTGGTTTGCTCAAGAGTTGGAGGACAAGTGAATGGTATGTGCATTAGGGGTGTTGCAGAAAGCTTTTATAAGGCCGGCAGTCTTGGTTGCCGTAGCTAATGAGACATTCCCAATGTACAAATATAATTCCTCTTTATATCTATGCACAGGAGATCAAAACAGCCCACAACAAATCTTCTCAATGCTCATACTCGTTCAAGGTATGCAGAACTCAACAAACTGGAGAAATTGGGTTTGTTCAGGATCAGGGGTGAATAGTGTATGTATTAGCGATGTTGCTGGGTCCTGTACATCGATGCACGGGAGATTAAAAACAGTGCACAAGAATCCTCTCAATATTCAATCCCATACATTGCGAGCAAAATTCAACAAACTGTACTAACTGGGTGCTCAAGAGCTGGAGGATAAGTGAATTAGTGTGGCAGGAAGCTTCATTACAAGGTTAGCGGACTTATATTACATGGCTGATGAAGCATTTCTGATCTACAAACACCATTTTTCAGTTACATCGTTGCAAGGGAGATCAAAACAGTACACCCATGAATGGTGCACGCAACTCAACAAACTGAAGGAGCTGGATTACTCGAGCGCTGGAGGATAAGCAAAATAGTGTATGCATTAAAGATGTTGCAAGAAGCTTTTACAAAGCTGGCAGTTTTTAGGTGCCATGGCTAATGAAACATTCCCGATCTACAAATACCATTCCTCTGTACATCGATGCACGCGGGAGTACCAAAACAGTGCACAGCAGTCTTCTCGACATTGATTACATTCATTCATGGTCATACGCAAAACTTTCAAGCTGGACGTGTGTAATCTACAACTCCTCGTGGGTGCCACCGGCCATGCTCTTCACCTTCTCACCGACATCACTGGCCATCTTGGAAGCAGCTTTGATCTGCTCATTGACAGCATCGGAGGCAGCCTTGTATTGCTCGTTCAACTTCTCCTTGGTAACCTCGAACGCACCCTTCGACTTGCCTGCAGCGGCATCGGCGGTTTCTTGTGTCTTTCCGGTGGCGGTTTCTGCGTTACCGTATGCCTTGTTCTTCAAGTTGGATGCAGTCTCACCGACCTTGGATGCGGCGTCGCTACCGGTGCTCTTGGCGTACTCGTAACCCTCGGATGCCTTGGTGGACAAATCTCCAGCAGTGGCCTTGGTGGTGTCGGTCACACCTGTAAAACATCGTCACCGACCAAACCTGAGGTCAGAAAAACTCGTAGAGAATTGAGATCTTTACCTACAATCTCCTACATACAAGCCAGGCTTGTGAAATGATAGTGGTCAAATGTGGTGATTTACAATTTTATGTCACTCTACGAGTTACACTTTGCAACTCAAAGAGAGAGACACGAAATTGCATGACACCATCATGTTTGCCTACAATCTCAAAAAGTCGCACTTTGCGGTGCATCGCGTTGAAGGTTGTCACACGCCATAACTTATCCTTACAAAATTTTAGGTTTACGAAAGTCACAAAGAAGCCAAATCTGTCTACGACAGGTATGGATAAGGTCACGTGTCATTTCCTCCTGTGTTGCGAGAGAGGTGCCGAAAGGTCACACCACGTAATTCCTTAGTTAGAGGAGCTACCTACCTTGGGCAAATCTGCTAATGCTATCTGAGACGGCTTTGAAGCGTGAACCCAATGCCTTCCAATATACTGCAGCAACAACAAGAAGCAAACAGTCGGCACCTTAGGAAGGATTCTTGGAACCTCGCGTCAACACCCTCAATCCTGGGCCGGAACGTGAATAATTTTTGCCTCCTACCCGAATTAGTCAGTGACCAATCTTGTGGGCTAACGAGTGTCTGACCAGAGTCGATCACGAACATCAAACTCCGAGACAGACGATTCGCCATGTTCACCACGAAGCCGGTACTGACTACGAACGATCGCTAACAAGGCTCAAAGAAGAGCAGTCAGAGAGGATTGGATTAAAGAAAGAAATAAAAATTACCTGATGCAGTGCCGGAGGCGGTGTCGGCGGCCTTGTCCTTCCCTTCCTTGGCCTTGGCTCCTGCTTGGTTTGCGGAATCTACAGCAGCGTCCTTGCTGTCTTCTGCGGTTTCAGACGCATCCCTGCAGACAAAATTTTGGCGAACATCATCAGATCTCAACCTCATTCACCATGACCACGACTCTCCGCCACAAATAAGAATTAAAAATAAATCTATTACCGACTATATCATCACCGCTTAGCCCGTCTTCAATGCTTTCAGAAAAGCACTCTCGGCTGTCCATCAATCAATTCGTTGATTTCGGAGAGGCTAACGTTCAACCTTCCGATCTACATGACCTATATAACTGCGTGGCAAGAATATGCACGAGAATCTGATGCCGATTTCATTCCATGAAACGTGACCGGATACCTCTCTGCCTAAATTAGAGCTTATCATCGGGTCTATAACTACATCAAATCTGGTGGTTCGATGTTGTCATCTTCGAAGCATGAACTCCTCCGTACATTAAAACATCATCTGTGCTCTCATATGAATCCCAACATACAGATAAAGTTCTTAACCACCATCACGTGTTTCGTAATCCTCTGGAAGAAGGACTCGAAACAAGGTAAGGATTCCCAATAAGAGTGATTAGACTCTTGACGCACATGCCTAACCTTGATTCACAATCCACAAATTTTTACCAAAACACAAAACTCACTTTGAAGCGACGTTCAACTTCTCCTTGGCCCATTCACCCCACGACTTGGCGTTCTCCTCTGCTGTTCCCTGAACCTCAGCGGCCTTCTCCTTGGCAGCACCGTGAGTCTCAGCAGCCTTTTGCTTCAACTCATCGGCGGTTACAGCGCTTGCAACCAAGCCCACAACTAGCAACAGCACCAAAACACTCCTGGAAACAGCCATGACGATGGTTTTCCTCAACCTTGATTTGCACCAAAAAAAATGGGGAGCAAATTACAAAGATTTACTTAAAGCAGAGAATGACACGAGAAAGGAACTGTGCTCAAATCGGTGTATGTACAAGCACGATGGGAGAGGACAGAGTGCAGTCAGAGAGAGAGAGAGATAATCGTTTGAGATGGCAAGAGGCGAGGCAGGGGAATATAGGCGATGAGCTCCTCCACTACCTGCCAGGTCACTGCCACGGCGGGGCTGCCACATGGCGTCCTCTTGTCGTCTATCGGCCACGTGTTGAAATGCAGGAGCCCCTCACGGTGCCACGTGGGTCGATCAGCTCGTCCGACGTTGTGAAGTCTCCAGGGTCCGACTACATTCCGTCCGTGCCAGTCCTTGGGGGCAATAAAGGGTTAAGTTATATGTTAAGTTAGGTCCATGATTCTTTGGGCGCAACAAACAACTGTGTTTGGTCCCCATGAAATTTGGGGCACTTTACACAAGGCACAACACAAAGACTCCAACCCACCCCGATGACCCGAAGCTATGCTTTCCAAGTGCTCGAATAAATATAATCGCATAAGAGTGTGTGGCCCTACTACCATAGAGGGCTCCCTATTCTAACATAAATTACTTATTTTCTCTCAAAATATGCCATGTGTCAAGCTCACATTCGCCAAGACCCACTTGTATCCCACGTGGAAACTACATTCCAGCACATGTAAAGATGAAATAGGGAGCCCTCTACGGTATTGTGGGCACTTCCAACTCCACATACAAGTTTGGTTGTTGGATTGGATCATATTGGGGTTGGGACTTCTCTCATCCAATGAGTTATTGTAGACAACACAAATGACTGTCATTCAAATTTCTTGGTGGAGTTGTTTTGTAATAGTTTTAAGAGCCACAGAGGCCCTTTCCAGATCTTCTCTTCCATTCTTTTTTGAAAACAATCGCATAGGTCCGAGGTCCTAATTGTGTTAGGTATTCAACTTAGATCGGTATCGATGTTTTGAGCACATGGTTCAATCTCACCGTAACATGTGTATTTTTGGTGTTTATTTTTCACTACATCGGTATTGTCACGTACCACTCGAATGTAGGAGTTTGTTTAGAAGGAGTGGCCAAAATAAGGTCCACATCATATCTTACTAGGGCTTTGCACTACCGTCAACGAAAGTTGTGGAAAATCTTGTTGCGTCTTTCCCTATGTAGGCTTGTTTCATTAGCATCGCCTAGTGCCTCCCAAAATATCTTGTATCAACAACTTGTAAGCCTAAAGGGGGTGCATGTGGCATGGACCGCCCATTGCAACCATGAGATAATGAAAACTGTAAGGCGGGAGAGCAACAACATGAAGGCGAAGAAAAAGAATGACCTCTTGCTCCCCTCTTTCCTCTTTTTTTGCTCATGGTTTGATGATTATGTGCTTGAATTGCTCACAAGAATCGAGTAAAACATCACATATTTAGCAAAAGAAAAAAATAGGAAAAAAATTCCACTTAAAATATACAGGAACCTTTTTATTAAAAATATATTGTGTGGAAAATATTGTAAGGGAGAAGAAGGATTGCAAGTGAATGAAGCTATTTATTATCAAAAACTAAAAAATTGTAATTCATGAAGAAAGAACGTGTCAATGATTAGAAAACCAACAAAAGAAACCTCGGTATCTCCAAAGAGATTGAATCACATATTAGGGCGGCTTCACACTATGGCCGAAGGTCGAGAGGCTGTAGAGCCCGACATTTTCCTTCGAATTTGTACCCATACCCAGACCATAACCATTAGCAGCGACCTATGCCCACCCATGCCCACCCATGCCCACCCATGCTATTAAAATTGTGCCAATGTATTCAAAAATTGTGTAATGTGCATTACATGCCTACACCTTGGCCCCAACGACGCTACCGTGTGAGCGGTGAGCAGAAAATTTGCTCATGGTGAGCAGAAAAAAGTCAACGCTTTCCAATTATAGTAATAAAATTTCTAAATTTAGATAATATAAATAGAAAAAACGTGGGACCTCTTTTTTTAGTAAAAACGTTGGACCTATTTCCGTGCAATTTTTGAGGGCTTTAAGGACAGAGACTTGGTTTTAGGGTACCTTTCAGAGAGACTAGTTGACATGATCTAATTAAACCAGGGAACTTTTGACTGTCCACATTATGGTGAGAGCCGCTTAATCATAGGCTATGGTCACAACGTAAGAGAAAATTCTACGTCAAAAATTCAAGCATTCAAACAAAGTAGCAAAACTCGTACCGTTCAATAACATCTAAAACTACCGTTGGAAGAAGAGACCCATAAATATTTAGAAACCTTTATAGATATTTAGAAACGAATACAATTCACATCATGTAGATAATGATAGGTATGATATATCAGCGATATTTTCGGAAAACGTGCACTCATACTATGGTATACTCAACGCAATAGGAAATACTTAGCGAGAACTTATCAATAAGGGGGGGCAGCCTAGCTCCTATAGGTATCCACGCTAAGGTCCCACATGCTTCATGATGCCACTTTCGAGGAGGTGCTTCACTTCATTGAAACTAAGGCTCGGAGCATGGATGAAAGTTTCTTGGTATTGATCCAAGTTGCAGGTCACACGGAAGATGAAGTACAAGTGCTTGCAGTTTACCCAAGTGCGCCGCTTCCCAAGTGCTCTTGCTGACATCTCCACGAAATCCGGGCATGTGCACGACGGGAAGGTGCTGATAGTGATACGGTACTCTTCAACCTTAGCCTTCTTTCGGGACTGGAAGAGAATGATGCACCCGATCCCTGGGTGAGGTATCATTGTGACGGAGGTGATTTGTCCGTCGACGTTGAGGGCTGATTCCCACTTGTTGCGTTGTTGGACGCATGGTCCGTTGTTACTGCGTCGGATCTTCTTTCCAAACCTGAGCGTAGGGTATTGATCAGCTTGGGCCGGGGTAGGGAGTTTGGCCATGGATGAAGCAACATTGGAGGAGTCGCCGAAGAGTCTTCTGGGTGACACATCTTGACGATGCTGAAGTTGGAATCCCCCTTCTTCAAGGGCCAGAACCTCCTGGAGAGTGAGGTTTGTCCCAGTGAGGACAGGCCAGACGTCCGGGACATCCGGACGGTGCTGCACCCACTTCCTCCTAGTGCCTTTGACACATCTCTCAATGTCGTCGTTGCAGAAGAAGAACTGTGTCAAGAACTCCTTGTTCTTCTTGTAGTCGTGCATGTAGCCTGTGTACGTAGGAGCTGGAGTATTTTTACCATGCCGAACGATCTTCTGGGTGCACTTGGTCTTTGTGCGAGCTTGCATGGCGAAGCAGGCCTTGGCGGAAGTCTTGGGTAGTCTAGAAATGTGCCACTTGGAGACATCGCAGTGGGTCTCCTGAATGTTATTGACGTGGGTGACCCGTTGTGGAATCGATTTCTCGGGGGATTGTGTTAGGGGCAGGGTTGATGGTGTGGCGGAATCAGTACGGGCCTTGGTTGACCTAGTGCTCACTCGTGGATGAGAGAAGCTGACCTTGTCGGGTCTATGTGAATCCTGATCAGAACCAGGGGGCATATCAAGTTTGCGCTTTGTGGTGCCAAAGACCTCCTCTCCTTCGAGTTGGGGTTTGCGGGTGCACCAATGCTCTGCTCCAGGCATGTGCTCGAGTGCTGCAACAATTCTCTTGGCGTCACCGGATCGTTGTGCAGCACGAAGGCGGAGTTCTTCTTTTCCTGGGCCAATACCAGAGCGATCACCCTTCAAGTAGGCGTAGTAGTTCGTACATTGCATGAACGCCCTCACGAAATCATCCACGGTCGCAACATATAGATCAGAGCCACGGTTTCCAGACTGCTGAAGCCATTTGTTATGGATTGTCTCAGAGAGGTTGCAAGATGGCATCTCTGCCAACTCAGAATCTGTGAAATTCTGAGAGAAGTCAATAAAATGTAGTGAGTACGCTTTGCACAAAAACAGGCTAAAAGCCTAAACTGACACCAAAAACTCCAAAAAAACCAAAACAAATCCAAAAAATAAGTTGACACCAAAAAACGAAATAGAAAGTGGGTGGGTACTCACTAGTTGCATGAAACCACCCCATTGACGGTAACGAAAATGCCAGAATGCAAGCCATGTATCAAGGTCGTTGATTCCTTCCTCGGATGCAGCTCCAGAGGAAAGCCACCAAGCCCGGATGGCAAGATAACGGGACTCGGACTGCTCGGGAGTCTTGGCATCCTTGTACTGCTTGCATAACAACTTGTGTTGATGTTGGAGGTCGGGCTTGATGTGGGCGGCGGTGTGGCGCTCCATAGACACTGTCCAATGCAATAGACATGTCCTCTCGCGAGACTCCATAGGAACCTTGGGATCACCACTGCCATAGATAATCCTAACTGCATTCCAATTTGCTTGTGCACTGTCCGCCATGAACCCTTTGAAGTTAACTTTAGCAATGCCATGTCTGTGCATAACTTCATTGAGCCCATGCCAAAGAAGGCTTTGCGCCGTGACATCCTCAGACTGCATATCACATACTGCAATAGTCATAACCCGGCAGTAGGCCGAGTCATAGACATGGCAAGCCATGGTTGTCCACCCCTTGACACGCTTGACATGGTCAAACATGACCCAAGCATCCTGCAAATCACCGTGTGGTTGCATTCTCCTGACAAGGTCAACTCCAGACCCAGGGCCCACCTCGGACATCTTGAACACATAGACTTTCTCCAACAGCTTTCCCTGGCCTGGGAATTTGTTTTCTTGCACATAGGGCCAACTGCTATGACCTCTCAGTCCGGTGATGCTATCAATGATCCCCCCTCGCCCAATGCGCTTGAAGGAAGTGACTGTGTTTCGAATACTCAGGGTGCTGAGGTGTTGGTACCTGTCCATGACAAACTTCATGGACTCCAGGTCCATAACTTTATTGGGATCAGATCCCGTGCGTAGAAGATACTTGGCCAAGAACTCTTTACTTGCAGCCAAAGCAATCGCAGAGTTGGTGGCGGTGGGAGTCCTCTCAACTTCTCTACCAATGAGATCATGAATTTCGACCTTAGACTCTCTACAGACACCTTGCGAAACGGGGTGATGGTGATGACCCATATGGATGCATGCACGGGTCATGTCACCTTTGCCAAGAACATAGTACATCTTAGCATGGCAAGTATCAAGACAGTAGGGTGGTGTCTTACAGACCTTACAAACGAGAGATGACCCAGCTGGGGGATCAGCTCCTGCGGAGAAGGGTGAGGCGGTACAGCCTTCCCATTCGGTCTCGTTGACGTCAGTGGCCCGATTGGGGCGGTTGAGGTAATCACAGCCCTCGTTATCACAACGGAGATGGCCAACACAACATGAAAACCGGAAGGTCAAGCCGAGATCATTGGTAATATTAGAAGTCTTTGTCCTGCACCAAGCATGACCGTCGAAACGCTTGTCCATTCCGAACATGAGTCTAGCATGGGAATGGGGAGCATCAGCTCCCAGAGGAGGGAACTCAAAGATGACGTCGCCGTCAAAAACAGAAGGGAGGAACTCAACCTTCTCATGCCTAACAGCTTCATAATCAATACTCTTGAGGATGTTCTTGGACCCTGGTCGGGTTGCAAGCAACTTCAAGTGGTGGACAACACTGGGACGATCTATAGACACACCTGGGTGAACTGGGGGTCTGGAAGTAGATGGTTGACTTACAGTAGGCGAGTGTGGAATCCTGAGAGGATTGATGAAGGGTTGATCCTGCGATGGAGGTGGGGTAATGTCAGAGGCAAGTGGCAGATCATCATCAGAGTCACTGAGCAAGGTAACCTCTTCGATGCCGGGCTCCTTCTTGACCGTCGCCAGAAGAGGAACCTGCGTGGTGGACGTGAGGGACACACCTGGTGTTAACAACACAGTTGTGGTGGCCATATCAAATTCGGTGACGCCTATGGCCTTGTATGTTCCAGGGATCAAGAACCAAACTCTACCATCGTCATTGCGAAACAATATCTGAAGGACAGTGTGACTCAGGTCACCGTTAGCATCAAAGACCTCTTCTTCGACATGAATTGAGGTTGGGTGGAATCTAAACCTCAAACTAAGGAACGACTCTGTGACTTTGGCTAGACCATCATCTCCTAGAGGGATCATAAGCGGGATAGAATGGTGCAGTGCTCGGATGGTGGCCATTGTAGAAGGATTGTCAATGCGAGTTCACAGCAGGTAGTGGCCAAATGGGCAATGGACTTAAGGAAACCACAAAGTGGGGAGGTGTATATAGTGTTGTGATTAGAAGGCCATGGCAAGATGGAATCTATGAATGACGGCGGAGACTTGGATTAGTAGTGGAATAATAAGCCGATTCATTATAGAAATGTGAATAAAAATTGAAAATGCACTGCAGCATTTACTTAAGTTAGTCATGATCATATGCCAATCCAAACTAGATATATCAATACCAAACAATGAGGCTGGATGCCGACTGACGAACTTATAAATACACAAGACCACGTGAACCATTTAGTGGATGTAAGGGGCACCCTAAAGGAAAGTGTTTTTTTTTTAGTCGAGGTTTGAAATGGGCAAGGGTAGAGCATTCACCTTTATGGCGAAACGAGAATAGGAAAGTTTATTTGGAAGAGTCTCGTCAAGTTATGGCTATACAAACCGAGGAATAATTAAAGAAACTGCAGGTTAATTATCTAAATCCAAGATAATAGGAACATAATGATGGCGCATAGATGTTAATTATGACAGACTTGACAATGATATATAACATTTGTTTGCTTCAATATGGTTAGAGATGAACACTCGGACGAGAGCGAGAGCAGATCGAGAATTGAGGAGGACTATTGAAAAACAGGGGCATATAGAGAGAAGGCAAAGGTTAGAATCAAGAGAGAGCTCAGGGACGCCGTACAACTTGCGGAAAACAATGGGTAGACAAGGGGTTAATTCTTCTAGGGGAACAGGTAGAGGTTCCAAAGGGGAAAAGACATGGAGGATTGTAGGAAAGAGGATTGTAGGATAATTGGTTGTTTGCTAAAATTATTATAGCAGCTGTAAAATTCATGGGCAAGGGTGATCGAAGCTATGTCAGCGCATAAGTAGCTGTGTGGAATGTGTGGCAACCGAATTTAGGCACAACCGAAGTCATTTATTGGATCGATTAAATATCTATCCAAATTAGAATCAGAGGTTTAGGTGTAAAGTCGATTGCCCTCGGCCGCAATGTGAAGGATGAAAATAACAATTATGCATTATTATAAGTAAATCATTAAAGGGGTCCATTAAATTGGAATGTAGGGGGCCATTTCCAGCACCCTAAGGGCACTGGATTTTTTTTGTGGTTGTCCTGTTTTTTGGGTTTTTTCCCGAAGTGAGGCCTTGGAGTCTGAATCTGGCTTTCAGTGCCCAGGATTAGAGGTGGTGGAGGAGCAGCCAAGCATTGTATCGGCGAGTTCGGACGACACTAAGTCAGTAGGCGAGGAAGATGTTGAGGAGGAGGTCGACTGTGTACCTAAACTTCAGGTCGTTCAACCTCTCTAAATTTTTATATTCATCAGTTGTTGAATAGTAGTATGTGAAATCGTCCACAAGTTTACGGAAGCATAATCATTTCATTCATGTAACAATTTATAGTAGTCTAAAACTATGTTGGCTTCAGACAAATCTGTACGAAGAAGAAATGCAGACGGTGGCTCGAAATCTCTATTCTGATGGAACAAGTGTTCAACTCAAGCAAACACAAACAAATCGACAAAGGCCAACCATTATAAAAAGTAATGTAATCAATGCCAATCCCATTTTTTTCAAGTAGTGAAGGTGTGCAAGAGCCGAAATTTTACTTGTAACATTAAAAAAGGCTTGCGGTTTAGGGTTTAGAGGTGTCGGATAAGGAGACCCTCAAGACAACACAGTTCGTGGTTTTTGATATTGCATTCGTGGGGCTGAGGGTTACGGTCATATCGTAAGGTGTTGGACGCAGCATCCGTGCTAAGGTGGGATTGCTACACTGGGATATAGTCGACCTCATGTGTTGAAAACTGTAAAGACGGGGGCTTGTTGTGATTGGTGTGGCTTGTTGTGTCGTGGTATTACATATTAGATTTTGGGGTGAAGTCTATGAACTGACTTGACCTGAACCTGGTTTTAGGGTTTAGGGATTAGGTCCGACCCTAAAACCATCGCTTAAGATTGTACTAACCACTGCTAAGGGGGGGTGCCGGTGCCCGCACCCGTCATGGCGGGGATACTCCGTAATCCTTGGTCAGCCTCCGTATACTCCATACTCAGCCTCATCATAGGGGTGCCGGCACCGGCACCCATGTTGCCGAAGAAAAATATGCTTTGTAGATTCTATTCGACGGACGACCTGTGGAGCGCTAGACAAGGCAACTGCGCTGGCAATTTAATTTTTTAGGATTCTTGGTGTGGTTTGCTGTGCCGTGGTATTACATGTTAGATTTTGGGATCAATTATGTGAACTGAGTCGACCCGAACCTGTCATCTTCATTGCTTGAGATTATACTCCCGACTACCGTGGGGGGGGGGGTGCCGGTGCCGGCTGCCCTTTGGGTGCTCTACAAAGTGTCCACCCTTCACAGTGAAGGTCTATCCAAAAATAGAATTGGGTGAAGGGTCATCACAGAGGTCAATTGAAACTTGAAATATTGGATGCATTGATGCGAGTGTCATTATGCGATCTTCCGATGGAAAATATGGATTGGGCTAGAACTTTTGACACCTGGACATCGACCAAAAACCGGAGGACTTTGCCTTTGGAGTTGGATGATGGTTAAGTGCATTGTGTAGGGAATCTAAATAATTTTAGTGCATCGTTTTTTTGCATGTACTTCTTCAATATAGTGAGACATCAATTTATTTTCATATTCAATACAAAACGGCCAATATCAAGTTAGTTTTTTTGGTGAAGTGTTGGAAAAAAGTTTGAAAGTTTGAGTGAAGTGTGATAATTTTGAAGTCCTTCACATTGAAATGCATGTGCAGTGTTCAAACTTGAACACTGTGCACGGTAGGGGTGCCGGTGCCGGTGTCAAATGGTGGTGCTGGTGCCGGTGCCGGTGTCGAATGGGGGTGCCGGTGCCGGCACCCCTGTTGTACGGACTTCTCGGTGCGAGTTCGGCGCTGCTCCGAACTTCTTCGGCGAAGTCTTCTCTCGGCGCTTTCGCCTTCTCTCGGCGCTGTCTTATCTTCGGTGCTGCCTTCTCTCGGCGCTGTCTTATCTTCGGTGCTGCCTTCTCTCGGCGATGTCTTCTCTTTGGCGCTGCCTTCTCTCGGCGTTGTCTTCTCTCAGGCCGAACTTTGCTGCTCGAACTCTGCTGTCTGCTCTGTTGTCTACTCTGCTGTCTGCTCTGCTGCTCGAAGTAGTCTGCTCGAAGTACTCCCGGCTCGAAGTAGTCTGGTCGAAGAATTCTGCTACTCTGCTACTCTGCTAATCCCGGCTCGAAGTACTGTGCTCGAAGTACTCTGCTACTCTGCTGTCGAATGGGGTGCCGGTGCCGGCACCCATGTTGTCTGATCTACATTTAGTCTGGTGCTCTGATGCTCTGATGCTCTGATGCTCTAGTGTTGGGGTGTTGCGGGTTTGTGCTTCTATCTGGATCTGGTGTGAGCTTCTATCTGGTGTGAGATTCTATCTGGATCTGGTGTGAGCTTCTATCTGGTGTGAGATTCTATATGGATCTGGTGTGAGCTTCTATCTGGTGTAAGCTTCTATCTGAATCTGGTGTGAGCTTCTATCTGAATCTGGTGTGAGCTTCTATCTGGTGTAAGCTTCTATTTGAATCTGGTGTGAGCTTCTATTTGAATCTGGTGTGAGTTTTTATCTGCATCTGATCGTGTTGGGGCTTCTATTTGGATTGGTGCGAAGATTCTCAGGTTCGCCATCATTCCTTCCTCATCGTGTTGGTATGTGCGTGACCCATCTTTTAGGGCGAGGAAATTGGTTGAGTTATGTGGCATAGATGTTTCTGTGAGTGCAATTTGCTCCCATTGTCTGGTCAAGTTGCTCCTTCGGTTACAATTTTATTTTTTTTGTTGCTCGAGGCGAGGCGGCTCTTCAAGGTACCTTGAGGTTATTGGATCATCAATCATGTCGTATGTGCCTTTGCTTGGCCCAAAGAGTTAACTTGGTTGGGAATGTGCGCCAAGATTCGTGTGCATGCTCTTTCTCTCGATGGCTGCCAATATTTTTCTGGGGGACAAGGTGCACACGTGTCGTACATTCATATTTCTCCCTATTTAAATGTGACTTGAAGGGCTGGAAAATTGGTTTGGTTGTAGTTTTTGGTTCGGTTTGTCCTTGGATGAAGCTGAGTCTTCCATGCTTTCACTGAATTGCTCTTTGTCGTTTGCTGTGTTTTGTCGCTGGGTCTAAGCTGGGTCTTCTGAGGTACTTTGGAGTTTCTGCCAGGAATCTGTGCCAGATGTTGTTGATCATTCTCAACTCAATCATCACTCATGTAGTTTGTGGCTTATGATTGCCTGAAGGGTTAATTTGGTTTGGAAATGGCCATGACTCATGTGTATGTCTTTCTCTTGATGGCTACGAAGATTTTTTGGTGAACATAGTGTGCACATGTCGCACATTCATACGTGACCTGGCTTTTTCTTTAAATGGCTTTGAAATCGGTTTGGTTGTATTGTATGTTTTGGTTTGGTCCTTGGATTGAGCTGAATCTTCCAAGCTTTCGCTGATGTTGTTATCACTATCATCAATCAGTTCCTGTCCTTCTGTTATAATGAGTATTATGTGCCTTAAGGTGAGTATTATGTGTACATGCCTTAAGGTGAGTGGGCCTTTCGTGATTGATGTTTCTAATCGGACCACTGTATTTAAGTGGTGTGTGGTCAAGTGTGGACACCAAAAAGACACATGTTTAAAAGAAATTGGATTGCATGCTAAAAATATGTTAACCGTTTTGGACTCAATAATTTCGGGGTATATACGAGGGGACTATATGAGCATGAAATGTCATTGATAATCTTCACTTTCACAATGAATAATGCATTCATTGGATGTGGCGCTTTTGGGCACCCCCTTCCGAGGGAGCCTAAAAGTGTCACACAAGCCCTTCGGTGCGGGTGGCCTGCACTTGCAGGTGCCCAAGCCGAACCCGGATGGTGGTGTATAAGTTGAGTACTTAGATTTCTGGAGGGGAATGAAAATTGCGTCGTAGTACCTCCGGAGGTTGGGCCTTAGTTGTTATTATTGTGGCTCTAAATTCCACTAATCTAATTCATACCTAATTCTAATCCAGACCTATACCCTAGACTAAGCGCAGACGCACCAGCCTTGGAACCAAGGCAATCCTAACCTATGAAATGAAATGACTCGGTATACACCCACCGAGTGTGATTTATATCATCCCTTGTAAGATGGACAATAATTCAATTTGATAGTTGAAGGGAGGCATAGCCAAGTTTACGGACGCACGTCCGTAAATCTTTACGGGATTTTTTTTGATGTTCTACGCAGTTAGTCCTAAAGTTTACGAACGCGTGTCCGTAACTTTGTATATGTGTTGTGCAGAAGAGTTTTTCTGTTCTACATGAATGGTCTTAAAGGTTTACGGACGCACGTCCGTAAACTTTACGAGAGAATTTTTTATGTTCTACGTCATTAGTCTTAAAAGTTTACGGACGCACGTCCGTAAACTTTACGGGAGAATTTTCTATGTTCTACGTAATTAGTCCTAAAAGTTTACGAATGCGTGTCCGTAACTTTGTATATGTGTTGTGCAGAAGAGTTTTTTCTGCTCTACATGAATGGTCTTAAAGGTTTACGGACGTGTCGTAAACTTTACGGGAGAATTTTTATGTTCTAAGCAATTAGTCATAAAAGTTTACGGACGCACGTCCGTAAACTTTACGGGAGAATTTTTATGTTCTAAGCAATTAGTCCTAAAAGTTTACGGACGCACGTCCGTAAACTTGCACCTGTACTGAAACGGCTCTGGGAGGCCGGACAAAAGCTCAGACTTGGAAAATCACAACTAATTGCTATCTCAACCAAATTGCAATTGAAGACTGAATATGGATAGCAACAAAAAATCTTTGCAAGAGAAAGCAAACACTACATTCTGGTTGCAAATGGTAACCTAAGCATCTATGCCATCAGTGGCTAAAGTCCATAATGCCTTAAATTTTAGTTTGGATCTTAACTCATCTTTAAGAAAGAAAGATTTTGTGTGTGTTCACAAACACGCATTCTAACTGGGATAAGGCAGAGATGAATTTTTTCCTCAATTTTTTCTACTACAGAAATGCAAAAGATAGATCTTGATAGAAGAATGGATTTTCTCCTAAATACAGAGAAGTAAGGCTTCGCCTACTAACAAAAAACGAGAGAGATTCTTCTAATTACATAAATGTAGGGCTCCGCCCACTAACTTGGAAAAAAAAGACAAAATCTCCTAGCTAAAATTTGAGAGGGCTTCGCCTTTTTGAAAAAAAAATGAAAGGAGAGAAAGAACTCCTAACTAAATTTTGAGAGGGCTTCGCCCTTTTGAAAATAAAATGAGAGAGGGAGAACTCCTAACTAAATTTTGAGAGGGCTTCGCCCTTTTGAAAATGAGAAGAGAGAGGGAGAACGAAAGGAGAAGGGGGGATTTTTATCACCCTTCAATGAAGGGTTGGACCCCTTCTCCCTTCCTTCAACCGAGGGGTCCCGCCCCTTGAATGGTGGCAATCAAGCCTCAGTGGTGAATGGGGGAGGAATGCCACCTCGTACCCACTTGCCTAAGCCTTTAGAAAGGCTTTTCTATTTTCGTTTGATTTCATTTTTGGTTGACAAGGGTGGCAACATGCCCCCTTGCCCAAGTTGGCAAGATTCCTAGCATTTGTAGTTGTCACTTCTTTTTCTTTTCTTGGCCGCTTCCGGAATTACTCCTTTTTTGCCCGCTTGATTTTTTTTCTTGCTTTGATTTGGTTGATTCTAACTTACCTACCTACTTACTAGCCTACTACCTTAATATTTTCGATTCGGATAAAGGGTATTTCCCTTTAACCCTTCGGTTTCTAACTTTCTACTTACCAAGGTTTTTATCCCAAGGGTAAAACACCCCTAGCTAGCCTTGTAGGGTCTTCTTTTTAACCTATCATAATCTAAATGGCTTTTTGGCCAAATATTCCTAATACTAATATAATGATTATACTAAAAACCTTCAATTGTGAGCCAAATTGCCGTTGGGGGCAATTTTGAGGCTCACATTGGAGCTCCAAAAAATGTGGAAAATTGCTCTCGACACGATTTGCAATTGGCAATCATCTCACCCAATACATTCTACATTGTGCGTAAGTATCTGCTTCTCTCAATAATGTTGGTTCGATGACCTCGTCGAAAAATTGCACAGTGGATAAATTGAAGAGTACCTTCGCGGCGAGGGTAAGTAAGTGTTAACACTAGTTGAAGAGTGCTTCCGATTAGCAAGCATCCACAATGTTGTGTAGTACCACAATGCCATAGCTTAGATTCCACTTCAGATGAGGGCGGCCATGAGGGGAGTATCTTTGGAGATAGGGAATCTAGTAGTGACAACCTCATGTTTGATTGATTTTTGGTTTGATTGATTGGTATTTGGATTTATAAAGTGTGGTGTGGTTTTTAATATTCCAATTATCTCATTGAATGCATCTTTTCGTTGTTCTCAAATCACACTACACTTGGTGGTCGTCATACTCCAAAGAGAATTTAGTCCACCATCTTATCAACCATAGTGCATTTTCCCACGGTCATAGGGCCTCATTGGTAATTATAAGAAGCTTTTTGGTTCTAGAAATTGGCCACTCCACAAATATAGGCCTTATAATTACAAAATTAAACTTGAAATATGTGCAAAATCCACGGTCATAAGGGGCCTAACATTCGTTAAATGGAGTTTTAAACTATAATTTTCTGCTCACGAAATCTGCTCACCGCTCACCGCTCACCGCTCACCGCTCACATCGTAGCATTCCTGACCTTGGCCCACCCATGCCCACCCATGCCCAATAATATCAAACCCATGCCCACCCATGCCCAATAATATCGAACCCATGCCCACCCAAAACCCATGGGCATGGGTGGGTTTGGGCATGGACATGGGTATGGGCACCCAATGTAGGGCTCTAAGAGGCTGTCGATTTCCACCAATCAAATTGTAAGAAACCAAGAATTTGGCCTCTCGACCCTTCACACTAGAGTCCAAAGGCCGTCGCTCTCCAAAATGCCTACATGGCAATACTTTTTGACCAAGGTGACGGACTCACGAAGGACGTTTGGGTTGGACAGGAATGAAAACCCAAACTATGGTCGAGAGGCCGTCAATTTTTTTATAAAAAAATCAAAAACTGACAAGATCTTGGCCATTAGATTGGAGGGGTTGTTTTGGGCAGGGGATAAAGTGGGATGCTCTCTCTATATATATATCCTATGCTTTTACTTTGCCATAAATGACTAGCACATACAATAAAATATAACCCCAAAGGACTATTTACTTTAGGGTTCAAAAAGTTTTATCTAGAAAATATCCGCCATAGATCCAACATTATGCATCTATGGACAAGGATGTTTACCTAATCCTATATTAAGTGAAAGGAGACATGAGAGTATTGCCAGTTTACCCTAAGTAACTTCTGGGATTAGTGTAAAGTGTGTGGACTTGTGGGAGGTGTATGTTAACTGCCTCAAGTTTCGGTCACTCAAGTCTCAAATGGCCAAGGAACAGGTAGAACACTCAATGGTAGTATTGGGTATGCATTAATGCAAAATGTATGATTATGCCGTAATTGATTGTTTGACATAGATAACAATTGGGTTCTGTTGTTTTTCACCTCGTGTACGTTACTAACCCTCTCTTTGGATTTGGTTGGTGGCATGGGCACATGTGAGATAAACCCTTCACAACTTTGATGGCTCTCTTGGGTTTTGTATACCTACCCGGGGAAGTCACTCCATTGGTCAAGTTGACGCCATGTGCGATAAAAGTCTACACTTATATCTTGTCAAACAACATTAATACTATACCAACAACAAGTGGATCATAAGACAAAAAAAAACTTAAGAAAAGATTGAAAGTTCATTGGAACAAGTTGTCGGCAATTCCGAAGCTCTTCTTGTGTCATTCTAAAAATCTACTAATTTCTTCAAGAACATGGATAGAAATTTTGTTGCTTTCTTAGATAAATCTTAGTTATTGCTCTACTATAATACTATCACTATCGCTATTTGTGTCTGATATACCGGATCTAAAGTCTTCAAGGTTACCATTATGAAATAACCAAAAGAAACAGCCGATGATGAGGAAATCTCACCAACGGAATCAACTGAAGAAAATTCAACATTAAATCCTTGTAACAATCTTTTGAAAGGAGATAAATATCAATTAATTACGAAAGAAAAGTTCAAGGCAACCAATGAAGAATTTATTTTTTTATCTTCAAGCAAATATTGGAATGGTTACTTTTGCTAAAAATGAGTGTCCGAGATGAATCTAATGCGGTTGAACTACTAACGGAGCCTTAAAATAACCATGCAGATATAATATATTAAATTAGGAAAAATTAACATTACTATTTCAAAAATAACCAAGGGAATTAGGTCGAAATAAGTTTCCATAAATTGAGAGTAAATATAAATATGAGAATTGGGAAGAACACTCGGATATCAAGCGAAGAATTAGTCTAAGAAAGAAAATTGTAAAGATTATGTAAGATTGGAAGAATGAAGCATTAAAAGACTAGGGTATGGTAAAGAATTGAAGTTGAGAGTATACTTGAGTAAAGGGCTTGGAATTGAAGTAAATGCACTTGAAAAAAATCTATTCAAGTAAAAAAATTGAGAAGAAGTTTTAATGTAAGAAGAATGATTTGATTAGACCTTAAGTAGAGAAGTATATGCAGTGAATGAACACCACCATAAATGAAAAAGATAGTGGAACACAATGAATGAAAAACGCGATGGAATAGAAACCGCAGTGGATGGAAACTGTAATAGATTAAAAACGCAGTGGATGAAACATAAGGGATAAAAATTACAGTGGATGAGTGACTACACTATATGCGGATTTCAAAATGCATGTCTCAAGACTGGACATACAGTATGAACTGCGACATGCACTGCGCAAACATTGACAACATCACAATAAGTTAAAAACCTGGTGCAAATTCTTGATGAAATAAACTTAGAAGAGGTTTCTAGGTTTTTGTAATTAACAAAACTCAACCCATATGCATCCATTGAGCAGAAAAAAACTTGTTAACTTCTATAACCAATTCACATAATAAGTACAAATTGGATACGTTATTTGCATGCAGATAGTCAAGTTACTATTGTACCACAAGTTCTAACTAGGTAAAATCCTAATTATCAAGCTGCTTATCGCTGGCCTCATTGGTGAACATAAATCTGCTAACAATAGAATATGCTTATAGGTGGGATACCTTGGAGACTATATGTATCTTGCAGTTGAGCAATCTAGCAATAAACTACAGATAAACAGAATCTAGCAATAAACTGCAAATGACAATGACAAAATCAGCAGCCATGACTCCCAAGTCTACAGACAGCATAAACATTCATCTATGAATTCTTCATTTGTGATTGTAAGAAGTGCTTAGTCAAGTGTTGTACACGTTTCACATGTCACCAATCAATTAATCATAAGCTGCAGATGCAAAGATACATATCTTCTTAGGACAGGAAAAAATTGAAGAGCAATTACTTGGCTTTTCAATTGAAGTCAAGTACAGAAATCAAACAAAACAGATGTTTTGTACAAATTGTCCACCAAACTCTCGTAGGCCTCAAAAAGTATCCCAATATGCCAGACTGAACTTTTAGAAATCCACAGATCAACCTGAAGTATTCTGATTTTTTTGTGTATAATCCAAACAAACTACTTCCCATAACCACTTCAATTTTATACAAAATGGTCACATGAGTGTTAGAATCTGTGAGCAATCGTATTAAAGTCCATCGCTATAGTATATGGAAAATTACAGAGGATGACTTTTTTATTTAAGGATAAATTTGTATCGATGAATGGAGTAAAAACAATTATTGAGTTCTCAAAATTGAAGAACTTTATATAATTAATTTTCAATTTAGATTTTATTGGAGGGATCCAACGAATCAAATCTCAAAAAATGTGGAGATCAACGGTGTTACCCGGATCTTCTTGTCGAGGATTAATGACCAACCACCTGCAAAACACAACCATACTTACAAACAAGTGAAGTTATTATAAAATAAAGACAAAATGATAACAAGATAAAGATAACCGGAAGAACCGATCAAGATCAATTATATGAAACTTTCAATTGAACTTGGGAACCATGTTTTTAAAGATTATGATGCACAATGAGACTTATACCACAACCCAGGGAGAACGGTATCTCGTCATAGTTAAGAATGCACGCCGTGCCGAAGAAGGCCCAAAAATCAAACAAAGAGTGTGGAAAGCATTAAGAGTAGTTTGGTATATTGATGAAGCTGATAGTGTTTATAAACATTTAAGTTCGGGGCCCCAGTTGCTTCAAATAATCATTTTATTGAGGAATTAGATGCAATAATAAATAGTGAGTTATGTGGGCCATCGAATGAATAGCAAAATGCTAAAAGGGAAGATGAAGAGATAGAAAACTACATCGACAGTAGATTATCGACTGGAGGTTGGAGCAATAAATTACCAATTCGAAATGGACGAAGAGATTCTCATGCAACAAGTAGGATTAAAGTGGTTTTTATCCGTGGTTGTTTGGGACAACAACAATCTAACGGTAGTGGCAGAGGTAATAAAGAATTTGAATGGCCTCACATACGAATCCATACTAAACGGGAAGAAAATTAGAATTTTCCAAAAAAATTAGAGACATCAAATTTAGTCGATGTTCTACCTGACTCCACATCGACGAGATGTATAAATTGCATATACTATATACCAACTAAGGTGAGTCTTACAACATTGTTTTTTTCATTAAGGAAAAAATGTGAAGCTAGTATAAATTAAGATTAGTGAATATGGGATTTTTGGTTTTAAAAAATGACTGCATCTTCTCAATAGCTTATTGTTACTTTGAACAGATGCAAATACAATATCCTTAAGTTTTGTAGAGAGATTAATAGATGTTTTCAATGGGAAGGCTACGGACTGGCAAGATGATCTTTACAGTAATATGAGAGTAGAAATATTCATACTGAACAAATAAATAATTAGATTTGAAGGGGAGGTGGACGAAGTTTCCATGATAAGACCACATTTGACCTTGTTGTTAGGAACACAAGGTCATATGACGGTTGATAAAGAGAAACATACAAGGATTTGGAAAAAACTGAGGAAGATATTAGAAAAACTATGAGAGAAAAAACTAAAAAAAAAATCATCATATGACAAGGAAAGTAGTATGGATAAGAATCAAACCAACTCTAAAAAAGGAGAGAGAACCAACAACAACAGATATAGTGATGATCATTGAGTTGAATCCAGATAAACAACTACCAATTCAAGAGGAAAAAACACAAGTATTGGTCAAAATCAAGGATCCTGCTAAAAAGCGGCCAGTTCGGAGGGATAACTCCAAAGGACCAGTACCGAAATTGCTAGCAATTGAAAGCTATGCAATAACCCTCTTGACGAAGCCACCACATGAAAAAAAATGTTGGGAACATAATTGCTCGAGATAGTAACGGAAAGAACACTGGACATGCATTAGCAAGGAGCATATTATGTGATTTACAGAATTAATTGTTTTGGCAAGTTCATAGATAAAAAAATTTGCTCAGTCATATGACTAAAACAGATACCACCGGGTTAGTAGCCGAGTTAGAAGAAAGGATAAAAGAAAACTTCGAGGAAGAGGAAGGGAGAGAATTCTCGGTGAGACTTGGCAATTGGACAGCGGAAACATGGCCACCCTCTTTTCAACAAAACTATTAGGACTTACAGAAGCAACTCCCTGATGCTACAACATGTAACCACGAAATTTCATTAAGATTAAAACAAGTTGAAATTGAAACTCAGCAGTTGCTAGAGGAGTGGGAGTTAAAAATTTAGCAACAACATGAAGAGATGGTTCGGCTACAACAAGAGCTCGAAAAAAAACATACAAAATTTTTGGCTCATCAGATCTAGATCGAATCCCAACATTAGGCATTAGAGGTGGCCAGTAAGGAGGAAACTAAGCGTATAGTATCTGCATATGCAATGGCTACTAAGAATCAACATCATATTCAAGAGTTACAAAGGGCAAATCAAGAGTTGAAAGCAGCAACCAAGGAAAAGAGCAAAATTGCACAAGCCTAATTACAAAATCGCATTAGATTCCTTGAAAAAACCTAGCACACTACCAAAACAATGATGAAGAGTGTACCGAAATGATGATTAGGTCAGCAACTTTTGAACAGTGGCTAGCTGAAGATGTACCAGAAAGGACGGAGATTTCTGACTTCCAAGCCAGGGTCGCAGTTAAAACCAAAATAACACTTAGACTATTGCACAAGAAAATCGACAAGTACATCCAAGAAAAAGAAGATTTGTACTAGAGGTTAGCAAAGGCTAAAGATTTAACAAAAATGTTATCCCCTGAAGCAATCAAAGGGTTAGGAAATGCCCTCATGGCCTTGCACCACCTATCCCCTCCGATATCCATTAGGCAGGTTTACCATACAACCAAGGACCTCACATTGATAAGTAACGGACTACCATACTTGCAGCTAGGAACTAAGTTAACCAAGGATGAGTTCAGAAATATATGAAGACAAGCTCGTCCAGAAACAAAGGACACCCTGGCATACATATGGGTTGTTGGGAAGTTAAAGATACCATTAGGGGTAATAGAGGTAGTGGCAGCAAATCCTTCATTTTACATCTCCAAGTACTACATTCGAGCAGTGGCACATATAGCGGAACATCATCTAAAATTCTACACTAACCCGAATCACAATTCATAACTGCCTACATACCACCCTATGGAGAGAAGGAAATCATCACAATACACAATGCAATTGCCAAGTCAAAAGAATAACATAAAGACGCCATTAAAACATATGAAAAGGAGGATTTTATATTTTTCAAGGAAGCAAGGAGGTGTCAACAGTGGTTGAAAAAATACCATGCGGATTCTTTTCCACTGGATTTCTTCGACATCAACTTACAAAGCTTTGTAGCACGTGCTATCAAGGCCTTTGAACACATTGTGGCAAAAAGAAAATGCCTATTACATACCGAGGATAGACTTCTACTATTACCAACACTAAATCCTTGCCATTGGAAAATATATCACAAATCTTGAGGGCAAGATCTTTTCACGGGGGGGGGGGGTGTAAATGTTAGACTAGAAACAAGAGCATCCATACGAAGATGAGCAGGAGCACAACGACGAAGATGAGCATGAGCATGGCGACGAAGACGAGTAGGAGCACGGTGACAAAGGCTAGGACCAGTGAGATTAGCAAGGCGATGGAAAGTACCGCGAAGTCCAGGGTATAAAGCAGAGGCAAGTAGTGGCGAGCAAGGAAGCAAACGGGAACAAGGAGGCCGGATACCCATCTCCGGGAGGGTTGGGTATTTATCAGAGTAGTACTTAGCACCGAGGCCGGGTACCCCGAGGGTATCGGCCCGGTCTTCGAGCGGTTGACCGGATTTAAGCCACCCTAACTCGGATACCACGAGGGTATCTAGGACCTTGACCTAACCAAACCAACCCTTAAACCCGGCCACCCAGTATGCCCCTAAAGGCACCAAAATGGAGTATTACCAATTATCAAAGGAGGGGGCTTGCCAATTAATGATAGGCTAGGCGGATTAATTATTAATTATGACATTGATATGTCATAAATAGTAAGTTTGGTATTAGTATGACCCGAATTAGTAATTCCATAATTAGTATAACCAATATTAGTAAGTCTAGTATTAGTAAAAGGTAGAACAAGGGACACTTTGATCAAATTTTGATTTGGCAATCTAGGCCACTTGGATTGACCCTCGGCCACCTAGGTGAAGGTAATAGGAGGTGGAGGAAAGTAAAAGCCAAGAAACGAGTTCTTGACAAATTCTATAAAACTTCCTCGTACCTAGATAATACATAGGTAGATTCTAGAATGTAATCTACCACATTTTGATTATAGAAGAAGATGGAGATTATATGTACTCTCTTGAAGATGTCCGGAAGAGATATCTTCATCTTCTTAGAAAATAGCAAGATGGTCCGAGACGACCTTAAACTACCGGATGATGGTGGAGGGATACCCAAATCTCAAGGAAGAGGTTGGCGGTTCGAATCCCGGCTGTGAAATCTCCTCTCTACCTGACGGAAAACTTGCCAGGTGGTCAACTGCCTCCTGTGCTTTGGCGTTGGCCTGTCGGCCTTCTGTCTCAAAAAAAAATAGCAAGATATAGTAATATGAAAGGGGGCAACATGTTAGGCACCTCCTCCCACTATATACTATATAGAGTTAGAATTAGAGTTACCTTACCTTATTCACGACGATAAGCTATACGAGAGCTAGGTCCTTTGTATCTTTACCATTTTGGAATATAAGAGCTTCAAGCTCAACCCTTCATCTTAATTATTCAAGGTAGAGACAAAGTAATTGATAGGATAGACATCATCAAATTGATTATGTTTGAGAGAGTTAATGAGTATCATGCATAGAAACTCACATAAGGTGAGATAGATATATGTGTTGGAAATTGAAGGTGATTGAAATATATAAGATTTCCAAGAAAATTATAGGAATTGAGAGACAATTGTGTAAGGAGCGATTTATGGAGTCATACATATGATGAAAGAATTGTAGTACTGAAAGACAATTGTGTGAATAATGAAATTCAATTGTGTAAGTGTTGAGAGATTATAGGAACTCACATGAGGTGAGGATAGTTGCATTATAAAGTTGGTGAGTGGAGTTAGATACTATAGAGTCAATGAGGAGGTTAATGAGGGAAGGAAGAATTAAGAACGTCATAATAAGAATGTATGAGGTTGCATGCAAGGACGTTGATAATTGAGTTCATGTATTAACGATTGTTATGAGTTTAAGAGTCGTTAAGTTCTTGACATGAACCAAAACTATAATTATATTCTTTGCATATCTATTTCATTCCGCTATCATTCTTATCATAATGATTTGTGAATCTATGTTATCTATATTCCATAAGTATGATTGATTGCCTAAAGAAATTAAATGACAAATAATACGTCTATAAAAAGGGTTATGTTATAATCTATGATATGATAAAATTAAGTATATGAATATCTACTAAGATTATTTATTGTATTATGTTTATCTAAAAATAGAATATGGATGTTATAGTTGATGCTTCAATAGAATTAAGATATTTTCTTAAAATAGGGTGTGTTCTATTTATAAATGGGATGTGATACATTGACTGCATTATAATTAGATTGAGTCTAATATTAGATGGACTAACATACATTAAGAGGCCACACTAAAATAAGGTTTCAATCCAATTATAGAAGAGACTGCAATACAACTGTGATTAATGTGCTAAAAATAGATTGTAACCTATATAGCTGAGAATCCAAAGGATATGGTTATGAGAAGAGGATTATTACAAGAAGGATTAAAATTAAAAGGAGTTACTAAGTCGAGAAAGAAAAAGTTTTGGAACGAAAGGTACTTGAAGAAACTTAGTCACTTGAAGAAATGATATTTGTTACTTATTTACTTAGCTACTTGGTTACTTGGCAACTTGAAGAAGAGTTACTTGTCACTTGAAGAAAGGCTACTTGGCGATTTCAAGAAGGGCTATTCGGGAATTTGAAGAAAAGTTACTTGCTATATGAAGAAAGGTTACTTGTTACTTGAAGAAGGTCACGTGTGACTTGATTACTTAAAAAGACTATTTGGTTACTTGAAGAAAGGCTACTTGGTCACTCGAAGAAAGGTTGCTTGTTACTAGCTACTTGGTTACTCGGCAAATTGAAGAGAAGTTACTTGTTACTTGAAGAAAATTACATGCAACTTGAGATACTTAGAAGAGAAGAGAAGACTTGTTACTTGGCTACTTATCGAAGTGGAAGAAGAATTACTTGGTTACTTGGTTACTTGGTCACAAAATTATTTGGATACTTAGATAGTTGTCACCGAGAGGAAACTTGTTACTTGGCAACTCGGCTACTTAAGATACATAGAGAGAAGGAGAAACTTGTTACTTGGCTAATTAGTGATTTGGAGGAAGAGTTAATTAGTTACTTGAAGAAGAAGAGGAGACAATTGCGGCACATGAAGACGACGCAACAACATACAATGAATAGTGGATGTGATTTAGATTAATACTTAGAAGTGACACTTGAGCTTAAGGACAACTGCGGCACATGAAGAAGTTACAACACTACAACACACAAAGAGAAGTTAACAAGATTTAGATTAATACTTAGAAATAACACTTGAGCTTAAAGAGACAACTGTGGTACATGAAGAAGTTCAAACAAGAAGAAAGTTACAAACAAACAAGTTGATAGATTAAAAGCAACATTTGGTCGAACAAGACTACTTGAAGAGATATCATCAAGAAAAGAAGTTCATTACAACAAAAGAGGACTTTTAAGTATAACTTAAAAGTCTATCATGATAGATACAAGGTAGAGGAGCTTTTAAAAGAAGAACGAAGACACCTACCAATACAACAAGGAAGACAACCAAGATAAAAAAAAAACAAACGACAAGGAGATTAGGTAGTTTAGTCATCATAATCCGGACGACGTTCTAAGTCACTACGATACGGTCAACCCTAGGAACAAATGGAGGTAGTTGAACTCTACAGAAGTTTGTACAAAAACTGGCTGCAAATGCTTCCTAATAACCCTACATAATTCCCTCACTATTTTTGATAATGTGTTCTTATGAACTCCATACAAGTCTCATATGCTTTGCAATCCATCGCCTCTACCTAACCTATGCAATGACATTGCTACCTTCTTTTGTACTGGTACAATAACTCTAAAACATATTTCTTCTTTCTTCAAATACGGGCCATTGTATGAAATGGGTTTCCTCTTTCTTCAAATACTTTCTTCAAACCCGTTCGAGTGAAATGAGTTTCCTCTCACACAAAAATATGAAAGTATTATATTTCACTCAAGTTCGCTTCCTAAATTCTCTCTCTATCCACAATCCCAACAACAAACGTTCTATAAATCCAGACATTTGTTATTGACTTCATATGCTTCTCTCTCTATGCCCCATACTCTCATAAACCAAGCTCAAAATTGCAAACTTTTCCCACTCTCCTTGCAAAAGCAATGTTTAATGTCCACAACATGCTTCACAAGCATGTACATAAATATGTATAATCCTAAGAACAAAACAAGGCTCCTCTTCCTGTCCTCCAATTGCAACCATGCTTGCTGAAATTCAAAGTGAAAATAAGCAAAAACAAGAAATGAGGTCAAGACAAGACTAGTGAAGCCAAAAGAATGGTCAAAGTTTATTTTTATTTTAAACTATCTTTTTTTGTGCATGTATTAAAAAAACCATCACCTTCATTTTTTGGTCCATGGTCTTTCCTCTTGGTCCACATTCGGTTTACACCTAGTGAGGGGCCCAAGGCTCTCAAAACTATTTTTTTTATGAAGTTGGACCATGGAAGTCAGACCATGAACTCGGACCATTGACAAAGGCCATCTTCCATGGTCTGACTTCATGGTCCATAGTGTAAACCGGCCCTAAGGGCCACTTCACACTGGAGCCAAGAGCCATGACCATGAGATTGTGAGAGCCCAAAAGAAAGTGTCCAAAGGCCGTCCCAACACACCTCCAAAATCGTGTAGTGTGGTCATGGACCCTCAAGTGTAGTGTGAAGTGACATGTGACCGGACCCTCAACCAAATGCTATTTCAATGAATTTCTATTCATGTGGGTCCTCACACATGATAAAATAGAATAAATTAACGGTTGTGAGCATTCGGAGTGCCATGGTCTCCCAGTTTTGTGTTAGGCCTACCTCCAAGAGGTAGGTTTTGAAAATAGTCTAGTGACCATGAAACATGATCCATTGGATGCCATGTAGGAATCCATGTAAACTTTACATCCATCTTGCATTCACATACTCCGTTGATCCCTCAAGCCTAGTGTGAAGCAAACTTGGACTAGCTCTGCCTTTTCCACCAATGAGAGTGCTTGAAGTGTAATGGTCATAGGCTCTCAATCTCGTGTGTGAAGTGGCCTTAATCCTCAAGCATACTTTGTAACTCCCACTAGAAGTAGGGAATTGTTAAAATGACCACAACCACTGGTCAAAATGACCATAGTCAACGTATAAAGTGTCAATTGGACTCTAACTTGTCATCCAAGTTGGCCAAGTTTATTAATTCTAACACAAATTGTAGCCAATATCTTGCTCCTCTTCATGTGTGCAATGAAAAAGCACATTTAGACAGGTCGTATGACCATGCGACACGTCTTTGTATTTGTTTAACAAACTACGTGGTCGATTTAACAATTCCCCTAAAATTATACCGTAATGAATTGTAGCCAAGTCCTCTTGAGAATCACGAGGCTATCGATTATGATGTTGCATGTCGATCAATTTTCCAATCAAATCGAGCTTTCCTAGAAAACATCCACTGTGCCACCGTAAAAAGACAATTCAAACAAATCCTATCATAACATATTTTCTAGACTCCAATATGGTTTTAGAGTTTAAGTCTTCAAGTGAATCCAAAGAGATAAACCCGAGGGCTTGTAATCTTCATCACATATGATCATTCGAGTCATCCTCACAAACCATTTTATTCCATGAATCTCATTATTTCTATCAAATATATAATTTCAAGAGAAATCATCGGCAAGAATTGAGCATGATAGCAAAAAAAAGTGCAAAAACTTTGATTCCCTTATCTTCAATGTGTCCATGGACTATTCATAATCCAAATATAATGTCGTTCATTCCTAGCAAACACATTGTTGTTCATATGGACTATTTTGGAAATGCTTACAAAAATGATATGTTTCACATTGAACTTATGGTGTAGGGTGCAAGCATGGTAAATTGGATCCAAAAAATGCTCAAAAATACTAAACCAAAAATATTTTTGGTCAAACATCTAAAATGTAAGAAAAATGTGGTTAAATTTTGGATTATTATTCATGGTTATCTTTATTGTTGTGGCCAATATAGAATACGAAGATTTGATCTTCAAAATTTATAAATAAAAGTGATGCTCAAAAGCAGTTGGCTAGATATAGTTTGAACATAAATTTAATGACCTCAATTGTTCTCATACTTCTTGAATATATTGTAAACTTGAGGGCATCATAAAAAATGAAAAAAAAATTCATTAATTTGTTTCATTTTATTGTATTTTAAGAAACTTTTAGATGGTTACTAGTTCAATATTACCTACTTGCAAACCACTTGCATGGTCTTCTAAAACATTAGCTTATTTTCTAAAAATTGTTTTTGTCAACATACATTTATTTGGCTTTGTAAATCAACATGTTTAACAAATGTTTTTGGTTTTTGGTCACAAAATTCAAACTTGGTATATAGTCTCAGGGAATTCACTTCGTGTGTTTTGAGGAACCACCTATGATAATGGGTTATTTAAATGGGGGGTTAGGTAGGGTTTGAAATTTTAAGCTACCCTTCAGTTACGTAATAAGCTAATAAATTTCCTTGTTTATTATAATTGTAGTTTTTGGTGGGGCATTTTATGTGGGGCTATATTGCTTGTAAAACTTTTCCCTCGTCTGACATACAAAGCCCCCCTCTTTAACAGTAACATGCAATGCCAAGAGATGGACATGACATTGAAAGAAAAATGAAATAGACAAAGCAATCATAATAGGTTTTAACTTGCTCTTTCATCCATTGTTTCAAATGATAAACACATGTTTCATCCACCTACAAAGCTTATGATCTAAACAACTTATCCTATACAATTTATTCTTTACCCAATATGTAGGATGTTGTATGATGTAGATGATAAAATATAAATTCCTAAGCATTTTAGATACATATATTTTAGAATACTCTTGAACAAATTTATTCAGCCCATATGGTACTACCAAATTTTGTATGATTTTTTTCAACAAAGAGTATAAACACCCTGCATTTTATTGCACATGCTTATATAAATTTGGCATAGTGGGATCCTGGGTATATAGTTTTAAATTACTTTCACTTAAACCTTTGTAGGATTCAAGAGTTGTCAACTAGACTATGCTTGCACCTTGCACACATTCTACTTTCAATAATTATAGTTTTAAAAACAAATTTTTGGTCAATCGAAAAAGCTCACACATAGCATGACAATGCTATGAAGATTCACACCCCCTTTAAACTTAGTGTGTACTTAAACCAATACCGTAGTACCATAGCAGGTTCGTCCTAAAATAATTCTAAAAATCAAAATAAAACGTAAAAAATAGAAAATTCTGAAGACAAAAAAACGAAAATAGAATAAATTAGTTTTTGAAATATTTTGCTATTTCTAAGCTATTTATGGTCATTTTTACTTATTTTTTTGCTAAAAAACGAAAATTGAGAAATTCAGTTTTTGAGAGGCGAACCTTATTTTTTCAAAAAAATTAAATATTCATTCGCCAGGTGGCGAACCTGCTATGGTGTTACGGTAATTGGCCTACTTTGTTCACAACAATTTTATGAAATATTCATTCCAACTTAGATGCTTTGGATTGCTCCTCCAAACCTTTGAGGGGGACTTTAAGCACTCTCAACGTTCTTCATCTCAATCTATGGCTCATAACTTATTGCACCAAGTCTTCAACAAACAAGTATTGAAGGAGGCAGGATTTGTTTCCAAAGGCAAGCCAAGATAAGTTTCGATGGATCTTAACCCCTGAGTGCCCACATAGCCCAAAATGTGAATGTATAATTTGGATGTCCATTGGAGTTTATAAATGATTAGGGTGGGTAGCCATTTCATGAATGACACTATCAAGGTAGTCACCATACTCCACTAGGAAATTAGAAAACCTACTATCCACAAGCTAACGGACAAGCCGAAAGCACCAATGAAGACATAAAAGTTGCTCTAACTAAAGTGGTCAATGCCAACCGCATAGATCGGGACACCGAGTTACATGCAATGTAGACGGAAACATCAGTCAAGTAGCCATGCGCCTCGCATGTTCCAAAACAAAAACAAAAACAAAAAAATTACATGCAATATATGGGCCTACATGACAACTTTTAAAGACACAACAAGACACACATACACCTTTCTCTTGGTGTGGAACAAAGGCCTTGTTACCTATGGCATACCTTCATCCTGATGTTCACCAAAGAATAGGCTATCTATATCCTTGGATGGGGCATTTAGTGTATTTTACAAATACAAGGAGGATTACATTCATTGTAAATAAAAAATTATAAAGAATCCCAAATAATGAAGGCCCCGTTTAAAGTAGATAATCTCATTACAAGTAAAGTATACAAGGATAAAACGTGGGCCATTATTTTTCAGTAGAATTGATATGAGGGTTCATTCTAGGATCCTAGGGATTTTTAACACACACTCACATTTTTGTGCTAAAAATGTGTATTGTGCTATTGAAAAATAGATGGAAGGTAGCATGTGAGTGGTGAGCATTATATTTTCCAATGACGTGCTATTCTGAGTACATATATTTAGGCGAATGTACTATCTTAGAATATAATTGTTGAAACAAAAACACATTGTGAATCGAACCCTATTACCATGCGTTTCAATCAATATCTTTCAACTTCTTTTATCCTTCCCTCTTAAACTCATCATTGCCAATTATACACACATTATGCATCACAATACATATAACAACCATATCAACCACAGGTTGGAAATGTACATTAATCATTCTCATAATAATTTTTCATTTTAACTTAATTTTTTTGAAAGCACACTCTACGTACATGCGAGTAATTTTTTGAATATAATTCCAATTGGCTACATAACTTTCTAACCCTTTGGATGATCTTTGAATGGAGTATAAATCCATGGCCAAGCCAAATATGCACAATTGCTGGTTAGCTTATAAGGCAAAAAATTGTCTTTTATGCAATCTCTCTGAATTTTGATTAGTTGAAATAATGTCCAATCGGGCATACTTCCTATCCATCTGAACTCATAATCCCAAAATACATATTTTGTATCTACAATACCTTGTAGTAAGGTTGAGTGAAAAACTTATGACAGTAATAATCTTCTCCTCCCGGTACAAGTGCAAGAATTGGAATGTGAGATTCATCAATTGCTCCAATAATATTAGGAATCTCACGAAGTGCTTCAAATCCATGTGCTAGAATCCTAAACCGGGCTAGACTTGGAAATTGGAGAAAAAATCGTTACAAATGAACTTTTACCAATCTACAAGATTGTATCACAATTTTTGAAATTGTACTTTTAGTCACCCCATATACATCCCCTACGGTACACAAGGTATTTCTAGTCCAAGCCTTTATAATGATATTGCAACTCTACATTCAATTGAAATCGCCTCTCTCATATGTGTATTCTTCCTCTGCAAACATGGACCTAATTTCTTACAAATTAACTTGAATGTATTATGAGATACACCAGTTCGTTGCTTGCACATTTTTAATGTGAAAATACCCAATAATAATCCTACATTCCTCTCAATTGCCCACACACTATGATCACTCATCTTCATATCATTAAAGCAAATGCTCAAAATCAAGGCATTCTCCCATTCTCCATTGAGTGCCAATGCTTGCATGTCAAGCACAAGTTGCACAATCATGTGCGAACACCAATACAAAGCCAATGCAACAAGAATCCTCCCTCTTCTCATAAGATGATCCATCACACTCTTCTTTCTGGCTAGGGCGAACCGACCCATACATTGGTACCTTACCGGATGTCTAGTGATGTCACATTCGAATGAATCGGCCCTCAACCTCATAGGGGGTCTTTTTGTATTGGAGCCACTTCATCCACAATATGTAGGATGGTTGATTTTAAGCGAGTGCCACGAATCCCCAGCCGTTCGCCCTCCCCGGTAAGGTACGGATATATGGGTTGGTTCGCCCCAGCCCTTCTTTCCTTGCTCACCAATGTAAAACACAGAAGATAGTAAAAAAGAAAGAGAATGAGGATATGTAACAAGTGAGGTAGGGCTGCATCTCTTTTTCCGCCAATAAAATATGCAATGGTCCCTCAACATGATCCATTCTCACTTCACACTATGCTCGAGGGCCTGTGACTACACAACATGACATTCCCATTTCCCATGGTACGGCCTTTGGATGAGAGTCAACAACCCTCACAATTAGAGCATAGGCACCCATAACTGACCACTTAAGAGATTATGTGCCAAATTTGGAAAAGTATAAGGCGGTGCAAATGTGTCTCGTGTGGGAAGATAGAAATCAAGAGGACTGCAATTTTTTTTTGGTAATTTTATTCCTTAATTTGAAATTCTTGTGAAGTTTTGAAGCCAAAAGTTGGCTCAAACATATTACCAATGTGTAGAGTCTACCATAACCGCTCATTCCTCCTCACTTTAGCACTCAAAACTAGGACATGTGTCATGATACTATTAGTTCCGGCATGATCAAAGTTCAATCCTAACTTGATCACAATTCCAATACCCTATAGATTGCCAATGGGGTCCTGATCGGGAATAGGTTGTTTACTATACATGGTCAAAGCCTTGGGCTTTTGTGTGACGTGGCCTTAACTCCCATCACATTTGAAAAAAAATAGAATAGTCTAATGAAAGGAATATTCTAGAGCCTTCAAATCAACCAACAAGAAGCGGCGAGCGGTGACAACCGCAAGTCAAACAAGCAAACGAAGCACATGAAGACACTTCCTTGGGAAGCCTACGAAGACTCCCCCTAACACCACCTTTCATCTGGCACGGAGAGCCTTTGGGAAATTGGGAAAGCCCAAGCCGGAACCAAAGACTCTCCGAAGACTCTTCCCAAGACCCGCCACTCTCAAACCAAGACCGAGCTTGCAAATATATCCTCAGCCATGGCCATGGCCATAGCCATCACCACCGCCACGCAGACCCTCGCCCCCGGCTTGCACCTAACCTCGCATTTCCTCCACGGCTCCTTCCGCAAATTGCACATTGCTCCAACTGCGGCCTCGCCGTTGCGAAATTCCAAGAATTCTAGAATTTCATTGTCGCCCGTGGCCATGGACAGCCTGCTGAGCATGCTGGGGTTTGGTCGCGGTGCTGCTTCTGCGGCGTCGTCGTCTGCGCCCCCGCACCCGATAGCGCAGGGGCCAGATGACGATGTGCCGGCGGCGGGGGGGAATGCGTTAGCGTGCTTTGGAGCGGGGTGTTTCTGGGGAGTGGAGCTAGCGTTTCAGAGAGTGCCCGGGGTGACCAAGACGGAGGTAGGGTATACGCAGGGCAACACGCATATGCCGACGTACGAGGACGTTTGTGGCGGAAGGACAGGTGTGTTTGGGTGCCGGACTTGGTTCTGTGCAGGAATTTCCTCCCTTCATGGTTTTGGTTTTTGTTTCAGCAGCGGTGGGATAATACATTTCGATTTTTCAATCACATTTTGAACGGGATGATTCAATTGTGCCCCAATGTGAATTGCGGGGAGCTCGTAATTTTGGTCCATCTTTCAGACAGGAGGAATTTTAACACTTGTTTTTTTGTGGTTATATATGCACATATACAATTCACACACACACGCGCGCGCGCGCGCGCACACGCATGCATGCATACGTACATACATAAATACACATACATTTAGGAAATCGTAATTCGAAAATTTTGGTGCGTTTTGTGTGCTGAATTCGCTTATGTGCAGGATTTTTCCCACTTCATGGTTTTGTTTTTGTTTTACTGGTGGTGAGACAAAGTCTCTCGGTTTGTCAATTCACAATTTGAGGGGATGTTTGTATTTTGTACCAATGTGCATTGCGGGGAATTCATAATTTGGTCCACTTCTCAGAGAAGAGGTATTTTAAGACTGGTTTTGTGGTGACACAAACATACATACACATACAGACACATTTAGGAAATCGGTTGTCATATGCCGACGTTTGTGGCGGGAGTTCAGGTGTGTTTGTGTGCTGGATTTTCTTCTGTGCAGGAAATTCCCCGTTTCATGGTTTTGGCTTTGGTTTTGGTTATGGTTTTTGTTATTATTTCAGCAGCGGTGGTATAAATTTTCTCGGTTTGTCAATCAAATTTTCAGGGGATTGTACGATGTGATTTGCGGGGAGCTCATAGTTTGGTCCACTTCTCAGAGAAGCGGAGTTTTAAAACTTGTTTTTGTGGTTATATACACAATAAACACACGTTTAGGGAACCGTAATTCAAAAAAATTGGTAGTCATAAGCGGACGTATGAGGGTACGTGTACTTGTATGCTGAATTTGGTTCTGTGTAGAAAAGTCCCTCTTCATGGTTTTGGTTTTTGTCTCAGCAGGGGGATAAGATTTCTCGGTTTGTCAATCAAATTTGCAGGGGATGGTTCAATTGTCGTCTAATGTGAATTACGGCTCTACCCCCTTATTTTCGTCTGGTTATGTACATACACACTCAGAGATATTTAGGGAACCGGAATTTGAAATTTTTGGTCGTCTCGTTATCCTGTACACCATGTCATACAGTGGGTTTGTGTGCTGAATTTGCTTCCGTGCAAAAAAGTTCCTGCTTCATGGTTTTCGTGTTCGTGTTCGTGTCAGCAGCGATGAAATAATATTTCTCGGTTTGTCAATCTATTTTTTAGGGTATATTTGAATGGTGGTCCATTGTGAATTGCGGGCAGCTCATAAATTGGTCCACCTCTTTGAGATGAGGACTTTTAACAGTTTTTTTATGGTTATATATATACACACCAATAGAGACATTTAGGGCACCGTAATGTAAAAAATTAGGTCGTCTTGTTATCCTGTAGATGTTGTCATATGGTTCTGGACTGGGATTTATCAACTTGGAGGATTCAGCATTGGAAATTTTTATAAAAACGAGGTGGAATTCTGGGGAGGATTGGTTTCAATGCGTAGTTCAGTGTCATTCCTCCTCCACGTCAGCCCTCTAAAGTTAGCACTCTAAAGTGGACCTGGAAATGAGTTGGTTGGAAGTCCTAGATAATTTGCACACTGCTTAATGGAGACTATCATGTAAGAAAATCTATGGGGCTTTGCCAGTAAAAATAAAGTATGTCGAGCATGGCACTCATACTGCATGGTTTAATGTGTTCATCATTGAAGCTTAGCCAGGATTAAGAAATGTGATTGGAATACGGTGTTGAATAGTCAAAGTTAATTGATCTTCCTATACAATGGCAGAACTTGCCAAGAGCACCTACATCGCATCTGTTCTTTTCTGACTTCTTGGCTACTTCTTTTATATCTGCCCTTGTCATTGTACCGTAGTGTGTGTAGGTCTCAGAGAAGGGTGCATAACATGAGCTGCAATCTTGGTTCTCATAGTTTTGCATCTGCTCTATGGGAACAGGTCACTCAGAAGTTGTAAGGGTCCATTACTCTACAGCAGAATGCAGTTATTCAGATCTGCTCAATGTTTTCTGGGACCGCCATGATCCCACAACTCTCAATCGCCAGGTATGTATGCAATTCAAGCTCCCATGCAAGTGCTTTAAATATCTCAATCTTATCCCAAGTGCCTTTATATCCCTGGCCACTTTTGAGCATAGAAATTGGCGTGAGTATTTAGAATTCTACCACATAGTTTGAAACTGCTATTGTGCACTGGACATTGGACCCCTGGTGAATAGTTGTTTCTTCAAAGCCTGGTTTGTACATCATATGGATTCCACACGTGGCTAGAGGAATGTTAACAATGTTGTGGTTATTTTTATGTGTAACAGGGAGGAGATGTAGGAACACAGTATAGGTCAGGCATCTACTATTACTCTCCTGAGCAAGAGAAAGCTGCCAAGGAGTCGTTGGCAGCCCACCAAAAAGCATTAAACCGTAAGATTGTGACAGAGATTCTTCCAGCCAAAAAGTTCTACAGAGCAGAGAGTTACCACCAACAGTACTTAGCTAAGGGTGGCAGGCTTGGCTTTAAACAGTCTGCAGAAAAGGGTTGCAACGACCCCATTCGGTGCTATGGCTAAACATTTTCACATCTATGTTTCGCATTTTGTACTACTAAACTTCTGTAAAAATGACGGAGCTGGCAAAAATGCTGACTTCCACACTTGAGTTACTCAATTCTTTAACTACCTTGATACTGCCTCTGCGTCAATGTGTATTATCAGGCATCACCCTGTTATTGTCAATTAGATCGCATGCCTTATTACTCTGCCCTAAGGCAAGGCATTCACTCAGTATTTTATGCACCTTTGCCAACTATTAGCTCAGAAAGAAGCAGTTTAGCAGAGTCCAGCTTCCATACAGGGAGTACCAAGCTGTCACTTGTCAGCTTTAAGTAGGAGGCATCAGTTCCTACCTCACAGAATGATATTGGGTGCATTCACATTCCATGAGTTCTGTGATCAGACTTGTACTCTCTGCCTGGATGATGTGGTCTTCACAGTGGTGGAGATGTACATATGAAGTATATCTTGTGGTTCAATTCATCTGAGTTGTGACCTTTTTCATAATGACTGATTATGTTGATAGAGTTTTCTACAATATTTTTGTGTTTCTTTTTCAAGTGCGAGTCACGTGGTCCTGGCTTTTTGGTCCTCTGTCGCACTTGGTGTCTGTTTCAGTTACAACCCAGGACTTTCCTTCGTTTCTTATGGATGTCTTCACTGTTGCTTTTTCTCGAGCCAACTTTACATACTAAGTGGTGAGCAAATAATTGCAAGTACTGGTTTTTTTGAAGAGTGGGCTCTTTTAAATGGCCTATTTGATGATTCTGAAATTAGTTATTTTTCTACACATTGTATCAGTGTTGCAAGGCACCACTTCAATGTTGCTGCAAGGCTTTTCATCTGGAGTTCATGGGTTTCCTGCCATGATATTAGTGGGCATTGTCTCAGAAACAAAAATTGACACTACTGTAAGTGCATAAGTTATGCAGGTGTTATACGGCCACTTTTCTTAATCAAACACCGATATTTGATTGGTGTGTGGTTAGGTGAGGATCAAAGAACAAACACCACGACGACACATGTGTAAAAGAGATTTGACTACGTTTTCAAAATTTATCAACTACTCCACGCTCAGTAGTGAAAACATTGGAAAGACTTCACTAGTATTGAGAAGTCCTATGTGTTCACATTGATATCAATGAAATCAATAATCATGCACTTTTGAATGCCATTACTAAATCAAGGAAGTCCAATTTTCAATTTGGTTCTTGTTGATGTTTCATCATAGATTTGCTAATGCAACACAAATTTGACAATGTAAATGTGATCCATAGAAAATAGAGAACAAGAAAAACGAACTGAATAACACCCACATACCTTAGTTTGAAAATCAATCTTGCGTACCTCGGAGGATCAACTTGGTTAATTTGGAGAATTGAGGGCAACCGCAATGCAAGTCTATGTCCTTTGTAAGCTTAAATCCACTTCATGAGAGTTTCAAAGAAATGTCACTTAAGCCGGTTCACACGGGGTCCCAAGTCCTAAGTCCAAAGTCACTTGAGTTTAATCTATGCAATCCCAACCGTTGAGAGCATGGAAGTTGGGACTCATCACTTCACATGGGGTCCTAAGTCCTAAGTCCCAAGTATGACATGGATGCCTACATGGCCACACTTTTTTAAGGTGAGGCTTGGGACTTGTGTTGATAGTTAGGTCGAGCAAAAAGCTAGACCCAACTCGCAACATAAGTCCCAAGATTTTTTGCATGAAAAAATCAATTATATTTGAATGAATGTAGATCACACTTTAATGGTTTCTTGAGGCTCAAAAGTTGGGACTTTGCCTCCATGTTGGGACTTGTTGACATGAGTGGGACTTGGGACTTGGGACCCCATGTGAACTGGCCCTTAGAATAATGTAGGTTTTACCGAAAATAAGACTTTGCAATGTACTTGTGTCGAGCTCTTGGAGTTCTCTAATACTATAGTATGCCATCTCGTCTGCTTCAATGAGGTGTCACTACACTAAACATTTGCTTTAGTGTGGTCCACACTATTCCTCATTAACCAACATTAATTGTCTTCCAATCACCAGGTGGCAACCATTGTACAAGGGTCTTAATCGAACACTAGTCTTACACATACACCTATGCTTGAGTAGTACAATACATGGCAAGGCTTGTACTTAAGAATGGGCACCAATAAGAGACGTGTTATGAGGAGATTGCACTATATCCTACAAATCAGAGCACCATTCTAGTTTCATAATTAACATAATTGGGAGGGTCTATGTGATCGCTTAAAGAGAAAGAACCTTCACTTTGACCTCTTATAAGTTTTGCATCTCAACGCTGATTTTGACACTTGAAACTACAACCTTCATAATTCACCAAACCGGACGAGATAATTTGCAATTCCAACCAAAGCCAAATGTGTAGGCGGAGTTGGAGGTGTTCATTATAGGCATGTTGTCACAAAACACTTGCTACCACATGCATGACAAGTCATGAAGACCGCTCTGGTATGCAACACTAAATTAGATGTTTACTTGAGTGAGGCATGCAAGTGTTATTTGGTTGATTTTCTTAGTCGGACATTTATATTTGATTGGTGTGCGGTTAGGTGAATCATGACCAAGGAACAAACATCATGAAGATGTCACGTGTTTAAAAGTGATTGAACCATGCCTTCAAATTTTTATCAACTATTGCACACTCAATAGTGGACACTATTGAGAGGACCTATGTATTCATTTAAGGAATCAACAAATGTGCACTTCCGATAATCATAACTAAATCAAGAGAGGTTCAATTTCTAGTTTGCTTGTTGTTGATGATTCATCATAGATTTTGCTAATGCAACACAAAATTTGAAGATGTAAATCTAAATCAATAGCAGGTGGAGAAACAAGAAAAACGAACCAAATAACACCAACATACCTTCAAGAGGTTGTCACATGACACTTGTTGCCACACTAAATCAGGTGTTTACTATAAGTTGAACAATTCACCCACACATTTCTAAGTATCTATACAGAGGGTTGGGGCGAAACAACTCATACATTGGTTCCTTGGAGGCAAGGGTTTAGGCATCCAACAAGGAATGAGTGTATGGGTTGGTTCGCCCAAATCCTATACACAGTTGCCAAACAGGAAATTATGTGACAAGTGGACTTGAAAAATGTGATATTTATGTGTAATATGTTCTAAAGGATTTGGGTGAACCAACCCAAACACTCGTTCCTTGTTGGATGCCTAAACCCTTGCCTCCAAGGAACTAATGTACGGGTTGGTTCACCCCAGCCATTCTGAAGACCCCCGCCAACAATTTCTTCATATACAAATACTAGGTAAAACAATCACCAACTTCATTTTACGGTGTATGGAGGGGAGGCCACACACGTTTGCAAACTCCGGTTTTGAAACTGGTTTTGGGAGGCCAAGGTAAAAGAATTTCAGCCTTGACATGTGCCTAATTTTGAGGAGTTTAGTTTCAAGGTTGGTTCCTCTTTCTTTGGTTAAAATCATTTGTGTCCAATTCCAATTGGAAATGGAGGTTTTGAGCCTTGCAAAACTGTCGTCTTGGATTGGAGTTGAAAACGGGCGTTTAACCCAATAAAAGAGGGACCACCTTGAAGCCAAGCTTCTCGGCATTAGGTACATGTCAAGCTGTAATTCTTTTACCTTCGTTTACCAAACTCTGTTGTGAAACCGATGTTTTCGAACATGTGTGGCCTCCACATGGGTCATGTTTGGCCGCAATCTTGTAGGCTAATATAATATAAAGTATGTGGACCTTATGTGGTCACTCTTCTTGATCGAACATCTATGTTATATTCGAGTGGTATATGACAGGGGCTTGTACTTGTGAATGGACAACCAAAATGAAACGTGTCACAATGAAATTGGACAATTGTGAATTAACTATTGAACCATAAACAACATCCTAAGTTCAGTAGTTAATTCACAGCCAAAAGGATCTAGCCTATGTCACGATCGCTTGAAGAGGAAAGACAATCCTCACTTTGACCTCTCATAGCTTTTGCATCTCAAGTCCAATTCCGCAACTTGGAATGACATTCATCGTGAATCACAATCACTAATTTGATGCAACGCTTCCCAATCAAATCCCAATCGCTACTATGATGTGACACTTCCCGATCAAATCCAACGGCCATAAATGTACGTGGAGTTGGAAAAATGCCCATATTAGGGCCCCATACCTTACGTTAAAGTTTGCTGAAGTCACACCAGTTATGGCATTTAGTGTCACTTTCTGTTCGGAATCACGCAATGTGATAACTTATTGCCAAGAATGTAAGTTTTTACCAAGTAAAGTCATTTTCTGTGGATAATAGGGTTGTATGGACATTAGAGTTATCCATTAACTCAACTGGAGTTTTAGTAGGGAGTTGGTTGTTTCGCATGCATAACTTTCCATGTTTGGTAAGTTTTGGGTGCATGCATGGCATGACATGCCAAAATGAGTTTGGTACCCAATGAACCAATATGGAATGTCCTTCGTTCAAACCTCCACATTGATTCCAAGCATGCACCCAAAACTTACCGAACATGGAAAGTTATGCATGCGAAACAACCAACTCCCTACTAAAACTCCGGTTGAGTTAATGGATAACTCTAATGTCCATACAACCCTATTAAATATTAGCTGGTAAACTATGAAACGTATAGTAAGAAGTTATAGCATCTGGTGATTCCCAAATAGCAAGTGACACCAAATACCATCAACGGTGTACGTAGTCTACAAAACACCTTTCGTCTAATAATGTAGGTTATCATCTGCCATGTCGAGCTTGCAGATGGCCAATTCCGCTGCCTGCACTTTACTTTACCTTACGTCTCAGATTTTGCAGCGGCACGGATGACTCAAGCACAGGCCACTTGTCGCAAGTTCAGAGTGGTACAAAAACTTATTTTACGGCCATGGCCCCACTACCCATGCTGTCTACGAAGACTGAGATCGTGGCCCACTATCTTAACTTAACAACATACGGCATCATCCTCAAGCTCACGCTGCAACTCCATGTCTGCAAGGGGGCTTAAAATTCGCGAAGCTTAAGTCCATCTGTGCAGGCAGGGGCACTTCGATCTTTTAAGGGTAAGCCGGTTTGTGTTGAATTGGAACCGATTGGGGCATGTGAACTCTTAGTTCGATGCAAACATAAGTTAGGTAATTTCGTTCTGGGCGGTTCCGTCGAAAGCACTGAGAATTGAGGTCGGAGTTCCGGTTGCGATTGTTTTCATGATTGTGATCCTGCTACCTTGAGCTCAGAGAACAGGAATGTGCAGAATCTTTGATTGCTCGAAATGGGGTTAGCTTGTTGCGTTGGCAACCAAAATTATGCAATCTCTTGAGCTGGGCTTTGAGAATTCCCTGGTCTGGGATGAAGTGAATTGGAAGATGGCGATTTCTAATTTTCTTCTTCTTGGACCAAGATTGTGGTAGATTGTCATTGATGTGCTAGTTTCCTGTATGTTGCCACAATCAGCTGTTTGATCATCAATTTAAGGAGCACTCTTTTGGAGCTGCTTTCGAATCGTAATCGTCATCTAAAGACTATAAAATCTAAGAAACTTTACAAAACATTCTTAGGAAAATTTGACTTTTTTAATTTTAATTTTTTTTAATTTGGGGGATGTCTGGATGGTGAACCTTGCTAGAGAAGAATTGCTTCTGTTTCATTCTAATGACGACATTTGAAAGTGGTAAAACCCTTCAAATTCAGAGACGACTGAAATCAATGGACTCCTCTCAACGGTCACCTTGTTCCAAGCATGTTGCACTCGGCCGCGTTGTGAAATAACAACTTTCCAAGTCATTAGAAGCATAATTTAGTAGCATTTCAGAAACAACTGTTTTAAAGTCCAGAGTTGCCACCCCAGGATTGCACTTGTCGTGTCTTTAATGTTCAACAAGGTACAGACTGCAGCGATTTCCTTCTTTTCGCGATAATATGTTTCCTGACAGTGATGGTGTATCTTAATCTGTACGTTTATTGAGGAGGTAATGCATTCAATTCAACACGGGCGATGTTAAATGTACCATTCAAATTTCGTTTCCCGTTTGCTTCGTGACATGGATATTCCAATGAAACGGATGGAGGTCTCATCCAAGCAGATGCTTCAACACATAATGGAAGGAAGAAGCAATAGGTCTAGTGATTTTGGGTTGAGATGTTTGTCGATGGGAAAAGGTTACCCTTTGTCTTAGATGACGATCATTTAGCCTCAAGTGTTTTATATACTGTGCTTGACAGAAGGTTATTAATTAATTTGTTGTAGCCACTCGAGATGGCAGAAGAAAACACCAACAATTCGCGCACGACAGTGTTGGTAGCTGTGAGCCAGTCCAGCAAAGGCTACCCACACCCTTCGATCAGCAGTCGCCATGCCTTCGACTGGATTCTCAAGAACATCACCAAACCTTGTTGTAAGCAGGACTACAAACTGCTCATTCTTCATGTCCAAGTGCCGGATTCAGATGGTGAATATCGACAACTCAACCCACTTCTCTTCTTCTTCTTTTTTCTTGGACGATGGCTCACATTACAGAGGCTTTCAGGTTAAGAGCAATGATGATGGCGGGCGGGTCATATACCAACGCACTATAACCTTTCGCTGGAATGCACTGCCTGGTTTTATAGTTTGTGATGATTGATTTCCACGTGTGATTTGAGAGATCTCAAGTGACATATGACTGCCATATGGCATAATTTCAAGAATAATTTTTAAAAAAAGGCCAAATTAAGAAGCATGCACTTCATGGTTCCAACATCACATGTCATCGACCTGTGGTGATCCTCAGAGAGTTGCCGCATCTGCTGTTTGAGGGATTTTTTGGCCTAACTTATGTCTACCATATTCGCTGATGGGTCCACTCAAAGGTCATCAATCAAATGTACATAATTTCCTGAAAGCTTGTAATTTTTTTAGTTTTTTCTTTAAACTCTCCAGATGACCTTGTCCCTTCACGAGAGTTGTATATTGTTTCACAAGAAAGTCACAATCATTCATTCTGTGAAATCATGGACATGATACTAAATTGAAGGTTATGTTCTCCCATAGCCATCTCTGTGGTAAGATTCGATTCCTCGGGGATAGTGTCGCTTTAAATGAGGACCTTCAGAGCAGGACGCGACATGCAAAAGGAAGATCTCATATATATATCCTATCTTTCAACATGTTAATTGGTCATGGCTGGGGTGTTAATCGTGGCTGCTTTTGCATCCTAACTACATGTTTTTGGTTCATTTCTGTAATTTTGCAGGATTGGAAGAACTGGACAGCGTGTATGCGAGCCCCAGTGATTTCAAGCACTTGAACGACAAAGAGACCTGCAAAGGATTCGCACTACTTGAAGAGTTTGTCAAGCTATGCAACGAAGCAGAGGTGACTCTGACTGACCTAGTCTCTCGTTGAAGTTTTTCTCCTATTTTGAAGAAACAAGATTCCTCAATATAATGTACCTAGTCGTGACCACAATGTCGGCAGCCTCGTTCGGACTACAACCAAGGGTTATCCGATTTATCCATTTACGTCACTGTACAGATTTCTACTCGAATTGCAAATGCAGTTTTTAATCACAAAGATTCAAAAACCCAGCCTAAGGGCCACTTCACACACGAGCCAAGAGCCGTGACCATGAGATTGCGAGAGCCCAAAAGAAAGTGTCCAAAGGCCGTCCCAACACACCTCCAAAATCATGTAGTGTGGTCACGGACCCTCAAGTGTAGTGTGAAGTCATATGCGACCGGTTCCTCAACCAAATGCTATTTCAATGAATTTCTATTCATTGAATAAAATAGATCCTCAAGCATGATAAAATAGAATAAATCAACGGTTGTGAGCAGGAGTGTCATGGTCTCCCGGTTTTGTGTTAGGCCTACCTCCAAGAGGTGGTTTGTGAAAATGGTCCAAGTGACCATGAAACATGATCCATTCGATGCCATGTAGGAATCCATGTAGACGTTACATCCATCTTGCATTCACATACTCCGTTGGTCCCTCAAGCGTAGTGTGAAGCGCGAACTTGGACCGGCTCCGACTTTTCCACCAATGAGAGTGCTTGAAGTGTAATGGTCACGGGCTCTCAGTCTCGTGTGTGAAGTCGCCCTAACATTACTCAGCTGATGAGCTGTGTTCTCAGCTGCCCCGACTTCAGATTCGGTCTGAAGCACTGGAATTCTGGCATCCGGAGGCTTTAATCTCGAATCTACTGCGGGCAACTTATGAGCTGAGTAATATTATGAGTGCCGTTTCAAAGTGGGAAGATTTAAAAATGACTTGTCATCCTCATCAATTTTATTGCTACACTTAAACTAGTGGCAGGTGGCATGCAAATCTCGCGTGACCGAAACAGTCGAATACTGTGGCGACCTCGAATATTGTGAACTTTACGCTTGAAGATAGCATTTTCATGAACCGTGAGGAAAAAAAAAGTTCTGTGAATTTGGATAGCAATCTCGAGGCTCACTTTGTCGGCTTTTGTGTTTTGGAGTGTCAGATTGAATGCGAAGCGTGGATCAAGAAGGGTAACCCGAAAGACATTATTTGTGAGGAAGCTCAGAAGAGAAACCCTGACCTTTTGGTCCTGGGCTGTCGCGGGCTCGGAACTCTGCAAAGGTAAAACTACGAACTTAAAGCATTGCCTTACAGAACGACACTAAATATTGTATTCTAGTGTCATGTGGTATTCTATGTCGATGTGGTAACTTTTCTTAAGACACTTTCTTACAAACAAGTTTACAAATACTGTCGTGGATGATTGAGGTTTGGTTGAAACCCATGCCTAAACAAAGTTTGGTATATTCTGCATCTTAACATTCTTGTAAAGGAATGTTGAGATGGATGATTGAGATTTGGGTGAGTAATCACTTGGTAGATTGCAACATTGTAAGTTTATAATGCCCAAATGTTTTCCTACAAGGCATGATAAATAGCGTCCGGTTTGCATTTTAGTGTCGGTGACACTACACGGGCGGTTTACAATTAGCATTGAGCAAGGCGATTAGGAACTGGGGACGCTAAATACAATATTTAGTGTAGGTTGTAGTACTAATCCCCAAGGCATGGAAGTAATTGAACTCTCAGAGCGAGCTGGAAGGGGGCTAATTACATTCAAGTCATGTAATGTACTTCTTTGTGTGTTGATTCAACCCATAATTTCAGCCGGTAGAATTGCAGTGGGTCCTCAGAACCTGAAAATTTAGCAAATATATATATTTCAACTTATGTACCCAGTAGAATTATCTGTGAAGTCTCTCAAAGAGGCATAACATTATTCAGATCCATAATAGTGTTTTGTGGGACTAACAATATTCTGCAAAATATTTCCCACATTCAGTTTGAATGTGGGGCATATTCCACAGAATACTGTCAGTCCACAAAACATTGTTATGGATCTGAATAATGTTATGCCTCTTTGACCATGGGCTAGATACTTCTTTGAGAGTTTTCAATTTGTGCCAAAAAAAATTAAATTAAATTAAATGTTTAAAAAAAATGTCCTGCAGCTTTTCCCAAAAATAGTAAATGATTTTGGTGCAAGTGAGAGTTGTGTGTTGTGAGCCTGGCTTTTTGAATGTGTGATCCAGTTGCTTTCGGGTATTATTTCTTGATTTCCCCTTGGGTGGCATTGGTTCCCCGTGGTGGTTGTATTTTGACTCTTTCTTGCAATTGATTTCTTTCAATTTGTACCAAAACAAAACAAAATAAAATAAAATAAAATAAAATCCAGTTGCTTTCAGAGGGTTGTCAGTAGTAGTTATCAGCTGACCCAGTCTAAAGTTGGAGCCGGTTGCGGTTCACGATTTTATTGTTTATTGTTGCCTCATTGTTGTCACATTCAAGACCGCAAATCTCGTTCCCAAAAAGGCCGAGACTGACTAGGATCTCTGTAAGCTCGCCCTGTTTAAATAAGTGGGATTTTTTATTTTTTATTTTTTTTGGGGGGGGGTGTGGTTTTTGGTTTTTCTTTAGTGCAATAGAGTTATCCTTAAAGTCTCTCGAAAACTTGTGCAATTTTTTAATGTCCAAGGAGCATTCAAGTGGTACCATAAGTTCATAACATCCAATTTTGGTGAATTGAAGGGAGGCATTCGACTTTGGCCAAAAGATGGTTAAATAAGAATGACTTTCATGTCAAACGTTTGGTAGCACCTAAAATGGTGCTCTCCTCCAAATTTTGACAAGGAGTTCATTTTCATATAACCATCTCTTGGCCAAAGTCGAACACCCCCTTTGCTTCAATCAACTCAACAAAAATGGGGGTTACAATGCCACTTGAACGCTCCTGAACCAATTATAAATCATCAAAAGTGGGTCAGAACTCCCTACCAAAACATGACTTTTTGGGAGACACTTTAAGAACAAGTCTAGCGCTTCAAATTCGATTTAACTTCCTTGAAATTTACAACAAAAGTGCTTGTATATACACTCGCGTTCTCATCATTTGTTGGGTGTGGTGTTTTATGTGGACAAGGTCAAGCTCGTCCGTCGGTTCAAGCTCCAAAATGCTTTTATTATTTGTGGGCTCGAACTAAGATTATATCTTATCTCGTGGTTGTGGTTGTTCCTTCTACTCCTTAGTTGCCTCGTGGGACACCAACTCATAGTTTTGATTATTAATACGGTTTCTCCGATTTTGGTGTGTGTGTTGTGAATGAATAAGCAGGATATTTGTGGCCGGGGTGAGCTCGTATTGCTCCAAAAACGTCGATTGCCCCGTGCTTGTCATCAAACGTGATCCAAAAGACGCACCCAAAGACCCGATGGACGATTGAGCCGGAATTTGTGCGAGCGAAATTCCCGTCTTCGGCATGAAATGTCGGAGAAAATTCTTAATTTCATGCAACATACGTAGAGTCGGACCACCACACAATTTATCACCTAGTGTCACTATACCAAATAGTCCCTATTAGTGTGGGTGGAGAATTAGTGTGGAAATAATCATCTTGGACCACTCTTATTGTCTTGTTAGGGTGGAAGTAACGTGGGCCCAAGATCCCGAGTTTTCCTAAAGACTTTTGAAGACTTTCCTAGGGTCTTCCTAGAGGCTTTTAAGAGCTTGGGACATCACCTATTAGAGCAAGGACACATAGAGCACTAAGGTAAAGTATTCACTCGCACTGAATTCCTAGAAGAATAATTGTTGTGGTCCATGCTAATTTTAAGCAAAAGATTTGGCATGGGTTGAAAATTAATGTGGGTTCTAGAGAATTAATGTGGCTGACAATTCTAGGATTATATTGTGTACATGTAACGATACTTACTAGACTCGTCAAAAGTTGTGATAAGCATTGTCGAATCGTTAGAAGTTCATGATTCGTCCCAATCAAATTGCTTTATGTTGACTTGTATTTTAGGTAGGTAGTTGTCTGTGTTTAAGTGAAAAGAAAGGGTTGTCTTTTTTCAAAGCTTTTCAAACTCCAAGCTTGATCTTCCTCTTTTCATAGGCCTTTTCCTTTCTATTCTTCTTCAAAATGAAGCAAGGGTGAATGGGTGAGATTTTTCCTCATCGCATGTCTATTGCAATGCTAAATAAAGCATTCAATATTGTAATCATGGATTTAGTGCTATCTTCTACACATCTACCAAGCTGATTGGAAAATCAATAAGGAATACGTATGCTTATCAAAATGGCAACTTAAGTTCAAAAGATAGTCCAACAAAGGACTACATTATGCTCAATGATTACATGTTATTGTTACAACCAACTAATAAAGCAATGATGTGATATGTAGGCTTACATACCTCATTTACTATTTGTTGGAAAGCATTCACAACATAACATTATTCGACTAAGTGACTAGGTTATGTGGGGCCGGGAACATGTCATGTAAGGTGCTAGAAATATACCTTATGAATGCTTGTCCGTAAGTAGATTCAGCCTAAAAAATGAGTGGGAATTGGATGAAGTACTATAATTGAATATTATTAAAATGGAACAATTGATAGCAGCTAAATAATGTTATGAATGTCCCAACTACTATTATGGAATTTGTATCAAATAACTAGTCAAAGTAGCATAATAACTTTCACTAGTGTAATATTTCAAGAGTAAAAGATCATTCAAACATGAGCACTACACTATTGCTGGTGTTCAAAATGTAAAGAGCTAGCCTCACATGCACCCGTACTAACCAGAACATACAATTGTGTTTTAGAAAGGTGTGTGCCAAGTGTCTCCCAACTAGGCTCAATTGCAATCCATGTCCCGTATTTATCTCACCTATCAATTTCATTGAGAGGTTCCAAACATTTACATTTGATACAAAAAATACCGAGTATACAAACTTGCTCATTTTCCATATCATGTAACTTTCTTGAATAATAAGAACCTCTTGTATGCCAAATACCACGCGCTTCCACGCTTAGCACATATCTACTGAGCCTTAATGAATAAACTAAGCCAAGTGGGAGACATAAGTATAGGCCTCAACTTATCACCGAGCTTGCCCAATAAGGTAGAAGGTGCTAATTCTATTGCCTTTCCCAAAAGCGTCCATTATGCAATGCCTCCTAATCTCGTAAGGGGGGAGGGTTCGTAGGGTCAGTTTTGGGTGAAGTGGGATTGGATTACAGCAAGCGTTGGAACGTAGCTAAGGGTGGATTACTTATGTGCTTTCATTAAGATCCCGCATGCAAAATTCATAAGGGTTCCAATATTTTATTGGGTGGAGTCTTGATTTTTAGTGAGTGGGGGCACATTGAGGAAAAGGTGGGGTGATTTTGGGAGAAAGCAAGGTTCTATATGGGCAAAAAATGGGGGTGATTTTGGGCGAGTGCCGGGACAATTTTGGAAGCCATTTACACTGGAAGAAGTGTGGGTCTAAAGAGGGATTAAGAAGCTAAACGTAAGTGACTTAAAAATATGTAACATATTCATATGCTATGCAATTTATTTTATTTTTGTTTCTACCATCTCTAAGCCAATTTGCTAAGCCAATCATGCATTTCACTAATCCAAATGGGCTCTAGAATTAGGTTGGATCAACCAAAGAGTTGGGTTAAGCACCTCCACCTTAGAGTACATGGCCATGAACAAAAACAATCGGAATTCAAGTGTTTCCAAACTTGTAATTAGTTACATAACATTATTCAGATCCATAACAATATTTTGTGGGACTGACAATATTCCACGTAGTATTTCCAGATATTCTCCACATTCATACTGAATGTGGAGAATATCCGGAAATACTACGTGGAATATTGTCAGTCCCACATAACATTGTCATGGATTTGAATAATGTTATGTACTTGTTGATTTTTGAGGGGGCTTTCATTTATTATCTTGAGGGGTATTCTATGCATTCCTCTAAAATGATCAGTGATTTGCCTAGGATCTTGAAGTCCAACAATTGTTTCTCAAACTCAACCTGCTCGTCTGTAACTAGCGATAGGCTCTCCCGTTCATGGATTCAAAATTTCCTCCCGATTGAATGTGGGCACTAATAGTGTTGAAATGCAATGTGTTCCTAATGCATGGCCACCATCTAGCCTACCTCAACCCTCAACTTCCCAAGGCTATGAAAGGGTTGTTTTGAGTGCATTTCACTCAATGTTGTTTGTGGAGTTTTCATGGACAAGTTTCAAGGTTAAAGTGGGATATACCCGTAGGATTTTGAAACATGAGAAATAGGCTAATTTGCGCGGGGGGGGGGGGCTTGGGGTGAAACATCGTTTGGACTTTCACATTATAGCATTTGAAGGAAGGGGTGCACATGAAATTGTCATGTCTTATCCCAAATAAAGAACCTTCGACCAATCAAATTCCCTGGAGATGGACTCTTCATTAGAAACCTCAATGACGTGCATGGGTCACTGTGAAATTAAACCCCTACAAACGAGAAATTTATACATAAAAACAAATGTATATGTTTTAACGACATGCTAGAAAATGGACTCACGTGTTTATCCTAAGCTTTCAATTTAATATGATAAATGCCTCCACTACATATTCAAAATCCAAATCATTAATTAAATAGGCCTTTACTACACATAAAACTCACTCTCACTTTCCAATGAGAAAGTCATTGAACCTTTATTTCATCCATAGCATGTAACTCAAAGATTGTATCAACAAACAAAGACAAGAGCACACTAATTTAGCCACAATCCGGAGAGCAACACTCTAGGAAGCCCATGAGTGCTCCAAGAGCCTCCAATTTGTATTATTTTAAAAAAAAATTAAATGATTTTTTTAAAAGGGCCCAAATGCAAACCCTAACAAGAACATATATGGTAGTCATTAAGGATTACGATTGTATGTCAACAATGGATGAAAACATGAATTGGAAGAAACTAACACATTTGTGGTCATTTTTTCTCTAAACCTCAGGACCCCCTTTTGTACATCTATCTTTACTTCAAAAAATTAATAGCCTTTCTAGATGCACACACTGGAGAAAAATAATACCTCTCCCTTATGTATACTACGTACGCTAATGCCTCAAATAATATCACTTCTTACAGTCACATTAGTTCATATGTGGTATGAAGAGTCCACCCCTTGGGTCAAATTCACCTAGAAAATGAGTGTAATGCTTGTGTGATCCACTAGATGGGAACAACCCAATAGTTGAGCATCTCCACAAATTTTCAAGCCAAAATGTGCAAACCATAATGAGCTAGTCACCTTGTAATTAGGGTATGTAATTTGTCCCATATTTCTAGCTACAAAATTTCAAAAAAAATCCTTAAAATTTAAAGAGTGTCCACGAGATCAATTGAATAGTTGATGTGAGCATGAAGGACATATTTACAAGAAGATCAAAAAGTACTTCACTTCTACCAAAATTAACACCATTGATGTTCAAGCAAAGTTTGCATTAAAGTGGAAAATATTGATGGGAGTGAACACCCTCACATGAATTCCGCAACACAATAAAAGCATGACCACGTCCCATTTTTAGAATTTATTGCACATTCTAATCATCTTAAAATTGCACGAGTTATGTGTCAATGGGAAGATATCCATATTGGCTTGATGTTATTGTGAGCCCAAAAGAGTGCCCACATGTGTGCTTAACCCTTTGAAGCCATTAGGAGTTAGACTTTTAGGTTTTATGTTGTTTCTCAAAAATATAAAAAGAGTGAAACCCTAGTTTTAGAATGGCAATGTAGTAGAGGCTTGGTGTGGAGTTATGTTTCAGGCCTTAGGCTTATTTTGTGTGGTTAATTAGAAGCGTAGTGGCATTAGAGAGTGCTTTGGTTAGGTGAGTAAAGTTTGAAGAGGCAAAGGGAAGAGCCTTGGGTTTAAATGTTTGAATTGGGTTCTATCTTGTTGGTTTAAGGAGGTGAGGGTTTAGTGGATAGGATAAGGTCCTACTAAGTAGGAGAAAGTTTAAAGGGTTGTGGTTGGATGCCCTCTCCTCCCCTTCTCTCCTATCCTCTTTCTCTCCTTCTTCTCTCATATATCTTCCCTCTCCTCTCCCTCTCTTGGTCTCTTCCCCCTTTCATTAGTATTAGTAAAACCTTGTCGCAACCGCGAGGCTGCGGTCGCAGCTAACTAGTGTTGGGTTACTACAGACTGCTGTTGCAGTTAACTAGTGCTGGGTTACTACAGACTGCTGTCGCAGCTAACTAGTGCTGGGTTACTACAGACTGTTGTCGCAGCTAACTAGTGCTGGGTTACTACAGACTGCTGTCGCAGCTAACTAGTGTTGGGCTACTGCGAGGTTGCGGTCGCAGCTAACTAGTGTTGGGTTACTACAGACTGCTGTCGCAGCTAACTAGTGTTGGGCTACTGCGAGGCTGCGGTCGCAGCTAACTAGTGTTGGGTTACTACAGACTGCTGCTGCATCTAACTAGTGTTGGGTTACTACAGACTGCTGTCGCAGCTAACTAGTGCTGGGCTACTACGAGACTGTTGTCGCAGCTAACTGGCTGGGTTACTACAGACTGATGTCGCAGCTAACTAGTGTTGGGCTACTACGAGACTGTTGTCGCATCTAACTGGCTGGGTTACTACAGACTGCTGTCGCAGCTAACTAGTGTTGGGCTACTACGAGACTGCTGTCGCAGCTAACTAGTGTTGGGTTACTACGAGACTGCTGTCGCAGCTAATTGGCTGTTGGGCTACCCGCGAGGCTGCAAGTCGCAGCTATTGGGGGCCTTAGAGTTAATTAGGTTGCTTAGTTAATTAGGTTACTACTTAGTATTCATTTAGACAATTAGTTCATTAGCAAGCTAGGAAGACACGAGGCACTGAATGGTATGATTAGCAGTTGGAAGTGGATGTGAGTAATGTGGGGGTTGCAATGGAGTGTGTTATGATTGTGATAACGGGAAATAGCGTTTTTTAACGCTTGTATCCTCGCCATGGAATAAATTGGGTGTAGTAGTTGATGGAAAATGTAATGGATTCTCACGATGTTGATACGCGGGGGATCAAGACTAAGAGCTCAAGAGGAATATCGGCAAGGGCATGTGTGGCAAGGGCCATGACTTGGGATCTTGAGTCGGCTAAGGACGCGACTGTGCACGATGCTAGTGGCATCGAGGCATCGTTGTCTCAAACAACGTGTGAAGCTAAGCAACCTCCCAAATAAGTGTAAATCATTAACGGGGTGGAAGTAGTGAGTTAGTCGCTCTCACACGGAGAGTGGGACAAGCTCTAACGGGTGAATAGGAGGAAGGGTGCATGTAAACTCTTAGAAGGAATTAATAAAGATTAGCACGACTAGTGCATTGGTGGAGAGTTGAGATTAAGTTTCAAGCTTCTACCTTTGTCGACATAAGACATGTGATCAATTCTCAAAACCCCACCCGGACTAGGACGCTTAAGGGTGGTGGGTTTGGCCTCACAGTTATATAGTATTTATGATTGTGGATGAATGAGGTAGGTGTTGTTAATGTAGGGCGGGAATCGTCCATCAACCATAAAATGGTTGCTTGGGAAGTTAAGCGTTAAAGTCTCTCAACAACTCATGTATTGGTTGGGAATTTTGCCCCACTTTTGACATTTTATATTGATTGAGGAGTAGTCAAAGTGATGTGGGAACCCCCAATTTTTGTTGAACAAAATAAGGCATTTCACTTTGGCAAAAGACAACTATATAAAAATGAATTTTATGGCAAACTTTTGAAGCCACTTCAAATGAATCTCTCAAAAAGTTTGCCAAGGAGTTCATTTTTATATCATTATCTTTTGGCCAAAGTTAAATGCTTTACTTTCATTTAACTAAAAATGGGGGGTTGCTGACCCCACTTGAACATTCCCTAGACATTATAAAATGTCAAAAATGGGGCAAAACTTCCTACCAAAACATGAGTATTGAGTGAATGTAAGGATAACTTTAATGTATCAGGAGGGTTCAAGTGGTGTTTGGAACGCTTAGTTTTGGTGAAATGAAGGACATCTTTTGACTTTTGCCAAAAGATGGCTATATAAAATCAATTGAATCATAAACTTTTGAAGGCTCTTAAAATAGTGCACTCAAAAATTTGACGAGGAGTTCATTTCTATATAATTGTCTCTCAACCAAAGTCAAACACCTCCGCTTTAATTCAGCAAAATTGGGAGCTCCAACACCACTTAAACACTCCTTTAAACATTATAAATTGTCAAAAGTGGGGCAAAACTCCCTACCAGAACATGGGGTTGTGAACAATTTTAAGGATAACTTAGTAAGGTAGAAATACCATAAACCATGAAAATAAGGTGATTCACATTGAAGATATGGTCTTAAATCATGAGATAATTTTCCAAGATAGAAAAGAAGGATTCATGAAGAATGCAAGTTGTTTCATATTTTTATTCCCTGTAAAAAAATTCTACAATTTTTCAAAGTAGAAAGTTTGTCAAACCCCCTACTCATTCACTAGATTCTCCTTAAACCGAACACGGTAATGCTCATTTCCACACAGAACATCACCTAAATCATTTAACTCATGAGTACATTAAACTGTGATTGATGGTAGTCAAACATGACTAGATTTGGCTAAACTGACTGTACACGCATTTCAAGCTGCCAGCCTTGCAAATATCGGTTTCAGAAATGGCACTTCACTATTATGACGGAAGTCTACTGCACGGGTAGAGGGTAGTTCACGGTTTATGGTATTTCTACCTTATCTCCCCCTACAATATGCGTTTGCACTCCATTCCAACCCACCTATTAGACCTCTCCACCTTAAGGTAGATGGTCCTAAAAGTGAGGATAGGCCACCTAAGGAGGGAAAAGTTCTTAGATGAGTACCCTTCCTAGCATTCTATTTCCAATTTAGCCTACCCATGTGGCTTGGGCCAATCATAGGGGGAGGATTCGGATGAACAATTACCAACTGCATGAGGACCTAAGGGCTTGCCCTTGGGGGGAAATAGGTGCGGGTTGGCTTGTCTGTGTTTGTACATTGCGTTCCTCTTTGAAATGTAGCAATATTTTGTAAGGTTGTTCAAATTGTCATGATGTCCATTTTGAAATTACATATAGTACTTGACTAACTTGAAGATGAACCTGGGAGGTGGACTTTTCATACAACATACGGACTAATGAGAGTCTAAGAAGGGGTACTATTTTAAGGCATTAGCATACATAGTATGTGTAAAGGAGATGAATTGTTCTTTCTTCTTTTAGTGTGTACATTTAAAAAAGCTATTAAGAAATTTAAAGTAAAAGTGATGTACAAAAGGGGATCCTAAGGTTTAGAGAAAATATTGACAATAGATGTGTTAGTTTCATCCAATTCACATTTTCATCCATTGTTGTCATATAGTAAGAGTCCTCAATGACTACCTTGTTCATTCTTGTTAGGTTTAAATTGGGTTTCTAGGTTTTGACAAGCTAGAGGCTCTTGAACTGCTCATGGGCTCCCTTGAGTTTTCTCTCTCCGGATTGCAACTTAGTTAGTATGCTTTTGTCTTCTTTTTTTGATGCAATCGTTGAGGTACATGCTATGGATGAAAAACGTTCAATGACTTTCTCATTGGGAAAGTGACCATGGATTTTACATGTAATAAAAGCATATTTAACTCATGTTTTATATATTGTGTATGTAGTGGAGGCAAGTATCACATTAAATTGAAAAGCTTTATATAAACACATGAGTACATTTTCTAGCATGTCCTTAGTACGTATACATTTGCTTTCCTCTTTAAGCTTCTTGTATACATGGGGTTTAATTTCACAGTGACCTACACACGTCATTTAGGTTTCCAATGAAGAGTCCACCCCATGGGAAGATGAAACAACACCATTATTCACATTGGTGACAATATTGGATCTCTCTCTCTCCCCCCCCCCCCTTTAAACTACATAAATAATATAGTGTGAAACTTTTGACAAATTGATTAACCTCCTACAAAGTTTGGAATACTTAGTAGACTCTATACCAATGTTAGACATTGCACGGTACTGTAACCATGAGTTACCTAACCATAGTCAAGGAAGTTACCACGCTCCATGATTTAGGGTTTCCATGACCCAAGGTAGTCGCTGCACTATACTAAAATATTACTTAAACCCTAAACACCTCCATGTGAAGACTCCTTTACATGCTTGGGGGAGAGTATACTTGGCTTAGTTTGTTCACTTTGGCTCAATAGATATGCGTGAACTGTGGAAGCGCATGGTGTTTGGTGTACAAGAGGTTCTTACTATTCAAGAAAGTTACACAATATGACAACAAAGCATGTTTGTATGCTCAATTTTTTTTATTGAGTGTAAATTTTGCAACCTCTCGAGGAACTTGATAGGTGAGATAAATGTGTGACATGGATTGCAATTGAGCCTAGCTAAAGACACCTGACACACACCTTTCCAACACACAATTGTATATTTGGGTTGGCACGGGTGTAGGTGAGGTTGGCTCTTCACATTTTGAGCACCAACAATAGTGCATTGCTCATGTTGAATGGTCTTCAACTCTTGAAATATTACACTAGCGAAAGTTATTATGTTGCTTTGACTAGTGATTTGATATATACACAAATTCCATAATAGTGGTTGAGACATTGAGAATAGTTTCTAGCAAATAGCAAATGACGTATGTAAGTCTACATATCACATCATTGATTTTATTTCTTGGTTGTAACAATATCATGGAATCATTGAACATAACGTAGTCACGTGTAAGACTATCTTTTGAACTTAGTTGCCCTAGGTGATGGATATATGATGCCAAGGCATGTATCATAACATCATTGTACTTGATTTTATGCCTTTTTGTCAACCCTTGCTACTAGATTTTGACTTGAAAAGAAACATAGCAAGGTATCTATGTACTTTGATGAGCATACATATTCCTTGTTGAAATTCCAATCAACTTACTAGTTGTGTAGAGCATAGCTTTAAATCCATGATTACAATATTGGAAGCTATGTTTAGGGATGCAATGGACTTGAGATAAAGAAAAATTTCACCCACCCACCCACCCTTGCTTCATTTTGATGAAGTAAAAGACCTATGGAAAGAGGAAGATCAAGCTTTGAGTTTGAAAAGGTTTGAGAAAAAACATCTCTCTCTCTCTCTCTCTCTCTCTCTAGCATAAAAGAATCGACCCGGTAACAAAATTGAACCCTAACGGAAAAATTACTTTAGGGTTAGGCAAAATCTCTCTCTCTCTCTCTCTCTCTCTCTCTTTCTCTAGCATAATAGAATTGACATGGTAACAAAATTTAACCCTAAAGGAAAAATTACTTTAGGGTTAGGCAAAATCTATCTCTCTCTCTCTAGCATAAAAGAATCGACCCGGTAACAAAATTTAACCCTAAAGGCAAAAATACTTTAGGGTTAGGTAAAATCTACCTAACAAATGTCCACCATAGATTTGGGTTTATGCATCTATGGTCAAGGATAGTTATCTAATCCTATATTAAGTGAAGGGGAAACCATGAGAACCTTCTTTCAAAGCTTAAGCAACAACGACTATTTACCCTAAGTAACATTTGGGATTAGGTTAAGTAGTGCGGACTAGTAAAGGTGGAAGGAGTGTGTAACCTGGCATAAATTTCGGTCGCACGAGGTTGGAATGGCTAAAGAACATGTAGAATACTCATTGGCAATATGTGTATTCAATGATACAAAATGTATGATTATGTTGTACATGATTGTGTGACATAGATAATACTTGGGGATGTCACTAGCGAAAATTGTAGAAACAACATGCGATAAAAAAAATAGGGTCTAATATATTCATTGTAGATAAATTTTGCAAAAATGTACATATAATATAGGGAGTTTTAAAATAGTGAAACATGTTTACATGTAAAATACCATCACATATAATGGCCTCTTTTATCTAGTCAGTACATGTAAAATAGCGTGGAAACAATTACTAGGGGTAGTGGGTCCAAGGTAGGGTCTATGCTACTGGATGAAAAGAGGTAATTTTATGTTGAAAAAACTTGGATGGATGACTTCGTAGGTTGGCTGGCTTGAATGTTACTGAACCAACATATCCATTGTGGAGTTAATGTTCTCTACCTACGTGCCGGGAGGGAAAATTTCAGCGCGTTGTTTGAAATGCAATCTTCTTTCCAATTTTCTTTGGCAGTATAAGTAAAATAGGGTATTTTAAAATGATTTCCAAAAAATTATAATTATTGATAGGGTGTATTAAAATACAAGCATTTACCTTTATTTTGAAAAATACCGTACCTTATAATCTTTTCTGCAAGGTAAATAGCCCCCCGATAAATAGGTCTTGAGCACACGTGTATGCATTAATTAAAGAGGGAGTGACCTCCCCAAGAGATAATAATTGGGTTTTGTTGTTATTCATCTCATGTATGTTAATAACCCTCTATGTGGATTTGGTTGGTGGCATGAGCACATGTGAGGCAAACTCTTCACAAATTTGGCAGCACTCTTAAGTTTTATATATCATCTTTTCCACAAATAATGTGTGTCTATTGCTTGGATATTCTACAAGAAGATTTGGAATACAAAGCATTTTTTTATTTGTGATAGACCTTTGAAGTGATTTTGAGCATGTCTTATATACAATTTTGCATTTGCCAATGTAAACTTTGGATATGGAGTACGACACTTTACTTAAGTTTACAAAGGGTAAAACCTTACTAGTTTAGTGACTAAGGTTATAACTCTTTACTTTGAGGAAGCAAACCGAGATGAGAAAATTACAAAAGAGTGGAGATAGTATTGCAGAGATTTGTTCATGAGGGATGGTCCCACCCACCAACCTGGGTTTTGAAAGGTACATAGATATGTAGGAGAATGGGTTGGCCTCTGAACAAGAGGATGTACCTAAGCTTGAAAGTAAGCTTAGATTTGCTCAAGAAATGCCCAACTCTCTCTCTCTACCAATTTATGTAGTTATCGTTAGGACTTGCTTGGGGGTTCCAACGTACCATTAACATAAGTTTTACTTGAATTCCATATGCAAAAGCTGTAAGGGTTTGAGTTCTAAGGGGTGGACTCTTCATTGGAAACCTAAATGATGTGCATGGGTGACTATGAAATAAAAAAACCCCTATATACAAGAAGTTTAAAAGAAAAACAAATGTACACTACATACACAAAATGTAGATCATGAAATAAATAAGCCTTTATCACATATACAAGTCATTGGGGGCTATTACCATATGATGACAACCATAAATTGGATGAAACTAGCACATCTCTTGTCAATTTTTATGTAAACCTTAGGGCCCCCTTTTGTAAATCTACGTTTAATTCAAACATCTTGATAGTTGTTTTAAATGTACACGCTAGAAAGAAAAGAAAAGAAAAAAACGATACCTCTCCCCTTATGTATACTGTGTAAATTGATGTCTCAAATGATACCCCTTCTTACACTCACGTTAGTTCATACGTGGTATGAAGAGTCCAGCCCCAAGGTTTGAATTTTTATTGGTATATGACCCAAAATCATCACATGAGTACGATGTTAACCTCTACATGCATGGGAGTCTCTCAAATAAAGATGCATCGTTAAACATGAGTTGAAACCCTTGTTTGGAGTTTACATGTACCAACAAAGTTGTAAAGGATGAATTTAGACTACATCTCTAGGGTTGAAATAAGAATCATTGTCATTGATTTGCACCACATCAGTTTAGAAGCATTCTAATTTCAAAACAAAGTAAAAGCTCAAAAAAACAATCAAAATCACTTGGTTTTGATTTGATTGGCTAAAGGTAAGAGTTGCATAAACTTGGTGGAAAGGGGGAAAGTATTATGTCACTAAGGGCCACTTCACAAAAGAGCCAAGAGCCGTGACCATGAAATTGTGAGAGCCCAAAAGAAAGTGTCCAAAGGCCGTCCCAACACACCTCCAAAACCATGTAGTGTGGTCACAGACCCTCAAGTGTGTGAAGTAGCCTAACCTTGTGACTTTCCTCAAACAATAGGTTCGTAATAAAGAAAAATATTCAAGGGATTTAAGGGTTCCAACCACTTCAAGGTCCACCAATTTTTTATGTTCATAAATGATTTCACTGTGAGTCAGAATTCAGGGAAAAGTAACCAAAATAAAAGTCTTAAATTAATAACAAAATTTAAAATAACTTAGAAAAAAAATGCGTCTTGAGAAGAAAAAAATCTTTGAAAATGGCCACAACCACTCTTCGCTTCTTATGATCAATACATGCACTTATTGTGCAACAATCAAAACAATTGGGTTGGATGGGATAACCATTTTAGCACACTCTGCCTTATAAACTTGATGTGCATAGCAAGATAAAAGCATCCATCATAGACATCCTTCTTAGAGCCACTTCACACTATGGCCGTGCCGAATTTTCAATTTGTGCCAAAAAAACACACACACACACACACATTATCGTTGTGCCAGTCGAGAGGCACGGGATTGAATGGCCAAACTTTGTTGAGAGTCCAAAGAAATGGGCTGAAAATAGCCAATGAAATATAGGAATTGGAGCCTTTGGCCGGGCATAGTGTGAAGCCTCCAAAGGCCAAGCCCAAAGTCCAAAGGAAGAAGGAGCATCCCACTTTATTCTTTGCTCAAAATAGCCTATCCAATCTAACGGCCAAGATGTTGTCAGTTTTTTATTTTTTTATGGGAAAAAATCGACGGCCTCTCGACCATAGTTTGGGTTTCCATTCCTGTCCGACCCAAACTTCCTTCGAGAGTCCGTCGCCTTGGTCAAAAAGTATTGCCATGTAGCCTTTCTAAATAGCGATGGCCTTTGGACTTTGGCCTCTGTGGAGGTCACCACCTACAACCTTCCAGCCTTAGACGGTGTAACCCGCTGCTGACCGGTTTACACGGACAGTGCACCTATCCAAATTAGGTGGTTCGCAAACCTCTAAATTCCGAAGGTGGTCTGATACATTATTTTCCTAATAAGTGATATGATGTTTCCTCTTTATGAATTTCTAAGGAGAAAGGAGCCTAAGCTTTCAAGCTTATGTTCCCCTGAATCCTAATGTCAAGGTTAAGTGTTATAAACATAAAGAGTGCTTTTGCAATCCATGTAACAGAAAACCAACATTCTTCAATTCCATTTTAATTTCAAATATCCTCAACCAAAGTTTACAATCATATTATCAATCCATCAATGTAATAACTTCAATGTAAGATTTGACTACTTGATGGTCTTCAAATTATCTTATTCTCGAATGGTGGCTTGAAGCCTTCAAAATGCCTTCTTAGTCTTCGGTCTTCAAGTTCTTCTTAGTCTTTGGTATCACGGTCCTCCAGTCTCACGGGCTCTCAGTCTCGTGGTCCTTTAGTCTTCAAGGTTCCTCGAAAAGTCTTTAATCACTTTGAAGAAGTCCTCAAGTCTTCTTTCCTTTGGTCGCGCGGTCCCTCAGTCACACGGGCCTTCAGTTTGGAAGACCGGCTTCGTATGAAATATTAGTCCTTCAATCTTAGTCTCGCGGCCTTCAATCTTCAAGTTCTTCAAAAGGTCTTTGAGTCTTCGAGTCTTCTCGCTTTCGGTCTTGCGGTCCCTCAGTCCCGCGGGCCTTCAATCTTCAAGGCTCACCAAAAGGTCTTCAAGCTTCTTCCAAAACATCTTCAAGTACTTCGCGTACGATCTTCAAGTACTACCGGTATTCAAGTAAATCTTCAAGGGCTCAACGACACCTTAATCTTCAATTAATTCTTCAAGGCTCAAAGGCTCTTGAATCTTCAAAGGCTCAAAGGCTCCTTAGTCTTCGATTAATTCTTCAAGGGCTCAAGGCTCCTTAGTCTTCAATTAAATCTTCAAGTCTCGTAAACTCGCCGTCCGGTTCCGCGGTCCTCCAGTACGCGGGCTCCAGTCCGCGGGCCTTCAGTATCGCGGGCCCTCAGCTCCAAATTCGGTCTTCCAACTCGAAGCCGTTCGTCTTCGAGTATCTTCAAATATCGCTAAGTCTTCGGTCTTCGTCTTCACGCCTTGCGGCCTCGTGGTCCCTCAGCCTCGGGCCTTCAGTCTTCGAATATCTCTAAAATTTTAGAGTCTTCAAATTCCTCTAAAAGTTTTAGAGTCTTCAAGGTTGTCGAAAAGATCTTCGATTCCTCGAGTAAAATCGCGAAGCTCCGATTGTCGTCAAATCGCTCCCGATAATGCTCCAAATAGGTCTTCGTTAAAACGCTCCCGATAATGCTCCTCTTGACGCTCACGTTGGATTGTCGAAATGAATAATGAGGTGGTATAGGGCCTTGTAGTGCCCCTTTATATAGGCTTGGAAATCTTGTGATTGGTTGAATTGGCGGTTAAACATTTGGCCCCTAATGCCAAATGTCTCAATAGGCTAATTTTAGTCTGAATTAAGGCTTCAGTCTAAATTTAGGTCTGTCGGATCTATTTACAGTAACCGCACGTGTTAAATATAGATGTTCTTGTGAGGTAGATTGGTTATAGTTCTTCTTATTTCCTAGATGTGCCTAGGTGGTGTTCGGTTACCATCCATGATCCATTCATTCAAAATTCCCATCTTCATTGCCGAATGGTTGAGGCGGTTGTGTCCATCCAAGGGATTTTCATCCCTTGGCATTGTCCTTCATCTACATCCTTTAATGAGTAAGTACGTGTCCACTAAGTGTTTACTAAAATAACTAGGTGTCTACTAAGCAGTCACTAAATAGCTAGGTGACTACTACCTCTAGTTACTAATGTACTCACTTACCATCCCAAGAGGTGACTACATGTGTACTAGTAACTATCTAAAAGTAACTACACGCTCACTAGTTTAGCCTCCTTACTAATTCGGCCGTTCCCTATGGTGTGTCTTGTTCCCGCCGGCTTTGGGTATCGTTCCCGAGGCTTAAGCACGTTCCCAACGGCTTGATGCCCGTTGCTCTTCGTGACCGCCTCCCATTGCTCCACGTGGCATCGTCGTATGGGTTGTTCCCCCCATTAAGTCCCGATGCCAGCTCTTGGTCCCTCAGATTCCGCTCGCGTTCCCCTCGGCCGCTCACGTTCCCAGGGACCGCTCCTTGTTCCCAACAACCCCTCCTTGTTCCCAAGGGCCTCTTCACGTTCCCATCGACCCTTCCTTGTTCCCAAAGGCCTCTTCACGTTCCCAACGACCGCTCTCATTCACACCGTGGCTGCTCCCGTTCCCACTTCCCCGGCTCGGCTACCTCTTGTTTGCACCTTGGGCTTCTTGCCCTCCGGCCTTCTCTTTGGCCTTGGGGGGAGGTGAGCTCTCCAGCCTCTAGTGTGAAGGGTCAAGAGGCCGAATTCTTAGTTTCTTGCAATTTGATTGGTGGAAATCGACGGCCTCTCGACCTTCAGCCATAGTGTGAAGTGGCCCTTATAACCGTCAATATCGTCCATAATGTCTATTCATTTTAGAATGCAAATGCAACGTAACCATACATTGATACAGTGTCCGGGGAGATTTTTGGGCATGATCGGTCGAGATCCTAATGTTTCCAAGTCCAACCGGTTCCATGTTGACATTTTCTGGTTTTTTATTTATTAAAATGGGGTACATTCTATAATTTCCTCTAAATGGATCAGTAATTGTCCTGAAGCCTTGAATTTTCAACCGGTTATTTCTCAGACTCAATTGGCGCATCTGTAACTACTGTACTCCCTCTTTAGTATGACACGTTTGGGAAACACAAAAAAGGTCGTATTATCGAGGTGTCGTCTTCTTGTTAATATGACAAATGGCGTAAAATTGTCGTACTATTGAGGGATTACAAAAACATAAGCAATATGAGCTTAAATATATATACAACGAGTTTAAGCAATATAGATTGTATGAAATAATAACTTATAACTCCAAACAAATACAGATATTCTCAAGAACTCTTGAAATAGGGGTTCAAAGATCTATGGTGTTGCCTACCCAAGTTAGCAATTGTCATCTTATCTAAATTTCATACTAGCTTTTGAAAACTAATAATTTCATTGACACCAAAATGTAAAGAGTTGTCTAATAAGAAATTAGACAACAATGATGCATGACGTTTAGCATCACTAAGCTTTACTGTAGGTGGAGCAACATCATCCACATCTACTGAATGTAGATCAACATTAAGATCAAAGCCTTGTGCATAATTGATCCCCAAAGCAACATCCATCAACTCATAAGTACTCAATTCTAGCTCAGTAATCTCTTCCCCTTCCATCTGAATGTAAGTGTCAATTGACATCTCATCATCACCCAATCTCAGAGCACCAAGTTCATTTGATTCTTCTTGCATTTGATTCTTCTCCCTTTCATCAACTAGGGCAAAGTCAACATTCCATGTTGCAGGTAATATACGTGCCATCCTCCAACAATTCTTGACTATTTGTGCATCCAACTCACTCCATACTTCATAACTCCACATGATAGCATGTCTGATGTTGGGCACCACCTTCCTTAAGTCCTTCAAAGTAGCATCATCACATTGTGATAAAACCCACTACAAAAGTTTCTTCTTGTATTGAATTTTGAAAGATGTTATTATACCTTGATCCAAAGGTTGAACTACGCTTGTAACATTGGGAGGAAGGAATACCAAATTCATGTTGCTCAATTCCAAGGTTGAAAAACCATGAGACTTACCAACTTTGGCAGAGCTAACAACATGTGAAGATGCATTATCCAAAATCATAATCACCTTCCAATTTTGGCCTTTCAACTGATTGTTGAGCTGCAAAATCCAAGCTTCAAATATACCCCCCTTCATCCAAGTTGTTTTATTTGAGTGCCACCGAACATACTCATGAGGTTGTCACCTTCCAGAACAACATGGTTGCTTAGACATATAAATCACAAGCAACTTCAACTTATCAATCCCAATTGAATTAACAACAAGAGCAAATGTTACACGCTCCTTCTGTAACTTCTGACCCTTCACCATTCCTTGTGTTAATGTTTTATTAGGATGTGCTCTAAAATAAAATCAAGTCTCATCCATGTTGTAAACATCTTCAGGCTCATAATATGACAAAAGAATAGGAAGGAGGCCACTCTAACCCTAACCAAGTCCATTTTACACTAGTAACCCTAATTATCATTAAGTTCCCAATGATAAGTGAAGTTTCCAAGTAGTTTCCAAGCGAAAATGGATGCATTTTAGATGTACATAACATAGATGAAGGAAATTTTAGCATTAATTACCTCTTTAATATGACAAAATGGAGATTCTAAATATCGTATTATCGAGTGTCGTAGTCATATAAAAGAGGGAGTTTTGAACTAAAAATTTTGGTCGCACAAAGATGTGTCATAATATCGAGGGTGTCGTATAAATGAGTGTCGTATTAACGGGGTTAGACTGTAGCAGTCGGATCTCCCCGTTCATTACATTGATACAGCCACTTTAAGAATCGGTGTCCATAATTAGGCCTTTGGGCCACCTTAGTTCATGATGCGTCCAACCTAATTGCTATTCGTACGAATTTTATAGAAGAAGAATACCGCCAACAAATCTAAAGTACATGCTACATATACCCCTAAAATTAACACTTCGTACCATAGCCATCGTAGTAGTAAATTTGGGGGCTTCATTTATGCAAAGATCATGGGTACATAGTGTGGGGACGATGTTTCGTAGCACCTACAAAGGGGAAGGGTGAAAACGCCAATTGCCATGTGTAGAGCATGGAGATTATTATAACTTTTAGCCAAGTTGATACCTAAATTGGGATGAAACACCCCAAATTAGTCTAGTGAAATCAAGTTAGTATGAATCGACAACAAATTGATAAGGTACATGTGTTCTTACCACACCTCCCGTGGTAGGTGTTGGGAAATGAAATCCATAGTGTTGACTTTAGGGTACCGTACCCTACCCTCATTGGGTGTCGGATAATTTTTGTTTTGGGTCACGGGTAGGTTCAATACCTCATTTCCGGGTTTCAAGAGATTTTTGAAGAATTTTAGCATTCAAAACTCCAATATGTTTAACTGTCCCATCCCTCAAGTTTCTTATCTAGTTAATTTTTCTTTTTTAAGAATATGATTTGCAAGGATGAAATATGTTCATTGGATTTGACTCAAATGGTCTTAGGGTCGCTTCACACTATGGCCGTCCAAGTCAAGAGGCCATGGGATTGAATGGCCAAACTTTGTTGAGATTCCAAAAAAATGGGTTGAAAATAGCCAATAAAATATAGGAATCGGAGCCTTTAGCCGGGTATAGTGTGAAGCCTCTAAAGGCCAAGCCCAAAGTCCAAACCTTTGGCCTTGAACTCCCATGGCCTCTCAACTTGGATGGCCATAGCGTGAAGCCTCCAAAGGTCAAGCCCAAAGTGAGAGAGAGAGATGTCATTTTTCAAAGCTTTTCTCAAAGCTTGATCTTCCTCTTTTTAGAGGCCTTTTCCAATCTATTCTTCATCAAAATAAAGCAAGGGTGGGTGGGTGGATGGGATTTTCTTTCATCACAAGTCTATTGCCTCCCAAAACATAGCATCCAACATTGTAACTATGGCTTTAGTGCTATGTTTTACATCATAGCAAGTTGTTTGAACTTTCAACTTGGAATATGTATGCTCATCAAAGTAGTTAGATACTCCGCTATGTTTCCTTGCTTTCAAATCAAAGTTTAATAGCATGGGTTGTCATAAAGGCATAAAGTACTAAAGTGTAATGATATTTGTCATGGTAACAAATATTCATCACATATGGCAATTGAGTTCAAAATATAGTCTAATATATGATTGCATTATGCTCAATGACTATTGTTACAACCAAGTAATAAATCAAAGATGTGATATGTAGACTTACATACCTCATTTGTATGTATTCTCAATGTCTCAACTATTTTTTGGAATTTGTGTATACATCAAGATACTAATTCAAAGTAACATAATAACTTTCACAAGTGTAAAATTCCAAGAGTGAAAGGGCATCCAAACAAGAGTAATGCACTATTGTTGGTATTGAAAATGTGAAGAGCTAGCCTCACCCGAACCCGTGCCAACCCAAACATACATTTGTGTGTTAGAAAGGCGTGTGTCAGGTGTCTTCAACTAAGCTCAATTGCTATCCATGTCACACATTTACCTCACATGTCAAGTCCATTGAATGTTTGCAAACACCTATACTCAATACAAAACAATGAGTATACAAACCTACTCTTTTGCCATATTGTGTAACTTTCTTGAACAATAACAATCTTTAGTACACCAAACACCATGCGCTTCCACACTAATCACGTCTCTACTTGGCCTTACTGAACACTTTGAGCCTAGGGTTTTAGTATTGGTTTAGTAAGGTATAGTGGCCGCTTTAGGTCACTGAAACCCTAAAATGTGGAGCATGGTAACTTTCCTTGACCATGGTTAGTTAACTCATGGTTAGTTAACTCATGGTTAGTTAACTCATGGTTAAGTATAGTTTAATGTTTCAATTTTGGTGTACATCCTACTAAGTGTCCCAGACTTTGTAAGAGTTTTTGATCAAATTGTCAAGAGTGTTACATTTTACTATAGTTCAATGGCAATAACAAGAGGAGAGAGAGAGAGAGAGAGAGTCCCACTTTATTCTCTACCCAAAACAACCCCTCCAATCTAATGGCCAAGATCTTGTCAGTTTTTGATTTTTTTATGGAAAAAAATCGACGGCCTCTCGACCGTAGTTTGGGTTTCCATTCCCGTCTGACCCAAACTTCCTTCGAGAGTTCGTCGCCTTGGTCAAATAGTATTGCCATGTAGGCATTTTGGAGAGCAATGGCCTTTGGACTTTGGCCTCTAGTGTGAAGGGTCAAAAGGCCGAATTTTTGGTTTCATGCAATCTAATTGGTGGAAATCGACGGCCTCTCGACCTTTGGCCATAGTGTGAAGCGGCCCTTATATTGTGATTTCATCAACATATATAGAAAAGTTTTATATTAATTCAACATTTTCATGCTCGTTTGACAATTGAGTGTTTCAAACAATGCAACGGTTTTTCTTGTAATTTCAAAACTCTTGCTGGAAATTCTCTTAGAATTTTAGCAAAATGACAATCGATTAATTGTTGTCAAAACCGAAACTCTGTAGTGTATGTTGGTTTTTGGTAATACATAGGTAACCACAGGAAAAATATCTTCTGGTCCCTCACACACCAAAATCCCAATTGCACACTATGTCATAAAAACGATAGAGACACATGGCCACACCTCCTTTCAACATGTGAAAACCCATATCTAAAAGACCTAAGAATTGCACGACACGACAAAGCAGTACACCTTATTACCCAAACACTCCAAGCCAATAAAAACACTAGGTTCTTCACACTAACCAACGCATGAAAAATTAACAATAAAACAACCGACCAAACAATCCCATACTAGCTACTGAAATGCACATGCCCACAAACACCATGTAGATGTCATGCCAAACTTAGACCGGACATCCTATGCTTAATCGGAGCCCCAAACCAAACACAAACACCTATGACACCCTCCCCCACATGCACAATCCAACTCATTGAATTCACATACTGCCACAATAGATTTCCCAAACAAGCCCTCATGCACAAGCACACCAAATACAACCCACTAATTAACACCATACAAAACAATGGGTGGAAGACCAACCCTCTCATTACCATCACGGCAGGAGTCAGAGGAGCCATACACAAACACTCTATAGATAAACTGACCAAATCAAAAATCCCTAAAACTAACATCAAAACTCTAATGAAAAACCTACATTAAAATGCCATCAAGTACCTCACTTATCTAATCCTAAACAAAATAAAATTAGACAACAAACAAGCACATGTCCCCCACCCTAAGGGAAGGGGATAACTATTACACCACCAAAGCCCACCTCCTAAAGGAGGCAAAACACCTTATGTTGCATCGTGGAACACTGTGATCAGCACAAGGCCAACGGGCTCACATTCATGCTGGTACCTTGATACGGGCGTATTTTTTCTTTTCTTCTGTTGGTTTTGGGTATGCCCACCTTGAATTCAACTTGAAAGGAAAAGGTTTAGGAAATTGTATAAGTACTTCGTGGTTGTTTAGCTAGCAAGAATGTTTAGAAGGGGCCCACCTTTGTTTTTCATTGAATTCTAAATAGTAGAGCTTGTCTTTAAATTCCAGTATTAGAAGTATCCACATAGGTGTATACATTCGACCGTTGGTGGTTTTTCACACTTTTAGTGTTTAGGTCAAGGGATGCAGTTGAAAAACAATATCTATATCCGTGGACGTGTAACAATTTTTTTTGGAGGTTTGGCACATGGTTTGTTTCACACTTCTATTTTATTGGAATAAATATTAAACTTTCACTTTTCATCAATGTGATATACTAAACCAACAACAAAAACTTCAATAACCGAACTAGTTGACTTTCACTTATCCATGTAGCTCCCTTCAAAAAGTAAGCATAAGTTGTTGGTAGAAAAACACGTGTGTACAAGCTTATGATGCTATTGAAATAGTGGCCATGAAATCAAAGGTAGAATAATGGTTTTAAATTTATAAATGTACATGTATATTGCCATATCATTTAATAAAGTTGGTTCATCTATTCCTCGTATTTTTTCATAACAATATGACATTATCCCAATTAATTTTATTAATAAGAATATATGCCGATGAAATTCACATCAATGCATCAAGTGTTTCAATGCCAAACAAGCTCGTAGATGGCTCTTGATCAAAGTTTGCTTGGAGAAACCTCTCTCACACATTTTTGTACCATAAGAGATTACTAGCACTCACTGCCATAGTTTGGGTAAGCTTGGCCAATTGGTGAACCATTCACGAGTCGTGATTGCATAGTCCCATTCGCTTCATCAGAGGCCCCCTTGATAACGACCTCACATCTTGGTGCAAACATCCTATGCATGGTGGGTTGGTCATCAAATGATAGACAAAAGATGAACAACTTAATGAAGGAGTTTGCACAAGATCATTTGGTTTGTGCTGCACATCTTGTGCAAACTCCTTCATTAAGTTGTTCATCTTTTGTCTATCATTTGATGACCAACCCACCATGCATAGGCCTTGTGAGCAAAAAAATATAACAACAATTTATAGCTTTGGTGTATCTCTAGCGACATCTCTAGCTGCCAAAAGCCTCCTTGCCTATGGAGAGGAAGTGGGCCATGCAAGGAAGGTTGACTGGGGCAAATGTTTTAACATTTTCCCAAAATAATTCTTAGCTAAGATGAACATGTTCTAAACACACAATTTTCCCTCCACCCCCCACTTCTTGTAGGATATGCAACGCTCATCTAGTGCAAGATGACTAGCAAATCTGAATCATAGCCATTTTCCTCACAAATTCAAAGTTCATTTGCATATTCTATATATTGTCAATGACCATATAGGTCCCCCCCATGTATGTTGATTATTGTGTCTATAAAAATTAACAAAATATGAAGATGTAGCACGGGGGGTTCACTCCATGTAAAGTTGAACACCACGTGCGGCCAAAGTTTGCTACCCCTATATTACATGGAATAGATAAATTTAAAAATTATGAATTTTTCTACATATACATAATCATTGATAGTATCTTTTGTATAGTTTTTTGAAATTTTTAATCATCTTCAATTTTTGTAGCAATTATTTTAGTTCAATTCTGCGTCATTCTAGTTAGAAACGGTATGTTTTATTAAAAAAACATATCATCAAATTTGGTTACCATTTTTTACTATGTAATAGATACCGTGTATATCTACCCATGAAAAAAAATTGATAAAATTTTGACCCATTTTGGTGATGCAACTTACCAAAAGTAGATTTTTTTCGGCCGCACGTGGTGTTCAACTTGACAATGGAGTGACCCCCCCGTGAGATGTAGGCAATCTCTTTTCAACACATAGTTTTTGGATGTCCATTCTTAGATCCATGCCCAACCATACACCACTCAAATATAAGGGATGCATGTGTTATTATGTTACTTTTCCTAATCATACACCTATATTTGACTGGTGTGTGGTTCATTGAGGATGAAATAACTAACACCCAAACACACATGTGTAGAAGAGATTGGACAAAAGACTTCAAATTTAATTAACTACTCCACGCTCAATAGTGAACACAATTGAAAGCACTTGTGTAGTCACCAAAGGAATCAACAAACATGCACTTCTAATAGCCATAAATAAATAAAGGGCGGATTTATTTTCAATCCATACTTGGTAAAGCATTAGAGTTGCTTTGCCAATGCAACAAAAGATTTTTCATGTAAACCTATTTGATAAAAGTTGGAGAACATGAAAAATGAACCAAATCACACCCACATACCTTAGGTGCATGTTGAAGATCAAAATGCCAAATTGGGCACATCTACCTTAGCATTGTTATTTGTATACCTAGTAGGTGAAGTATTGAAAGTAAACTTGACATTTAATACTTGGCGAATCATGACATCAAACGAATTCATAAAGTATTCCAGAATACATGGACATGTAGAGGGAAAAAGACAAATCAATTTTCATAGCATTTCTAAGCTCTTTGGTTGCGTTCCATGGGAGCAGCTATCAAGAGAGCACGATTCTCCTTTAATTCCGGGATTTCCCATTTATTGGGAGCATTCAAGTTGTGTACCATGAACTTTTCAACACTCATCTATAAATATATAGTTAAAAAAGAATTGCAACCAATTTATTGGAGAGAACCCATTGTCTAGTTGCTTAGTATTGTTATGTTGGGATACCAAAAAAAATGATTTTATGTGAGGGACATAAATTGATTTTACATTTCATATTTGGGACATGAATTGCTTTTACATTTCATGTTTGGGACATGAATTGCTCTACATTTCATGTTTGGGACATACACTATAAACTCCATAGTATCGCACTTGTGGCAACCAAAGTGAAGGTGGTATTACGGAGTCTTGTACCGTTAACATGGATGTGTGACATAGAGAATTAGTGTAGCATGTGACATTATGGAATAACACAAAGTGCAACATTGTAATGTTGAAATTGATGCTCACAATAGGCCAAGGTAGGTTCTTAAAGGTCCGAATCTCAAGATTTGAAGAAACAAAATGCACATGTAGCACTAATGAGAAGCAATCAACAACACTTCAATTACAACGAGCATGGATGAAATCCAGTATGTACATAATATTTGTCTTGTCTGCAACAAATGATATTGATCGGTGTGGATCACATGGTGATCTATTGGTAAAATCCTCTCGAATGAGATAAGAATACAAGACGGAGAGCACTGCGAGAACACAATCAAAACAACTTGCCACACTCTTTGCTACACTGAAATTTGAAGGAGCAAGTTTAGATCATTATGGATAATGACGATGATGATTCTCTCTTCATGAACATATGCTAAACCTTAAAACCCTGCCCAACACAGTTGCCACCTCTAACTCTCCCCTCACGAATCCCATTGCTAGAATATCACAAAAATATAAGTCATTTGCTGGGATGGACACTATACAAAATTTGGATTTCAAGTTACTTCCATGAGGATCCTACACCCAAGTATTATATATTCAAGGAGCAACTTTAGATCGTTGTTGGTGTTAGAATCCAAATTTGCCCGAATGCTAAAACCCTCGAAATGTGTGCAACCCCCCACCCCCCCAATTCATAGTTTCTTAAATTGCCAAGTTCTCGCTCCCATTATATCATAGCTCACTAACGCATTGTTCAGTGATATTTTGAGGTTTTGCTTCTCACGCCTGCCAACTTCGTACAACATAATCCTTGGCAATTGAGCACTTTGTCCACCAATTGCACAATAGAACACAATCTCTCTTCACCGAACTCCCCGTGATCAATTGTTTTGCATATTTGAAATCACGCATGACTATTGTAGTTGTAAAAATAATTTAACGCCTATTGTCGGAATCTTGCAAGTTTACTGGGACGAGTATCAATCCAGTCTTCCTCACCAACTACCTCCAAACTACAAAACCTTAAACCCTCCTTCGCATCACCAAAACCCCGGTACACTAGTGATCACCAAACCCCTCAAAACATTGATCCAGTTCGAGAAATGCAGACATGTGACGCAATGTGAGGGTGTGAGTTGACTTCTACTCTACGAATGACAAAACCCATGATACAAGGAGTGAGATTTGACTAAGAACATCCACTCCCTAAAGAGTGAGTGACATTACAAAGGTTGAGAGTTCGGAGTTTAGGGTGTAAATGCTTTTACATTTTAGGTTTTGGAACTTTTCCAAAACAAATTGTGCCAATTGAACGTTTGGGACGCCAAACACAAGACGCAAAAACTTTTAAATTAAAAAAAAACTTTGTGTAAAATGAGCCTAGCACATGACCCCATGATGGCCATCTAACTTTGAGTCCACATGACAAGGCTCAATGTTACCAAGCTACTTTGACCATGAACGTTTCCTTGGCATCCCGATTTTCTCTACTTCCCATTAAGAGTGGACAAGAATCCTTGTTCTCCGCAAACGTAATAACATGTTGTGGTCTAAGAGAGACGTCGCATGTTTTTAAGGATATATGGGTGTTATTCGGTTCGTTTTTCAAGTTCGCCAACTTCTACTGATTAGATTTACGTAACGAAACTTGTCTTACATTAGTAAATTTGTGACGAAGCATCAACAAAAAAAATGGATTGAAAATTGGACTTCCTTTGATTTGGTTATGGTTATCGGAAGTGCAAGTTTGTTAATTTCTTAATTGCATGTATGGGTCCTCCCAATTGTGTTCATTATTTGAGTGTGGAGTAATCAATAAAACTTGAAGACATGGTCTAATCTCTTTTGAACATGTGTCTTTATGGTGTTTGTTCTTTGATCGTCACTGAACTCACATGTGGGAGTCCGGAAATCCACGGAAGTAGGGATTGGCTTCCGAACCGGGTTAATATCCGGATAATACCCTGAGATTGTTATTAAAGTAGGGTTTCCTAGGGTAGGTTAGTTGTTTTAGGAAATAAGGTTCTAGGCATCCGCCTTAAGCGCTAAAACGGTTAAAACGGATACTTTGACCTGACCGGAAATTAGCCTGGGAAGACCGTTTGGGAACGGTCTGGTCCGGAGCGTCCGGACCGTTAAAACGGTTACCACCTGATTTTAGGAGGAGGTGTTCGGAATCAGTGGGCCAGCATGCCAGACAGGTGTCCGGAATCAGTGGGCCAGCAGGTCAGGCAGGTGTCCGGAATCAGTGGGCCAGCAGGTCAGACAGGTGTCCGGAATCAGTGGGCCAGCAGGTCAGACAGGTGTCCGAAATCAGTGGGCCAGCAGGCCAATCCAAGGCAAGGACGACTTCAAAAAAAAACATCGCACCACTTGATTTAGAGTTAGGCGTGCAGCTGTAGGTAGATCAGAATTAGGAAAGGCAGGAATAGGCAGATTTTGACTTTTGGCGAACTTGTAATTCAAAATTCTGTCAGCGCAAAAAGCGGATCGAGATCCGGAATTTCCGCAAAGGGCGAAGTTCCGGATTTCTTGCAGTTAGGGGTTTTCTGAGGGCGGCCAACTTCGCCGCCACCATCAGTTAGGGATCACAACCTCTACTTAAGGCTGAATAAGGGGCAGGAGAAGGGTTCCCTTCTCCATTGTTGTATGTTGTTGCTCCCCACTCAATAAAGCTCTAGTTCTCAATCTATTCTGACTTGTTTTGTGCACGGACTGTTAGGAGAATGTTGCAGATCTAGAGGGAATGAATGAGTAGGAAGTACGGATAGAGCAAAGGAGAGGAAACCCGGATCAGATCCGACTACAGTACTACGGATCCTTTCTGAGTGTAGTGGGAAGGAAACCTCATTATTCCGGATGTCTGGGTAACGCCCATGTGAGATAGCCGTTGTTAGGATTGGGTAAGATCAGGGAGGTGCCGGACTTACGCCATCCGATCTTCTGAAGAGGTCTCACTGTCCTTGGGCGGGACAATCCGGAAAGTGGCACGGATCGCCCAGTTATCTCAGACTTAGTAGAGCCTAGTTCGCTGTAGCCGGATCGGTCTGTCGGAAGGAGGAGAGAAACTGGAACGGTTAGGATTTGTGTAGCCACAAATGCTAAAAAGATGATCAGAGTGCCGAGAGAAGCAGCAGATCGAGGAACAGAGAAGGAAGCGAAAGAGTGGCGACAGGGTGCGACCGGGGAAGCAACAGGTCGCCAACGGAACAACAGGAAGGGAGGACAGATGGCGATCAAAGGAGCAAGCTGGCGGAGAGCCCAAGCGGAGGTCGAGAGAAGCTGGGCGACGAGCGAGACAATGCCAGGTGGAGGCCGGGGAAGTCGAACCAGCTCACGAGAAGCCCGGCTGACAGAGGAGCGAGGACTGGGTTCATACCCGGCGATGAGGGTACTTAAAGGTGAAGGTCTGGAGGAGGGCCACGTGGCCTAAGACGTCCTGAGAACGCACGGGAACGTGGCCAAAGACGGTTCGGGAGCAAGGGAGCTCACCGGGAACATGCCAAGACGGATCGGGAACGCGGGAACATGCGGGAGCACACGGGAACGCGCCGAGACGGGTTGGGAACGCCGTCACCATAACCGAGGACGGACAAGTTAGTGAGATAGGATAGTTAGTAGTTTACTTAAGCAAGGGGTAGATGAAAGACATGCCTAATAGGATGAAAGTTCTATTAGATGACCATAAACAATTCCCTATGAATGAAGAAGTTACGTTCCGGATGGATGAGGCTTATGGATGGTAACCGCACCGGGTGGCACATCTAGGTTAAAACAAGAATTCCAACAAATGAACTTTACGAGTACATTTCACATTCATACATGGTAACTGCTGTAAATAGATCCGGGCAGTCTAAAATTAGACTGTAACCGGATACAGGGCTAAAAATAGCCGAAAATGAACATGTGGCATTAGGGGAAGTTAGGCCTAACCGCCACATCCAATTTAAGGTAGATTTTGAACACTATATAAGAAGCCAACTTGAGGCACATAATACACTTCATTCGAACGCATAAACTCTACATGAGTGTCAACCTCTAAGCTCTCTCTCTCAAGTTAATATATTTAGCCGAGGTTCACGTGCCCTAACTCGGGGGGCATTGGAGTTAGTTTTGCGATTAGCCGAGGTTTACTCGTGCCCTAACTCGGAGGGCAATCTAAAGTAAAGGCGAGTAGCCGAGGTTTGTGCAAGGCCCTAACTCGGAGGGCATATTAATATAAGACAAGTAGCCGAGGTATTAACTTATCCTAACTCGGGGGAATTAAGAAACTTAAGTACGCCAAGGCAAAATAGAAGGAGGACTCTTGACTCGGCTTACCACCCGCAACTAAAGACTTCATCACGAGGGAATTTACCAAGCGCCAAAGGTTCAAAATCTAACGAGGTGAAAAGAGGAGTTCGAGGACCCGGTTAAAGGAGATTACAGAGGGGAGGTAAATCCTACCTCGGCGGTACACTCAAGTAACTTTCCGACCTCAAGCCGGCCACGTAAGGAGTAATCATTACAATGAACTTAAGGAAATCATGGGTGAGGGAAGGCAAGCTAAGGGCTTGCCGGCAACCGGTCTTATCATACCGGGCATATATAGATACTAAGTAATCACGTAGTTTTAAGACTAAATCCAAGGGAATTGGCCTAAGAGAATTCCGAAGCAACTAAGGGGCATACTTGGGGATCCTTAGGTAATGATGTTCAATACCTCATAAATGAGGGTGATAACGATCGAATATCTTGAGTAAAGATTGATTTTTATCATATGCAATTAGAACCACTAGAATTCTAATACTCGAAGGTTCTCAAGTAACTTTGGAATGTTAAAATCCATTAACTTACTCAATAGGCTACCGAACGAATATAAGATAATTCTCAAAGATTTCTATATCGTCAAAGTATAGGCTTTGAACTAGAAACTCTTTGTGGTAACATCCTTGGAATTGTCCTTAGAAGATAATGAAGGCTCGAAGGTTGTAAACCATGAAAGATATTATATGCAGAAGTTATGTCTTCCCCTAAACACTTAACCTTGACATTAAGGTTCAGGGGAACATAAACTTGACAACTTGGGCATCTTATCCCTGGAGAATTATAAAAGGTCTTAACACCACAAGGAAAAGTATTATGCTAATAAATCTATTTAAAGGTTTAGGAACACCTAACCTTAACATTTCAGGGAAACATAAACTTGAGAAATTGGATCAATTAATCCTTGAGGATTCATAGGAGCATTAAAGTGTTATAAGGTTATATGAGCGCGAACACCTTCAGCGGAAATTGGAATTTAAAGAAGGACTAATTTTGGTGGGAATAACTTTCATGTAAACCGGTTCAGCAGCGGGTTACACCGTCTAAGTTTGCTGAGGGTTGAAGGTGGCCTCGACAGGATTCCGGTCCGGAGGATCTCTCCGGCGTGTAGTGGGAAGGAAACCTCATTATTCCGGATGTCTGGGTAACGCCCATGTGAGATAGCCGTCGTTAGGACTGGGTAGGATCCGGAGGTGCCGGACTTACGCCATCCGATCTTCTGAAGAGGTCTCACTACCCTTGGGCGGGGCAATCCGGAAAGTGGCACGGATCGCCCAGTTATCCCGGATTGACAGATCTCCGGACGAATCTTGACCTTTCTGTCGTTGTAGTTCCAGTTCACCATCCGGGTTCTCTGTGTGAATACCAAATACCACACTTAACGAGAAAAGAGGTACTCACACAAGTACACAAAGGCCCATATTGGTGGCCAACCATTTCTTTAGATGTGGCGCATTTAATTGACGAATGTACATCATGTCAAAGCACCACAACATCAGGCCTCAAAATTGAGAACTATGGGACCATTCTCCTCCAGAATCAGAAAACACATGATTGGAGAGAACCAATCATTCAATACCTCAAAAACCCAATGGAACTAAGCGACTTTGCCTTCCATGAAGAATTGGGTACCTTACGGGCGGAATTACCTCATTATTTTCTAAAGAAAGGAAAGTTAAAGCGAAGCTTTACAAATGGGCAAACGAGACTGTGCATCTCTCAAGAAAAGGGGATCGAATGGTTGACAACCATTCACAATCAACGGTACCCACATCTTTCAATGGATGAAATGATTTTACAAGTCACCAAAGGACCTTATTGGTGGCCCACAATTCCTCCAGACATTGACCACCTATGCAAGAAATGTAGAGTTTGTTGGCCAAATGAATTCCCGGAGCATGTGGTTGATTGCAAAACTGTCACAATCAAGGACAAAGAAGAACAGGACTGGAGAACACCTTTCATCGATTACCTAACACATGGGAGGTTGACCACGGAAGCGTCAACTACGCAACGACAACAAATAGCAATACGTAGCCGACCGTTCATGTTGAACCAAAATGGCACACTCATCAAAGAAGGACCAGACGGCATACGAAGAACATGCTTAGCCGGACCCGTGACAACAGCTATCATTGCGGAAGCCCACGAGGGTATCGCTGGAGGACATTTCTCAGCTAAAATCACCCTCCACAAGATTTTGACTGCCTTGTATTGGTGGCCCACAATGAAGAGGGATGTATATCTGTATTGCATTCAGTGTGACATCTGTCAACGAGTTGGGCCCAAAATCTCTACTAACTTACAACCCCTTCATCCCACAATGCCTACTGAGGTATTTCAGAACTGGGGTTTGGACTTCATTGGGCCAGTCAACCCGCCAGCTAAAGGTACCAAGAATCGGTACATTATCACGGCTACGGACTACACCACCAAATGGGTGGAAGCCAGAGCCTTAAAGGATAACACGGCTAAATCCACAGCCAAATTCCTTTTTGAAGAAATAATTACGAAATTTGGATGTCCCTTGGAGTTTGTAAGCGACCAAGGATGCCATTTTATCAACGACACTATCAAAGTGCTCACTCAAGAATTTATGATTTTACACCGGAAATCGACCACATACTACCCACAAGCCAACGGTCAAGCGGAGAGTACCAACAAGGTAATTAAGATTGCCTTAACCAAAATGGTAAACGCCAATCGAACTGATTGGGACACCAAGTTACATGCAGCACTTTGGGCCTATAGGACAGCCTATAAGGTCACGACCAAGCACACTCCATTCTCATTAGTATTCGGGACAGAAGCCTTGTTACCTATGGCTTATCTTCACCCCGATGTTTATCAAAAACGAAGTAAAGAAATTCATCCCATTCTAGAAAAGAGGATGGAGCAACTTAGGGTTATGGACTTAACCCGACATGAAGCCGAGGAAAATATGAGACATACACAAATGTTACGCAAGGACCGACATGACAAGCCCCGGAAGAAGACACATTGTAAACATGGTGACCATGTCCCAATTAACACACCAAGGAAAGAAGTCAAAAAGCATGGTGCTTCGAAGAAAGAGATCATCCAAGCCATGGATGAGATTAAACATCCTCCAAGGAGTAAAGACTTGGAACCACCAACTATGCACAACACAAGGTTTTACCCTAGTCAAAGAATCTTGTGGCACCTCCACCATAAAATACCCGGACCGGGCAAGTTCAAAATACGATGGGCAGGACCGTATATGATTAAACAAGTTTATGAAAATGGATCAGTGGATGTCACCACTTTGCACGGAGACAGTTTGGGACGAGTAAATATGAACAAGCTAAAACCATACCGAGAGCCAGAATCAACTCAAGCCTATGCACTACAAATTCTAGCATGCCACATTTTGGAAGCAGAAATTAGGGCAAAGCAACATCATTCAAAGAATAGTACCCCCAAATTCCCAATTACCACGCTTTCTAACCCAAGTGAGGAAACCATCTCACACACCGAGTCCATGCCTTACCAAGACCAGGAAACTTTAGAAGCAGAAGACCTAGAAGTACACCAAGTCTTACTAGAAGGATATTTTGCTCAACCCTCACAACAAGAGAAAGATACCTTCATTAGACATGACCAAAGGGAAGAAAAAGAAACCAACCTACATACCATACAATCACAACAAGAGGAAGATACCTTCATTAGACATGACCAAAGGGAAGAAAAAGAAACCAACCTACATACCATACAATCACAACAAGAGAAAGATACCTTCATTAGACATGACCAAAGAGAAGAAAAAGAAACCAACCTACATACCATACAATTACAACACTTATCCCAATGGGAACTACTACCAAGTTTGGGAGAAAATTCGGGAACCACAACACCTACGAGGGATACAACCCATGCCTACCCTGCCTTACCTGGCTTGGAGCCAACTGGGGTGAAACTAACTCCCAAATGAAGATTTTGAAAGAATAAAACCCAGGTAAAGACTCACCTGGGGCAACCCACTGGCATAGTAAACCAGTAAGAGCCCTATTACCCACTAGAAGATAAGAGGAGTCAATAGGAAACTTATTTTATCAAGGCATGTACAAAACACTTGTAGCCAAATTGATAGTTAACCTAGGATCATTAGGAGTCAATAGCGACCAATTAAGGAAAAGAAGAAGATTCCCACAGAAGCATATGGCATGGAGTTGTGCCGCCACTCACCTCATTGAGAGACATAGCCTTTGGAGACACGTAAACACCTAGCCTCAAGAGCACGAGTCACCATGAGGATATTGAACTACCACCTTTAAAATAATTAGGTTGATTAAGGATAGATGATAGTATTTTCCATTACCGAACGACAATTTTACTTGAAGAAATGAACCGGCCATCTTACTCGTATTATGGATGAACGTATTGCAATCTAAAGACGTGTTGCAATTGCCAGAGAAATTACCAAAGGAGTTACAAAAATGGGAAAATTGATTTGGGAAATGTAAGGCCTATTCAAACACGGAAATGGGCAATCAGCTACATGACTGAAAATATTTTAAAGTTATGGCACCAGGAAGCAGCGATGGAAGTTAAATTTCAGTGAGAAGTCTTTACTGGGTTCAAAAGAACCAAATTGGGCAACGGGAATAAGTTTGGTGGTTAACTGGTACAGTGAGTTATAACTTACTCCAGACAGCTGAGCAGGCAAAGGTGGAGATCTTTTCAACAAGTGTGGAAGGAAACGATTGAGGAAATCAGGTAGAATTACCCTGGCCGGAAAAATTTAACTTTACTGCCTTTCAAAGTGTTATTACGAAATTAAGAAACTACGACACCACGAAGAAGGATGTATGGCAAACAGGGCATGAAGTAAGTTACAGGAGGCTGCTCAACTAATACATCAGTACCCTAGCAATTTGCAAAATTTTACGAAAGATCTTCACGTGTGTTTTTACGAGAGAGAGTTTGGCATTCACCATAACCCCACAAGCATCAAATAAACAGACAATGTCAACTAGTGGATAAAATGAGCAAACACTCAACAATTACAAGCAAGCTGAGAAGGGAAAGATGAGCCAAAATCTTTATTCCAGGATTAGTAAAAGGATGAAAATTACTGCAAACAACTCTGCGAAACAAAACAAGTAAATCCAATTTGTTTTTGTTGGGAGGGGTCCAACAAGTGAACCCCAAAGAAAAGGGGATTCAACCCACCGAAATGGGGAATCCCACAGGAAGAGGAGGACTTACAGTACCTGCAGAGAAACCACTTACACCAAGTCAGTAAGGGAGTCAACACAAAACTTACAAAAGTGAAAATGGGTTGAGGGGATTACCTGTTCCAAGAAGTCCAGCGTGGTAAAGGAACCACCACCCAGCTGGCAAGAGAACAAACCTGCTGGAGCTCTCAAAACCCTAACACAAGAACCCCAACTGTCAAAGTTCAGCTGAACCTAAAGGAGTTGCAAAGTGCAGCCCAGCTCTCATACCAGTGCTCACACACGTAGCGGTTGCCACAACCAGTACCTGATTCCGGGAAGTTAGAGCTGAGTAACAGATTTGCCTGAGGCAAGGAAGGGAGTTACAATGGAGACCCTATATGAGCTCGTGCCCCAGCTGGATGAGCAGGGGAGGTTTTGGAAACAGTTGCGAGGTACAACTCTGAAGGCTTTTACCTCGGTGCGGTGGAGCACGAAGGAACTGCAGTGGCATCCCCTTTTATGCAAGTTTCACACTTACCAGAATTTGTGGTGCCAAGCAGTGCTCAACCTCAAGGAAACTGATTTCGAGATGAAGAGAAGGCAAGAAGAAGAGGAACCTGCAAGGTATATTTTCATAGTTGATGCAGTTATAAGGAACCATCAGCTGACCTTGGAAGAGGTCAATTTTCTTAAGCAAATCAATCTGGAGAATTTTGTGACCAGAACCACCTGGGGGGTATTGCATGAAGCTTTGGCGCGGGAAGCGTTGACAAATCTCAAAGAAGACACCATGATCACCACAGTGCAAGGCAAGACTTTTCCACTCATTACAGCAGACTGGAGACCCCAAATGCGAAGTGTTTTCGACCTCACCAATCGGAAAATCACTTCAACTAAGCAGTGGGAGCTGTCAGAGCTTTTTCCTTCACTCAAAACATTGGCTCCCGGGCAAGAAACAGTGAAGGTAACAGATTGTACATACCCAGGGGCTAAGAAACCTCTTAGGCTTTTGAGTTCTTTATTCTGCCTCAACATTGCTGGTCAGAATCACATCTCCATACTCTTTGCAGAGCTCATAGTAGAAGCCCTAAATGGCCACGCTGTCGACTGGCCTGCTGAATTTCATCAAGAATTCAGAGAGGAAGTTATCAAACTTCACCATAAGCACTCCCAGACCATGGTGAGGGTGACACGGACCACCATCGGCCCACACCTCACTCTTCTGATCAAGGCTGTAGGAGTTATGAACCTGCCACAAGAAATTGAAGCAGGATTCCGTAGGGCTAAATTATTTGCTCTCTCTGAGCCCACTACTCCGCACAAGAAGAGAAAATACACTAAGGCACCACCACCTCCACCGCCCCTTCACAGCACAGTGAGGGTAGTACCAACAAACCCCCATCAGTCAAAGGCTCCTTCCACCTCTGAAACTCCACCAAACTCTGAACCACCCCGCTCTGTGGTACTCGAAACCGAGGAACCATGGCAGGTACCGGAAGCTGTTCCTAATATTGTAAGACAAATCCAGCAGGTGCACAAGAGGTTAGAGAATCTGCTCACCACCCTCGCAAGCAAAGCACCACCCAAATTACTAAGAGAATTGGACTCTCAGTTTTACAAAACTCAACGGGAGGCAGTTCTGCATCAGGACACGGAACTCCCAGGCAGCAGCTTAGAGGGACTGCGGTCAGAAAAACTGACGAATCACCATGGGCACATAGAAAGGCTAGAGAAAAAGCTTCTCGATGCAGAGGAACTCAACAATCTGTGCATAGAAGATTCCTTTGACTTACACGCCCAACTTTCTGAAGCACAAGCAAAGAATGAGCAATTGAAGAAAGAAGTCCAGGAAGGTCTGACCAGGTTCCAGGACCTCGAGCGATCTACTTCACAGAACTGCAGGGATAAGGACACCGAGCTTGCAGCAATGCGAGCCCAACTACTTAGATTCGGCGAGGATGCTGAAGCCCGCCACCTGCACCCAAATCGACCTACAGAAACCCTCCGAAATCAACAACAGCAAGAAAAGATGGAACTTACAGACTTGCAAGCAGAAAACAGAGAACTCAGAGCAGCATTGGCGGCCAGAACACCGAGTTCAGTTCCCCGATCAGACCCCCAATTCGGCCCCCGTCCGCACCGACCTATTGACCGTGCAGAGAGGCAGGTTCTGACAGAAGGGGCAGCAGAGCAGATGCTTAGCGATCTGCAACATGAGCTCCAAATAGTCAAACAGGAAAAAGAAGAATTGCAACATCAACTTCAACAAGGGATTCCAGCAGGGCGACTAGGATTATCTCAATCCCACATCTACCCAAAATCTGAAGTTTATCAAGGATTACTCAACCACACAGAACCCCTGAAATCCATAATGCAGTGTCACCAGGCATATGGCGCTCTCAATATGCTCACCAGCAACTTACCCATACTTAAAGGGGGTATCTCATTGAATCAGGAGCAATTCAGAGAGCTATGGGAACAAGCTAACCCTCGTGCTAAGGACACCCTTGCATTCATGTCGGCCGTGGGTGACATCAAATTACCCTTGGGTAGCATAGAGGTGGTAACAGGGTCCCCTCCATTCTTCATTCGGAGGTATATCCTTCGAAACATAGCATTTTTGGCACGACATCACCTCAGTCAAGTGAAGGGGAATCCTCCCAACCACAAAATGCCCTCGCTGCGACCCTATACTCACAGTCAGAAGGTTGAGATCGCAAAACTTCAACACCAAAACAATGCAATTTTTCAACAGGCCATCAATGCATTACGAGGGGAGGACACTTCGGTTTGTTTCGAAGCTGTGCGGCGACACCAATACCTTGTCGAGCATTACCCGAATCACTCCACCCCTGTGACATTGTTTCAACTCAAAGAATATGTCACACAAACATTAGAGGACCAACAGAGTGCGATCACGACAAGGCGATTTGGCACCATCAATCACGGCACCATCCTCCGCATTGGGTTACCAGATCGACCGGCGCCGATCCATCTGGATGTTTAGGAAGCATGAGGACATGCTTCTTCCCAGGGGAAGGGGTAAAATGTGTAGCCACAAATGCTAAAAAGGTGATCAGAGTGCCGAGAGAAGCAGCAGATCGAGGAACAGAGAAGGAAGCGAAAGAGTGGCGACAGGGTGCGACCGGGGAAGCAACAGGTCGCCAACGGAACAACAGGAAGGGAGGACAGATGGCGATCAAAGGAGCAAGCTGGCGGAGAGCCCAAGCGGAGGTCGAGAGAAGCTGGGCGACGAGCGAGACAATGCCAGGTGGAGGCCGGGGAAGTCGAACCAGCTCACGAGAAGCCCGGCTGACAGAGGAGCGAGGACTGGGTTCATACCCGGCGATGAGGGTACTTAAAGGTGAAGGTCTGGAGGAGGGCCACGTGGCCTAAGACGTCCTGAGAACGCACGGGAACGTGGCCAAAGACGGTTCGGGAGCAAGGGAGCTCACCGGGAACATGCCAAGACGGATCGGGAACGCGGGAACATGCGGGAGCACACGGGAACGCGCCGAGACGGGTTGGGAACGCCGTCACCATAACCGAGGACGGACAAGTTAGTGAGATAGGATAGTTAGTAGTTTACTTAAGCAAGGGGTAGATGAAAGACATGCCTAATAGGATGAAAGTTCTATTAGATGACCATAAACAATTCCCTATGAATGAAGAAGTTACGTTCCGGATGGATGAGGCTTATGGATGGTAACCGCACCGGGTGGCACATCTAGGTTAAAACAAGAATTCCAACAAATGAACTTTACGAGTACATTTCACATTCATACATGGTAACTGCTGTAAATAGATCCGGGCAGTCTAAAATTAGACTGTAACCGGATACAGGGCTAAAAATAGCCGAAAATGAACATGTGGCATTAGGGGAAGTTAGGCCTAACCGCCACATCCAATTTAAGGTAGATTTTGAACACTATATAAGAAGCCAACTTGAGGCACATAATACACTTCATTCGAACGCATAAACTCTACATGAGTGTCAACCTCTAAGCTCTCTCTCTCAAGTTAATATATTTAGCCGAGGTTCACGTGCCCTAACTCGGGGGGCATTGGAGTTAGTTTTGCGATTAGCCGAGGTTTACTCGTGCCCTAACTCGGAGGGCAATCTAAAGTAAAGGCGAGTAGCCGAGGTTTGTGCAAGGCCCTAACTCGGAGGGCATATTAATATAAGACAAGTAGCCGAGGTATTAACTTATCCTAACTCGGGGGAATTAAGAAACTTAAGTACGCCAAGGCAAAATAGAAGGAGGACTCTTGACTCGGCTTACCACCCGCAACTAAAGACTTCATCACGAGGGAATTTACCAAGCGCCAAAGGTTCAAAATCTAACGAGGTGAAAAGAGGAGTTCGAGGACCCGGTTAAAGGAGATTACAGAGGGGAGGTAAATCCTACCTCGGCGGTACACTCAAGTAACTTTCCGACCTCAAGCCGGCCACGTAAGGAGTAATCATTACAATGAACTTAAGGAAATCATGGGTGAGGGAAGGCAAGCTAAGGGCTTGCCGGCAACCGGTCTTATCATACCGGGCATATATAGATACTAAGTAATCACGTAGTTTTAAGACTAAATCCAAGGGAATTGGCCTAAGAGAATTCCGAAGCAACTAAGGGGCATACTTGGGGATCCTTAGGTAATGATGTTCAATACCTCATAAATGAGGGTGATAACGATCGAATATCTTGAGTAAAGATTGATTTTTATCATATGCAATTAGAACCACTAGAATTCTAATACTCGAAGGTTCTCAAGTAACTTTGGAATGTTAAAATCCATTAACTTACTCAATAGGCTACCGAACGAATATAAGATAATTCTCAAAGATTTCTATATCGTCAAAGTATAGGCTTTGAACTAGAAACTCTTTGTGGTAACATCCTTGGAATTGTCCTTAGAAGATAATGAAGGCTCGAAGGTTGTAAACCATGAAAGATATTATATGCAGAAGTTATGTCTTCCCCTAAACACTTAACCTTGACATTAAGGTTCAGGGGAACATAAACTTGACAACTTGGGCATCTTATCCCTGGAGAATTATAAAAGGTCTTAACACCACAAGGAAAAGTATTATGCTAATAAATCTATTTAAAGGTTTAGGAACACCTAACCTTAACATTTCAGGGAAACATAAACTTGAGAAATTGGATCAATTAATCCTTGAGGATTCATAGGAGCATTAAAGTGTTATAAGGTTATATGAGCGCGAACACCTTCAGCGGAAATTGGAATTTAAAGAAGGACTAATTTTGGTGGGAATAACTTTCATGTAAACCGGTTCAGCAGCGGGTTACACCGTCTAAGTTTGCTGAGGGTTGAAGGTGGCCTCGACAGGATTCCGGTCCGGAGGATCTCTCCGGCGTGTAGTGGGAAGGAAACCTCATTATTCCGGATGTCTGGGTAACGCCCATGTGAGATAGCCGTCGTTAGGACTGGGTAGGATCCGGAGGTGCCGGACTTACGCCATCCGATCTTCTGAAGAGGTCTCACTACCCTTGGGCGGGGCAATCCGGAAAGTGGCACGGATCGCCCAGTTATCCCGGATTGACAGATCTCCGGACGAATCTTGACCTTTCTGTCGTTGTAGTTCCAGTTCACCATCCGGGTTCTCTGTGTGACATGCCAGGAAAGATTAGGCCGATCCGGACTGGTTGTGAGAGAATCCGGATTCTGACCATACAGGGACGTCTTCGCCGGATGAACCAAATCATCAATGGAGGTAGGATCTAGGCAGGTAGATATTGAGGAGAGAGGCATGTAGGAGTAAGACTAAATTAGAGAGGTTCAATCCGGAAGGCAAGTCCCGGGATAAGGACTTCCAAAGGACCATCCGGATCCGGAAAGCCGATCCGGCCGGTGGTCGATCTTCAAGCAGGAAAAGAGGGTCCTTGACATCCTGCACTTCACAGAATCCCTGGACGATACTCGGATCATCCGGACAGACCGGATTAGGCACTGAAAAGCGCCTATCCGGAACTTTTGGTGTCCGTGTGCTCCCACATCACACACCAATCAAACACATGGATTTCATTAAGAAAAGCAATTGAATAACATTGCGTGCCATTTTTACATTAGGTTCCAAGACCAATGAAACTTTGAAATTGAGCAATCTTATTGGTCGAGATCAAATATTTGGACCATGTGAGTGTACACTAGGGCATGGGTTCAAAGTTTGAGAACAAAAAGTGGCACCAATGCAACACCACTTTTTGACCAGACCGTGTCATTTTCAATGCCAAAAAAAAGGAGTTCCGCTAATGTGAGAAATCAAACTTCAAGCTTGGGTCCAATCTTCAGTCCATGAAGTTGGGGCGTTTTGTATCCAAGTTTTTTTTAACATGGACCTGTTGTAACTCAATCCTCCTTAGAAACAACCTTGGACTCATGAACTATGCAATTGTGTAAAAAACAAGAGTTAATCTCTTCTCTCCCCTCCCATGTGCTTAAATGAAGTTTACTAAGTTCTTTAAAGACACCAATCATATGAATTTGATCTTTAAATCAATATTAACAACATAAATCCACACTATTTTTTCTTTTTAGCCTTGCAACCTTTAATACATAACAAATGAACAATGTGTGTCATTTCGTGAAAAAGGCTTGGACTTTTAGGTTATTGAATCCTCGACAAATTGAATGCAACTAATATGCAAGTTTGCTACACTAGTTCCTACATTAATGTATTGATTGGAATGGATCAATATGTTATTCCTTAACAATTGTGTTGGAATTTCTTCTTCACGTGTGCATCAATGGCAACTTCATCAAATTTCATCCATAAAAAGCACAACACCTCATAAAACTCCTCAATGGCCCCATAGAAACCATGGGAAAGAGCCAAACCAAGAACAAACCTTATGTACAAATTAGAGCAACCAAGGAAAATAATAACTAGACTAAATATTGTATTTAGTGTCACACGGTAGTTTATGTCATTGTGGTAGCTTTTCTAATGACACTTCTTATGAATAAGTATACAAATATTGTCATCCCAAATTACTTTAGTTCATTCATTTTTGGTATATTTTGCATCCTCATTATTATATAATGATGTATTACCACGAATGATCAAAATTTGGATGAAAATAGACATAGAAAAGTGACAATAATCGTGCCATTGTAAATCTACAATGTCCAACAAGGGAAGACAATGAATGTTAGGTTTACCTTTAGTGTTGGTGACACTACACATGCGCCTTACATTAGTATTGAGCAAACCACATAGAAACTAAATACAATATTTAGTGTAGTAACCCCGGGGAAGTCACTGTCGAAAATTTAGATAACTATGAGAGAACAAATATAGGGTGACATTTATTCATGGTTGATAAATTTTTTTTTGATATACCATAGCCTTGAAGAAATGTGAGGTAGCACATTATATATGATATAGGGTCACTTGTAATACCCAAAATTATGTTTATAGTATTTCTAAAATAGCATTATAGTAATTGGTAGAGAATTTATTATTATTTTTAGGTTCAGTTTAGGGTAAGAAAATTTTAAGAACTGGATGAAAATTGATCACAAATCCATCTACAAAATGGATGAACTCGTTGGATGAGGGTTATTAAGTGTACTTTTGAGGAACATTTCATTGACGTTTGTATAATTCTCTGGTTGATCCTCCCATGCAAGACAAGAATTCTATCATCGTGCATTGACCCCTACGCGTTTAAAGGGCTCCATGGGGCCATATTTGGTGAATCTATGGTGGATTGATGGATTTGTTCTAGGCGAGAGGCTGTGGCATCTTTTGTGATGATCGTTTCTCAATTTTCACGTAGGACTCATAAGTAGGCATTTCAAATTGTCTTCACACTTTGCATGATAACATGTGCAATGTTAGTGCAATTGTGTTAGTGAACACATTATGGACACTTTAGTGATGCTGGTTTGTTTTGGAATTTGTGGACTTCTTTCAATGTTTGGATGAAACAATTAAGTACGCCATTATCAATGGGCTTAGACATGTAACCAATTATGTAAATAACATGCTTCTTGTATACATAGCTTAATTTTTGTTGAGTGATGAATTCCATTTCTAATGCTATCATACCGACCAGTTCAGACACCATCCATTGGCATCTCCGGATGTAATAGTCTGAGAAGTGGTGGGCTTGCATCTATTTCTCACCATAATCCCCAACAATTTCATGATTGGAACCGGACGGAAGGTTTGGTGTGATCGGGGCATGGGGCTTGCTCAAAAGTTGTGTACCTCTTTTGTTCTTCATTTCAAGAAACAATTAAATTGAATGCAAGGAGTTAAGGGCCACTTCACACACGAGCCAAGAGCCGTGACCATGGGATTGTGAGAGCCCAAAAGAAAGTGTCCAAAGGCCGTCCCAATACGCCTCCAAAATCATGTAATGTGGTCATGGATCCTCAAGTGTAGTGTGAAGTCATATGTGACCGGGTCCTCAACCAAATGCTACTTTAATGAGTCTCTATTCATGCGGGTCCTCAACCATGATAAAAATAGAATAAATCAATGGTTGTGAGCGTTCATAGTGCCATGGTCTCCCGGTTTTGTGTTAAGCCTACCTCCAAGAGGTGGTTTTTGAAAACAGTCCAAGTAACCATGAAATATGATCCATTCGATGCCATGTATGAATCCATGTAGACTTTATGCATTCACATACTCCCTTGGTCCCTCAAGCGTAGTGTGAAGCGAGCTTGGACCGGCTCCGCCTTTTCCACCAATGAGAGTGCTTGAAGTGTAATGGTCACGGGCTCTCATTCTCGTCTGTGAAGTGGCCCTAAACCAGCGAATTTCCAGGGCCAGCCGGCCGTCTATTCTGTCAGTCAGTTGCACCTCTCACCGGGCCAGTTATCTCGATTTAGCATTCCCGAGCTTCTATTTGTCGCCGCCCACCTCAATAACTTACAGTAATCCGTACAGTCCCTCAAAGAGGGGGAGGAGGGGGGACTCCTCACCCGTGGGTGCAGTGTGATCCTTCTTTGAGAAAACTTTATTTATTTATTAAGAAGAGCTCCTTCCTTAGCTCATTCATTGTGTATCCGAATCTCTTTTGTAGTTGGTGAAACTTTTGGAATCTCCTCTTTCCACCTCTCAAAACTCTGAAAATATAATTAGGTTTTAGAATAGGATATGCGCGTACAACCCACTATTCTATATCTTGGATCGGCCTATGCATGGCTAGCTTGGCCCACACATCTTAGCTAGTAGAACAAGCTAGAAAGCCAGTTTGTAATAGCTCGACACCAGTCTTTTGTGGGTGATAATTTAAGCATTAAGAAAACTTGGGTGACATAAACTCAAGATTTGGGACTACACCCTCAGCTCCGTAATATCAACCTCCATAATGTCACACACTCTCTAATATCCCGAAACCCTAGGGAACGGATGTTCGTTGTTCAAATCTCACTCCTTATTGTCACATTTCTATCCATTATATCACGAAATTTGTCATTAATGCAAACCACCAAAGAAGTCAACCCACACCCTCGCATTGTGCCATGTGTCAACATGTGGAGTGTCTTCTTCTTCTTCTTCTTCTTCTTTGTATGCCACTTGTTGAATGTTGGTGCATGCGTCCGCCACATCGCCCGGGAAGGCCAAGTGGAGTGGACCACACTAGCGTAGGTGACAGGAGAACGAATTCAAATTGTCCTCACATCTCCTTTGTGTTATTCCATAATGTCACATGCTACACTAATTCTATAGTATCACGCATCCATGTTAACACTGCAAAACTCCGTAATATCACTTGCACTTTGGTTGCCAAAAATATGATACTACGGAGTTTAGAGTGTAAACCCATGGTTTCACATGGTTTGCTATAGAAATATCTCTAATGTCTGGGGAGATTTTGGGCACAATCGGTTAAAATGCTAATCTTTCCAAGTCCAACCAGTTACATGTTGTGATCTTTTGGTTTTTTTGAAATTAATGTTGGATATATTCCATAGATCCCTCTAAAATGATCTACAATTTTTAAGAGAACTTTAACCGGTTATTACTCAAACTCAACCAGTATATTTGTAACTAGCAGTCAGTTCTCCCCATTCATTGCTCCTCCTTCTTTTGCTTGTTTGACACAAAATGAAAAAAACACTTCATGGCATTCACTAGCTTTTGGTTGATGCTTGGAGGTAGATGGGTCTTAAATTGTTACCTTTTCCAACTATCCCACTTCTTGTAGGATATGAAACACGCGACTAGTATGAGATGGTTAGCAAATCCAAATCAAGGCTGTAGCCAATTTCCTCATAATTTTTGGTGCTCGTATGAATATCTTATTCATTATCAAGAGTGAAGATTCTAGTGCTCATTAAATGGTTGTATAGGTCCCCCCCCATCCCAATTATGTTGACTATTGGACCTAAAATGGTTATCAAATTTTGAGACCCCCATTCCAATGTCTCTTAGACACATGTCTATCACGTATCCATTTTCGGAGCCACACCAAACCACACGCCACTCAAATATAGGTGTTCAATTCAAATAAACAACCGAATTAGGCACATCTACCTTGAGCAATTGCAGGGCTTTGCTTAGTCTTTTGTAATGAACCGGGGGGGGGGACCGACTACTAGTCACACATCAACTGGTTTGTTTTCCCAAATTATCTATTTTAAAACCAAAACTCTAAGAAATGAACCAAATTGTATTCGGGCAAATTTATTATTTCAGGCAACAATAAAAGGAGTAACCAAAGCATCTCAATGAATAACCGGTTGATAGTAAAGAAGTAAGGATAGCAACCGAGTTGGCTTAAAATTCTCCCCATTCACCGGTCTTTGTGTCTTCAATCTCTCCAAGTTACAAAATGTGGTGAACTTGGTGGCTTGACAATTCCGCTATCGTCATTCTCTTGAATGAATCAAAACGTTGGACAATTCATACTTGGTGCCCTTAGTAATTTAATCCTTAACCCTTAAGGACCACAGGGCTCAATGTATGACCTGTATACACACTTTTTATTTCGTAAAATTATCATTTTTGTATTTATGGGTTTAGATCATTATTCGGCATGTTACCTTATGTCAAGGAGAAAATCAAAATTATCCTAGAACATGACTTTGATGATTAAAATATTGAGTGTGTATTTATGTCCAAGGCCCTTCATGATGTGTAGTTTGATCCAAATCCTCAATAACATTAATGCATTCAATCGGTTTGCAAAAGTGCATTTGAAGAATGAGTTATTTTGAAGTAAAGTAAATTTTGACACAATTAGCTCAAAATAGAAGCATGTGGTTCATATGCACATTTTAGTGCGTCAAGGGGCCATATTGGACCTCTGCGTACATTATATGTATGTATGTATGTATGTATATGTATATGTATATGTATATGTATATATATATTTGATCTACATATTATATCTAGTTTTTGAAATGATGTCAAAGAGACCCAAATAAAATTAACTCGCTCATCAAGTGCATTTTCTCAATAATTTGAATATATTCATGTTATTGCAAGCTTGGGTGCAAATACACATTATGGATGCCCTTAGATGGAATTCATGCTCAATGTTTTAGAAATCAATGTCACATGTGAATATATTATATTTTCTCCTTGACATATTTTAACACACTAAATAAAATTTCAAACCCTCAAATATAACAAAATTGGATGTAAAGACTTGGTGTGGCTTGTAAAAATTACGTATATATGTCGTACATTGAGCCCCCTAGACCCTCAAGGTTAGCCCTTGAAGGACCATGGGTGTCTCAATAGGATATTGCGAAATTTACGAACCCTCAACAACTATGGAAATAATATTGCATTTGGTTCATGATATTGATTCCATGTTTAGCACGACCTAATTAAAATGAAAGTTAAAATAAAGCAACTCATGACACTATTGATTGTATATGTTAAGTATTTGAGTCTAGGTCATTTATACGAGCTCGGATCTTTTTATTCTTCATTTTACAAATATGTTTGACCTGTGTATGCTATCATAACATCACTAAGAAAGCTACATGATGGTCTCTTTCCAAATAAGGAGGCTTCGATTGAGAAAACTATGATGATTTACAAAAGCTTATCAAAAAGTTCACAACACATAATCTAAGTGCTCCCCATAAACATGAAATCATGTGATTGAAGAATAATTATGCTCGTTTGAAACATGGTCCCACGGAATGCAACCAAGGAGATGTGTAATGTCAAGTATGATGATTTTTGTGGGCAATTTCTAGATAGGGAGACTTTTGGCTTTTGATGCTTTTGGCTTGAAGTACCAAGAAGTAACATGAATCTACTTTGTATGACACAATGAGACCCATTATGGGCCTTTCAAACTTCAAGGGTTAGCCCCTACTTGCATAAGCTCTTGAGCGTACGCGTATATTTATTACTTGTTGGATACACATTGAATAGTAGGGTCACATAGTTGGACTACAAACTGGGATGTTTGTGTACCTTTGTAATCCTTTTTTACGGGTTGAATAGCTCAAAACTACACATTGGGTTAATAGAGATCTATTCTTCCATTTTGGAAAATGCATGGGGTAAACCATGAAATATGTTAAAATATATGAATTCATATGCACATGTGCAACATGCCGGGCCAGTACGAGTCCAAACTCGTATCGTTACAAGCCTCGTCGGCATATCCGTAAGAACTTCACCCTCGTTCTTCCCCATACAAACAACCACATCCGGTTCACTAAAAACTCGCTTTAAGAAAAACACAACAATTATAATTTGTTCACAAAAGCCCTCTAACAAAAAGGATGGGGAGCCAACCCCCTTGTCATTTTGATAGTCGGGGTTGAATGGGCAATCCTCACACTAACTACATGGTACTTCAAAAAACTCAAAATACCCGAATGCAACACCCAAACCCTCCAAATCCCTATTAAATACCTAACATAACTCAACAATAGAAAAAGAAAAGAGACCAACAACCATTCAACCACCGACATAAAAACAATGGCATCCTCTATAAATGTCCTATGCATGGCTCCACCCCAAGAGCCCACCCACCGCAAGGTAGGCAGTAAACCCCACCCTACGTCAAGAGGATTCTTGAGCAGGGTAGGGCCAAGAGGCTCAAATTCACATCGGATTGCCCGACGTTGGTTATATTTATATATTTTTGGCTCCATCCACAAGGATAACATGAATTGTCAACTTACGAGCATACCTCTCATTCATTCAACATAAAAACTTGACCCCCTGTAGGTTTATGGCTTATTCATTTCAAACAGCAATGGCTATAGTATTTAGGGTGTTTGAAACTAATGTAAAATCCAGTCTACATATTATTTCTACATTTTTTGTTGGACGTACGAGAGGTACGCTTGTATGCGATAAAGCCCTCTTGCCATCCACGGGTGAGCAAAGTTTTCCTATGTACATGTTGACAATATGTTGATAGGGTGACCATCCACGCATTGCATTGTGTGCCCAGGGGTGCACCTTTCATGACACATATGAGTAAGTAATACGTGAGTGCACGAAAATGGGTATTAATTTGAAATTTTCCATATTACATATACATATGCTACACAAATTATAACTCATAGTTATGTACATGTATGGAGGACCTCTAAAAACTTTACAACATTTGTACTTGTATGGTAAGGTCACCAAACTTTATGAGATAAATAGTTAAAAATCAGCTAAAAGAAAAGAAAAGGCTCCAATTAAGGTTTGGTTTGTTGGGAGGGTTCATGGAATGCTTATAAATTTTGGTAATTGTTGGGTGAAGTATAGCGATCCAATTGACTTGATGGACCGGCAATCTAACATGGAGATTGGTTTATGTTGGTATCAAAAAGGAACCAACAATAAGTGGACTTACAATCTTACAGACCATTTGATGGTAGAATTAAAAATAATAATTGCATTAGCTTCTATGACATGTCTTGTAAACTTAGATGGCTATGAGAAACATCCGGGGGATGAAAATGTCTTTAACAGCTTTGACAATGAATGCTAGCATTTTCCATTATACATATGACAGGGGTTCATTCTTATCCATAAACATATTTGTATACTTATGTTAAAGACTATATATAAATGTACATTTTTTTACATATACATATTTTCACTTTTATTTTGAATCGTAGAAATTGTACGTGTATTGCTTGATTTTAGAACCAAAACGCCTTGTATATAGGGGGGGGGGTGTTTAGAGTACGTTGCAAACGCAGATGGTTCTTGGTTTTTAATGAAAGGTGCACCCCTTGGGATCGTGTATTCCATGATGATGAATGAGTTTGTATTGACGCAATTGCCAAGATACATTTGCTTCTTCTTTTTTCAGTCTATTTTATCAATGATTTTGTGTGTCATGATATTTGGAGTGGCATTCACAACTTGTCATATAGCATCATGTATCATATAACATCTTATGTAGTAGCAACGCAACGATTGCAATACGATTAATGTGGGTCGATAATGAATAGTGTGGACCGCAATAAATAAGATGTTTAGTGTAGTCCAATAGGGTGGGCGAATCTATAACGATGCATCAAATAAGCAAGTGGATTTGAACATACGGCTATGGTTTCATAACACCTAATGAGGGCATAATAGTAAAAACATGGCCCACGTAGGTTGGTTGTGTCATTCATTTTGCAATGTTTATGGTACTTAATGTTACTTACTATTCGGAGCTACACAATGCTATAAATTTATACTATAATTGTAAGTTTTTTACCAAGTAAAGATGTTCATGTTCTGTAATTTTAAATCAACCAATTTTGACCTTTGTTGGTAGAAAATAACATCTATAAATATAGTTATAGCATTGTGCAATTCCAAATAATAAGTGACACTAAATACCATAAATGGTGTAGACTATTTCAAGATCTTTGACCCCACTCAAGAGTTAATTGGGATTAAAATAGAAATCACCATACTCTACAATATGAATGAGCATTTCACCCTCCCCTTGATAGATGTTATGAACAATCACATGTTCGACAAGGTAAGCCAAGTGTTTTCTACACATGAGGGATAAGTTGCACCACTTTCTTTGGAAAAAGACCATCATGTAGTTGCTTAGTAACGTTATGATACCACTCAAATACATGTGTACGTTCGAGAATAGCGATCATTTTAAGGCCCACATAGCTTACCGTGGCCACACTAATTTCCCATTCACCCACACATGGCCCACAATCACACAATTATTATTCTTTAAATATGGTAAGTCATAAAATTTGAGTCCGTATCTTTCTAGTACTTGTAATGTGTACTTTACAACTTGAGCGTGTGCCTTGTATATGGGTCCCATCAAATTTAGGTAGACTCTCCTCCTCTCAAGTTTATAGACAAAATTCATCTCTCCTCTCGAAGAAGAGTAAAATGGAAGCTTCAATGCTACCGAAATAAGACATCGATTTCCTTCAACCCACACACCCTTGGGTAGAGTACCTCCCATTTATTCAACACATATGTCCTAAAATAGCGTGGAGTTTGAATGTTATTATCTTTAGTTGACTTGACACCAAAATCAACTTTAAAGACCCTGAATTAGTCTAGTTGAAGCCGTTTGATTGGCCACAACCTATAGGGAGTCATGCTTTTATGTTGGATGGATGTTGGATGGACGAGAGGTACGCTTGTATGTGATAATTCCCCCTCTTCGTCCTTTGGGGCATTTGACACTAATTGAATTGTTGTTGAAATTGTTTGAAATTTGTTGGGGTCAAAACTAGCGTTATATGTATCATTTTTCTCCAATACCTAAATTGTGTTGACATGAAATATTATGGACTTATCCAATACCAAAGTGGTACAGGTGTGGAACGATTGTAAAACCGTGCATTGTTATTATTATTGGTGTATCATGCATCGGCTATTTACATCGATTGTCCCAATTAGTGTGTGTTAATATTCGGAGCTACACAACAATGTAACTATTTAATTAGAACGTTGTATTCTACCAAGCAAAGTCATTTACGTTCTATAGTGTCCACACAACCTATTGAACTTTTGGTAGTAAAAATTGAACTCCTAAGTCAAATGTTATTGCATTGTGTAGCTCCATGTAGTAACACACGCTAATTGTGATAATTAGTGTGGTTTAATGGTGGTTTCAACCAATTTTAGACATTGGTAACAATCTAGTATGAAATCCAAAATCCCAACTATGCAAGTATGGTCCTATGTGTCAATGTATATAGCAATATTTATACGAGGTCACCATAAAGTTGGTCAAAGCTTGAATTTTGTGGAAATAATTAGTTAGAATTCCAATGGACAATCCCCAAATGGAACATGTCAAATGAATTCGATGCCCGTAGTCATATTTTTAGTTCCTCCATAGAATTAAGGTAGATGGGTCTTAAGTGGCTCCTTTTCTTGATAGGGCCCCTATATTTGATCGGTATGTGGTTCGGTGAGGACCAAAGAAACAAGCATTATAAAGAGACATGTTTAAACGAGATCGGATTGCGTCTTCGAATCTTAATAACTACTCTACACTCAATAGTGGACACAATTAGTATGATCTATGTATCCAACTAAGAAATCAATAAACATGCAGTTCTGATGACCATAACTAAATCAGTGGAAGTCCAATTCTCAATCCGTTTCTTTAGCAAAATGTTTCATCGTAGATTTGCTAATGCAACACGAGTTTTGTTGTGTGAATCTAGTTGGTAGAAGTTCAAGAACATGGAAAAGGAGTCAAATAAATCCCACATACACCATAGTACGACTCATCATGAGCATAAATTATTTCTTGCTCACTTTTGAAGATGCGCATCAATTTTTAGGTTCTAAAAATCATATTAGTACATATAGAACAATCAAAAGCAAAGACTCAAGTCAAGCAAAAAATGGACATGGTCCACTAGAATTGGATGGCATCAATCTTATCACCAATGCTCGCAAAATTTGACAAAGAACATGTGAGAATTTTGTTTTTAGTATATGGTTTCCTTTATTTGAATCAAGTAGTGACAAATAGCACAACAACATAGGATAGTGTGGGTAGTTGTAGATATGTGTTACATGTCGATTGGAAATTCCACTACATGCACCATCATAAGATGAAGCCACGTAATCAACGACGTTTAATTTGGTGATCTATCGCTAATTTCCAATTCTAAAAATATAAATACAACATTTATTTGAATGTTTTTTCATAAAAGAAATCGTCATATAAACCTCTATAAATCATTTAAACTCGATGAAATCACTAGCTTTAGGATGACACATGTACAAATTTGGATGAAAAATGTATAGTCATCCATTTGTCACTTTTTGTCACCCGAATGACTGTAGCCAATGGCCCCCCCCCCCCCCGCCTGAAAATTATGGGAAGATCCAAAAACAAATCACTGCATAGATTGCGCGACATTGTTCAAGTGGAAGCCATGATTTTGTCGTGAAAAATGACGTGGGCTTAAGCCCTGAGTTTACTAATTCAAGTCACTTAGTTTTTGGGCTTTGGGTTGGCCTTGTACGGGTCATTTCATTGTGTGTTTCACCTAACCTAGTTATGCTCGGTGGGCGGTCAACATGCCTTCAATTGCCTAAGTCGCCGTAGAATGTTCTAAGCCGATGAACTACTAACCATTTCGGTTTTCACTACAACAACTAAGTAGATTTTGTGAGCCTCCGAGTCAACTTTAAATGCAAATGGCAAAGGACCTCAAGTCCCTCACATCATGGTAAGATTCGGATGCAATCTTCACCCCTTTTATTTTTTGTTTTATTTATTTGTTCTCTCTAGAAGTGGTAAAGGAGCCCCAACTTGCATTTGCAACATGGGTGTAATGATACTAGCTCAATCGAACGAGAGTTACCTAGTCAAAGTGAAGTGTCATAGGTGTATAATGGTACCCTCCACTAAAGATCCATTCACACCAACGCCAACTTTGGGGCTAGTATGATGAAGTCACCGGAACCCAATTTCTAGTAGTTTCTATTGCTCTCGGAGTTACAAGGCACATCTAAACGAGCATAATATCACTAACAACAACGTGCGTTCGTTACGTGGGCCCTGAGAATATAACCATGAAATGCACAAACCATGTGCAAGGAGACTCGTATTTAAATTGAGTTCCCAACACCCCATGGTTATGTTCCCAAGGTCCACGACTGCTTAGTATTGTTAAGGGCCCAATGCATTAATGTATTATAATACGTGGGTATACAAAAGGAGTCTTAATTGCAACTCGATGGGTTACACAATATACATGAAGCATGGCTTTTATTTTTTAACTTTTTGCAATGTATGTAATGATCATGCCATATGGAACATTGAGAACCATACATAAAATTACAACAAGTGCATATATATACACAACTTTAGTATGTAAAAATGTTGAGTCTAAATAAAAATTTACAGCATGATGTAACCTTGATTTAATAAGTGACACTGAATGGCATTATAAGGTGTAGTTGTTTTTATCAGTTTAGGTAAACAGTGACGTCCTCATTATAAAGTTATAGCAATATGGGCTTCCAAATGGTGATCCACACTAAGGGCCACTTCACACACAAGGCCGAAGGCCCCTGACCATGGCGATGTAAGAGCTCTCATTGGTCGAAAAGGCGGAGACCGTCCAAGTTCACTTCACACTAGGAGGTGAAGGCCTAAAGGCCCAAAGAAAAGTTCGTGGATGAAAAGTCTACATGGAGTCCTACATGGCAGGTTGTGGATAAGGGAGCATGGTCTACCGGAATTTGCGTCAGGCCCACCTCCAAGAGGTGGGTCTGACGAAAATTCCGGGAGACCATGACTTTTTTAATATTTTTCCGACAGGACAAATTTCAGGACAGATTTCAGGGCAGATTTCAGGGAAGATTCCAGAATAGATTCCATGACAGCTTCCAGGACAGCCAACACCACCAAGTAATTCTCTTAAATTGAAATTTTTTGGAGACATATTATATTAAACCAAATCCTCCCCTCTTTTTCCGCCAACAAAATATGCAATGGTCCCACAACATGGTCCATTCTCACTTCACACTATGCTTGAGGGCCCGTGACTACATAAAACGGCTTTCCCAACACCTATGGTACGGCCTTTGGATGAGAGTCAAGGGTCCTCACCATTACAAGGTCACGGCTCTTGGCTCATGTGTGAAGTGGCCCTAAGGGCCACTTTACACAAGAGACTGAGAGCCCGTGACCAGTACACTTCAAGCACTTTCATTGGTGGAAAAGGCGGAGCCGGTCCAAGTTCGCTTCACACTACACTTGAGGGACCAACGGAGTAAGTGAATGCAAGATGGATGTAAAGTCTACATGGATTCCTACATGGCATCGAATGGATCATGTTTCATGGTCACTTGGACTATTTTCAAAAACCACCTCTTGGAGGTAGGCCTAACACAAAACCAGGAGACATGGCACTCCAAATGCTCACAACTGTTGATTTGTTCTATTTTATCATGTGAGGATCCGCATGAATAGAAATTCATTGAAATAGCATTTGGTTGAGGGCCCGGTCACATAGTACTTCACACTACACTTGAGGGTTTGTGACCACACTACATGATTTTGGAGGTGTTTTGGGACGGCCTTTGGACACTTCATTTTGGGCTCTCACAATCGCATGGTCACGGCTCTTGGCTCATGTGTGAAGTGGCCCTAAGGTGTGCACGTGTTATTTGTCTACTTTCTCAATCAACACCTATACTTGAAGTGTAGTTAGGTGTGGACCTAAGAACCTAAACCATAGAGGCACGGATTTTCAAAAGATGGACAAGGCACGTCTTCAAATTTTATTGACAACTCTACGCTCAATATTAACATAACCCATGTACGCATTTCAGTAATCAACACACATGCACTTATGATAGCCATAACTAAATCATGGATAAATATCTTACTTTTGTTCATGTTTCGTTATAGATTTGCTAATACAACACAAGTTTTGTAATAGAGATATGATCAATAAAAGACAAAGAGCAAGAAAAATTAACCGAACCGCACTTGTATAGATCTATAGAACTAATTACACATGAATTTATGAGCACAAGGACCTTGTGAATTGGATAAACTACGCATGATTGGCTTCTTTGACCCAACTTCAATGGCATTGTACAACCTTTACAACAACACCTTAGCCCCTAGAGGACTTTTTTTGTTTTGGGTGGGTGGGGGGGTCCAACCTTAAATAATAAGCATGGTGTAAAGTACTATACTTTCCTTTGCAATGAAAAGCGTTTCATGTTTATTGTAATATCAAATTAAAGAATGATATTCTTATGTATATATATATATATATGCACATTTTCATTCAAGAGTAAGATCACGTTTTTGTGATGACCATTTTTCATTCATTGTTTTCTTGCACCTTCACATGTTGCACTTATCCATTGCAAAGCTCACAAAAAGTGCAACACGCAATTCTAATTTATTTATTTATATATTTTGCAAGCAATTCAAAGCGTGCTCAACCATGCACATGTTGAGTATGCAATGGGGTGTGGTTTATTGTTGCATGTATGTATGTATGTATGTATGCATGCATGCATGTATGTGTGTGTGTGTGTTTTGCTTGGAAGACACAACTTGGGATTTGAAATTTACACAAAAGAGAAATTCGGGCTTCAGAGTTGTGAAGAACGTGTATGGTCATTATCATGTGAACATAAGTAGAAGCAAAAACTCCTCTATTTATAGCATTCCAAAACAATAGATTTGGTGCCCAAAAAAAAATGAAAACAATAGATTTGACATTTTGGTGTACTTGGTTGAGGATTGCATTAATACGTAGGGGTTTCATATTGTACTAGAAGTTGGAAGTGTGACATATCAATAGCATTTAACAATCTCTTGTGTTCAATGGACACTAAATGTAGCTCAACATAAAAACCTCCATACAACAACATTTCAGGCCACAAAAGATAGTGGACACAAAACTTCAGCCACTACACTAAATAGGATATTTAGTGTTTGATACACTAAATACGAACGCATACACTAAATATCAATAACCCTATGAAAGTAAGTAATAATAAATGTAAACTCAAACACTAAATATCAACTATGGTAATATGTGGAAAGTTACATGTTTGAATTTAGTGTTAGTAAGGATATGAAAAATATATATAACAATGATAAAAGGAGAATTCCAACATATTTTCTAGCATATCTTCTAACACTAATTGTCAAAAAATTGAAAATTAGTGTTGAGCAGGGTAGGATGGTAACAACATGAAATATAATCAAACACTAAATATCCTATTTAGTGTAGTTGAGTATCACTCCATGAATAAGAGGTTGTTTTCATTTCGCATCACGATTTACTTGCGACTCCAAATTTCATTTTTGCATCATATATTGTACTTGTTTGATTGGGTGTTGTGTATCTATACCACGAAAGTAAGAACACAAGCATGATGCTCATGGAATCATTTGCGCCTCTCAAGAAAATGTGTTGTCACTTTGTACATCACACGACAATCCATCCGTATAGTATAGTACACAAAGAATACCTCCAATACCATACATTCAAGTCAAATTGGGCGGGCACCTTTGTGCCTAAATTTAATCTCCATGTCATATTTTGGAGGTTTGACCAGTCATGTGATGACATGTGGCACTTTAAGAGCCTTAAATAGGGAATTTACACCTAAGATGACCCCCACGTAGAAGAGTTGCAAGGATTTAGGGTTTAGGGCGGGCAGGAGGGGGACTCTAGCTTGTGGCCATGCGTGAAGAGTCTCTTATTGACATCAATGCCTTTATGAGAAACAAAGTAATGAGTATTGAACACACGACTCATTTTTGTTACCATGAGTGGGAGAGAGGGAATTATTTGAGCGTGCCTCTCATTCATCCAACATAAAAAACTTTTAAATAGTATGAAACCTAAATATCACATTTTAAAAGTTGAATTGACACCGGAATTAGTTGTAAAGATCCCATATTAGTCTACTCAGGGTCATTTGAGATGAATCGGCAACAGGTGAAGGCCCTATGGTGGATGGATGAGAAGTACGCTTGTATACGATAATTCCCTCGTGTTGGGTTGGCCAAATGTTACATGATCATGTATTTCTTAACCTCAGAAGAATCGATCCTTCACCAAGCATGTGCATAACCTAACATGGCAGAGGGGTAACTAGTTATAGCATATTTCACCTTTTGTTGCTCTCACTATGAGATGCATGTGGCCTAAATGTCAATCTCCTCCATATATGGTTTTATGATCTATTACAATAGTAGATTTTCAATAGATATTCCTAGTTTTCAATACTATCTCGTGAAAGAAGAGTAAAGGTAAGACCTAAAAATTCCCGTAGTACTTTACCTCACTATTGTTCCTTCATCATGATACAACTCCCCTCACGTGGTTGACATGAAGTTACTCAATGAGTCTTGCATTGTATGTGGGCCCCGAGAATAATGATCGGTTATGCTTCCAGATCATGCCCATGTCATTGAAACATTTACATTATATTGGTTTGGATGTGGAGACCCCATGTATTGCAACTAAGGGTTGGTTTACACCATGGACCATGAATTCGAACCATGGAAGATGGCCTTTTTTCATGGTCTGACTTGATGGTCCGACTTCCATGGTCCAGTTTCTTAGAAAATCAATTTTCAAAGTCTTTTGGGCCCCCTCGCTAGGTGTAAATCGAATGTGAACCAAGAGGAATGACCATGCACCAAAAAGTGAATGTGCTGATTTTGTTTATTATATGCCCAAAAAGGGAAATTTTGAAAGAAAAAAAAATCAAGTTTGACCATTCTCTTGTCTTCTCTTGTCTTCATCTTCTCTTTCCATATATTTTTAATAAAAAATTCATTATAACAAGATTTCTCCGTCTTGGGCCCTTGCCTTTTTCTATCATGGCACCTCTTTTGTCTCTCCTACCGCAAGACCCGTTGGAACATGTCAGTGGATAATGTAGGTCTTAAGACATGTCTTTTTGGGGACCTCGAACTTCATGGTCACTCTCACATGTTTTCCTTGGTGTAAACTGAAGTGGTCCCAGGACGAGTTCAACAACCGATTGCAAATTTTACAGGGTGGGACGACTTCATGGTCCATGGTGTAAACAACCCTAACACGTGTTGAACCCAATAAAGACACCTTGCCATCACAACAACCACCCTTTGAATACTCACATAAACACACACTTCAACAATATACAAGCCTTCAAATGTCATAGGTTGCTCCCAGGGCGCCCTCTTAGATTGGATACCCAAAAGGAACCACCTCTTGTAGGTGGTAATAGCATTTGTTTCATGGCCCGGCTCCATTAACCCCATTTTGGGTATATATATAAGCTCATGGCTATGATCAAGGTGAAGTGTCCCTCATTCACGCCAACATGAGCGGTTGGTGTACTCTCTCTCTCTCTCTCTCACACACACACACACACACACACACACACTTGTTGGGGTTCCATGATACAAGATAGATGAGGCTAATTCGGTTAGTTTTCTTAATTGGACACCTATTTTTGGCTCTTAATTGATAGTACAATTGCTTTAATTTGGTGGGTGAGCAATACATGGTGATTTAGCTGCCGCCTTGATGATATTTGGGTTGGTCACCTTTGCAAAAGTCAAACTACACCCACCGTCCTCCAAAAGGAGGAGTGTTATCCACCGAGCTATGACACGCTTGATTTTTGTGCCCAAGGTGGGCAAATTAGGAGGCAGCAACTTGGGCAAATTAGGAGGCAACATGTGGTTGTGAGGTGCCAACCAACTTGTATTGTGGGTGTTCTATAATTTAAAAAACATATTCGCAACATTTTATCTTACATGTGACCACTTTAAAGACATGATACAACCAATATTGGCATTAAACCTGGTTTTTATTGACCCATGTAGAATATGCTTATGATATTGTCAATTACACAACATTGAATGATAAAAGAGTTCCTCCCTAAAACACCACATTGGGAAGTATAGAATCTTTGATTCGAAAGCCTAGATCAATACCTTCCTCAACTCCGATTTCATCACTTTCAAATTCATTGGTCTTGATTCGCAATTGCTAATATGCTCAAGCTTATAATACTCAAATCCATCGGCTGGATGGTTCCATATAGCTGGACCTTCTTTGCATGGATTGAATGTTTTTCAAATGTATATTATTTTCAATCCAATGGAAATATTGCAACCTATGATGCAGTTGTCTTATGTTGACATGTGGGTAGACTTAAACTTAATGGCCCCTTCATGGTAACTTCTATCTATCTGATGGCTAACTTGGCCATGTTTCCTTAACCAAGACTAAGGGCTGGTTCACACGGGGTCCCAAGTATGACATGGATGCCTACACAAAAACACTTTATGGAGGTGAGGACTTATGTTGAGAGTCGGGTCGAGCAAAAAGCTAGACCCAACTCTCAACACAAGCCCTGCGAATATTTTTGCATCGAGAAACCAAGATTCGACGTTAATGACAATTAACCATATTTTAATGATTTCTCGAGGCTCAAAAGTTGTGATTTGTCTCCATGTCGGGACTTGCTAACATGGGCGGAACTTGGGACTTGGGACCCCATGTGACCCGGCCTAATCACACTTACAAGCAACTTATTTATTGGAATCTAGAAGAAGAAGAAGAAGAAGAAGAAGAAGAAGAAGTTACACTATTTTGTCTAAATAGTGTGGGTTACCATTCAGAGTTATGCATTGCTAAAGCATTTTAACGAGAGTATCAATTTTAACCCAAATAACATAAGTAATTAGCATGCAAAACAAAGAACATGATATAACTTAGTTGGTAAAAAAACAATAATGTCGGTCAAAAGTTCTAGTAGCATGGAATTCCAAATGGCAACCCACACTAATTAGACAAAGTAGTGTAGTTGGGTGTGCACATGAAACTTGCCTTTAAGTTATAGGAGGACACATACTGTGTTGGTGCCTCTCCACTTAGTAAATTCTTCTTAACTCTATGCCCTTGACTCTCGGATTCCGATCATGTGGTAATTAAGCAAACCATGTAGAATAACTTCCTTTACATGGTCTTCTAGACAATTTATTTTGTCGTGAGCTAAGTTGCATAAAGTTGGCTTGACTTTGTGCCAACTTTGGTCCAACTGTGAACCTCGCTAAGGTATGATGCCCTACTATTAAAGGACTACATGATACATCTTAAAGAATTTGTAGCATTTAGAGAAATACAAGTTTCTTCAATAATTTTATGTTGTATATCATAAACAAAATTTAAATTCGGTTTTTCATTTCATATTTTTCAACCGATTATGCCCACAATTCTCCCCGGACATTGTTGAGAAATAAGCAGTTGAAGTTTAAGACTTCAAGAAAAATACCGATCATTCTAGAGGAATCTATGGAATACACCTCAAATTAATAAAGAAAACCGTAAGATCACAACATATAACCGGTGGACTTGGAAACATTGGGATTTTGATCGATCGTGCCCAAAGCTTCCCCACACACTACTTGAACCCGATACCCTAGCAACCAATCATAGCACCGGAATAGGAAGGAATTGTCTTGTCCATGACACCATGCTTACCTTACCTTGTCATAATTAAAGTGAAAATATTCGGTACTTGCCTCTCGCATGTAACTGCTTCTGAATTTTCTTTCATGGAGATGGGCTCCACCTAACACTGACACGTGCCTCTCTCATATTGCATTGTATTATGAAAATTGAAAACCCTAGGACCTTATTTTTGAAATTTGTCCACTAAAGATCAACGAAAGGACACCCTCTCAATAATAGGACAACATACCTTACACTGATATCATGCAGTTAAGTTGTCCCACACTAATATATCGACATTCTACACACTTTTGGACAATTATTACCATAGTAATAACATACTTAAATTATGCTTATATTGTGATTTCTATACGGATGAATAAACAAAGTCACAAGTTCTTGCATTGTGATTTTGGCCCAAAGTAATTTGTGTGCATAAAGATGTAACCTCTTTGCGAAGGCAACCTATTTGCACATAATCAGTGTAGCTTTTACCTTCAAAAAAAAGCTTACTAAGGGCCACTTCACACACGAGACTGAGAGCCCGTGTCCATCACACTTCAAGCACTCTCATTGGTGGAAAAGGCGAGCCGGTCCAAGTTCGCGTCCCACAATGCTTGAGGGACCAACAGAGTATGTGAATGCAAGATGGATGTAAAGTCTACATGGGTTCCTACATGGCATCAAATGGATCATGTTTTATGGTCACTTGGACTATTTTCAAAATCCACCTCTTGGAGGTAAGCCTAACACAAAACCGGGAGACCATGGCACTCCGAACACTCACAACTGTTAATTCGTTCTATTGTATCATGAGCGAGGACCCGCATGAATACAAATTCATTGAAATAGTAGTTGGTTGAGGGCCCGGTCACATGTGGCTTCACACTACACTTGAGGGTCCGTGACCACACTACATGATTTTGGAGGTGTGTTGGGACAGCCTTTGGACACTTTCTTTTGGGCTCTCACAATTTCATGGTCACGGCTCTTGGCTCGTGTGTGAAGTGGCCCTAAGTTATCCACAAGTGTGATGAAACCCCCTTTAAAATAAATGATTATAAACAGTGCTTTGGAAAGACCCCAGTGACAAAATATCTTCTCACGTACACAATGCTTGCCAATACCGCAGTCCCGCAAGCTAACCTTTTAGGGTGGGTGGGTGGGGGGGGGGGGGGGGGGGCTTGTCGGCTTTTAGACCCCTTGGTTACAAAAAAGAAATCTAAGCTACTTGGCTGGCTGGGGCGAACCAACCCATATATCCGTACCTTACCGGGGAGGGCGAACGGCTGGGGATTCGTGGCACTCACTTAAAATCAACCATCCTACATATTGTGGATGAAGTGGCTCCAATACAAAAAGACCCCCTATGAGGTTGAGGGCCGATTCATTCGAATGTGACATCACTAGACATCCGGTAAGGTACCAATGTATGGGTCGGTTCGCCCTAGCCCTACTTGACCTGCATGAAATAGTAAAAGTTTCTTAAAAGTCTCATTTGTACACTCAACTACCTTATCCGTACATAAGTTCAATGAGGTTGGTTAGTAAGTACGATGAGGTAGACTACCCTTATTCATTCATTTTACTTATTAAGGTCAACATATGGGAAACAATGAAACTAAGTTGATTAGGCCAGAAAGAGTGGCTTGAAATTTGTGCAATATATTTTAGAGGAACTGGTGAGGTATACATGTTGTTTTGTAATTTTATTCCTTGTAAATAATTAGTTACATTTTTCCAAAGAGGCAAGTAAGTCAAACCCCCTATTTGCAGACTGGGGTCTTCCTAATCTAAGTATCAAAATATCCTACTCTGCATACAGATGCACACAAAACAACTAACTCAATGGCACTCAAAAATGATTGCCAGTGGTGTGAAATAGCACATGTCCAACCAATCACTACATCCCACCTATCATTGCATCCTTTTACGGCCACCGTTTTTACAACTAGCCATTTTGGGTCCACACAAGAATCGTTCTACCCCTAGCCTAGTGCACCAATAGTGGTCATCCACCGTTTCCGGTTTTCCCTACATCAAGACACTTATGTTTTGAGTGGTGTATGGTGCGTCTAGCCCTAGTGTGGGCATTCTATTGGTTGTCGCAACATTATTTTAAGGGCCGGTTCACATGGGGCTCCAAGAACGGATTTTTGGAAAGACACGTGTTTTGTACGAGAGATTCAATTGAGTGCTCAAAATGTGATAACCATTTTAGGTTCAACGATCAACAAAATTAGGGGAGACCTGTATGACCATTCAATGAGCACAAGAATCTTCGCTTTGATAATGAATATGAGGTTCATATGAGCTCCGAAAATTACGAGGAAAGTGGCTTCCCCCTTCATTTGGATTTGCGAGCCACCTTGTGCTAATCGCATGCTTCATAATTTATAATAGTAGTCCACACTAGTTGAAATAAATAGACCATGCAACATTCAAGGCCATGTGAAAGAAAAAAAATGGTAAGTTGCAATATACAAATTTCATATGTAAACTTTGCATACCTACTACTATGGCCCACTATAAATTGTTACAACTTGAACAAAATATTAGAAGTTTATTAATATATAAACCACCATAAATTTCAGCACATATGCTCACAAAACCCATGACATTATTTAGTCCCATAACAGTGTTCCGTGGGATTGACAATATTCCACAAAATATTTCTACATTTTGACCGAATATGGGGAATATTCCGTGGAATACCATCAATCCCATATAACATTGTTATGAATATGAATAATGTTATGCCCACGAAAACCCATGAAATATCATATTCAATGTTCAACTTTAGATGAACATTATTAGTCAACTACATTATTATTATCATCGTCATCATTACAAGACTAAAATGATGTGGGCCACCACAAGATTATTTTGTATCATAGTTGTGGTATGTTCAAAAATTGGGCAAGTTGAGCAAACATTTGGTCGGTCAACCTTAATTCCTCTCTTAAATTGGTCAACCTTTGGTTAGTCATAACCAAGACGTGTGGGCATGCAATCGGTTAGTTAGCAAATGAGTTGGTTGATTCTCACTAGCTCATTTGTTAGGTAATTTTTCCAATAAGTGGGTTGAGGATCAATGTCACCTCCAAAGCTTTACTATGGCCCGCATTAATAGGATTGTGTAGCGTACTTAAGGGTCAGTTACATGCTTAGATTAGGGTCCAATTCCAAGAAAGTCGAGGTTCACAATATCCCTCCTTGAATGGACCTTGCTTCTAAATTCAAGACTGAAACCAAGCTTGGAGATCGAGTTTCCAACCCATGAGGCATGTAGCCTTGAGTTGGGACCAAAAAAATTGACGAGACAATGATGCCATGTTAGCATCACTTAAACTTTCCATGCTTTGGACTCATACCCTAGTGTGAACTCTTTGGGTCTGAAAATTGTGCTCCTAACCAATACGCTCGCTCATTTTTGGAGTTTCTTTGGTTTTGACCCTAAGATAGACATACCCAAAACCAACACTAAATCCAAAACCAACACTACTAGTTGTCGCATTCATATAATCATACATTTGAGGCCATGAATGTATGACCGTGGTACATCATAGCGTTGCCTTTGAGTATACATACCTACATAACATTCTTCAAACCAACGTAAAACTTGCTTTTTGTTGGAAATATTAGTGCTCGACATCCTATACCAATCATGTTATTAATATTATAGATCCATATATTCACATTGAAGATTGTGGTTCCTACTTCAACTTCGACTCAAACGAGATAAACGGTCGTCATTCCGGAGGAGAAAACAAACAATGGGAAGGAATGTTAGGAAGTTGGTAGGCTTATAACACTACGTTGATATGGAATGGAGCGACATAGCATTGTGGGCCACAAAATCAGTGTCTGGGGAGATTTTTGGGCATGACCGGTCATACTCCTAGTGTTTCCAAGTCCAACCGGTTGTATGTTGTGATCTTTCGGCTTTTCTTTATTAATTTAAGGTATATTCCATAGATTCCTCTAAAAGGACCGGTGATCTTCCTGAAGACTTGAACTTAAACCGGTTATTTCTCAAATTCAACCGGTTCATCTGTAACTAGCACTCGGTTCTCCTTGTTCATTGACTTGGATCACATCCGAGGAGGTTTCTGGGCATAATCGGTCAAGATCCTGGTGTGTTTCCAAGCGCAGCTGGTTACATGTTGACATCTTTTGGTTTTTTACTGATTTAAGATATATTCTATAGATTCTTCTAAAATGATCGGTAATCTTCCTCAACTAGTTAAATCCTCATGCCCTGATCACACCAAACTTTGTGTCCGGTTCCAGCTATGAAATTGTTGGGAATGTGTTGAAAAATAGATGTTGGCCCACCACTTTTCACACCATTACAGTTGGAGATGCTAACAGATGGTGCCAAAAGTGATTGGTGTGATCAACCCCTCATGCCCCAATCACATCAAACTTTCCGTCTAGTTTTAGATGTGAAATTGATGGAGATTTTGTTGAGAAATAGATGTTGGCCCACCTCTTTTCACACTATTACAACTGGCGATGATGATTGATGGTGCCAAAAGTGGTTAAAGTGATCAACCCCTCAAACTCAACCGGTTCATCCGTAACTAGCGGTTGGTTCTCCTCGTTCATTGGTACGGATATATATTAAGCGGAATCCCAAGGTGTGTAATGTGATGGGGGACACATGTGTGTGTGGATCCTCTCATAAGTTAGGAAGGAAGGATCAATGAACCATGTACTAGCCCGACAATGTAGATGTACAATAGGTTGTGTAGGTAGTATCTACTTACTTATAGAACACAAAGGATCCACTTCACCATGCTCACTTGATGTTATATATGGAAGGTCTATGTTGGGAGAGATAGTATTCTTGGATTTGTGTGAACCAACCCATACACTTGTTCCTTGGTGGATGCCTAAACCCTTGCCTCCAAGGAACCAATGTACGGGTTGTTTTGCCCCAGCCGTATTCTTGCGTATGAGTGTACCTCTCATTTTATCCAACATGAAAACTTGACTCCCTACAAGCCCCTATAGGTTTGTGGGCAATTTATCTCAAACGACTTCAATTAAGGTAGAGGGTGCTTAAACCAACACTTTAAGCTATTGCACATACATATGGCTACATGGTTGATATAAAAAGTATATATTCATATTAGCCTTTGTTCTAAACATAGGTATAAAGAAAGAAAAAAATATTTTTAGCCACGATTAGATATTTGATAATATTCAAAGTCAAAACCACTAGCTTCCTTCAACCAATATATAGGCCCCGTGTATGATGACCTTGGATATGATGAGGACCCCCACCTTCATTGCCTATAACCAACACAACATAGTTGGGTACTAGACCCAAGCTAGATCAAAGACCAACTAGTAACGGTGCACAAAGCCACATGGCCACCTCCATGATCCCACCTAAGGTAGAGGGTGCTAAAACCAACACCCCATCCAAAACCAACACCTATAAACGCCTCCCAATTGCCAACACTCTACAACCTTGAACCGTACCCGGCGGTGTAGGAGTGTCTGGGCCCACGGAGTAACAGTTTTAGGTGCCATTAGTGGTGCCACCTCATAGTGGCCTCCACTATCCCATGTAGGGTAGGTAACGGGCTCCACTCTATCTCGGGTTGGTTCAAGGTGGGATTAGGGTGGCTTGTCAATGCCTATTCTAGCCATTCTATTCACAACGCCAAGGAGGTAGGCCCACAAAGCACAAAAGGGTCATTCCCCAGGATGGAAGGGGGTTGGTTCCCGGGATGCAAGGGGGTCGGTTCCCAGGATGCAAGGTGATGGTTTTGCAAGCGAACCGGATGGGATCACGGAGGTAGCCGTGTGGCTTTGCATACCATTACTACTTGGGCTTTGTTGTAGTTTGGGTCTAGTACCCAACTATGTTGTGTTGGTTCTAGGCAATGAAGGTGGGGGTCCTCAACATATGCAAGGTTGCCATACACAGGGCCTATGGATTGGTTTAAGGAAGCTAGTAGTTTTGACTTTGAATATTCATCAAATATTCAATTGAGACTAAAAATATTTTTTATTTCTTGATACCTATGTTTAGCCCAAAGGCTAATATGAATATATATATTTTACATCAACCACATAGCCATATTTATGTGCAATAGCTTAAAGTGTTGGTTTAAGCACCCTCTACCTTAGCTCGCTTGCAAAACCATCACCTTGCATCTTGGGTACCAACCCCCTTTGTGCTTTGTGGGCCTACCTCCGTGACTTTGTGAATAGAATGGCTATACCCCCCCTACCCATGCAGTGTATAGAATGGCTAGAATAGGCATTGACAAGCCGCCCTAAACCCACCTTGAACCAACCTGAGATAGAGTGGAGCATGTTACCTACCGTACATGGAGGTAGTGGAGGTTGCTATGAGGTGGCTGTGAGGCCAAACCCACCACCCTTAAGCGTCCTAGTCCGGGTGATGGTTTTGAGAATCACATGTGTTATACCAAAACTCGTAGTGATATGGAATGTAAGTTCCACATCAATAAGCTCACAACTTACTTCAAGTCATGACGTTTTATTAATGTGATCCTCTTGAATAGGTAAATCCTTGGCCTTTTCAAGGGTCCACCCCACAGCCTTGGCTACACATGCCCTCAAGGATCTTCCTCTTGAAACCTTGGTCTTGGCTGATGATTCTTCACTAGTGTTCGTCACCTCATTGAGGCTATGGCTTGTTGATTCCATGAGACACGAAAGTCTTCAATGTACTAATTCCCAATCTTTCACACCATGCCACTTCAATCGTATGAAGCTCACAAACCGCCTTGGTGCTTCACATCAATATTAGCACCTCAGTTCTTTCCAGGATAAGGACACAAGTGTTAAAGAACATTTATTCCTCTCATCACTTAGCGTTACTTCCTCTTTCATAGATTCCTCATAGCTCATTCCCAAGTTCACTCATCAATGCAGTCCCTAACCCGGCTAGCCTAACCAACCACACTAATTAGCTAGCCTAACTAACTAGCCACTAACCTAGTTGGTTAATTCAAGCCTACTTAGCTAATAAGCCTAACCCCAGCTAATAAGCCTACTTAGCTCGAAACCAGCAGCTTATGCCCGGAACCAACAGCCTCTGTCAGTAACCAGCAGCTTATGCTCGAAACCAGCAGCCTCTGACCTTGTAACCAGCGGTTTCTGCCAAAAACCAGCAGCCTCTGCCCGTAACCAGCAGCCTCTAACCCAGTTAACCCCAGCCTCTAACCTAGTTAACCCCAGCTCAGCCCCAGCTAATCATCCCACTTAGCTCATAAGCCCACTTAGCTAATAAGCCTAACCCCAGCTAATAAGCCTACTCAGCTAATAAGCCTACTCAGCTAATAAACCTAACCTTAGCTGATAAGCCTAACCTTAGCTGATAAGCCTAACCTTAGCTGATAAGCCTACTTAGCTTGAAACCAACAGCCTCTGCCCGTAACCAGCAGCCTCTTCCAAGTACTAAACCAACAAAATTAAGTGTTCCAATCTAATATAAATCCAAACACTATGAATCTAAATATCGCAAGTCTAAATACTATGAGAGTAAATACTATAAGAGTAAGTACTATAAGTCTAAATACTATAATTCCCAACACTAGAAGTCTAAATTCTAGAAGTCTAAATACTAGAGCTATGCACTTGTTTCTAAATGCTTTTAATCTAACACTACATCTAACAATGCAAAGCTAACTTCAAGACTAATTGACCTTGGCTCTTCACCTTGAAACCTTGCACACACACGTGCCCCTCTCTTGCTCCCCACACACCCACACTTATAACACATGGGGTGCCAAAGGAGCACGAAGGAAAGAGAGAGTGAATAGGAACACAAGTGAGTGAAGAAGGTGAGAGAGAGGAATATATAGGGGGAGGGAAGGGGTGAGCACCCCTCAAAGCTCAATATAAGCCCCTCGATCCTCTCCTACTTTGTAGGCTCTCATCCTATCCTTTAAGCCTTCAACTCTTAAACCAACAACATAGATCCTAATTCAAACATTTAACTCAAGGAGCCACCCTTGGTTCACCACACACAATGCTCACCTAACTAAGGAACTTTCTTCACACCGCCAGACTTCTAATCAACCTAAGGTCTAAACATAACTTCACTCAAGCCTCATTCTTTTTATATTTTTGTGAATAATCATAAAACATCAAAACATAACTTCTAATAGTTTCAAAGGGTTAAGAACACATGTGGGCACCATTTTGGGCTCACAGTGGCACCACTAATGGCACCTAAAAGCGTCAGTCCGTGGGCCCATACACTCCTACGCCATGGGGAACGCTTCAAGGTAGTAGAGTGTTGGTGATTGGGAGGCGTTTATATGTCTTGGTTTTAGTATCCTCTACCTTAGACGTATTTGGGGTCTTGGAAATTCATCCCAATGTCAACCAAACTAAGAATGATATACCTCAAGACTACACACTATTTGAAGAATTCTTTTAATGTTGAATGAATGAGTGGCACACTCGTATGTGGTAATTCCCTCTCACCACTATGTTGTTGTTGATGAATGTTGTGTTAGTGTAAATGCCCACCTCTTTGAGATGGCCCCACTGGTGATATTGAGGACAAGAGGCTCTAACAAAAATCCTAACCCGTGTAGGTTTGTGGTTAATTTATCTCAAGCATGTCCCTACATACTAATTTGGGGCCTATGCTTCTAATTATGGGTTCAATTATCTAAAAAGAAAATATACACATTGTAACATTTTTTTATTGTGTTTTCACCTTGGGTAACAGTGGTGGGGACATGTAGTTAGTTTTTTGCTATTACTTAAAAACAACAACCCAGGGAACTAGGTCACAGGGAAGAATGAGCTAGTGTCTATAAGGGTTAATGTCACATTGGATTAAGGATTACAATAACAATCTACGCCTTTTTACTCCTTTGTTCCTTCCTTATCCCGTTTATTCTCCACTCTTATGGTTCATTTGTGAGATTTCCGTAGTGAGTGATTTCCGTCCTATCTTAGGGAGTTCTCTATCACTCTATGTCTTTGACCTATTCAGTCGTGAAGCTCAATAGCTTGGCAAGTTGTCATTGGCAATTTGTCAGGACCGAAGTCCGGGGTAATGTCTTTTTGTAACCGCATAGTCTTGAAAATGCCATGTACATAATTGGAAATGTTCCTTAATTACTTCCTTATTTAACAACTTACAATTATCATGCATGTCTTCATATCACCAAAGTCACCACCTTCCTCTTCAATCATCTGGTGACTCATCTCAAGCAATCATCCACGGGTTAATATGAAATCAATACATCAACAGATAGGCGATATCCTTTACTTAAGGCTTTAGTATGTGCTAATCTAATAATGGCATGTAAATGATAAAGTCTTACTCCAGTATGGTAATTTCTCCTTCTCGGGAAGGTAGCGTCTTGACAGCCTATAGCCTGTACCTACTCCTTCCATATCCTACGCACATGCGATTATCCTATCTCTCCCTCTCTGAATTTCTCTTTCTCTACTCTCGGCTAATGGCATGTGTGGTATCGGCACTCGTCTAGGCTATAGCCTCTCAAATATCTCTCTGTTTACAGTCTTTCTCTCTGTAAGGCTATCGCCTTCTCTGATGGCTACTAGTCATTGTCTGGGGTTCTCTCAACCCTTTCTCACGACTATGGCTCTCAACCCTCTTGGCTGGACTAATCGCCTGCACTCACTGCCCTCGGCTATGGCCTAACCCTAAGCTTATTGCCTTCTTAACTGGCCATCGACGATTGCTTCTTATCCTCTTGACCACTCACTCAAGACTATGGCCTTTCTCACTCCTCACTTCTCTGATTGTTTCTGGTTAAGATTATGGCCTCTCATACATCTTACTCAATTTACTCAGTATTTGCCTTCTTTCCGACAGGCTCTTATCATCCGTCAACTTCCTTTCTCGGACTAGTTGCCTGGCTATTCTCTGATTCCTCTCAGAATGTTGCCTCACACTTCTTTGTCATTACATAACCTTCACGGCTCATCCACACTTCATGCATTTCTCTTGGCCAATTGCCTCTACAATATCACGATTCTCGGCCAGTAGCCTAAGTGCATTTCTCTTCCCTGCTCAATATTACTCGTTCAAACTCCACTCACTCAATTGCTGATACACCATAAGACTACTTGCCCTATTTCATGTCGACACTGACCAATCTCACATTACAACTTCGCACACACACAGATAACAACACAATTTGATTCACAAACAACCAAGACAATCTGCTCATATGATTTCCAGTCTTTACTCATAAAGTTTCTAAGACATCTCAGAGTTCGAATCACTCGACTCTAAGTCTATGGCTAATCCCTGCAAGCCTCACGCTCTGGGATACGACTATGGCCTGACTCAATCACTGAGTCTTGGACCTCCTAGACTATTGCTAAAGCTAACTTTGAGACTATGTTGGATTTCTACAAAGTGATAATAGCCTGTCTCTACCCTCGGCAACCTCCTCCTTATCGAGTTGGGGGAGAAGACGAGCGGTTAGCGCCTGTAACCACTTTTGAACGGCAATCGCCTCCTCTTCTTGCTCTAGATGGCCTCCAACTGCCCATTGCCGGATGAAAGTCATCAAATTTCAAAAATAGCCCAATTCGGACAGGCGATGGCCAAAAAAATGGTTTTACAGGACCAATTTAAAGACGCAATTAGATTAGATAGGTCCGGGGTCTATTGAACTAATTCCAGTATCAAATCAACTAAAGAATAAAATAATAATATGCGGGTTGCACACTATTTCTTTAATGGTTTTGATGTTGGATGAATGAGAGGTATGCTTGTATATGACAATTCCCTCTCTCCGTCTAGCCAACTTGGGGTTCCAAGCATCTATGGAAAGTCATCTATCATGGATGAAAAGGGATATAGTCAAAGTAAGTCCCCTACAAGGTTGAGGGCCGAATCATTCTAATTGGAGTACACTAGACTAATTTGGGGAGTATATGATGCCATTTCCATAGTCAAACGATCTAAACAAAGTTGCTTTTGGACTATAAAATAGTTTCATCTTGCTAATGGACAAGTTTACGTAGAAACCACGAATCCCTAGCCGAGAGAGAGAGAGAGAGAGAGATATTATCCATATGGGGGTGTACCTCTTATTCATCCAACATAAAAACCCTGAAATAATATGCAGCTCGGAGGTTGCATTTCAAAGTTGTTTTGACACCGAAATTAGCTCTCAAGACTCCAAATTAGTCCTACTTGAGCTCAGTTGAAATGCCAAATTGGCAACATAATAGGGAATCAAGTTTTGATATTGGACAAATGAGAGGTACACTCGTGTACGATAATTCTCTCTCTCTCGCTTCGTCTAGCCCTGACCAATATATATAGCCAATATATATCTTCACACACGAGTCAAGGGCCGTGACCTTGAAACATTATCCATAGTTCTGCCTTGTAGGAATCCATATAAACTTTTTCCCATCCCCGATAACTTCTTTGGGCCAGTGGGCCTTTCACCTTCTAGAGGGAAGTGAATTTGGACGGTGTCGGACTTTTCAACCAATTCGAGACCTTAGAACGCACCGGTCACGGGCCTTCAGTCTCGCGTGTGAAGTGGCCCTTAAGTTTGTACTAATGCACGGAAGGCTGTCCCTCCCGTCGGAAGTCAAGAGCCTACACACACTAGAGAGGGCCTCCGGGCCCACCACACTGCCTTAGAAGCGAGTCGTGGGACCCACCCACCCCATGACTGGAATCCACCACGAACTGATCAGCCTTATAGCGCAGAAACTTTTGCGCTGTTTCCTAGCTAGGCACCTAGAAGCCAAGCGTAGAGTAGGTGGGGCAAGCGACTGTCTGTAGACTACCCTACTCCCTACCCTATACCGTACTAGGCTCGGACAAGAAGAAGATGATGATTCACCACCAAATCAGCAACATAGCTCGCTCTCCAACGTCGCGGGAGGCTTCGCTAACCTACTCATCACTCACACACACGCAAACACGCATTTGTGTTGCTTTGCTTGCTTGCTTGCAAAGGGGTGGGATCAGATCAGGTCAGCGGTTTTCGGTGAGCCTACAGCGGAAAGGATCTTGTGTGGGGCGGGCTTCACCTGGTGTGCTTGGTTAGGCGTTTTGGTTGTGTTTGAGGAGGAGGCGGTGGGGTGGGAGGGGAGGGGAGGGGAAGGGGAGAGATTTGAAAGGAGGTTTGGTGCGGTAGCGGTACAGTTGGCAGGTTGTGCGAGTCGGAGATGCCACTGTGGTGCGGGGGTGTAGTGGGGGCGAGCGCGGAGCTCACCTTGAAGTGCTTGGCAGGGCGGAGACGGGATCCGAGCCAGTTTCTCCTATTGCTGTTTCTATGATCGATGATGTGAGTGAGTGAGTGAGTGACAGTAATGTGAGTGTGTAAGCGTGGAATTGTCGTTGCACATCAGGAACAGGGGACGGGAGGTGACGGTAGGTGGGTAGAGTGTTGAGGGTGTTGGTGATGTAAAGAGGTTTGAGGGAAGAAGGAAGGAAGTAGAGGCGGTTTGGGTTGGTTTCCCGCGCATCGGCTCTCCATCTCACTGTCACTGTACAGCAGGGTTTCAGTTTCAAGAACCCTTGGGGTTTGTCTTTGGGTCACAAAGGGTCTTCGATTTTGAAGACCTAAGGTGTTGGCAGTAGATATTGAGCTACTGTAAGGGAAGGGGAGGAGGATGGGAAGTTGGTCGCACATCCGTGTGCATAGTGTTTATGGGAGGCTGGCGCTTGTGGTGACGGAGCTGGCCTCGAACGTGCGGTGATCGATCGTGTGGGGTGAGAGTGTCTGTGCTTAAGGTTAAGGTAGGCTCAAGTGAGGAAACTTCTGGAACATTCTGGAACCTTTTTGGGTTGGTGGAAGCATGTTTCTGAGTTTAGGTTCCACTTCGCGGAGCGCCAACTCTGCTACTGCGTTATTCGGAGGGCGTGGTCAAGGGCAGGGGTCATCAGATTGGGAACAGTTTGAGACGGGGCGAGCTTTAGAGAGGCTGCCGCGTCAACAACAGAAAGAGACTCAAATAGATCCCCTCCAGGCTCTTGCGGGTGGGAAATACTCCTCATTCCAGAGGAGGCAGCATCAAAACTCATCGCGGCCCTTTCATCAAGTGCCGACTAGCAGCCCCTTCGACATCCAGGTTCCGAACATCGATGGCACTCCTCAACTAGTCCCATTCCCATTATCAAGTGCCGTATTACCCTCGACGTTCGGTCAGCTGCAGCGCCCTTCGACGAGCTTCTCGACGTCGACAACTACCAGCTCTGGTGGGGGTGGCTCATATTTGCAGCCTTCCTTGTCACGGGACAGTCATGGATTGGTGTTTGGAAACGGCGGCGAGGAGGTTCTGTCTGCAAGGTTTAATGAGCAGGGTACTGGTGCAGCAACAGGTGGGAAACGAACGAGTGTGGCTTTGTTGCTAGCCAAGCAGGTGAAGGATAAGCTTGGCATCAATAAGTTGCGAGAAGTGGTGCAGCATGATGCCGTCTCCGGGGCTATAAATAATAACAATACTAATGTCCTGCTGCAGCAGCGGTCATCTCCTCCTGGCAGCAGCCCGGGGCTCTCAAGATTACCTTGGGAATGGGAGCAGGCAGATCATGACAGAAATATTGGACTTGTCAAGGACGATGTTAGCGCCATGGCACCATCCCCATCCCCCAGCCGCGAGCCTAATAATGTGCACGCAAGTAGGTTATGCAGGACGAGCTCCCTCTCTTCTATTGGCGACAGAAGCTTCGATGTGAAAGAGACGGTGTTAGGTGTGAGCAATCTCGAGTCGCTTGCAGACAGAGGAGGCAGATCACTCAGTGGAAGCATGGAAGGCAGTTTAGGAAGTGAACTGGAGCGGAGCAGGCCAGGTTTTGTTGCACAACGATCTTGCCCCTTACCTGACACAAGCGCCTTAGTTGACAGTTTAGGCTTCAATAATAGCACCCGTGGTGCAGAGCAATTTGGTGGTGGTACATGTGGAGGAGGAGCATCGGCCAGTACTAGCACCGAGGTTTGTTCACCGAGCAGTTCGTTGAGCACCCAGTTCACCACCCCTAGTCTTGGGGATAAGACACTGCCTGACACTGACACACCTGCTGCTATGACCCAATTTCTTAAGGAACAAACTGCTGCGAGCAGAGGATGGAGGGCATCATCCGCTCCAAGAGCCCCTCTGCTGCGTAGACAATTCCCAGAGGCAGCAGCCATGGGGGTTTGTAGACAGGACCCGGCGGTGGTCAGACAGAGTGCACCCCAAACCTCGCGGTTTGGGAGTTTTGGGGGTTCGTTCGGTGACATTGATAATCTAGTTGGAGGGGGGGATGCAGATTTGGTGAACTATTCAAGTATGCTAAGTGACCTCTATGAAAGTGTTGACGCCATCAACAACGATTTTTTTTCGGATTTGCAAGGGGAGGTGGCGGCCATGGACAACAACATCCCAGAGGCTGCGCTGCAGTATGGTGATGGTGCAAGGCAACCGAAACCTTGGGAGAAATATGCCCTTGACCAGAGTGCCCGCATGTGGCTCGGAGGCGTGGGGGCCATGGCGAATGATGCCAATGCCACGACGGCTCTCAGTGAGATGCCCAGCCTTCAAGCTCTGCAGACTTTGAAGAGGACGAGATCTGTGAGAGATGGTGATGATTCTTGTGATATTGAGGTTGCACAAACCAAGAGACCCTGTGCCCAAGCAATCAACAACACGGCTTCATTTGTGAATTCTGCCTCTCTCGCGGGCAATCTGGAGCAGTTGTTAGAAAGTTTGCCGCCTGTGGTAGGGACGCCCCCCTTCCCGGGAGCTTCATTGAACACCTTTGGCGAAATTTCTTGAGCGCTTGTAGCTTGAGTTGTAGATACACGCAAGGTTTTTGTCTTTTTTCTTTTCTTTTTCTTTTTCTTGGCAAACCTTCAGTAGTAAATTTCATGGCTTCTTCACTCCATAATATACAGGCACAAGGATCACTCTTATTAGCGAGTCGAGGCGTTGTGTGGAAGCTTGCTTCTCCGGAGAATTTTGTTGGAAGGGTTTGTGACGAGGAGCTAGCCGGAGACCTCTCTGTATTCCAGAGTCGGAGGCACCCTCGCAGCATGCATCATCTCTTCCTTGTTGTGTGAATCGAGACCGGAGACTTATAAACCTCTGGTGTTTGAGATCAGAGGCTCCTGTTTACGTAGCTAGTAGGTTCGGAATCTGCATGCGCTGCGCATCATCTCTGTATGAGCCCTTTGAATGTGCATGGCGATAATGAACCATGTATCATGATTTTCCCTTGTAAAAGTTGATTCAATCACATCGGTGATGAAAAAGAATAACAACGTGATTTCCATTGTGTTTTCTTGAATGGACGAAACTTTTGGCTTTTATTTTGCTACTTCAGGTTTTGGTCTTATCTCTCCTGGTTCCTTGTTTCCTTGAGTTGAAATTGAGGTCCCTAGTACATATGCTATATAAGACAAGGGTCCTGTTAGGAACTGATGAAGTTAGTGGGGATGCCATGATAGGTGGCTTCTTAGATTTGTTGTGGAAGGCCAATTGTCAAATGGATTGCCACCATTTGGCTATCTATTGCCGCATGTGTTTTTCAGTGCATTCTAATTTATCAACCCTTTGAAGTGAGTGTGCAACTCTAAAAGCTTTTCGAACAGCTATCTCTCTTTATTCTTATTTTGTGCTTTACTGATGGCCTGTATCTGTAAGTGTTGTTTGAACATCCTTACTTAAAAGTGTATATACTTTTTCTCAATCGCTGAAATGGTCACTGGTCTGCCAATTGAACTCTGGCTAGAATGACGAGAGCTATAGGGTGAAAAGTCCCGCAGTCCAAAGATGTGATCCGCAATTGTTGCTTACTGGTGGTTACATCCCTGATTTCTGCGTGTCTCTTGGTTTCAGTAGTTTGAAAGATGATTTGCAGCTGACTTCTGGGTGTTCTCTTGGTTCCAACATTTTGTAAGATGTTTAGTCGCCTCAAATTGCCAATTGAACTCTGGCTAGAATCAAGAGCTACAGGGCAGAGTTGGGCAGTCCAAAGCTATGATCTCAGACTGCTGATTGAACTCTGGCTCGAATGATGAGCAGCAGAGTAATTCAGCAGTCCAGAATCAAGAGCTACAGGGCGGAGTTGGGCAGTCCAAAGCTATGATCTCAGACTGCTGATTGAACTCTGGCTTGAATGATGAGCAGTAGAGTAATTCAGCAGTCCAAGCTATGATAATGATGATGAGCAATTGTGGCATACAGAAATTTTAAAGAGTGACATTTAAGCATATTTACAATATTTTAGGCAGCCTGTAACACTTGCCGCCTGCAGACATACCTAAGGTAGAGGGTGCTAAAACCAACACCCCCATCCACTTTTTAAAGCCAAAAGTTGACATGAATGTATTATCAATGTCTAGAGTCTGCCATAACCGCTCATTCCTTCTCACACTTTAGCACTCAAAACCAAGACATGTGTCATGACACTACATTGGTCTGGCGCGATCGAAATTCAATCCCAACTTGATCGAAATTCAATCCCAACTTGATCGAAATTGCAGTACCCTATAGATTGCCAATGGGGTTGTGATTAGGAATAGACGCCTCTAATATAGAGAGTAGACATGCTCGACCACAAGCACCAGGGATTCAAACAAGTGCTCACACGGGTGCCTTACCTGAGATCCCACACCAATGCTAACATGATTTAAGCTATTATATTATCACACATATTACATGATGAAGTCCTTCGAACCTCCTGAAGCTTTATACACTGGTACAGTGTCCGGGGAGAGTTTTGGGCATAATTGGTTAAAAATCTTAGTGCTTCCAAGTCCAACTGGCTACAGGTTGTGATCTTCCATTTTTTCTTTATATAATTCAAGTATGTTCTATAGATTCCTCTCAAATAACCGGTCATTTTCCTGAAGTCTTGAAATTCAACCAGTTATTTCTCAAACTCAACCAGTTCATTTGTAACGAGCAGTCGGTTCACAAAAACTGGAACCCCCCATCCACATGACACCGGAACTCAAATCCCATTCTGAACTTTGAAATGACATGTTTGTGATTCGCAATTATCTCTCATCTACACTAGTATCACTTATTAGTGCGGTTTACCAATTGGAATTATGCGCTATTGTGAAACTCTACCAATGATTTATCCCACTTAGTGTGTGTTAATATTCATAGTTTTGCAATGCTATAACTATCCAATGGAGAATGTAATGTTCTACCAAGAAAAGTCATTTATGTTCTATAATGTCCGAACAACCTATTGAACTTTTGCTAGTAAAAGTTGAACTCTTGAGGAAGACGTTATTGCACTGTGTAACTCCGGATAGTAACACGCACTAATTGGATAATCACTATAGATTTGTGCCAAGTAAGTTATAGTTCTCAACCTTTCATTATAGATGTGGGCATGTCAGGCAATAAACAAGGGAGAACCAACCGCTAGTTATAGATGAACCGGTTGAGTTTGAGAAGTAACCGGTTGAAGTTAAAGACTTTAGGAAAATTATTAGAGGAATGTATGGAATAAACCTCAAATCAATAAAGAAAAACCGAAAGATCACAACATCTCCATAGAAGGATTGAATAATCCCTCTTGGTGTCATGTGTCATGACTGCGTTCTACTTGGTGTCATCCCGCGGTGTTCCACTACCCCTCTGTCCTACTAGTGACTATCTCAGGTCGGGTCAAGGTGGCTTTAGGGTGGCTTGTCGGTGCCTACTCTAGCCATTCTATTCACAAAGTCAAGGAGGTAGGCCCACAAAGCACAAAGGGGGTTGGTTATGGACATAAAGGGGTTCGGTTCTAGGCATAAAGGGGGTCAGTACCCAAGATGCAAGGTGATCGTTTTGTAACTGAACCGGTTGGGATCATGGAGATGATCATGTGGCTTTGCGCACCATTACTACAGTCAAGACTCTATAAGTGTTACCCCTATAAGTGTTATAATTTCATATATGTTAAGAAAATTTTACTCCCCTACAAAAACACAATTGGTAAGACTAGTGAGTGTTATGTGTTAAGTGTTATAACATGCTCTGCTCCCTTCTTTGTTAATTGCACCTCTATAAGTGTTAATTTTGAGAAAATAAAAGTAATAATATATGAGAGCATACATTTTAAACATGTAATCACATTTATCCCATATTCTTTGCGAACAAGTCAAATATTCTCTCTTATTTAGAGATCCTTCCTCCTTGTGCACTTTCAAGGGAGTTACCACATCGACAATTCAAAATTGTTGGAGGCACACGGGTGTTCTTTCGATCTCTATTGAGAGGGAGATAGAGGAAGCTAGGCGCTTGGTAGAGGTTGATGAAGTTGCTACTCTACTTCATCAACTGACGTTGTTCTCATCTGATAGTGAGGTGGGTGACATGATGAATGCTCATGAATACCTCAATTATGAGATGGAGTTTGATTTAAACAACCCCTATGAACCTACCGATGAGGAGTTTTTGGATATGTATTCCTCAAAACATCAAGAAATTGATGTTGATGAGGTTATGGTTGATGTGGTAGAAGAAGTTGTAGGATTGAGTGTTGCTGAGCGTTCTCTAGAGACTTTGAAGAAATACCTTGAACAAAGAGCAAATGATGCCCTATCACACATCAGGAGCATTCAAGGACTCCAGAAGGAAGTTTCATCTCATCATTTGGAAGTTTCTCGTCATACTACTATAGACTCTTTCATTCGGTTAGTTTAGTTGGAAGAATCTCGTCAAGTTACTACTATATAGATTATTTCTTTCAATTAGTTTAGTTGAATTATGTATTATCATTTGTATTGTCATCTTTTTTTAAAAACGTTATGTTCTTCATTTTCGGAAATTTTAAGTGTTATTTCTATAAATGTTATTAATCATCGGTACGAATTCTATAAGTGTTACTTGTTATAATTCTATATATGTTATTTTTTTGCTACTCCTGACCTGTAACATTTATAGAGTCTTGACTGTACCTGGGCTTTGATCTAGCTTGGGTCTAGTACCCAACTGCGTTGTATTAGTTCCAGGCAATCTTGTGTTGGTGCTCATCATATGCAAGGCCGTCATAAACGGGACCTAGGGATCGGTTAAAGAAAGCTCGTGGTTTTGACTTTGAATATTCATCAAACATTCAATTGAGGATCGTTTTTCTCTCTTTCTCTATGCCTATGTCTAGCCCAAAGGCTAATACGAATATACATACATTTTCCATATCAACCACATAGCCATATATATATGTGTGTGTTATGGCTTAAAAGCGTTGCGTTTAAGCGTCCGCTACCATATATACTTGTTGCGGCTACGGTGATGGTAAAGGAAAAACGTTGGCTCATGATGATCGATCATGGCTCCCACCGATGGGGAAGTCGTGCCCGAGTAATAATTTAGTACTACATACTCGGGGAGCATGCATATTGAATCGGAGTAGTGACAGTGCCAGGCTCATGCAAGTCATGGGAACAAGTTACCGAAGTATATATCTATCTAAGAAAGGGTATCATGTGCAATGTCTCGGGGGGATATTTGAGCCAAAATCGGTCCAAGTCCAACCGGTTACATGATGTGATCGTTCCATCTGTCTTTATGAATGTGAGGTATATTCCATAGATTCCTCTAAACTGATTCGGAAATTCAAGCGGTTCATCTGTAACTAGCAGTACGTTCTCCCCTGTTCATTGATCGTGTGGGACCTTATGTGGTCACTCTTTCCTTCACGGGACGGACGCCTATATTTAAGTGGCAAAATGGGCTTTGGCTTATAGTCAAGAATGGACATCAAAACAACACATGTTACAATGGGATTGGACGGTGTGCTCAGTGCTCACAATATGAATCATTCTAGGTTCAACAATTCAACGCAGTTGGGAAAAGCATGTGTAAGGTTGAGGCATCTATGACCAATAAAATGAGAGAGTTTTCGTATGTTTAGGAGGAGTAATAGATGGGGATTATCTTTCTTGCAAGGAGAAACAACGTTTGAGGAGAGTGCAGAAAATTGAAGTTTTTTTTTCATGAATACGGAAATTACTACAAATTTTGAAGCGGTAAAGTTAGGGTAACACATAGTCGATCTATGGGTAACCCATAACCGCTCATCTAAATGCTCATGCTTGGCTACGACAGTTGTCAAAACTCTTACAAGGATAATCAATCACAGCCGCCACCACATAAACCTTAACTCCGTTCGCCTATATAATATAGATCTCATCCATGTCGGCATTACATGACCCTAGTGGGCGGTTAAATGGACTTGATCGACTATGGATGCCTTGACCTTAATCACTTATATAGAAAGATGAGCTTCAATTTGACCTCTTACAACTCCTGCATCCCAACTCCGGTTTTGGTACTTAAAATAACAATCTTCATGATTCATTGCAACTGATAGTCCCGATGAGATAATTCTTAATCCAATCCGATGGTCAAAATTGTATGTGGATTTGGGTCAAGTGCCCACAATAGCACCACGTACCTTAACTTATGCCCCCTCCCCACCTGACTTTAGCTAAGCCTAAAAGTTGGTTCTAAAAACACGGCCTTCACACCATCAACATTATCTAGTGCCGAGCCTAGTTGGCAAATGATGTGGCATGGTTTAAAAGTGGAGGTTTTAAGCCTCAAGCACCGACCCTCCCATCGGTACCTAAACATGAGGCAAGAATGTAGGACCTCTAAAAGTGTCACCTCCCGCCCTTGTGATTGGTTGCTTTTTAGTCTTAGCTATGAGGGCATGAGGAGCTCCATTAACAGAAACCGATGGTAAGATAGATGAGTAGTAAGGCATTTGGGGATGGGACAAAACTATCCAACATTCATTGCTTGGTAGATAAAACCATGAACATGTGTGGAAGCTACTTAACTAAAACCTACTCAAAAATCTCCGGAACAAGTTCTTGTAGGTGCATTGGGATAGCCGGATGCCTCCCCTATAACCGAGGGAGCTTTACCCGGTTTTTAGGAAATACTTTGGTTATTTGGTAAAGTCAGGTGGGGAGGGGGCATTAGTCCACCACACCAGCCACATTTGGGCTAATGCCCAGATTGTTGTTTCCCCACATTCAACTCCGGGACTGACACAAGCACTCTAGAAGCACAAAGTATCCAACACTAGATCCACACTACTAACTTAGATTCATACCCGAATACATGCATGCACACAGAAAGTTAAAGTCTATCCGGCATGACTCAACTTCGCCACAACGTACCTCATAGCTGCAGCAATGTACGGGGAGTACCGAGGTTTAGTGACGAGCTAGCCGAATTTTTTTGGAGATTTCCGAATGAGTTCACAATGATTCGGCCGAGGTACCGATGTAAATTTGTCAAGGTCGGAAATCAACCGGTTCAAATGAAAAAAGATCGGCAATATGGCGTGTTGAGGCATCAAAGTTTGGGATATTTACCGAGCCAATTTCTAAATTTTAGGCAAGTAGCCGAAGGGACTAGGGATAGGGCGGAAATTTTTACTAGGGTAATACTAGAGTCATGACTCATAAGGTCAAAAACCATGGAGGCTAATTAATTTAGGGCTAGTTCCGTTCACTGGGCCAATTAGGGTTTTGAGGCTCTAAACACCTAGGGACCCTCTCTCACGAATATAAGGAGTTTGAATCCCTTGTGCAAAGTGTCTCAATCCTCTATTGGGGTTTTTCCCTCTTTCGCTACTGCTCTTCCGCTTCCACCGGCGCCCGTTAGTTTTAGTTTCATTTTTGTTTTTGGCATCCTTCCTCGGAGTGTTGGTAGCACTCGGTGGCCACACTTCTCTCCCCTCTCGCCTCTCACCTTGAGAGAGAATCGGTCGCAAGCCTCTCTCTCCAACATCTGATCTCTGTGCAATCTTTGTGTCTTCGTGCGTGCATTTCGATATCGTGCATTTTCACTTTGGCGATGAGAATAATTTGCAGTGTTTCTTGAAGTTCCTGAGACTTTGGAGAGGCGATTCATAGGAGTTCATTGAGGCAGGAGTTGTGTGGTGCCAGCCTTACAGAGTTCGTGGTTCTTGTTTCACTGATGAGCACAATTTGTTTCTGTTTCTCCATGAGAAAGAATAGGTCCCAAACCTCTCCCGCATCTGCTCTCTGCACAATCCCTCTATCTTCGTGCGTGCATTTTGATTTCCTACTGTTTGCACTGTTTCTTGAGGTTTTGAGCCTATTGAAATGCTAATCGCAGGCGATTGAGGCAGGAGTGGTGTGGTGCCAACCTTGCAGAGTTTGTAGTTCTTGTTTCGTAAATAAGCACAATTTGTGTATGTTCTGGGATGTATCGAAGCGCGATTGAGAGACGATTGAAGGAGGTCCAGTGAAGTCTTGGCGTCGGAGGCTCGGAGCTCGCACTAACTTTGCACTGTAAATATGCACTAACTTTGCACTGTAAATCTGCACTAATTTTGCACTATAAATATGCACTGTACATATGCACTAACTCTGCACTGTAAATATGCACTAACTCTGCACTGTAAATCCTTGGCCCCAAGTCGGTGGGGGCTTGGCAAGGTTCAAATCCTTCCAAGGATACTTGGAATTTCTATAAACACAAATTCACCCCCTTAAAAGCATATTGTAACACCAATTTTCTTCTATAATTTTCAAAAAAAAAATCCGACTTATAATACAAAACTTCGGAAACATACCGAAGTGAAATTTCTAAAGTCGGAAAATTACCGAATGGTAAAGATAAATCTCGGAATTTAACCGAGAATAAAAATTGGATTTAGGTAGTTTCCGAGTAAAAAAATAAAAATCCGAACGTCTTTGTAAAAGGTCGGAAATGTACCGATTTTTTTATAGAACTCCCCGGACTGTGAGCTGCAGCTCATAACAATTATAAGGTGCACCGCTAGCTGCCAGAGCTCCCTCTTTCGTGCCTGCCTTCAAGTGGGCTCATGAGTCATGACAATTTATTGGATATTATTATTGGATATATATTAGGGCCACTTCACACACGAGCCAAGAGCTATGACCATGAAACTGTGAGAGCCCAAAAGAAAGTGTCCAAAGGCCGTCCCAACACACCTCCAAAATCATGTCATGTGGTCACAAACCCTCAAGTGTAGTGTGAAGTCACATGTGACTGGTTCCTCAACCAAATGTTATTTCAATGAATTTCTATTCATGTGGGTCCTCGCGCATGATAAAATAGAATAAATCAACGGTTATGAGCATTCGGAGTGCCATGGTTTCCCGGTTTTGTGTTGAGCCTACCTCCAAGAGGTGGTTTTTGAAAATAGTCCAAGTGACCATGAAACATGATCCATTTGATGCCATGTAGGAATCCATGTAGACTTTACATCCATCTTGCATTCACATACTCCGTTGGTCCCTCAAGCGTAGTGTGAAGCGAACATGGACCGGCTCCGCCTTTTCCACCAATGAGAGTGCTCGAAGTGTAATGGTCGCGGGCTCTCAGTCTCGTGTGTGAAGTGACCCTTATTAGGGTAGATGGTGCTCACACTGTCACTTTAAGCATTGATATAAATAGATACTACTCTTAGATCAAAACTACGTAGATGGTCCTCGTTAGCGATTGAGAGGGGATTTTAACGCACCAAAGAATGTTTCATTTGAACTCCGTATGCAAAACTTGTAAGGGTTCAAATCTTTGATTAGTAGATGAACCGAAACCAACATGGGAGTCTGTTGTTAAGGTGGTGAAACATACTTTAGAATCGATATGTATTTATTGTGCAAGGTTTGATGGGGTTGTTGATTTTAGCAGCATTTGCCTTTGAAGACATGTCTGTTATGGGCACTTCTATCTCCATGGACATGCATTTAACAATTGCGAAGATTGTCATTTCAAGTTTCAAATTTGAAATTGAGATGCAAAAGTTAGTAGAACCCAAAATATTGTCTCTTTAAGCGATCATAGGCCTCCCAATTGTCAACGTTCACTTTTGAACCTTAGACATGGTTTATGGATTTTGAGCACATACTTGAATTTCATCGTAACATATGCTAGTCTTTAATCCCTACTATGGGCACTATGTGTACGAATTCGATTGTTGGACCAACTCAAGAATTGTCTCACCCTCCTAGCAGTTGGAAATCATGAAGACGACTAATGCAAGTTTTAGAATTGGTGTAGAGATGCCGAAGTTATAAGAGGGCAAAATGAATTACAAGTGTGTGCCTTCCCAATTGTGTTGAACACTATTGAATCTAAAGTGATGTCAATATTTTGAGCACATACTCCCATCTCATGGAAAAATATGATTTTTTTGGTGTCCATTCTTAACTACAAGCATTGCCATTTACCACTCAAATCCAGGTGTTTGATTGAGAAGAGTGGCCACGTGAGGCCCGCTTACCTTAAGGCATGCATGCCTTATTCAAACACCATCCTTGTGCACATGCTGATATGTGAGTGGTTTATAGCAAGGCTTGTAGTAAAGATGGACACCAAATAAGATATCATGTGTTATTATGAATTTAGAGTATGTCCTCTAATTTATAACACCATTCTATGTTTAATAGCAAACACAATTGGGAGGGCCCATGTGATGCCTCGAAGACAAAAGATAATCTTCACTTTGACATCTAATATCTCAATTTGAACTCCAATTTCAACACTTGAACTGACAATCTTCATGATTCAAAATTGCTCGCCAAATAAGATAATTTGTGATCCCATCCAACAATCAAAGTGTATGTGGAGTTGGAAGTGTTCTTTATAAGCCCATATAACGTAATTGAGGTAGAGGGTGCTAATTCCAACCCCCTCCTAAAAGCCTTCCCTATGGATGCCTCCTAGTCCTGTAACCAAAGAACACCTCAAAGCATTTGAATGTCTCTAGTGCAAAGCAAGGACAAATTTGGGTGAAACGGGGAGGTTTTGGGAGAACACGGGGTTGGTTTTGGGTGAAAATGGGATTGGATGTGGGTATGTGTTGGAGCGTAGCTATAGGTGGGTTACTTATATGTTCTTATTAAGATCCTGCATGCAAAAATTATAAGGGCTCAATTTTATCATTATTATCAAGTGGAGTGTTGGTTTTAGTGCACGGGCGGTTTTGGGAGAAAGCAATTTTGGATGGAAAACAATAGCCATTTTGGGCAAGTGTCGGGATGGCTTTGTAAGTTGTCTGCAATTTTATGTTTATTTTTTTAATCTTAAAGTGTGGATCTAGGAAGAGATTTAGGAAGCTTGGGGTGCATGACCTCAAAAACTTGCAATGTATTCATAAGATGTGCAATTTTTTAAAGAATCAATTAATTAATTAATTTTGTTTCTTCCATGTCTTAGCCAATTTGCTAAACCAATCCCTAGGGGGTGCACCTTTCATAACATGTATGAGTATACGAGTGTGCACATAAGGGCTGTTAACTTGTAACTTGTAGTTATGTACATGTATGGAGGACCTCTAGAAAGCATACACCATTTGTACTCATATGGTAGGGTCACGTATTGAGGCTCATTTATTTGGAAGTATGGAGGATGATGATGAGTGTGATTATGATCACACATTGATTGATGATTCTAGTGCACAAGGTGGTGACAAGGAAAATTATAGCATTGAGAAGACAATTCAAACATGTGCAAGGATGTTGTCATAGAGACGGACTTGATGTAGTCGCAGGTTGAAAATGATTACATGAAGATGTGGAGTTGCAAAGTGAGCTTCAACATGCCTTGGATGTTTTAATTGATGAACATGATAAATGTTGATATGCCCTCTCAATCTGATGTAAAGTCTATTTTGACTTATGTAGAGGTAGGGGAGTCTAGAATTTTTAAAAGTACAGTTGTTAGTCAATTGAATGGAAATCCAACTTAGTCTAAAGAGAGATTGGCTCGGATTAAAGCTGGCATATTATATATGAAGCCTAAACTCCTTACTGCGGCAAATCATGATACTATTATAAATCTTGGTTGTGATTATGGAGTGTGTTTTTTGAACACACTGGAAGCTAGAATTGTAAAAAACATGGTAGACCACAAAAATGAGCTCCAATTAAGGTTTGGTTTGTTGGGAGTGTTTATAGGATGCGTAGAAATTTTTGGTAATCATTGGGTGGAGTGTAGGGATCCAATTGACTTGATGGAGCGCCCATCTAACATGGAAAATTTGTTTATGTTGGTATAAAAAAAGAACCAACAGTAAGTGGACTTGCAATCTTACAGATCATTTGATGGTAAATTTAGAAACAACAATTGCATTAGCTTCTATGGCATTAGATGCTTATGAGTTACATCCGGGGCATGAAAAAAGCCTTCAACAACTCCATTAATGAATGCTAGGGTTTTACATTACACATATGATAGAATTTCGTTATTATTCAAAAGCACATTTGTATACTTATGTTAATGACTATATATGAATTTAACATTTCTATATATACATATTGTCACTTGTATTTTTATCATTAAAATTGTACGTGTATTACTGGATTTTACAAAGACAACTTGTATATAGGAACTTTTAAGAATACGTTGCAGATGCACGTGATTCTTGGTTTTTAATGAAAGGTGCACCCCCAGGAACCAATCATGCTTGCCACTAATCCAAAATGGACTCCAAAAATAGGCCCAATCATCCAAAGGGTTGGCTTGAGCACCCTCTACGTTAGTAGCAACAAAAGTGGGGCAATGGAAGGTCCTCCCTTACCGACTAGCCGGGCTTGAAGAGTAAGGTAGCGAAGAAGTGGTCCAATACAAGTACCCAAGGAGGACGGCAAGTGACTGCCATTCAAGCAGCTTTGGCTTCACGTTCCTTTGTACGAAGCTTGAGCTCCGCTAGGCTCCAAATTCCCATTGAAGTTTGCACTGCAGGATCTTGAGTGGAGTCGGTTGAGTGCATTTTGGAGTGTACACTGGGTCCAAGACCAAAGACTCAAAAACCCAAGTGATTCTATTGGTCGAGGGCAAAACATTGGACCCAAGAAGTTTACATTTTGGGTCTAGGTTCAAGGTATGGGGAAAAAAAATGAAGTGGTACTAATGTGACATCACTTTTTGGTCAGATCTCGTCGGTCTTCACGAGAATTCACTTCTCATGGATTGAGAAACCAATCTTGATTATAGTATATTAACCCCTAAAGGACCAGGCGTCCAATTTTGGACGTTTTTGGTATTTTTGTGTAGGCCAGAAGTCAGAGATTTGCACCGATGTGAATGAAAACAATTGCAATGGATGCGCAATGGACAGAGAAATGCAGCCCATAAATTTTTTTTCAAAAAAACGATAATTTGGTGTTTGTAAATGTGATGTAAATGTTCAAAATGCACTATTTGGCACTGTACAACTGCCCGAAACTGTTCATAGTATCCAATGAACTTGCACCATGGTGGAATCTTGGGCAGCCTTTATGTGGCCTCATTTTTTATTATGTAAAGGGTGTGATGTATGGGGGGAGGGGGTGGCACGTACATAGAGGGGGTATATAATGACACTATAGCCATGAAAGAGGGCGGTATGGGGCATGCAATATTGAGAATGGAATATATAAATGGTTGTGGGCCACGGTACGAAAGGGTGGGATAAGAATCTCCATTGTCCACACCATTTTTCTTTGTGTGCCCGCCATCCACAACTTCCTAAGTAGTTTAAATTACATTTAAATTCAAGAATGACATCATAAATTTGCAAAAAAATTATGCATACCCTTATTGGTTTTTGTTGCATACATCCACCGTACGGATTTCAGTGCAGTTTTATACATGTGTATTATTTAAACAATCGCAATATTTTCATGATTTTGTAGTTGTATATAAAGCAAGGCCCATATAGCCAACAAATTAGATTGAAATGACGGTTTGTCAGCACTAATAGTTGCCCAAGTCCGCGACTTTCAGTGTTGTTGCAAAATGTTGCCTAAAAAACGAATATAATAATGGCAAGACATGTTCAAAGTGGTCAGGCAATGTTCGGGCAACTCAAGAATACCATCGAACCATCGAAAGACATATCAATCTTAATGGACAAAATTTACATAAAGGGATGGATATTTTTCCCTATCGTACTTGATAAAGCTAACAACCATTCCATAAGGTTGGAAACCATCAAATGTTTGCTACGCTCTATGCACCATCCCATACATGACAGTGGCTCCAATTTCCTTCACATCCGTCCAAATCATGCTTGGTCCTTTAGGGGTTAAGAGGTTTTGGATTTCGGGTTTCTTTGGCCTAGGTCCTAATGGAAACCCACCCTTAGGGCCGCTTCACACTATGGCCGAAGGTCGAGAGGCCGTCGATTTCCACCAATCATATTGCAAGAAACCAAGAGTTCGGGTCTCGACCCTTCACACTAAGGCCAAAGTCCAAAGGTCGTCGCAATTTAAAATGATTACTTTTTGAAGAAGGCGACAAACTCTCAAAGGAAGTTTGGGTCGGACGGGAATGGATACCCAAACATGGTCGAGAGGCCGTCGGTTTTTTTTCATAAAATAGTCAATCATTGACAAGATCTTGGGCGTTAGATTGGAGGGGTTGTTTTGGGCAAGGAATAAAGTGGGATGCCCCTTTGGGTTTGGACTTTGGGCTTGGCCTTTGGAGGCTTCACGCTATACCCGGCCGAAGGCTCCAATTACTATATTTTATTGGCTATTTTCAGCCCATTTCTTTGGACTCTCAACAAAGTTTGGCCACTCAATCCCACGGCCTCTCAACTTTGACGGCCATGGTGTGAAGCGGCCTTGAATGGCCAATCTTTGCTGAGAGTCCAAAGAAATGGGCTGAAAATAGCCAATAAAATATAGGAATTAAGGCCTTTGGCCGGGCATAGTGTGAAGCCTCCAAAGGTCAAGCCCAAAGTCCAAACCCATACCATTTGTCCCTCCAAAAACAACCCCTCCAATCTAATGGCCAAGATCTTGTCAAATTTTTATGTTTTATAAAGAAAAATCGACGGCCTCTTGATCATAGTTTGGGTTTCCATTCCTGTCCGACCCAAACTTCCTTCGAGAGTCAGTTGACTTGGTCAAAAAGTACTGCCATGTAAGCATTTTGGAGAGCGACGGCCTTTGAACTTTGGCCTCTAGTGTGAAAGGTCGAGAGGCTGAATACTTGGTTCCTTGTAATATGATTGGTGGAAATCTACGGCCTCTTGACCTTCGGCCATAGTGTGAAGCGGGCCTTAGTCATAACATTATTCAGATCCATAACAATGTTCTGTGGGACTGACAATATTCTACAGAATATTCCTCATATTCAGCCCGAATGGTGGAATATTCCTCAGAATACTGTCAGTCCCGCAAAACATTGTTATGGATCTTAATAATGTTATGGTATAAGGAGCATGGCCATGACTGTGATTATGGTTATGGCAACCTTTTTTTTTTATGTTTCTTTGTTCTCGACCCCCCCCCTTTTCTTATTCTTTCTATACAGTAGTTGGTGTCGCACTATTACAAAAAGGACAAGGTGTGTGTTTGTCAACAATAGCATGATTTGTAGAGTCTCTTCGCTTGCATATTGTTGTCTCAATTAAGAGGTGAACTCTTTCTAATGATTTTACGTAAGGAATGAAAATTTGTAGGATTGCATCCACTTCTTGTAGGATATGAAGCGCATAATTAATGCAAGATGAGTAGCAAATCCAAATCATGTCCATAGCTAGTTTTCTCATAATCTTTAGAGCTTATGTAATTTTCATTGAGCATTATAAGTCAAATTGAAGGTTATTTTTCTTATTAAATGATCATATAGATCCCACAAATTACGATGTTAATTGTTGAACCCATAATGGTTAACAAATTTTGAGCATGTAGTCTAATCTCTTTCAAAACACAAGTCGTCATGTTGTCCGTCCTTAGATCCACACCTAATCATACACAACTTTAATATAGGTCATTGTTAAGATGAGTAACCGAATTAGGCTTGCTTACCTTAAGACAGATTAATTGTTAGTTTTGGCTATATTTAATTAATTATATACTTGACTTATAAGCATCATAGACATTGATTTAGTAAAAGATCAGTCATTTTTGCTAAATTGGCTAGAACACAACATGCATATGAGTTCTAGGCAACCATCATGCGTTGGTGTAAGAACAATGCAAAGCTACCGTTGTTATATTTTTGAAGAATTTCCAACGACATAGGCCCCGTAGGACAATTGTCCATGACTTGTATGCTTGTAGTGGAACTTAGGGGCTTAGTTTTGGGTAGCTAGTGGATACGTAACATATACATGCAACTTTGCGCCTAATAAGGTAGGGGAAGCTCAAATCATTCCCTTGAAGAACGATTTTTAGTTTCTCATGGTTTGCAAGAGTTTGAAACTCTTTTTTTTTCCTTCACTTGTTAGCAATTGCAAGATATAAGACCCTTACCCAAGTGGAATCTTATCCATTACATATTCACCCATTCAAACTTCACCCCCCTTGAATAAATATACATGTGCTAGCAAATCCGAGAGACAAGATCATATTCAAGGCGGCTTGGATGAATTGGTCCCCTCACTTGTACGAAGGGCATATGAAGGTTAGGAGCAAGTATGGAAGGGATGTCAAACTCATGATGCCTCCCCCACGTGTCTTGCGTCACCTAAAAATAACCACTCTACCTTTACATGTCACTTTATTCTCATGGGCCCGCATTGATCTTCTACATTCGTAGCCCCCAATCAACCCTTCCCACACCTCTCTTCTCCTCATCGCTCATCCAAGGCTAATTTCTCTTTGTTTTTTTGTCTCAAGGTTATGCTTTCTTTGCTATTTGTCTCAATTTAGGCTCATTTTGTTCTTTACCTCCTTTGCTCTTTACCTTCAACTCATGTTTTCTTTGCTTAACATTTCTAATGGTGGTTTTCTTTGCTTAACATTTCTAATGGTGGTCTCTTTGCTCTTTGTTTTGAGGTTAGAATACCTTTGCTCTTTATTTTGATCCTAGATTCTCTTTGTTATTAAACCCTAAGTTAGAGTCTCTTTGCTATTTGGCTCTAAGTTAGTTCTCTTTGCTCTTTGCTATCTTTTCAAAAGTTAGAGTCAATTTTTATTGTTGTTGTGAGGTTTTGTTTTTGTTTTTTGTTTGTTTGTTTGTTTGTTTGTTTGTTTGTTTGTTTGTTTGTTTGTTTGTTTGTTTGTTTGTTTGTTTGTTGTTGTTGTTGTTGTTGTTGTTGTCAAGGTTAGGCCTTTTTTGCTCTTTGTGTCAAGGTTATGTTGTCTTTGCTATTTGTCATCATCAGGTTTTTTTGTTTTTTTAAATGCTATGCTCTTTGGCTCGACATTATACTATCTTCTTTTGACTTTGGTTTCTGTTTGAGGTTGGAATCTTTTTTCTTTTTTTATTTTTCCAAAAGTTAAACTATTTTCTTTTCCTTTTCTAAAGGTTAAATTCTCTTTGTTTCTTCCTTTTTTTTTTCTTCTCAAAGCTAGGGTTTTAAAGATGATCATGTCTTCAAGCAATTTTTTTTTAAAATTACTTGCGACATGTATTGCAAAAAAACATAAATTTTATGTTACTAAATAATGGAATAAGATGCATTCATCAAATAGGGATCCATAATGGTCCCAAAAAATTCAATGTAAATTTATCGATGCATTCATTATTTTGTTCTCATGTACGGTGCAAATGTTGTTTGAGGCCCACATTGAAATCCACTGCCTCCTTTCCATTTGAAAGACAATGATACATGGCATTGAGCAGTGTGTCAAAGACAACATTTTGTATTTCTACTTTGCCAATATAAGATCAACTATTCATTATTTTTCAAAATTTAAGCACATGTATTATGTATAAAAAGAAATCAATGCGAAGAGGTGGAATTTGGTATTGTTCATGCCAAAGCCATCATCTATTGAATTTACACCCTCATGTCTTCATTTCAACATGAATCATAATTGCCAATCCATTTGGATGCCAATGGTGAAGGGGACGTCCACATCATCATCTTTGATTTGCCAATAAAAATACAACTGCCTTGTTTTGTAAAATTTCCATTAAAATATTGTATAAGTAAATATGTTATCTTATACAAGCATCGACTTGATTTAAAATCTTATTTACTTTTCAATGACTATAAAGATGATGCCCTAAATCTACAAACATATGACATTCATTGAGCAATTGGGCCACACCAAGTAGATTCTATTTTGTGAGGAGATATCCTTTAACTTCATAGTGCATGGTGGCGTGCTAAACAAGGGAGACAAATGGAACATTAAGTTAGAAATACCCAAACCGGTTAACCACTCTCTACCCGTGCAGTAGACCGCCGTCAGAATAGTGAAGTGCCATTTTTGAAACCGATCATGGCGAGGCTGGCAACTTCAATGCGTGTACACTTAGTTTAGCCAAATTTAATCTTGTTTAATGTACTCATGAGTTAACCGGTTTAGGTGATGTTCCGTATGGAAATGCGAATTACCGTGTTCGGTGTAGGGAGAATCTAGTGAACAAGTAGGGGGTTTGACAACTTTCCACTTTGAAAAATTGTGGAATTTTTTGTACAGGGCAGAAAAATATGAAACGACTTGCATTCTTCATGAATCCTTCTTGTCTATCTTGGAAAATAATCTCATGATTGTAAGACCATATCTTTAATGCGAATCACCTTATTTTCACAAGTTATGGTATTTCTACCTTAAATGTTTTATGTCATGATACCTTCCAAATATCTTTTCCCATTTGAGATGTGTCCTATACACCAAAACAATGACATTTTGTACATCATCCTTGGAAGTATGAAAGAGGGGGCTCATTCTCTGCGGCCATTAGAGTTATATGTAAAGTCCTTCCAAGAGGGATGAAACAATGGGTTCAATCCTTATTTGAGAGAAATTTCTATTAATAGATAATTGGCTTGTCATGTTTTGGAGCCTATTTTGAAAGTTGGGTGAAAGTTGGTGGACCTCCACTTGCCATTCCCAAAATGAAGGTTTTATAGAAGAAAAATGAAAAGTGAATGGAATGAAGGTTTTATATCCCTTGGGCCAAGTTTGTGATCTACCTCCTCCCATAGTTGACAAAGTTGTTGGTGTCATATTGCATGCTTACACACTTTCTTATGTGATGTAGATGTGCCTAATTTGGTGTCTGATCTTAAACAATTGTGTGAATCTAAGTACGGACGAACATTGAAAAATACATTTGTTGAAAAGCGATTGAACTACATGCTCAGAATTCTATTAACTATTCTAGCCATAATAGTCAACATAAGGGGGGGGGGGTGGACCTATGCAATCATTTAGTAACTCGTAGAATATTCACTTTGACGATGAATAGGATATTCTTATGAGCTCCACATATGATGTGGAAAGTGGCTGTGGGCATGATGTGGAAAGTGGCTACGGACATGATGTGGATTTGCTAATCATCTTGCACTAATCGAGTGTTGCGTATTCTACAAGAAGTGGGTGTGGAGAGAAAAGTGTTCGTTTGAGACCCGCTTATGTTAACTTAGTCTTGGCATCAAAAACCACGACGTGGAAATCTCCGATTGAAACTTATTTATAACTTGCTTGATTTCGGAGTGAATAAGTGACACCGCAAATATCTAGCATGCATTGGTGTTGTGATAGCAAGCCTTTGGGTGACCGGGCCATGACCATCGTTTGATGGGGCCATGACTTTGGAGCACTTTGGTGGCCTCGTCATTGGGGGCGTGACACACGTGCTCCTCAATTGATGGCTTTCTTTTAGTGTATTTGAGGGTTAGGTAATAAGGAAGCTCAAAATGGGTTTCCACCTTTTTCTATGAAAAATTGGTGTAACGTAAAGTAAGGTAGATGGGTTTTAAATAGTTAGTTTTTCGGACTAGCCCACTTTTCCTAGGATAATGAAGCACGCGACTAGTATGAGATGGGGGAGTGTTATCTTGTGAGTAGTGAGCAATGAACGGTAACTTGTGAGCAGTGAAGAAGGCAACATATTTGGTAATAGGCCCATGGGTATCCTATAACCGTGATATTTTGGCATGAAGAATAACAATTTTATGGTTCAGTATAAAAGAAGGGTGGGGATGATAAACAACATGAATGCTAGATTGTGAGTAGTGAACAACCAAAAATGAATATGTACATGACTATGGCCATATATGTAATTATCATATGCAAATTTTCATAGTTGTATTGCATGCCCTACAACATCTTGATAATGATTATCATTGACATTCATAGTATGAACAATTTAAAAAACGAAACAAAATATATTGCAAAGGATACTTAATTTTGTAGCCGGTTCATGATACAACACAAACATCGAGAGTGCAAGGAAGATAGAGTTGGACACAAAACATGTGTAACTCCAGGGTATAGGATAAGTGCAAGTATATTAAAGAAATGGTACTAATAATAAAACCTATTGTGATGATAGTTGAACATGTGCTAACAAAAAGTCAACCATCATTAGAACTTGTTGTGATGGATGCTGAACATGATTTGGCCCTCTCACTCTATGAAATCTACAACCCACGGATCATAATGTTTAGTTTTTCTATGCATTGAAACGGAAGGTTGAGCAGCAAGAAAGGAAGCCATAGTCTTTGCATAGATAGGGAGGCCTCGAGGGGGTGATGGACTTGCTAAAAATCTTGGATCTTCAAAAAAAAATGCGCCAACATCAGCGACATTGTGGTATCACATTGTTGGCACATGACAACATAAATGTCTTAATAATTATTGATTACTCCATTAGAAATGAAAAAAATTATGTATACAATATGCTTCAAGAAAAATCACAAAACCAACGATATGAAGCTTTAGAGAAGAGAGAAAAAACAAAACTTACTCGCAAAATAGATTGATGGCCTCGGGATTAAGAGTTTGAAGAATCATTCGAGTCTCAAAATTGGTGTCTTTGCAATAGCTAAAGGGAATTGTATAATCAAAGGCTTCAAGATGGAATCAAAAACATCTTTGGCACCTTACAATGTCAGGAGGTGATGCTTCAAAGTGTGGCAAGCATGTATGGAAGGTCTTATCAAAGAGATAATACACAATTATGAAGAGAACAATCATGAGAGCATGTTGGTTGGTATTAACTTTATATTAAAAAAAAAATTAAGTCAAAATAATGGATTATACTTATGTGAGGTCTGCAACAATGCCTTCGAGTTTTGACAAAGCATCAATGAAAATTTGGAAGAACAATGCATGTTTTTCTCGTAGGCCCTCCAAGGTGTGATACCATCATCTCTCATAAGTTGAAAAATAACATTTGTGAACTTGTAGAAAACATCATCATCCAAATCCATACCATCCTTTGAAGGATCTTTATCGATATTTATTTGAAAAGATAAAGGCATGCATTTCAATCCGGAAGTATTGCTAAAAGAGCGAACAAGCAAAAGCATTGTGAATTCAACTATCTGCAAAACAAATGAAAAGAAAGCAAAATGACAAACCAATCAAAATATAAAGTAAAAAAACAAAAAAATCATGAAAATGAGGAAAAACGTGAAGAATTTTTGTTGTTAGACTAACCATTTTGTTTGGATTGCGAGGTTTAACCAAACAAAGTGGGTTTACACAAATCCAAGGTTCATGACCAACTTTGAAATTGTACTTGAAAAAATAAGAAGACGATTCTTTTGTTCATTTTGCATCTATAGGATAAAATACCAACAAAGCACTATCATCATGAAGATATTGCATGCAAAATAAAATAAGAACAAGAAGAAATTTATTGGACTTTGCAATCCAAAAATGTATTGAAGGAGGTATTGAAAGTCTAGGCATAAAAAACCCCTCCAGAATATCTATAATAACCAAATCAACTGTTGGTGTTGCTTTCTGAACATCTTGAAAGTAGAATATGCGATTCGCACCAACCTTGGCAACAAAATATACAACCCATATAAGGTCAATAGATTGTTGAGCAACAAAATCAAAAACAAAGTTCCATTGACAATTCAATATATGGTTTGAAAGAATCGATGGAAAATACCTTTGTAATAAGTACATTGATGTCATGAAAAGATTAAGACCAAGTCTTGGTTTTTCCTTTGACATTTAAAATGTTAAAAAAGAAGTCATCAAAATGAGCTCAAAGAAATCCTTATTAAAATAAATATTGTGTAATATGAGGAGCTTTAGTCTTGATTCTCAAAGAGGAGAAAAACTCAAAAACACGAGGAGGAATATGATTGGTATTTGATGGAAATACAAGTTGAAGGGCCTTATGCTTCTTGCTAGAAGGTTCACCACTTATGATGTCATTGTATCTAGAATGTTAAGGAATATCAATATTTTGTGTCTTCTTTTCTTTCGTGAGCTCTCTATATAGTAATTCTTTTACCACTATGGGGGGGAACAAATGTGGTTTCAAGATGATTGCACAATTTCAATTCAAAACGTGGAGTTTTTACCCTTTGGAAAATTTAGATGCCATTCACATTCATGCAAATGGACCTCATCCCATTGTTTGCATATTTCAAGGGCGAATATGAAATTTTCTAATTGAACATCCCTGAAACTATCTAAGAAGGGTAATAGCTTGCCCATGGCATTAAAATGAGGTAACATATGCTTAAAATAGATGTTAGAAAAAATTTAAATCAAACTTTAAATATCTATAAAAAATAAAGAAAAACCATGAAATTTAAACATGAACAATACAATATGAAGTGGGTACTTGTAAACAACCCGCCTCATAGCTTGAAGTCCATTAGGTTGTTTATCAAAAATATTATTTTCATAATACCATAATTCAACTTGAACATGTTGGAAAATGTCATTTCCCAGGAAATCACCCTCATGACTCAACATGATCAGCAAAAGCTGATAAAATTTCAGTTGCATTTGGGTCACCTTGATGGTCATGTCTATTTTAGAAATGGTGGAATCATAAAGCGTACGAGCTTCTTTAGCTAAAGGTTGCACAAAAACATGTGAAATAAAAATAAAAATACTAAAGAAACATAATACAAAAATCCTTAGAACAAGAATAAAGAACATATGTGCACAAAATTTAAATATTTGACTCCAAAATATTACTTTGTGAAACTAAAGATCAAATGTCTTATAAGAGATTGGCATCTCTAAGAATTTCAAAGACAACCAAAACACAAGAGTGGAAATCCAGAGTTCTAACTACTTAACCCTTTGTTGGGGATCCACTTTTGATGTCATAAGATGTTGAAGTTCTTCTTGATTCATTTGAGGTTTATCATAACATAAATCATAATATGGTTTAACTTGAGCCAAACAATTTGGCCCTAAAGAAAGATTTGCAGTGGGCAAATGCTTCCAAGGTTAGAATCTAATTTGACACATTTAGTAGCCAATTTTGCATTCATAAACTTATTGATTGTCATCATTTTTTTGCCTTAAATTAGTTAAAATTTGAATTTGGATGATTTGGTAGCTAAATTCTTGTGAGTGAATGTTGATATAGTGTTGAAACGTTGAAATTAGCACCTACTAAGTATAAAAAAGGTTAGCCATACTAAAATATAAGCATAGTGGAAAGGAAGAATTTTAGTGAGTGGGCTATAAACATGTGGAAAATTTAGAAGCCTCTTGAGTTACTGGCTATGGACAAACACAACCCTTGATGGTCGAAAATTTGACTCCTCCCTTTTCTATTTAACCCCGTAGGCCATAGTCAGAGGAGTCAAGTAGAGACTCAAGAATCTCCTTCACATAGTTATCTAGGCTCTCTTGAGAAGAGAGTGGAGTTTTCTATCAGGTGTGATATCCCTATTTCTTGTGATATCCTTGAGTAATATATGGCCTTGACCAATTATCTTATGAACTTTTGAAAACCATTGTCTGGACTTTTGAGAGAGGGTTGTTGTGGGGAAGTGAGAATTTATAATGTAATTGTCTCTGTAATTTATAGGGTGTGAAACCCAATGCTGTGTGGATTCAATTCATATCAATTGTCTGTAGTTGTGACCATTCTCCTTGTGTAATTTGTGTAACAAATTACCTCTCGGGAAGAGAGTATATACAAATTGATGCAACACTTGATTAATGCCATTGTCGGAGTATACACCAAGGTGTGAAGCCTTTGGTAGAATAAAGTGATACATGTGATTACGAAGAACATCTTATCTTGCACAAAATGTGTTCAATTGTCTATGAAAGTAAGGTGACACAAACTAAGTCGCCGTCAATGTGTAAGTTCTGAATTACAGTTGAGGCAGACAAGTTGTTGTAGTAAAGAGAATGGTCTTGGTGAAGGGACACATGATCAAATCGTTAGAGAAATCGTCTTAACTCTTGAAAAGAGAGTGCCTTCACTAAATCGGATATTAAAGTATCACCATAGCCTAAGATTGAGCATATATAGGATGTGAAGTCCTGTTATTTCAAGAATTGTACCTCTACCATAACATTATTCAGATCCATAACAGTGTTCTATGGGACTGACAATATTATGTGGAATATTCCATCATTCAAGCTAAATCTGAGGAATATTCTTCAAAATATTGTCAGTCCCACAGAATATTGTTATGGATCTGAATAATGTTATGACCACATGAATTGAACATAATAAATTGTTGAGAGTGATTGCGTTATAGGTTAAAGATTCTCGGGAAGAGAACCGTTTGGTTATTTGATAGTCAATTTGCTAGTACCATAGTTTGTGCAAGAGTTTTTGGACAGAATGGGTGTGACATCCGTGTGTCGTTCAAGAGATAGTTTCCAAAGTAACATGATATTTTTTAAAATGAGAGTTTTCCATTGAATTGGGAGTACATAAAGAAAACTCTTAATCCAAGAATGAAGTGAAAACCACTGGAGAGTTGTAGAGTTCAAGTAAAAAAAATAACATTTGATTTCCCGCTGTAAATTGCGAAGCGATGTGCTGCCTAAAATTGACCATTTAGGATGACAATTCAGGTCGACTCGACCTATATTGGCATGTACATTATGGCTGCAAACATAGTATTCTAAATATTTAGGTCGAGTCAACCTAAATTGACTAACATATTATCCTCATTTGGGTTGACTCAACCTAAATTGACTAACATATTGTCCTCATTTAGGTCGACTCAATCTAAATGAGTCGATTCCCCAGCTCAACATACTCTCATTTTAATGGAAACTACACGTTTGAAGTATAATCTAGTATTTATCAACCTAACATGACTTTTAGGTGTCCAAATGGACAATATTATTTTGAGAGGATCCCACTCTCTCAAAATTTTGAATATAGTGTTAAGTGTGATTTGTTCATGGTGTAGAGAAATTGAACACTTGATTGTGTTAATTCCCATGTGAAAAGTGAAGAGTTACTTTAGAATTAAGTTGGAGAGGGCAGTAATCTGATTTAAAGAAGAGCCGAGGTACAAAGCTCTGTGCCATTATTGGAATAACCTACATGAGCCTTTACTCAAATGATTCCTAAAAATGTACAATTATATAACTTATAATGTATTTGATATCTTATATGACAATTTGCTTCAAAGTTCATAGTAGTATAATGTGGCATATTATAAGGAAAAAAACAATGAATAATAGTAGAATCATCTTGACATTAAATGAAAATTAATGATTTTGTTGGTTCCAAAACTTTGTGATGTTATGATACAAGTTTAATTTCAAGTCAACCCCCAAATACTTTAGGGTCTCAACCTCTTTGAAATATATCCAAATTGTATTGAGGCTTAGGCCTTTTCAATGGTCCCAAGTATCTAAGGATAAAGTTTAAACGAGGTTGACATTCTCAAGACCCCATTGTCAAAGAGAAATGTATTCCTACATGTAGTATGTACGTGGAACCACTATGTTGTGCTCTTGACATTTTCCCGTGTAGACCATGATAGAGTTTGCAAATGAAGATAAGAGAGTACAAAGCTCACTCAACCCTAACACGAATACCAAAGCTATGACCCACTCAAAAAGAAAGGTGGGGTTTCGGTTTAGAACTCAAGAATCTTCCATTCACGAAGATTGTCATAATTGAGAGATTCTTGGAAGTCCTAGATTTGCGTTCCAAAAAAACTTGTGCCTCGAGATAAGATAGACCAGCGACGAGTCCTTTCACCACTCAAATGAAAAAGGGGGGCAGGAGGGGTGGGGGGATATGATTTTAGGACTCAAATCTAGTATCTCCAAGCATAACATTATTCAAATCCATAACAATGTTTTGTGGGATTGACAATATTCCACATAATATTCCCCACATTCAAACTGAATGTGGAGAATATCCGACAATATTATGTAGAATATTGTCAATCCCATAGAACACTGTTATGGATCTGAATAATGTCATGAGGATCTCTTAATTTATGAAAGCCTACATAATGAGTGATCCTTGGAATTCCTAAATTTGAGTCCTAAAATAAATCCCCATCATTCATTTGAATGGCCATCGGTGTTGGTGTTATGGTGAGCCTTAGGTCCTCCCAAGGTTAAGTTATGCCTTCTTCACAAGTTTCAAGAGTGGATGAAGTTTGTTGGCCCCCCTTTGCATCAATGAATGGGGAGACCCGACCACTAGTTGCAGATGAACCGGTTGAGTTTGAGAACTAACCAGTTGAAGTTCAAGACTATAGAAATTTTACCGATCATTGTGGAGGAGTCTATGGAACATGCCTTAAAATAAGAAAGAAAAACCAAAAGATAGCAACATGTAACTGTTTGGACTTGGAAACACCAAAATTTTGACTAATGAAGCCCAAAAATCTCCCCGGATACAAGAGTCCTTTGTAAGGTCTCTTAGAGGGACGAAACCATGGATTTGATCCTTCTTTGAGAAAACTTTCTATGGGGAGCTTGTTAGGTTGTTTTGTGTTGAAGCCAATTCTAAAAGTTGGGTGAAACATTTGGGACATCCTCTTTCCATTTCTCAAGTTTTGAGAGAATTTTAGGATCTAAAATAGGGTGTGCACATGGGTCCCATTGTCTTGAATCCAAGGTTGACCTATGCAAGGCTAGCTTGGCCCACCCATCCTAGTAGGACAAGCTAGAAAGTTGGTTTTACATAGGCCCACACCACTCTTTCTGTATGATAATTTAAGCATTAAAAATTTGGATGACTTTGTTCGCGTGAACTCAGGGTTTGGGACTATGTAATGGCTGCTTCACACTATGGCCATCGAAGTCGAGAGGCTGTGGGATTGAGTGGCCAAACTTTGTTGAGAGTCCAAAGAAATGGGTTGAAAATAGCCAATAAAATATAGTAATTGGAGCCTTCGGCCGGGCATAGTGTGAAGCCTCCAAAGGCCAAGCCCAAAGTCCAAACCCAAAGGAGCATCCCACTTTATTCCTTGCCCAAAACAACCCCTCCAATCTAACGCCCAAGATCTTGTCAATGATTTTTTTTTTATGAAAAAAACGAATAGCCTCTCGACCATAGTTTGGGTGTCCATTCTTGTCCAACCCAAACTTCCTTCGAGAGTCCGTTGCCTTCTTCAAAAAGTAATCATTTTAAATTGCGACGACCTTTGGACTTTGGCCTTAGTGTGAAGGGTCGAGAGGCCGAACTCTTGGTTTCTTACAATATGATTGGTGGAAATCAACGGCCTCTCGACCTTCGGCCATAGTGTGAAGCACCCCTAAATCTATGGTTTCAAATGGCCTGGGGGGAGGATGAAGGACATGTGGCGCTCTGGCCCACCGCGAATGGCACAAAGGCAAGCTCAATTTCTTGGTTGAATCCATCAACCCCAACCACATGTGGAGGTTATATGGCCGAATTTGGGCCAGATTCTTTGTAGGCAAGCCATGGCTGGCTAGAGAGAAATACAATGTCACAAACAACTACCTTGAGCTTTAGAAAACTGAGATTGATTTAGCAAAAGAGAGGATTCTGGGGATGGCAGAGGGCTCAGGTCAGTGTTCAAGATTGAAGCCCTCATATGAGTTTCATTTTGAAGGGCTCTCAAATTTCAGCCCTTCAATTGAAGGGTTGGTTCAAATCCAAGACGACAATCTAAGAATATGGAAATTAAATACAAAACTCATATTAAACTTGTGCATGAATTATATGGTACATGTTTCCAGTACAATGTGAAAAATTAAGAATCAACCATCTAACTCCACTTCTTGTAGTGACAATGCCCTACGCTTGTTGGTTCTTGTGGCGGGCAGATTATATTGAGGACTTCAAGTGATGTCTTCATTTTCAATTTGGGGTTGCGTTTTGAAGGGTTGTTTTGAGAGAGGTATATTTTGAAGGGCCAAATCGCATTTGAAGGGCATTGCAGACTTCAATCTTGAACACTGGCTCAGGTGTCGAGGTTGGGCACCATGGACCCACCGCAAGTGGCCGGCAATTGGCAATGTGAGCTCCATTGACATTGTTTATGGAGATTCCTAGAGTCAGTTCGAAGTTTGGCAAGGGGTTGGGGTGGCAACAATTTTAGGGGTCGGAGGAGCCACCAATTTGCGCCTTGCCAACACTTCACCAACCTCTATTGGTTCACCTCTGGGGTGGCTGCATTTAGGCAACTCTGGCTGGCACAAACATACACAACCATGTAGTAGTTCGGAGAATATGGTCGAATAACCTTATGAGCCCAAAATGGTGGCTCATATTTGTTTTATGTTTAGAATTTATTTAGAATTGCAATTGGAGTGTTATTGAAACAATCAAAAGTATAAAAAGAGTGAGGCTTGGTGTGGATTTATGTTTAGGCCTTAAGCCTATTTTGTGTGGTGAAGAAGCTTAGTGACATTAGGGAGTGTTTTGGTTAAGTGAGTAGTGTTTGATGAAGCAAGAGGAAGGGCCTTGGATTTAAATGTTTGAATTAGAACATGCTCTTGTTGGTTTAGAGGGTGAGGGTTTAGTGGATAGGATAAGGTCCTACTAAATAGGAGAAGGTTGAGGGGTTTGTGGTTTGGGTGCCTTCTCTCCTCCTCCTCCACTCTCTTCCTTCTTCTCTTCTTCTTCTTCCCCTCTCCTCTCTCTCTCTCTCTCTCTCTCTCTCTCTCTTCTCAAGGAGGTTGAGCTCTTAGAGCGTGGAAGAAGGTGCATTAGGAAAAGACTTATTAGGATTAGTGGAATTAGGTAGGTGCATTAGTGGAAGACTTATTAGGATTAGTGGAATTAGTAGGTGCATTAGGGGGAGACTTGTTAGACTTAGTGGACTTAAGTAGGGAACTGTTGGTTGCTGGAGTTGGACTGCTGGGCCGAAGCCTGGTGGTTAGAGTTGGGACTGCTGGCCGAGCCTGGTTGCTGGAGTTGGACTGCTGGGCCAAAGCCTGGTGGTTAGAGTTGGGACTGTTGGCCGAGCCTGGTTTCTGGAGTTGGACTGCTGGGCCGAAGCCTAGTGGTTAGAGTTGGGACTGCTGGCCGAGCCTGGTTGCTGGAGTTGGACTGCTGGGCCGAAGCCTAGTGGTTAGAGTTGGGACTGCGGGCCGAAGCCTGGTGGTTAGAGTTGGGACTGCTGGCCGAGCCTAGTTGCTGGAGTTGGACTGCGGGCCGAAGCCTGGTGGCTAGAGTTGGGACTGATGGCCGAGCCTGGTTGTTGGAGTTGGACTGTTGGGTTATGAGAAGAGACTAAGGTTATTTGTTATGGAGGTTATTTAACTAAAACAAAGGGGGGGGGAGATTTAATTAGGAGCTCAACTCATTAGGGAATTAACGGAGTTAGATTCATGTGAATTAGATGGGGGCATAAGGGAATAAGCTTTAGTAGGGATTGTAGTGTGGGGTTGTGAATTAGTGTAGGAGGAAGGGAAGGAATAGAGAAGAGCATTTTTCAATGCTTGTACTCGTGGTATGAAATAAATTGGTGTGCAAGAGTTAATGGGAAATGAAACGGAGTTGTACGAAGTTGGTAAGATGGAGTTATGGAAACATGAATGTGATACCCATTCCCTCACCCAGACTAGGACGCTTAAGGGTGGGTGGTTTGGCCTCACAAACCTGAATCGGCTAAGCTTCTTCATAGATCCCAACATGGGAATGAAGCCCCCTAGGTGATGCCCATATGGCGGAGGTTGAAGGAGCGGAAACTAATAGTACCAAAAGCTCAAAATTCCAACTTAACCCATTTAGAAGCGAGTAAAAAGAATGCCTCCCCAAAGGTCACCATTGTTGTGCCAATGGCTATGTCTTGAGGCTTGGCCCCATAGCGAGAGCTCTTGATTTGTGTGTTCTTCAAGCTAAGATTCAATTTCTATCAAATCATCTATTGATTGCAAATTTCATTGGGCCAAAACCTAAGCTTGGATTCTTGGAACCTTAACTAGAAGCTTCGAATTTTGAAATTACACAGGGCAAGGTCACTTTGAGGATTTTTTTTACCTCAAATATGATACACCATGTACAACCAAACAGGTGCTAATGCAAACCCCCTTCCACAGTGATTTGGACACATGTGTATTTCATCCTTAGATACTTGCGTTGGATGTTGACAATCCCTTTGGTCTCCAACTTCCCAACTGGATCACTATAAAACGCCTCCCTCTAGAATATCTCCCAGTAGCTCATGTAGTCGCAGTTGAGGTTGGTGAAGTCCTTTGGAGTGATCCGGACAAAGCTTCCTTGAAACACCCAAGATTCTTCGTGTTTGTCAATGTAGAGAAAATATGGGTTACAAAGGTCCACTTGACCACCTTAACACCAGAAGGTTTTTTTTTCCAAAGCCATTAATGATTACGATTCCTTGCCGATCAGGTGTCGGTTCTGTTTATCAACAGAGCACCTGATCCGAAGATGTCAGGAAATTCTGATAAAGAAATATGGCTCACACGCTTCGGCTAGACCCCCAACTTCATTCAAGACTAGGATACTATAGCCACAGACATTACACATGTAGTCTTGGAGTTTCCTTACCCAAGGACCCCATACATTCGCCAAGGCAAGTAGCGAAAGACACCATCGAGCCTATCTAGAGTAGAGGCACCCATTACTGATCACTTAAGAGATTTTGCGTTAAATCTAGAGAAGTACAAGGTGGTGCAAATTTTTCCCGTGTAGGAAGATAGAAATCAGGAGGATTGCAAAAAAACATTGGTACTTTTAATTCTTAAATTGAAATTATTATGAATTTTTGAAGCCAAAAGTATATTACCAATGTCTAGAGTTTGCCATAACCGCTCATTTTAACTGCTCATTCCTCCTCACTTTGACACTCAAAACTAACGCATGTATCATGGCACTATTGTTGCCAACCTGATTGAAATTTCGGTACCCTATAGATTGCCGATGGAACCCTGATTGGGAATAGGTGCCTTTCTACTATACATCAGAAAAAGGTTGCTAAGGCGGTTGATAATATCTTATCAAATTCTGGATATCGGAATTTTGAACCTCGGCTGGCAAAATTCTTCTGGTTTAATTAATTAGATGGCTTTAGCTTGGGGACGTGTAGAAAGTCAAAGGGCCAGGACCAAGTTGACAAAGTTGACTCCCGAGAGTGAAGACTGTACCCCATTTCCTCACGTGGGCACATCAAAACACTATATATGGTAGGAGTTTCTTCTGCAGCTATATATATATATATATGCCTACAACTACAGAATTAGGCACACCTTGGTGAACGATTCTCACGCTGTGGCCAATACTACTGTAGTACAGTCAAGACTCTATAAGTGTTACCCCTATAAGCGTTATAATTTCATATATGTTAAGAAAATTTTACTCCCCTATAAAAACACAATTGGTAAGACTAGTGAGTGTTATGTGTTAAGTGTTATAACATGCTCTACTCCCTTCTTTGTTAATTGCACCTCTATAAGTGTTAATTTTGAGAAAATCAAGGTAATAATATATGAGAGCATACATTTTAAACATGTAATCACATTTATCCCATATTCTTTGCGAACAATTCAAAAAAATTGGAGGCACACGGGTGTTCTTTCGATCTCTATTGAGAGGGAGATAGAGGAAGCTAGGCGCTTGGTAGAGGTTGATGAAGTTGCTACTCTACTTCATCAACTGACGTTGTTGTCATTTGATAGTGAGGTGGGTGACGTGATGAATGCTCATGAATACCTCAAATATGAGATGGAGTTTGATTTAAACAACCCCTATGAACCTACCGATGAGGAAGTTTTGGATATGTATTCCTCAGAACATCAAGAAATTGATGTTGATGAGGTTATGGTTGATGTGGTAGAAGAAGTTGTAGGATTTAGTGTTGCTGAGCTTTCTCTAGAGATTTTGAAGAAATACTTTGGACAAAGACCAAATGATGCCCTATCACACATCAAGAGCATTCAAGGACTCCATAAGGAAGTTTCATCTCATCATTTGGAAGCTTCTCATCATACTACTATAGACTCTTTCTTTCGGTTAGTTTAGTTGAAAGAATCTCGTCAAGTTACTACTATATAGATTATTTCTTTCAATTAGTTTAGTTGAATTATGTATTATCATTTGTACTTTTATTTTTATTTTTAGAAAACATTATGGTCTTCATTTTCGGAAATTTTAAGTGTTATTTCTATAAATGTTATTAATCATCGGTATGAATTCTATAAGTGTTACTTGTTATAATTCTATATATGTTATTTTTTTGCTACTCCCAACCTGTAACATTTATAGAGTCTTGACTGTAGTAGACAAGACATGTCGTCCGAATCTTTGGAACCCAGGTCAAATACGGAGACACGGCGTCAAGTATGAAGTGGTCAAGGAGGAAATTCTCCGGGACAAAGAGGCGAGCTACCCAGGAGTCCACCCTCCATTGCAATTACACCCTAAACTCCATAGTATCACACCTGTGGCAACCAAAGTGCACGTGATGTTACGGAGTTATGTAGTGTTAACATGGATGCGTGGTACTAGTGAATTAGTGTAGCATGTGACACTATGGAATAACACAAAGTGCAACATTTCAATGGTGTGGTGTGGTGTGGTCCACTCCACTTGGCCTTCCCAAGCGATGTGCCGGACGCATGCACCGACATTCAACAAGTGGCATAAGGAGAAGAACAAGAATAAGAATAAGAAGGCGACACTCCACATGTTGACACATGCGCAATGCAAGGGTGTGGGTTGACTTCTTGAGTGGTTTGCATTAATGACAAATTTCGTGATATAAGGGAGAGAAATGTGACAATAAGGAGTGAGATTTGAACTACGCACATCCGTTCCCTAGGGTTTCGGGATATTAGGGAGTGTGTGACATTATGGAGTTTGATATTATGGAGTTTAGGGTGTATCCCGTTTGCAAGTGATTCCCCTCCCCCTCCAGCTCATCATATATATAACCAAGAGGATGATTTGATTGTGGATTGTGTACTTGAAACCCAAAATGATGACCAATCCATAAGTGAGTCAGTTGATGTCATTGTTATTTTTGCTAATATGTCTGAAGGTTTTTAGACCATCTTTCCTCTACACCTACCTACCTTCTCAAGTCTCCGAGAGCGTGAAGGCTATTCACCCCTCGCCAAGGAAGGATGTTCAGCCTCCATACTCAAGCACATTAGAAGAGGAGGAGTTGGAGGTTTTTGAAGATGCCTTCAACGACAAATCCGCACCAAAATCATAAACTCCCCATAATCTTCCTTTCCCGAATGCATCGCTTCCATCTAGCCGAGGCAATGTTAGTATGGATTCACTTTTTTTGGAAAGAAGAGCCTGCTGCGTGACAAGTGTGGTTACGAGTGTCCGTGGTATGAAGTCCTCTACACAAAGGAAAACTCAACAAAATGGCAATGTTGCATCTATCTTCAACTTGTGGAGAAGCTTTAGCAGGTCCTCATCCGAAGACACGAGTGACAATGGCTCGGGTAATATCTTTCCATCTTCCGCATCCTTTCAATGAAATTACACCTTTTATCTATTAATGTTCGGGGCATCAATAATGACCAAAACGTAGGAGCTATTAGAGTTTACCTTAGTAGTCTTTCTCTTCAGGTTAGTTCTTTGTTTGCATGAACATAAACGTAGAGGTGTTAATGTGGATACAAATATTCGAATGCTTTGGAGAAGGGATAGTTTTTTGGCTTAAGAGCTAGTCCTAGTCATGAGGTGGAGGACAGGAGGCTAGGGGCTGGGAGAGGTGGCATCGCCATGTGTTTCCATCCTCGACTCCAACCTTTATGACCAAGGTTCTCTTGTTAGAAATAGAGTCTAGTGGATTAGATTTAAGGGGTTAAAGGGTGGGCAATGTCAAGATTCTTAATGTTGATGCCTCTAATATGGTTGGAGAGAGGTGTGCCATGTGGAATAAAGTCTTTCAACTACTCCCAACGGATTGAAGGTGGATTATGACATGTGATTTCAACATGGTTAAGAGTCGTTTAGATAGATCCTTGTCCTCATGTAATGGTCCCATGGGATTAAAAGAAGAATTAGCATGGGAAGATATTAAAAATAAAAATAGTATTGAGGATTATTTTAGTAGAATTGATGGCCCTATCTACTCGTGGGATAATTTAAGGGATAGTGGCATTAGGCTAGGTCAGATAGATTTTACTCTTTTGCTAGTTCGGTCCAAAGTCCATCTTCTCATATTATGCACTTTAAGATTTATACAAAATTTGGAATTACTATAGCTTGGATAAAATGACCCATACAATATTATATCTAAAGTAGGGTAGGTGAAAAGTAGAGGTGGTATTTAGTTTTATTGATAAAGTAGGGTATGTTATATTTGGACGAACGAAAAATTTATGTGAGGTTCAATGAATGTATTGGATAGGATGAGAAATTGCCTCAATTGACTAAAAATTATCCAATGTAGAAATTGGCATTGGGTATCATGGTTTAGGGCCACTTCATACACGGCCAAGAGCGATACCATGAATTGTTGAGAGCCCACAAGAAGTGTCCAAAGGCCATTCCAATACACTTCCAAAATCATGTAGTGTGGTCACGGCCCTCAAGTGTAGTGTGAAATCACATGTGACCAGCCCTCTACCAAATGGTATTTCAAGGAATTTCTATTCAAGCGGGTCCTTATACATGATAAAAAATAATAAATCAACAATTGCAAGATTTCAAAGTGCCATGGTCTCCCGGTTTTGTGTTAGGCCTACCTCCAAGAGGTGGTTTTGAAAATATACCAAGTGACCATGAAACAAGATCCATTTGATACCATGTAGAAATCCATGTAGCCTTGACATTAATCTTGCATTCACTTACTCCGTTGCCCATCTGTTGGTCCCTCAAACGTAGTGTGAAGTGAACTTAGACCGGCTCTGCTTCTCCCACCAATGAGAGTGCTTGAAGTGCAATGGTCACAAGCCCTGAGTCTTGTGTGTGCTTTTGAGGAAGTTTAATGTTATTAGAGGATGTGTTTTGGATCGTGAAGGGGTTCCATGTGACCCAACTTTGGATCTTGCAAGCACGTTTGCAAGCTCAACACATTTACAAAGGGAGTTGCCATGCCAAACTTCAAATTCATGATGTATTATTTTTCCCTTGCTCCAGGTTACCTCAAATTCCACTATGACCAAACAAGTTGTAAGTGGGTGGATGTAGATTCAATAGGAAGATTTTTCGCTTGATTCAGTAGATGCTAAGAGCTTAGATGAATTTGTGGGAACCTCATAGTTGTCAGAATTACATTGTTGTTTATCAAGCTTGAACACATGCCCCTTGTAGACAATATTGTTGGACATTTGATTATTGCATACAACAATGTTGGATATTTGACTCTTGTTGTAGGTTCATTTCGTTGCGTTTTTTTTAACACATCACTTGAATGTGAGAAGAATCTAATTTTTTTCTTTGTTCTAGTTTTTTTCATGTTTTTGAAGGTAACCACACCAAATTGCAGCACTTTAGGCATATAGCACAATTTTTATTATTTGAAATTTTTGTTGATGTATTGTTGTCATTTTGTTACGGATTCACGTCTGATTATTTCAATATTCCAAGATTTTGATAAATGCTACAGTTTACAATAAAATAGAGTCTATGAAATAAGTTCATGGTGTATATTATATTTACGTACATGATCTTGGAAAATACCTCAAAGTACCATTTAATCTATTAATAGGGTGCCAATTATTCAAGAAATTTAGATAAATATCCCATCTTTAAATAACCCCCAACTGCACGTGGTTTACACAAGTATATAACTAGTGACCTCTATGTGAGTCTAGAACCAAATTGATGAAATTGGGAGATAGGATGAACAAAAATATTTTCTCCTTGGTCAAGGAGCGTCTGGAGACATATAGTTTGGTGACACAATGGCCTCATCGAGTGCGGATCTTGCAAGGGTTTGCAATACTTTCTACTCCAAACTATACGTTGATCCAATTCCAAATGAGCGGAGGTGGGATATTAGTGCAGAATTGCTGAGTCACGTCCCATGTAAGTTCTCACTTGAAGCATAGAGGATGTTGGAGGCTCCTATCATGGAAGAGGAACTCATCAATGCGGTTCATGCCTTTGCAAGAGGAAAAAACACATGCTCAAACGGACTCATGGTTGATTTCTTAAAGCGTATTAGAGTTTCATGAGTGCGGACTTCACCACCATGGTGAATGAATCACTTGCATGCAGCCGATTTCCAAATGTGTCACACGTGGACTCATTGCATTGTTGTTTAAGGAAGGAGATAGATTGAAGTTGACAAATTGGAAACTTGTCACTCTCCTCAACACCACTTATAAAATCTTTGCGAAAGCTCTACAAAGGTGCCTTCAACCCCTATTGGTTGAGGTAATTGACAGCAACCAAATTGCTTCCCTCCCCTTCGATTTATCCTTGACAATATTATGCATACACATGAATCAATTTAATGGGCCAAGGAGTCGCTCCAAAACTCAATTCTCCTTAAACTAGACTTTAACAAAGCTTATGATAGAGTTGACTGGACATTTATGTTTCAAGTTATGGAGAAGTTAGAGATACCTAACTCCTTTATTCATATGATTAGAGTGTTGTTCCAAGACGCAATTTCTTTTGTCAATGTCAATAATCAAGTGACAACCTCTTGAACTTCATAGAGAAGTCCATCATGGTTGCCTTTTAACTCCTTATTTGTTTATTATTGTTGTGGAAGTATTGAATATTGCAACTAAAAATGCAATTAGGATTGGCTTTACCAAAGGTATTTTTCTTCTTCAATTTTACTCCCAACGAATAATTAGCCAATATGTAGGCGATATTAGATGATTGTGGGAATTTTGCATAATTTTGGAATCGCCTTCGGCCTTGGGATTAATTGGCATAAAAACATAGCGTACTGATGTGGCCGAGAGACTTCACTAGAGTGGGTGGAGCAATATCAATGGAAGTGGGCTACGAGTGGAGATCTCTCAAAGCTATTTGGTACACCTTTTGGTCTTCGATTGGAGTTGTAGAATGTTGATCAATTTCTTATCGATAGGGTTAAGACCAAGCTTAAGTATTGGAGCTCCATGCACTTATCATTAGCACATCGTACCCTCATTGTGAATCAAGTATTAATGTAATCCCTTTGGTGCTTCATTTTAGTGTGGGCTAGCTCGAAGAAAGTCTTGTGGAAGATCAAGGCTTTGCTATGTAACTACTTGTAGTTTGGTTCCAAAAACATGGCAAGAGCACGAGTGAGCTCGGAGAACTACACAATGCCAAAGAAAGTTGGAGGTCTTAGCCTTACTTCCCTGGAGGATGCTATATGTGCATCAATGAGTAATTGAATCATTCAAGCACTTCTCTTTGGAGTTGAACCTCCAAATTTTGTTGAGGTACCACATTACACAACTGCAACATTTTTGTCATGGCTAATGGGGTCCATCATCCCCCTGGTTGTTTTCCCCTAATTTCTCTGTCAAAGGGGGTCAAAATTTTGGTTGTACATTGCTTAGTCATGGAAGGTTATGGGACATATGGTTGCTTTTCTTTCTCCATCATGCTCAAAGGATATTTTGCAACTTAATCATTTGGTGAAGGATGGAGTACCAAGGCTTATACTTTGGTATCAACATGGATAGGGGTTATGTTCTTTATAAGAAGGGTTTGTGACACTTCCGTAATATTTGGGATTGCAATAGGAATGATTTTGGGGGTTGGGAGGAAACACACATTACATTCCTACTTGTTGAGATCTATTATGTATCATGGGTCAAGTTGTTGGAGTTTTATGGATCCTTCCGCTAGAGGATGCTCAACCAACTTGGTGCTCAACCTACATCATAGGAATGGGTTGGTTTGTACAAGTTGTCAGTGTGGGTGGTTAGTACGGTCTACCTTAAGGATTTTAGACTTGGCCCGGTGCAATTTAGTGCGGAATTTATGGGTACCTTTCCTAAGTCCTTGGTTGGGTCGCAATACTTCACACTTACTGAAGTGAAATTGAATGCGTGGAATGTTGCTCCACCCACGGCTTTCAAGGTGGATGTCACGTATTAGGGTGGGCAAGTTGTCACGAGGCAGTGCTCAAACTCAATTCACCTTGTTCTTTATTAAGTTGGATCAATTTTCTTTGACCCGGCATGTTGGTGGTGGCCTCAAGTTACTCCCTTCATGGTGTACTCAGCCAAGTTTGGTCGGAAATGGATTACTACTCAAGTGACTCTCAAGAAGTCCACCCTGACAAATGTGTGAGCCCAATATGGTGCCCACATGTGTGTTTCATTGCAAAAAGTCATTAGACGTTTACCTTTGCACTCCTTCAATTACTTAAAATTATAAAAAAAGAGTGAGGTTTCCGTGTTTTAATTAAAACTGAGTTTTAGGGGTTTGTGGGTGTCTTGTTGGAATTGGGGTTGTGGAATCTGTATGTGAGTTGTTAGGCTTGATTTTGAGAAGGAGTGTGTGGAAGTGTGGTTTAGGCTAGGGTAAGTGTTTGTTTTAGGCTTGGAACCTGGCGGTTTAAGGGTAGGGGGAAATCTCTCAATCCCAGATTAACATATGAGCGGGATAAGGTCCAGGAGGTGGAGAACGGGAGGCTGCTGCTAAGCAAAGGCGTGGCAGGGTCCCTTGAGGGAGGGGGCAGGTCGGTGGAGCTCGACAGGCCTAGGGCGCTGCCAATCTAAAGGTGATGGCCGAGCTTGATACAGACAATGCAGGCCGGGTAAGGCCAGGAGGTTGAGTGAAATAGGATCCAGTGCAGCTGCGAAGAAGACTCAGCTGGGTGTGGGCTTGAGCTGCTAATCCAAGGACAGTCTTTTAGCCTGATTCAAACAAGAGTGGGCGAGGTGTAGAAGCTAATCTGCTGGAATTTCAGTGTGGATGCTTGAATGCTAGATTAGAGTGCAGATTGGATCAAGTTCGACGTCTAGCGTGAACTGACTCGGTTGGGTTTCGAGGGTAACTCAGCTGCAGCTGAATGCACTGCTGGAGCGGTGAATTCAAGGATAAAGGTGTATAACGAATCTGAGGTAGACAGGGTGAAGCTCGGAATCCAGTTTGCTGTAATTTCAGAGTTAGTACATGGGCCAGATCAAAATGCAGGTTGGGTAGGGTTGTAGGTTGGAGCTACTGCAGATCCAGGGTCATGCTAATGCCGGATCGAGATGTGAGCTGGTTACGGCCCAAGGGTCAACTGGGGAGAATTGGGTGAGGCTTCTACGCCACAGGGGGTGGAAGCTAAGTACCCGGCCTCGAGGCCAGAGGCCCCCAAAGGGTGGCACATTGGGTGAGAGATTGGCTAAGGGGTTAGGAATTAAGGTTTAAAGGATCCCTAATTGGGGGGGGCTACCTTAGGTTTTAGTGATTGGATTAATTAATTAGGTTGCACAAGCATTGGGTAGGAGGGTAGAAGAAGAAGAAGGTGTTGGCGTGTGTGTAACCATTATGGGTGCATGAGCATTTTTCAATGCTAGTGCCCTATGTGAATAATAAAAAGAGTGTGTTTTGTGTGCAAAAATAAATGGAGCATGACTGTAGAGTTTCCAAAGCTATTAGTCAACAAAGATGTGTGAGCCATGGACTCCCCCTCGGACCACAGACGCAAAAGGGTGGGGGTTTATGGCTGACAAAATGGCATAATGAAATTCCTCCCTCCACCTCTCCAAGTTGTGACCAAATTTTTTTGAATGGATGAAAAGTCTGCATGGTCCTACATGGCACCAAGTGGATGATGTTTCATGGTCTGCTAGAAGTTGTTTTAGGCCCATCAAAAAGAGGTGGGTCTAACAAAAAACTAAGGGCCGTGGCAAGCAATTATGTTGCCATTGGTTCCTAAAAATATTATATTGGCATGCTAGGGTCCCATATTACTTACCATTCTACATTATCTTTAAAAATATGTTGCAGCTCGTCAACATGGTCCACTTTCACTTTAAACTAAGCTTGCGGGCCCATCAAGTGCAAAATTGCATTTATGTTCCCTATGGTATATGGTCTTTGGATGGTTTTCAATGGCCCTTAGATTCTCATGGTCACGGCACTTGGTCCGTGTGTAAAGCAACCCTTACATGTGAACCGCCCATATGTTTCATGTGAGAATTGGTGTAGCTGCTCAATTGGGCCTTTTATTTTTGTTATAAATTTATTTGGAAGTGCCACATACACGAAATGTATTCCAATGAAGTTCATGACATGGACTACATCAAGAATCACAAGTATGAAGGTCATTCAAGATGGTTGTATGAAACCATAGCATCATAACATATGCCGTTTCGAAGTCTTTGTTAAAATTCCCTTGACCAAAGAATATAACACCTATAGTAGTGAGCATTTTTTGGGGGCAAGCATCTGTGGCCCACAACAATCAATACTCGGTATTGGGGTGGGCCATCATCAAAGGTGCTCCGCAAGTTCCTTCACCAATAGCTTACAATTCCAAAGCGTAGAGTTATCCGTAGAGTGAAGCAGTTGAAAGCATGGGTTCACCATTTTTTTTTAATTTTACTTATTTATTTTTTGTGGCACAAATTGAAACAAATTCAATTGCCAAGAAAAAGTCGAACGTCACGGAAAACCGTGAGCTAAGGGAGCTCAAGAAGCAATGTCCATCATGGGTCTAACCTTGCAAGTGACCACTAAATTTCTATGAGTAACAATGCGACCTTTAACACACCAATCCTTTATCAAAACCACTGAGACCATTTTCATAAGCAATGTCCGGAGCTTTTTCCAAGTCCTAAAGGGTATGTTGCCACTCAAGTCTATCATAGTCAATGAAAGAGTCCCACACAACTTGGTGGGTTTTCTCCATTGGCCATTGGATAGCATTAAAAATGAAGTTGTTCCGTTGACGCCAGATAATCCACAGGAGGTCACTCCTCACGAAAACCAAATATGACTAAAAGACTTTAATGATTTGCTAAGAGGCTGACCAAAAAGGCGTTATTGCATCATTGAAAAAGACCTTTGGGGACCAAGGTTACTTCTTTTGGCAAAAAATCGCCAAATGATGTTAACCGCATAGCGCCAAACTTGTTGAGCCAACAAGCAACTGAAAAATATGTGCTCCACCGATTCCACTAATGGTTGGCCCAATGGGGACAACTCTTCTCAATCCTCTTTGATATCTGTCCACGTCATTCGTTCACTGCCACTGTCTTGTGGATAACCAACCAAAGGGAAACTCACTTCCTTCTACGCCTTGTGCTTGTGCCAAATGGTGTTCTAATTTAGGGGTGGGGTGGGGTGGGGTGGGGCTCCCACTGAGTTACTACAGTCTACCCTCTAAAATTACATATGTGTTAACATTTTTTTCTACTCCCTACATGGGGATACTACAAAGACGTTAATTGTTATGTGTTACCTGAATATCTACTCCTATATTTGTATATATATCCCCTTATATTTGTTAACTTACTAATATACTATGTCATACCATATAATATGACATATCATATGGAACTTCAAATAAACCCCCAACTAGAAGTAACGAAGTTTAGGATATTGATTGCAAGTCCCTCTCAAGTCTCATAAACTCAGTTTGCCCTAGTTGTTGAAAACACAATGTACTAGTGCTCTAATTGTTGAGAATGTTTCTTACGACTTTTGGATTTGTAGGTCAAATCACATACTATTAGAAAGCTATTGAGAAGAAAATTCCAATGGTAGTAATTTTGTTGAATTTAGACATCTAACGAGTGAGTTATGTTTGTCTGAAATTTGCCTTCCAAGTCTCCTGCGGCAGCCACGAGTTTTGTCGCGATAATTTTGAGGGTGCTAGTTTAATTTTTGTGGATAGACTTTGCATCCATGTGGTTTAGGATAAATTAAGCAACTATATTTCAATTGAATCCATACGGAATAGAGATGGCATTTTAAAACTTCATTTAATGTTGCAACAATATTTTACTTGCGTTGTATTTATAAGTGTTATCTTCTTGTTCGTTGAACTTTGTATTTGTTAAAGCGTCAACATTCTAAATGTGTTAAGAAAATTTCCACTCCCCATTGTTAACAGATATAGAGGGCAAATTGTATCACTTTGATTGGTGCGACTTGTGAAGTGGAGACATAACACCAACTTGTGAGTTACGGTGTAAAGTCTAACTTGAGGCAATCACCTCTTATGATCTCGATCTCTAAATCTTAGTCTTTGAAGTTGCTCCCTAAGGATACTACCAACCAACTAACAACGTACATAACATCACACAACTCTTTGGCTATGTTTCATGGGACTGTGTATCACATGAGCATAATCCTCCTTTCATTCCAGGATTCCCTGTTCATGGGGAGCACTCATGTTGTGTACTGTGAAGTTACTTTTTGACAAGCAACTGTAAATTATAAAAAGTAAAAGTAAAAACTGATCGCAACCTCTTTCCTTGGAAAGAGATCATCATGTAGATGCTTTAGTGATGTTATGTAGTGTGGTGATTGGTCTCAACTATACTTAATGGTTGTTGTTTATGTAATTGTGAAGTATAGTCATGGAATGTAGTGTAGTTTCACGTAACATTTCAAAGTTTTATGGGATTACAATACGTTTCCAAGAACATGTTTTCAGACAATGTCCTGTTGATTCCCCCATGAGACCCATTCTCAGCCTGAATCTGGGGATAAGGCTTTGATATAACCCCAGCTGGTAGTGATATCCACAATTGAATAATCTTATGCACATAACATTATTCACATCCATAACAATGTTTTGTGGGACTAACAGTATTTCACAAAATATTCCCCACATTCAGATTGAATGTGGGGAATATCCGGAAATATTCCATGGAATATTGTTAGTCCCATAAAACACTGTTACGGATCTAAATAATGTTATGCAAATACAAGGTCTTATTCTAACCATTATAAACACGTGACCATCATGGGAGGTCCACTCTTCATACCATGTAGAAACTAACATGAGTATAAAAAGGGATATTTGTGTATACAAGGGGGGGTTGGGGTTTATTTCATCATCACCCATGCATGTCATTTAGAATCCCAATAAAGAGTGGACCCCCTGGAATGACCATGCACAATGCTCACCCAAGAAGAATGTCATGGGCTTGTGTAGACATGGCCAATGATGTCAACAATGTCCATGGCATTGAAAACAAATATGACACACTATGTTTGGACACCTAAACATGAAAAGTAAGTCCAAATACTGAAATAACATAACATTACAAAGCAACTACATGATGGTCTCTTTCCAAAGAAAGAGGTTGTGATTAAAGTACTATGATAATTTACAGTTGGTTGTCAAGAAGTTCACAATATACAACATGAGTGCTCCCCATAAATTTCCAAAGTTAAAGGAGAATTATGTTCATGTGATACCTAGTCCCATGGAACACAACCAAGGAGTTGTGCAATGTTATAAAACCGGCAGGGAAGAGGTACATTTATTTGGGGTTGGATGATGTTATGTAGGTATATACCATGGTGCATGGATGGAGTGGGGATGGACTTTGGGATTCTCAAAGGACTAAACTCCAAATACATGTGGTTGTGGACAAGCTTCCAAAGCCTCTCTTTCATTATTCAATTCTATCTTATATTTTGGAACACGTCCCACCGTAACATTACTCAATGACGTGGGCCCTTAGAATATAAGAGTGGGATGCTAGGAGTTCAGTCTGAATTTGAGTCTCCTTGCACGGCTTTTTGAGCATCCCATTGTTACATTTTGAGGGCCCACAGAGTGAGAGTTGCACGCTAAGTAATGTTATGACTCCTGAACCTTTTTGTTGCATAGAAATAAAGAAAAGTAGGTGATAAGGTGGGTGTTGCAAGTTAGTTTGAGCAAATTAATTTGCTCAAACCTTGGTTCCATGAAACCCCCATAATTCAACGAGAATTATGGGACCCCCATAATTCATGCAACCAATGTTGATAATTATGGGGGTCCTGTAATTCTCGGGAAGTATGTGCTTCAAATATGAATACCATTTGGATTTGCTTATGTGTTCATGTAATAATTAGTTGGGTCTCAATGAGCCATGTATGCTGTAATGTTGGAAGTGTCCATTTAAAGATCATTTACCTTACAAACTTTCCTCTATCTTCTATCTTTAAGGTAGACAATCCTTATTTGGTTATTTTCCTTATAAGGACACCTATATTTGAGTGTTATGTGGTTTGGTGTGATTCCTAGACCGGTTATCAAAAAGACATTTGTTTAAAAGAGATTGGATTGTGTGCTTCATAACATTATTAAGTGCGTCAGTGTGTTCTCACGGCCCCCGGGAATATAAGCCGGGATGCCGTCAGTTAGCTCACATTTAGACGGGATGCCGTGAGTTAACTCACATTCAGATTAAATGTGAGCTAACTGACGGCATCCCGGCTTATATTCCCGGGGGCCGTGAGAACACACTGACGCACTTAATAATGTTATGTTCAAATTTGAATACCATTATAGGTACAATACTCAAACAAATTGTGAGGGTCTCTATAACCATTCAATGAGCATGAATTCACTTCATAATGAATAAGATATTAATATGAGCTCCAAAAATTATGAGGAAAGTGGCTACAACAACACAACCTCAATTTGGATTTGCTAATCATCTTGTACTAATTGCGTGACCACATACCATTCAAATACAAGTGTCCGATTAAGAGAAGTAATTGAATTAGGCACGTCTACATTAACACCAAGCCTTATGATAATAACTTCCTTGCTAAACATCTTATCATCGAGAAATACTAAGGGCCACTTTCCACTCGAGATTGAGGACCCTTGACCATTGCTATACAAACTCTCGAGAAGTTGGAGACGGTCCATGTTCACTTTATACTAGACCTTAAGGGCCTAAAGGACCAAGGAAATTTGAATGGATTCAAAATTCATACGAAGTCCTACATGACAACGAAAGGATAATGTTTTGTGGTCTACCGGAATTTTCGCGGGGCCCACATAGAACCCACATAAAAAGGTGGGCCTAACACAAAATTAGGGGGCCATGGCAATTGATTAAATTGTTGTTGGCTCCTAGCTATATTAGATTGTCATTGTGGGGACCCAACCTCAAATCTCAGGTTTCTTGCCAAACACCTCTATGAAAGTAGCTTGGGCTAGATCATCAAGCCACTTTCTCACATGTTGATAAGAACACCTTTTCATACCTATCAATTTGGTCCACTATAATTTTAATCAAAGTAACTTTTTTGACACACACAATTTTTGAGTGCGCAGCATCATATGTTCAAAACTAGAAATCTAGAAGCACCATTTATTACGTGAATATAGATTATCCTTGGTTGAAATACAAAATATTGATATAACAATGATTTATTTTGATGAATTTTTATTTATTTTGTATTTGAATATAAATACTTCGCTCATTTTAAGGCCACCCAAAGCTTCAACTTAACACATAAAATACAGTTTGCCACAATATTTTCTACACATGTTAGCTTTCAGCCCACATTAAAAGGTGTGAATAGTGTAGTTTGCCAAATTGTACTTAACCCAAAGTTATTTGATCTTACAATGTCCACTTTGTTATTCCCCTTTACAATGCATACTTGAAGCTCTTTTGAAAAACATTTAGGTCAAATTTGTATTTGTTTTTGTACTTTATGTGGATTTGATGTGCACATGTCATTTTAAGGCCTTGATTATCAGTTGACCATATTTTTAGTGGTTGTAGGAATGAATGTGTAACAAACCTCCCACATGTTTTGCCACCAACTTTCACAATAACAATTATCAATCAAAATGATGAGTTGAAGAACTCAGTTTATTTTCTTTGTAACGTCTAATCATAAACCAAGTAGGTCTTGGTCTGAGCTCAACCACCTTACCATAAGAGAAAGACACAAAGATCCTCTTTCTTCCCCTGAGCTTCCTCTTATGCCAAAGGCACTAATTTTACTTTCTATTTCCAAATATAGTAAATGTATTCTATTAATAGCTCTATATTTAGTTCTACTATGAATCTTCTATCTTTTAACCCAATCACATTCTTCCAGTTGGAACTATCTAATTCCAACTTGATTCATCCATCCATTCTTCTAGTTGGAACTATCTAATTCCACTTGATTCATCCATCCATTCTTCTAGTTGGAACTGTCTAATTCCAACTTGATTCATCCATCCATTCTTCTAGTTGGAACTGTCTAATTCCAACTTGATTCATCCATCCATTCTTCTAGTTGGAACCGTCTAATTCCAACTTGATTCATCTATCCATTGAGAGTTGTCTAACTCCAATGAATAGCATCCAACTTTCACTTTCTAAATCTGGAGGGGTCTAACTCCAGTGCACCTCATCCAGAGTTGTCTAACTCTCGTGCACATGTTCTCAATCTGGAATGGTCTAATTCTAGTGCACTAAATGTGGAGCTGTCTAACTCCAATGCACATGTTGTCAATTTGGAGTTGTCAATTTGGAGTTGTCTAGCTCCAATCCATTCATCTTCAATTGGGAGTTGTCTTGCTCCCATCATCCTCTGCTTACACACTGGCACATGTGGTTAGAATATTCAATCATCCATCAATATTTCTAGTTACATTACAGAATGCATGGATTAACCCCTGATGTCCCTTACTAGGCTATGTTAGGGTGGATGGGGGTGCAAATGAAGCAATGTTTTCCTCAAACTTCTTTGTGGAAATAAATGGCATTTGTAACTCCTTCTGAGAAATATATGGAATAAAAAATATCATAAGGAGCTATCTTATTTTATCTATATAAAGGTCACAAATATGCGTAAAATATGTGTGCAATGGAACCACAAAAATCTTGAGGGGCAATGAAAAATCGGTTCTTTACATTGATTTCTCAAAGTTTTATTCACAAAGTTTTAACGTGGTTCTAACTTCCTAGCCTTACAACCTTTTGTTTATAGCACATGAACAATGTGAGTAAGGCTTGGAACTTTAGAGGCTAAACTCCATGAATGTATGGTTTCAACTCTCCATAATGTTTGCATATCAAGTATGTGTTGCACAGTAATGTGCAAACAAGTAGACATATTGTAACAAACCTCCCATAAGTTTGCCACCAACTTTCACAAAAAAAACAACTATCAAACCAAACGATGAGTTGAAGAACTCTATTTAATTTCCTTGTAGCGTCTAATTACTATCATGGACTAAGCAGGTCTTAGTCTAAGCTCAACCACCCGACCATAGGAGAGAGACAAAAATGCTCTCTTATGCCAAAGGAACTACTTTTACTTTTTATTTTCACATATAGTAAAAGTACTCTAACCTTCTCCCATCTTTCCGCTTAGTCACATTTTTCCGCTTAGTCCTATTCTTCCGCTTAGTCACAACCTTCTATCTTTGGTTCCTCTTAGAACCTTTTTCCATCTTTCTGCTTAGTCATATTCTTCCGGTTGGAAATGTCTACTATGAATCTTTGATCCTTGGTTCTTCTTAGAACCTTCTTCCATCTTTCCGCTTAGTCGTATTCTTCCGGTTATAAATGCCTACAATGAATCTTCTATGTTTTTTTTCCCTAGTTGGAATTGTCTAATTCCAACTAGACTTATCTATCCATTGAGAGTTGTCTAGCTCCCATGAATTGTATGCATCTTTCCAATATGGAGTGGTCTAACTCCAATGCACCTCATCGAGAGCTGTCTAACTCATGGGCACATGTTCTCAATATGGAATGGTCTAATTCCAATGCACTAAATGTGGAGCTGTCTAACTCCAGTGCACATGTTGTCAATCTGGAATTGTCTAGCTCTAGTCTATCCATCTTCAACTGGGAGTTGTCTAGCTCCCGTCATCCTCTGCTTACACACTGGCACATGTGGTTAGCATATTCAATCATCCATCAATATTTCTAGTTATCTTACACATACCCAACAAAATACAAAATACAAATCCTTCCTCTTCTCTCATGTTGATCCATGATGGTCCTCTTGGTCACAACAGAGAATACAAAGTTAAAAATGAAAGCTAGAAAGTAAGTAATAAATGAAAACCCTTGGATTATGAGTAAAATGTAAGAGTTTACATACATATATGGACTACTATTTTGGACTCGTTTTGGAATGTCCATAGATTATGTTGCAGTCCTTCGACATGGTCCCTTTTCACTTCCCACTAAGCTTGAGGGCCCATCAATTGCAAAATAGGAATTCTATTTCCCACGGCAAACCCTTTGGATGAGTTTCAAGGGCCCTTGGAAATTCATGGTCACAACTCTTGGCCTGTGTGTGAAGTGGCTCTAAATTTCCTATCAACCATTCATACTTTTTGTAAAATGAAGGAGTGGGACAATCCCTCCTAGAGACTTGATCACCATTATCCTACAAGTTGCACTTTGCAACAACTCAACCCAAAAAAGCAATTGATAAATGAAGACGGGGCCTTGACCAAGGGTGATGACATGTAGCGCCTATGAAGGGGGAAGGTGAAAATGTTCATTAAGTATGTAGAGCTCGGGAATTGTTTAGCCACCATATTAACCCTTAAATCAAGGTTGGAGATCATGTAGTGAGGTTCAATCCCAAGGGGTGCACTCTTCATACCATGTACAGACTAAGGTAGAGATGCCATAAACCGTGAAAATAAGGTGATTCGCATTGAAGATATGGTCTTACAATCATGAGATAATTTTCCAAGATAGAAGAGAAGGATTCATGAAGAATGCAAGTTGTTTCATATTTTTATTCCCTGCAAAAAAAATTCTACAATTTTTCAAAGTGGAAAGTTTGTCAAACCCCCTACTCGTTCACTAGATTCTCCTTACACCGAACATGGTAATGCTCATTTCCATACAGAACACCACCTAAACCAGTTAACTCATGACTACATTAAACTGTGATTGATGGTAGTCAAACATGACTAAATTTGGCTAAACTAAGTGTACACGCATTGAAATTGCCAGCCTCGCAATGATCGGTTTCAGAAATGGCACTTCACTATTCTGACGGAAGTCTATTGCACGGGTAGAAGGTAGTTCACCGGTTTGGGTATTTCTACCTTATTGTGAGCTCGTAAAAAAAGGTTTTACTTGAGGCATTAGCGAGCACCACACACACACAAATAGATAGATAGATAGATAGATAAATAGATGAGGAGGTGAAATTTTCTTTTAGTTTGTATAATAAAAAGGCCACGAGGTTTTAAAGTAGAGAGAGATGTACAAAATGGGGTTCTACAGTTTAGAGGGGGGATTACAATAGATGTGCTAGATTCATCCGATACGTTGCCTAACTTTGATGTCACATCCTAAGCATTGAAAAAAATTTAATAAAAATATTCAATGCCTCTCGTTGGAAAGTGAAAATGGATCGTAGAAATAATCAAGACCTATTATTTTCATGATTTTTAAAATATTTTGTTGATTGAATTTTTTTTTATCACGTTGATTGAAAACATAGTATGAATACATGTGTCATTTAGAAATCCAATGAGGAGTGCACCTCTAGTGTTTAAATTGGAATGGAAGCACAATAAACCATAGGAGTTTAGGCTTACACCCCACCAACCGACCCCGTGCGGTAGGTGTTGGGAAACAAATTCCCTTGACCATGGCTTGGGGTTCATGACATCTATATAAACTCATCCATCATGGATGAAGGGTCTCTGGTAGAAAAAATAAAAAATAAAAAATCCCCTACATGTAGAGGATCGGTTAAATCCAATTGGATACCATTTTGTTTGTTTGAGTTTCAAGGTATCGGATGTCATTTTCAAAGTCAAATCATCTAAACATTGACCATTTACATGCTATAGAATATTCATTGTGTTTTCACCTTCCCAATGGATGAGTTTACAAACCCCTAGCCCCTTGACCAGTAGCAGCAGGCTACAACCAAATTCGGGAACCGCCTCCATACAGAAACAATACTTTCACGATCAAAACGAGAATGTTTATCAATCTCAAAACTAGATTGCACATTCAATGGTTTTTGCCAATGCCTATTTTTTGGTAGCCAAAAGCAATTGACAAGTAGGAATAATTTGTGGCCTTTTAAGGTGGTCACTTCCAACTCCAGAGACAATTTTGGCCATTGGATTGGATTGGAAATTGTCTCATCTAGTAAGCAATTGCGGATCACAAAGACCATCATTTCAAGTTTTAGAACCGAGATTGAGATGCAAAGATTGCAAGAGGTCAAAGTGGAGAATTCCTTTCTCTTTATATGATCACATAGGCCCTCCCAACAGGCTCCCAACTATGTTAATTGTTGAACCTAGAATGGTGTCTACATATTGAGCATATGATTTAATCTCATCATACCAAATGCCTTTGCCTTAACCACAAGCCTTGCAATGTACAACTCAAATATAGGCATCCAATTAAGAAGAGCAATCACACAAGGTCGTCATATCTTGTTGATAGTCAGCCATCAAAAATCAAGTTTCAAGTAAATCTAGACTTGAGCATGAATGTGGATCTTACAAAGTTGGTTACATGTATAGTAATCTTATTGGTGGACCTTATGATGGAATTGGGCCAATGGCAAAAAGTAGTCTTAGGCATGGAGTGCATCTCTTGTGTAAACACATGTCTATAGCATGTAGACTATGTAACTTATGAAAAATACACATCCAAAGTCGTGTTCCCACCGAGGATGTGCAATGGACATGATAAGATGCCCCCTCACATGTAATACAAGTCAAAAAAATAAGATTAAAATAAAATTAGGAATATTACTTAGAATAAGAATAAGGTAATTCCAAAAATCATCAAATGTCATTTTGGCAACCAACAAAATCTTCCATTTACATTTTTTGAATTTTATATTTTATTTGTTTATTTTTTAATCTTGGAAGTTGATCAGCATGTTAACTTTTATTTAGTAGTATGCTTAGTAGTCCATTTCAAGAAAGAAGAAAAAAAATCAAAATCAAAATAATTATGGACAGTTACATCTTGCAACCAACAAGATCTAACAATTTAGATGTGTTTTAGGATTTTTATTTTTATTTAGTTTTCTTTTCTTTGAGGCCAATTGCTATTTTAAAATTGTAGACGGCCTGACAATCAACCAAGGGGTTGACCGTGTCAGTTTACCCCTAAAGAAATTGTCAAACTTATCCCCCCCCCCCCCAACACGGTGTTGCTGCTAACATGACATTTTTCGGTTCGCCATCACAAAAATGTGACACGACGTGATGGAGGCTAACATGTGATCATTGTTCATAGTGCACACCATATTGATTCTCAAAGCATTCATAATTAGGATTTTCATCATATGCTTCTAGTTTTCTTCCATTTGAAGGAAGGGGGGGGGCGATATGACATTTTTCCTTGCTTTAAAGAACTTAGGATGGCTAGTGCACAAAAACTTAAATTTGTTTTCAGGATGAAGCTGTCATATTACATTGTTTATGATATTCAAGTGTTACTTACTACTTGGAATTATGCTAATAACTCTTCATTATATAATTCACATTTTTAATCATTAAAAATGTTCAATGAGTTTTTTGGACATTATAGATGATAAATGACTCTACTTAATAAAATTACATTCAAAGTAAAGAATTACACCTTTGCATAACTCTAAATAGTGAGTGACACTAAACACCCTAAACAATACACTAAAAGGATACATAAATTTAAGTTATCACATCAAATTTGAATTAGATATGTATGATTGAATAATAACATATCTCATTGTTTTTTAACCTTCCCAATGGATGAGTTTACCTATACATCCGTGAAGCTCTCACCTCCTTTTTGTACTACATGCATGTAGCACCTTGGAGCATCTTTTTAACAAGGTAGGAAAAGCTAATACTAGTGCTGAATCCCTCCGACACATAACATTATTCAAATCCATAACAGTGTTCCGTGGGACTGACAGTATTATGTGGAATATTCCACCATTCAGGCTGAATGTGAGGAATATTCTATGGAATATTGTTAGTCCCACAGAACATTGTTATGGATCCGAATAATGTTATGCAAGATGAGATCGGAAGCAGTAGAGCAATTCATGAAATCATGAGGTTTGGGCGTTTACAAACATGGTTCGGTTGTGGGGCCGAACTTGTGTGGGCCCAAGTATCTTCATGGGTTATGCTCGCATAATCCCAACTGCATTCTCAATGGCTATAGTGTTCAACCTAAAAGTAAGGGCCACTTCACACACGAGCCAAGAGCCATGACTATGAAATTGTGAGAGCCCAAAAGAAAGTGTCCAAAGGTCGTCCCAACACACCTTCCAAAACACATGTAGTGTGGTCACGGATCCTCAAGTGTAGTGTGAAGTCATATGACACCGGGTCCTCAACCAACTACTATTTCAATGAATGTCTATTCATGCAGGTCCTCACGTATGATAAAATAGAATAAATCAACGGTTGTGAGCCTTCGGAGTGCCATGGTCTCCCGGTTTGGTGTTAGGCCTACCTCCAAGAGGTGGTTTTGAAAATAGTCCAAGTGACCATGAAACATGATCCATGCGATGCCGTGTAGGAATCCATGTAGACTTTACATCCATCTTGCATTCACATACTCCGTTGGTCCCTCAAGCGTAGTGCGAAGCGAACATGGACCGGCTTTGCCTTTTCCACCAATGAGAGTGCTTGAAGTGTAATGGTCATGGGCTCTCAGTCTCGTGTTGGAGTGGCCCTAATTCCCTCGCTGTGGTCTTGCAGACCACCTGCTTTGGGTTTCACCCCCAGACCCACCAAAATGCGTCAGTCTCTTTTTTTATATACTAGTAGAATATATGCATTTGAGGATACTTTTGTTTCCAATACCTTCCGAGTATGTATATCATACAAGAACATTCACACCTATATAAAAGTGCCCTAGTATCAACATGGTACTGACCAAAATAATAACTCGGGTATACAAAGATGCTCTCACCTTGACATACCCATCAAATTTCAATATTTGAGTGGTGTTATAATTGTGACACCCAGATGTAGGCTCTTTGATACCATTATTGATGTTGGTGATTGATACACATGCATTCACCCCTATATCGGGATCCAGTCCAACATTGGCTCCAACCTCCCGTTTTGAGTTTTCACTCTCAAGGTGTAAGGTAGATGTGCCTTGTTGGAGCACTAGTCATAAATAGTTTCTAATGCATGTGCACATTTTCAAGTCCGAAATGCACATGCCCAAGGGAAAACTGTTTATAAGAAATCGACGAGCAACACTTTCAATAGGAAATCAAATGAGAATCATCTCGACCCCAAAAATTGTAAGCTCGATGCTTATATGCCTCATTTGAGTATACTAATGTGATCATGTAACTTTTAAGTTGTGATTTGTGAAAAACAAAAAAAAAAAACTTTTAAGTTGTCTCAATATGCCAAACTGTTAGAGCGGCTGTCATTGGCTTATCTACCCCCCCCCCTTTTTTTCATGTCAATGCAACCTTAGTTGCTCCTTCATGGCAACGAGATCATAACACAACGGACGAATATAGCACGTGAGATTAATGGGTATTTCAAGGGAAAATGTTACTTTGACTTTTGGCCATTTTTCCCACTTTACAAAGAAGTGATTTTCTAAGACCAAGCTTTATAAGACATTCTATTTTATTTCAAAATAAACGTATATTATCCACACCACATATTCAAATTTGAAAAATAAAAGAAAAACTTGAAATGAAAATATTATTATTATTATTATTATTGACATTGACTTATTAGGGCCGGTTTACACTATGGACCATGAAGATGGACCAGGGCTCTGCAAGGCAGCTGATTGGTTGTTGAAGTTGTCCCGGGACAACTTCGGTTTACACTAAGGAAAAAATGTCAGAGAGACCATGGAGGTCGAGGTCCCTAAAATATAATTTTTAAGGCATAATAAATGCACTGACATGGTCCAACGGGTTTTTCGTTGAGAGAGGCAAGAGAGGTGGTCTGGTAGGAAAAGGCAAGGGCCCATGGCAAAGAAATGCCATTTTAATAATTCTTTAATGAATCTACCCTCTATGTGCCTTAATCATATCATAGCCCATGAGACATACCAGCACTACCTTGTTTTTCCCTTTAAACCGGCTCCCACGTGTTTCACCAAACAACATGGGACATCTAGAACTCAAGAATTTGAGTGCAGATTTGTTTTTTTGCTCTACCAACTGCAATGTTTGGAATTAGGGGCTTGTAATATACCATTGGAAAGGTCTTGAAAATACCTTTCCAACGGTACATTACATGTCCCCCAAAAAAAATTTAAAATTACAGTTGCAAAACGAAAAAGAAAAATCTGTAGTTGTTTAGTGACTGCAGATCAGGGTGGTGAAAAGAACCGCAATGGGAAATCTTCTAACACTAATTATCAAAGAATTGAACTTTAGTGTTGAGCAAGGTGGGGTGGTAACAACATTAAATATAATCAAACACTAAATATCCTATTTAGTGTAGTGACAACACAAGGTACATGTCACATGTAAATTACATTGAACATGTACAAATTAAATCGCTCATTTTTTTTTGGTAAAAATTGTTGTGAGAAGATTTGCAAGCCACATCTTCGACACATTTAACAAGAAGTGAAGACAAGTGAAGCCCAAGAGAAGACAAGAGAATGGTCAAACTTGAATTTTTTTCAAAATTGCCCTTTTTGAGCATGTATTTTTTTAAAATCAACACCTTCAGTTTTTGGTGCATGGTCATTCTTCTTGGTCCACATTCAGTTTACACCTAGTGAGGGGCCCATGGCTCTTAAAACTAATTTTTTATGAACTCAGACCATGGAAGTCGGACCACGAACTCGGACCATTGACAAACGCCATCTTCCATGGTCCGACTTCATGGTCCATAGTGTAAACCGGCCCTTAAACTTGTCTTGCAAAGTCTTAATACCCCAACTGAAAAAAATAAAATAAAAAAATCACTCACTTTGTATAAAGGACCACTTTCGGAAGTTCTTTTCATAGTCAAACTATTTCCAAGCCTTCGAGGGGGTCACTCCGTGTAATTTAGAAAACAACGTGCAGAAAAAATATATCATAGATTTCATTCCATGCTTGTAAGATTTGGAAACTTGGCAAGGGAATGTATGGTTCTTAACATCCATTTGCCAAGGTTATATACGGTGCCAACTATAAGGGAAAGGAAGGAAGAATGTAAAAGTAATATATGATGAACGTGGCATTGAAATAAGAGGGTGGAGAGAGTTGAAGCCACATGTTCGAATTTCAGAAAAATCCTCCCTTCAATTTGACTGCGTTTTGTGTAAGAATGGAGCAAGGTTAGTTTGACATTGGAGTGGATTGACGTTGTTGGCGTGGAGAGGAATTTCTGAAGGAAGTTGCTCTAGCATAATAATATGTAAAGTCAGGCAATCCGACGTGAATTTCAGCCCATTGGCCCTACCCTGCTCAAGGATCCCCTTGGTGCAGGGTGGGATTTACTGCCTACCTTGCAGTGGGTGGGCTCTTGGTTTTTCCATCGAGTAGAGAGAAGATTTCACAGCTGGAAATTGAACTGCCAATCTCTCCATTCAGATTTGGGTACCTCTCCACTGTCATCCGGTAGTTTAGGGTCATCTCGGACCAATTGCTCTAGCATTTGAGGGTTTTGAAGACATTGGGGGGTTTGGCATTGGCCTAGTGCCCTAGGCGTTGAACAACAAACTCAAAATTTGTACGCATAAGTGTAACCCCTCTCCCCCCCTCCCCCCCCCCAAAAAAAATCAAATTAAAAAAGAAATTGCTTAGTTGGACGGCATTGTTGAATTGTCTTGGGTTTAGGGCCACTCATACAATGTGGTTCATATTTCGGCATTGTGGTTGAAGCTCCCTTGCGATGCTTAGAGGGTGAAGCTCCATCCATTCTTGGTTGAATGTTCTTCATTCATGCTAGGGTAAAGTGAAGTTGGCCTTATTGCAAGGCTAAGCTCTCTTATTGTTGGGCAATGTCATGAGAGTGGGATGGAGGCTCCTACTAACGAGTTCAACGATTTATTTTGGCTAGCACCGAGTTATAACTCTTATTGCAAGGTTGAAGCTCTCTTCCTGTGAGAATGAGAACTCCTTTATTGTTGGGTTTAGATTTTCTACTAGTGTTGGGTTGTACGCATTAGATGATGATGACGCAGATGCTTGCAATAAGCATGTATCTAAGGGCTGGTTTACACTATGGACCATGAAGTTGGACCACGGAAGATGGCGTTTGTCAATGGTTCAAGTTTGTGGTCCAAGTTCGTGGTCCGACTTCCATGGTCCGAGTTCATAAAAAATTAGTTTTAAGAGCCATGGGCCCCTCACTAGGTGTAAACTGAATGTGGACCAAGAAGAATGACCATGCACCAAAAACTGAAGGTGTTGATTTTAAAAAAATACATGCTCAAAAAGGGCAATTTTGAAAACAATTCAAGTTTGACCATTCTCTTGTCTTCTCTTGGGCTTCACTTGTCTTCACTTCTTGTTAAATGTGTCGAAGATGTGGCTTGCAAATCTTCTCACAACAATTTTTACCAAAAAAAAAGAGCGATTTAATTTGTACATGTTCAATGTAATTTACATGTGACATGTACCTTGTGTTGTCACTACACTAAATAGGATATTTAGTGTTTGATTATATTTAATGTTGTTACCACCCCACCTTGCTCAACACTAAAGTTCAATTCTTTGATAATTAGTGTTAGAAGATTTCCCATTGCGGTTTCTTTGACCACCCTGATCTGCAGTCACTAAACAACTACAGATTTTTCTTTTTCGTTTTTCAACTGTAATTTTAACTTTTTTTGGGGCGTGTAATATACCGTTGGAAAGGTATTTTCAAGACCTTTCCAACGGTATATTACAAGCCCCAAAATTCCAAACATTGTAGTTGGTAGAGCAAAAAAACAAATATGCATTCAAATTCTTGAGTTCTAGATGTCCCACGTTGTTTGGTGAAACACGTGGGAGCCGGTATAAGGGGAAAAACAAGGTAGTGCTGGTATGTCTCATGGGCTATGCTATGATTAAGGCACATAGAGGGTAGATTCATTAAAGAATTATTAAAATGGCGATTCTTTGCCATGGGCCCTTGCCTTTTCCTACCAGACCACCTCTCTTGCCTCTCTCAACGAAAAACCGTTGGACCATGTCAGTGCATTTATTATGCTTTAAAAATTATATTTTAGGGACCTCGACCTCCGTGGTCCCTCTGCCATTTTTTCTCTAGTGTAAACCGAAGTTGTCCCGGGACGAGTTCAGGAGCCAATCAACGCTCTTACATCGCCGTGGGACAACTTCATGGTCCATAGTGTAAACCGGCCCTAAGGTAGAAAAACCGAAAGTGGTGAATGACCACTACTAGTGCACCATACTAGGGGTAGGATGATTCTTGTGTAGACCCAAAATGGCTAATTGTAAAAGAAATGGCCCAAAAAGGATGCAATGATAGGTGGGATGCAGTGATTGGCTGGATAGGTTGTTTCACACCACTTGTGATCATTTTTGGGTGCCATTGAGTTTACTATTTTTGCATGCATTTGTATGCAAAGTAGGATATCTCGATGCTCAAATTAGGGAGACTCTACTATACAAGTAGGGGGTTTGACTTATTAACGTCTTTGGGAAATTGTAATGAATTATCTACATGGAATAAGATTATGAAACAACTTACATTCCTCATAATTTCCTCTACTCCATCTCTGAAAAATATTGCGCAAATTTCAAAGCCACTCTTTTTGGCCAAATAAGCTTATTTTCACCATTTTCTAGATATCTACCTTACTTTGGGCCCTTGACTTGACCTCTTGCCTAAAGAGTCAGACCCAAGTTGGATCCTTGAGAGGTGCATAGCTTAGAGTTATCACCCTGCTTCGGGTTTACATACAAGTTTAAGTTTAGATGATCAAGGGTGAAGCATCTTTCATTCAAATTGGAGTCTCTCTCTCTCTCTCAACTTATTATCCCAATTACTGTGTGTGGCACTAATTTTTGAAACATGCACTATTTTGCCAAATCTGAAACTTACCGAGGGCTAGAATCTTTACTAAGTAATACTAAATTCATGAATACATGCTCATTTACCATACATTTCAAGAAAATTAGTGCGTGCTCTAAGGTGCTTGTAGAGTAATAAAAAAATTTATATGCAAACACATGCTTGGTAGTGAATAATGCCAAGACGAATAGTGCCGATACTTTCAGTAATTAGTGTTGCTAATAGTATTTTAATGAATAGTGCCAAATGGACCAGTGCTTCCTAGATCTTTTGGTGGCACTAGTTTCATAGCATAAAGAAGTTTAATATCACCTTCACTAATTCCCCAACATGCAATATTAAGGTAGAAATACCATAAACCGTTAAAATAAGGCGATTCGCATTGAAGATCTGGTCTGACAATCATGAGATAATTTTCCAAGATAGACGAGAAGGATTCATGAAGAATGCAAGTTGTTCCGTAATTTTCTGCCTTGTACAAAAAGTTCCACAAATTTTCAAAGTGGAAAGTTTGTCCAACCCACTTCCGGTTCACTAGGCTCTCCTCATTTCGATACAGATTATACCTAAACCCGTTAATCATGAGTACGTTAGATCTTGCCTCCCATTGGCTACACTGCATTGAAGTTGCCGCGCCATTTAAGACATGGCACTTTCCATTATGAGGCGGTCTAGTGCACCGCGATTGGGTGGTTAACGCTTTATGGTATTTCTACCTTAGCCCTTCCTCACTAAACGGGATAGTCCGTGTAGTTCTAGAGAACTCCTCGTAGTGAACTATCCGGATATGGCATTCAAAGAAAACTTAATTGGTACATAATTTTGAGTGTTGAAACATAATAATGACATGTGTCAGATTTCGTACAAGAAATAGCAATGTCATGTTGAACAAGATGGGCAACCACAATACTCTTCATTTAATTGTATGCTCTCTTTAAAAGCTTGTCTAGGAAGTTCATTCAATCATACATTACCGAAGCTCTCTAGCAGCTTGGGCTGAAAATAAGTAATTTTAAAGATGCCTAAATTTCTGGGAAATTAATTTCGTTGAATGTTCCAAAAAAAAGAAATAACTTTCAAAGAGTGTCTAAAATCACAATAATGCAAGTGACATGCACTGGAATCCAACAAAGTAGCATCAAATCAAAGCAAAATTTGTTGCCAAGCAAAACCCTAACATACAAGTAAAAGACAAACTTTAGGGTAAGGAATGTTGGTTAAGGAAAATGTTTAGGTTAATCGTAGCCGCCATAGATGAAATTAGGAAAAACATCCATGAATTATAAAAATGACTTGGATGAATGTCGAACTTATTTTAAATTGCTTTTTGAATCTGCCCAATTTTAGAATATGATTTTTTGGGTTGCCTAACTTACTTTCACAATTTAATCAATTATTAGGCAAAAAGGTGCCCAAGCTACCGTACCTTAGGGGCAGCTTCGGCACCTTGCTGCCGAATATTTAATTAAAGTTCAAAAAGTAGGTTCGGCACCTTAAAATAGTATATTCACATTTTCGGCAATTTTCTCTTTTAATTTTTAAAAATCCGGCTTAAATTCATTTTTAATTTTCTATTTAAGCTTATATCTTGTACATCTCTCTTGCATTGAATGACAAGTAAGATGTGAGTGAAGAGTTGAGAATGCTCTGTGCTTTATGCAAGTAGAGTGGAGTTGTGTTCAACAATGCATATGGGATATGTAAACTTTGAGGTGAAGCACCTAGTTAGACTTCATTTTTATAACACGCATAACTTTTGCATAGAGTCTTCAAATGACATAAAATTTGTTGGAGGTGAAAGATTACTTGATTTCTAAACTTTTCTTAGACCCACAAAATTCCAAAAAAGTTGATCTTCTATGCACAAATGAGCTCCGAAAAACTGTTATGAACGCATTTTAATTTTTTTATCTTTACACGGCTGCAATGTTTTGTCCATATCTTTTGCATAAAGACTTATTTTGACACAAAACGTGTTGAAGGTGGAAGAAAGATTGATTTCTCAACTTTTGTTAGTTGGACAAAATTCTATAAAACTTCATCTTCTATGCTCAATTGGACTCCAAAAATTTGTGTACAACACATTTGAAAAGCCTCACCTAGAGTCTTGCTACTTCTTAACCCATATTCTTTGTGGACTAATGTAAGTGAGCTTGATTACAAAATGAGCACCTTCTCTCCTTCAAAATTCACATATGCTTCCACTTTAAGTAAAACTCTAGTGAGAAGTAAAAAATTCTTACATTTCGGCAATTTTGAAAAATAATTAATTTTATATTCGGCAAAAAATGGCAATAATATTCCAAAATTTTCGGCATCTATTTTTAGAATTATTTTGTGCCGAAGCTGCCCCTAAGGTACGGTACTAGAGAACTATAGTATGAAGCTTCAATTGACAAGTTCATGAGTGCAGGGTTGCTTGAAAAACTAAACAATTACTCCTCAATAGCACTTCAAGACCATTGATGACATACCTCAAAATTGCCTAGTGCGGTTGGGGTTTGAACCACTATTGGCCTCATATATCACTATAAACAAGTGGGGATGGGGGTTCTTGGTAAAGGTTAATTTGGTGGGCTCCAATGTTGCGGGAGAGGTTGAGTGTAATGTGGGAATGATCTATCATATTAGCATCAAATATCATAAAGATAGCATTGGAAGAGGTTTGACCAAGGTAAGCATTGCAAAGGGTGGTGTATTATGTAATTATGATGCTAAAAGTAGACCTAGTGGTGAATGATGTAATTATCTTATAATATATGCATTATTCTTACTTAATTGGTTGCTTCGTAGTAGGATAATGTGGCACATACTAGAAGAAAACAAGAGAATCGTGTAATTATTATGACAATATTTATGAACTTAAGATTTTGTTTCAATGCTTTATGGGATCTACATGATAGTTTTGCCTCCGGAAGTTTGTGATGAAAAAACCCCAATATCCTTGCATCAAAATACTCCACCAGCTTTATTTTAAACAATCCAATTTTATGTTAAAAAAAAGTTGAAATTCAAATTAAAAGAAAAAAGTGAGGGTGTGCGGCAGATGCGGATGTGCATTTTATGCCCATATCCCTTCCAAAAATGATTTGAACATAACATTACTAAGTGACGTGGGCCTTCAAAATATAACAGTGGTATGTTGGGAACTTAGTCTGACCTTGAGTCTCCCTATGCAACTTTTCAAGCATCCGATTGTTATATTCTGAGGGCCCACAAAACGAAGTTGAACGCTAAGTAATCATATGGAAAAGGTACACTAATATGTACAATCATGTTGCCTTCACGAATACATTGCCTCTTTACCCTTGCAAAGTACCTTGGGTCAAAATCAAAACACCAAAACCTATAACTTTGCGAGTCATTGATTCATATAGCAGGCACCATAGAACAAAATTCCTAAAACATTATTGTGATAGTAAATCTCGAAAATAGTGTGGAATGTCAATAAATTAGCGTGGGTCAATATCGGTATAGGTGAAGTGGAACAATGTACATAGATGTGCGAGGGTGGGTTTACATAAGGGTCCAAGTCCAAGAAACTTGTGGTCCAAAACTCCCCTTCACCCTTTGTAGATTTTAACTTGGGACTCAAGATCAAACACAAAGTCTGGTTTCTCTAGTTTGGTGAAGTATCTTCTTAAGTTGGGCACTTTGGACTGATGTGAATTGACTGGAAAGTGGTGTCACATTAGCCCCACTTCATTTTCTCATACTTTGGACTTGGACCTGTAGCACAATATAATGAGCACATGAGACTCTTTCATAAGAATACTAACATCTCTCACCTGGTTGTTCCTTTTCTTGAAGAGTGTAAGAGTATTGTGTTTGAAGCCCACACAAGTAAAATTCCACATCATGGAATGAATGCTACCCAAAATATTATCAATGAGAAAGGGTGGCTTGTAGGATCTTCCCACTATGGAATCCCACACAAATATATTAGAGAATTTTGCCTCCAATGTTCTATGTGCTCTGCAAAGGAATGTCCAAGCCCAATAAAGCGGAAAAAATATCACTACGATGAAGTTATCCATGTGCCTACCGATGAACTAATTGGATTGCTCAATTTCAAAGTTTCTTTGGTCTTGGACCCTAATGTAACCCCACTTTAAGAATGCTCCTCTCCCCGAGGGCTAATGTGATTCCTATTCACTACGATTTTTAAGTTTCCGAAATATCAACCCTCTAGATGTTCATCTGCAATCAAAGATACGCATCACCTAGGACTTTAAGTATGGTATTCACTATTAGGGTATCTTCCAAAATCTTCAACGTGGTGGAGTAAAAACAAGCTCGTGTCATTCAAGGAATGGTTGGCCTAATTAGGTTAGTTTTATTTGATGGAAGGTGCAATATAAAACCAACACCTTAACCCAAATCCAAAAAATTCAAACCTCTTAAGGTTGGAACAATTTTAGGGTGAGTGACCGTCCTCTCATAAAATCATTACTAGTGGTGCATCATACTGGGGGTGTGGACTCTTCATTGGAAATCTAAATGACGTGTGTGGCTCACTATGAGATTAAACCCTCTATATACGAGAAGTTTATAGAGAAAACCAATATATACGTACTAATGGTATGCTAGAAAATGGACTTGTGTATTTATATTAAGCTGTTCAATTTAATGTGATAAATGCCTCCACTACATATACAAAATATAAATCATGAATTAATTATGCCTTCATTAACCATCTCATACTAATCACGTGTTTCATATCCTAGGAGAAGTGGGCTAGTTAAAAAATAACAATAATAACCATTTAAGACCTATGTACCTTATTTTGCTATAGAGGGGAGTGTCAAAGTTATAGGAACAATTGATATCCTAAAGGTATTACAGTCAGGACTCTATAAATGTTACAGGTCGGGAGTAGCAAAAAAATAACATATATAGAATTATAACAAGTAACACTTATAGAATTCGTACCGATGATTAATAACATTTATAGAAATAACACTTAAAATTTCCGAAAATGAAGAACATAACGTTTTATAAAAAATAAAAATAAAAGTACAAATGATAATACATAATTCAACTAAACTAATTGAAAGAAATAATCTATATAGTAGTAACTTGACGAGATTCTTCCAACTACACTAACCAAAAGAAAGAGTCTATAGTAGTCTGACGAGAAGCTTCCAAATGATGAGATGAAACTCCCTTCTAGAGTCCTTGAATGCTCCTCATGTGTGATAGGGCATCATTTGGTCTTTGTTCAAAGTATTTCTTCAAAGTCTCTAGAGAACGCTCAACAACACTCAATCCTACAACTTCTTCTACCACATCAACCATAACCTCATCAACATCAATTTCTTGATGTTATGAGGAATACATATCCAAAAACTCCTCATCGGTAGGTTCATAGGGGTTGTTTAAATCAAACTCCATCTCATAATTGAGGTATTCATGAGCATTCATCACGTCACCCACCTCACTATCAGATGACAACAACGTCAGTTGATGAAGTAGAGTAGCAACTTCATCAACCTCTACCAAGCGCCTAGCTTCCTCTATCTCCCTCTCAATAGAGATCGAAAGAACACCCGTGTGCCTCCAACAATTTTGAATTGTCGATGTGGTAACTCCCTTGAAAGTGCACAAGGAGGAAGGATCTCTAAATAAGAGAGAATATTTGACTTGTTCGCAAAGAATATGGGATAAATGTGATTACATGTTTAAAATGTATGCTCTCATATATTATTACCTTGATTTTCTCAAAATTAACACTTATAGAGGTGCAATTAACAAAGAAGGGAGTAGAGCACGTTATAACACTTAACACATAATACTCACTAGTCTTACCAATTGTGTTTTTGTAGGGGAGTAAAAAATTTCTTAACATATATGAAATTATAACGCTTGTAGGGGTAACACTTATAGAGTCCTGACTGTACGAGGATGCCACCTTATGTTACTGGGCCCACATTGAAGCACCTCGAAGATCACAGTGCATTTTCTCCTAGAAATGTTGTCTTTTTAAGGCATATGTAGCACTCACTATTTAGGCCTACAACTGCGGCCTGGTGCAAGTTTTCATGTCTGGTGGGAATCAACCGGGAGAACCGAACACTACACTATTGTGTCTAATTAGTGTGGGTGGGAAATGCACGTGGGTTGGAAATTAGTGTGGCCCACACTAAATTTCAAGTGTTTGAGTCACTTTGGATGAAAAATGTAATGTCATCCATCCGTGTGTGTTAGGGTTCTCCGCAAACAACCTCCGTTAGGTCAATGTGGGGAAAGTCTTCAAACACAATTGGATGGAATTATGAAGTCTCATCCAATTGTGGAAACGACAAAACCCACACAAATTTTTCACCTTTGAAATTAGTGTGGGCCACTCTAAATTATAATTTGAAATTAGCGTGTTTTATTAGGAATTAGTGTGGCCCACACTAATTAGACACAATAGTGTAGTTACAGATGAACCGGTTGAGTTTGAGAAATAACCAGTTGAAATTCAAGGCTTCAGAAAAATTACCAATCATTCTAGAGGAATCTATGGAATATACCTTGAATTATTAAAAAAACCCAAAAGATCACAATATGTAACCGGTCGGACTTGGAAACACTACACTAAATATTGTATGTAGTGTCACTTACTATTTGGAGTTACACAATCCTATATCATAAGATGCCTCCGTGAGATAGACTTGGGATTTTGACCAATTATGCCCAAAAATCTCCCCGCACAGTCTAGCGGAGAAAATGTAAGAGAAGAAGGCCTTAAATTTCTAGGATAATTGCTCCAAAAAGGCTTGACAAAATTGCAGACCTTGGACAACTGCCAAAATAACTATAGTTAACTGTATTTTTATCAATACATTTCAGGGAACAACTATAGTTAACTAGAAAAATTTAAGAGCAGATTCAAGAAAAACTATAGTTAACTAGAAAATTTCCAAGCATTATTATATATTCAAAGAAGTTCGCCTCTCGATTTGCTTCAGTTGAGGGTTTTTAATATGCTTGGGCCATTGAGGATCATCAAGAAATGCCTTTATACGATCACTCACAGTGTTGGGCTCCGGAACGACCACCAACACAAATAACACACTACACTAAATAGGATATTTAGTGTTTGATTATATTTAATGTTGTTACCACCCTACCCTGCTCAACACTAATTTTCAATTTTTTGACAATTAGTGTCAGGAGATATTTGAAGATATGTTGGAATTCTTCTTTTATCATTGTTTTTTTTTCATATCCTTACTAACACCAAATTCAAACATGTAACTTCTGCATATTACCATAGTTGATATTTAGTGTTTGAGTTTACATTTAATGTTACTTACTTTCATAGGGTTATTGGTATTTAGTGTATGCGTTCGTATTTAGTGTATCAAACACTAAATATCCTATTTAGTGTAGTGACTACAACACTACAACATAATTCCGTGGACAGGTTGTGCTCAACTTTAGTTAACTAGATATTTAGTTAACTATATTTTTTGGCAGACCAAATTTAAAACAACTATAGTTAACTACATTTTCTGGTAAGTCAAATCGCAAACAACTATAGTTACGAAAGGCAACTAGTTAACTAATAGTTGAATTAGTTGGTTAGTTGTCCAAGGTCTGCAAAATTGCAAAGAATGCCGTATGATTTCTCTCACCCATACACATAGTTAAGACACCCAACTTTATAACACACTGCTAACCCTTGACTTTAAAAACAGTCAACCCAGTGCAAATCACGCCACTTCGTTGATGTCAAGAAAAAACTTCAAAATATTCACACACCAAATATGCCCAACAAAACTTCCAAGCCTGTTTGGTCTGTTGAGGGCTGCTGCAAATATATCCTCATTTACAGTATATTGCATTTGCGTAATTTGGGTACGAAAAAACACTTGTTCTATGATATTATTATTATTATTATTATTTTTGAGACAGAAGGCCGACAGGCCAGCGCCAAAGCACATGAGGCAGTTGACCACCTGGCACGTTTCCGTCAGGTAGCGAGGAGATTTCACAGCCGGGATTCGAACCGCCAACCTCTTCCTTGAGATTTGGGTATCTCTCCACCATCATCCACTAGTTTAGGGTCATCTCAGACCATTCTATGATATTATTCCCTTCCACCACCGCATGAGCCTGACTTTCACATATCCCAATCATAATATCTCCCCCTTTGTCTCTGGCATCGCAACCTGGTGGCACATGCGGGTGTTGTGCCAGATAAGAAAAACAGGATAAAATTCAAAGCCTCATCCACTTGAGAAAACTTGGCTCCAGCACTGTTTCGAGGTCTCGTCAGAACCAGTGTTCAAGATTGAAGTCTTCAATGCCCTTCAAACACGATTTGGCCCTTCAAAATATACCTCTCTCAAAACAACCCTTCAAAACGCAACCCCAAATTGAAAATGAAGACGTCACTTGGAGTCCTCAATATAATCTGCCCGCCACAAGAACCAACAAGCATAGGGCATTGTCACTACAAGAAGTAGAGTTTAGATGGTTGATTCTTAATTCTTCACATTGTACTGGAAACATGTACCGTATAATTCATGCACAAGTTTAATGTGAGTTTTGTATTTCATGGATTGACGTCTTGGATTTGAACCAGCCCTTCAACTGAAGAGCTGAAATTTGAGAGCCCTTCAAAATGAAATTCGTATGAGGGCTTCAATCTTGAACACTGATCAGAACCACCGTTCATACAACTTTTCGCAAGTTGAATCTCCAGCTTGATCATGCAGAGTAATTGATGAAGAGTAGCCCCAGAAAAGTACTCAAATGCGACCACTAGTTACAGCTAAACTAGCTGAGTTTGAGAAATAACCGGTTGAATTTCAAGACCTGGGAAATTTACCGATCATTTGAAAGGAATCTATGGAATATACCTCAAATTAGTATAGAAAAACCAAAAGATCACGACATGTAACCGTTTGAATTTGGAAACACTAGGGTTTTGACCGATTATGCCCAAAAACCCTCCCTGGACACTGCTCAAAGATGTGAGCACACGAGGAATGGAATCACCTTTTGTTGTCTGCTTCAGGATATATCCTTCCTGCCCTCCAACTAGTAAGCACAAAATTCCAAAGTCCACGGCATAGTATATAACCTTCTCTCATTCCTGCAAGATCAGAATGTTGTTATAAACGGGATCATGCCAGAAAATGAAGAAGTCACCCCGTCAATGAGTTTGGCATTCAAAGAATCTGGAGCAAGTTCACTTGGTTTTGGACGTCAGATGCACACCAATGCTAAGGCACTGATGAGCTCCAATGGTAGTGGGGAGCATCGTCATCATTCAGAGATGAAAGTCTATAACTCAGAAATTCTTAAAGCAGCTTTTTCCATCAAATCAGAAAACCACAACAAGAGTGGCCACCGGTTCAAGAGAAAATGCCACAAACGTCTAAACACTGGAACAGCTGAATGCACAACGCCACGAGAAGGTTTGATGTGTTTGTGCACCATTTAAGAACAAGGTGGTGGTCTATTCTAGCGATTACAGACTCAACTGTTGGAAATACTGCAAAAAATTCCCCAGTATCGCATATACAACAAGGGATGACATCCTAAAATGAATAATTGTGGCATTTGGCAAACTTTGTCCCCACAGATGAGTAGTTATCTGGAAACAAGAGCCTAATAAGCTGATGCGGAAATGTTGTGTGGAGCCTCTACTCTTTGAGAAGATGGCGTAGTTAAAAAATGGATTTGTTCTGCGTTGATGTGATTTGCAAATCGGTAAGGTGAGGATGGTAGTCATAGTTTAAGCTCTTTAAAACTGGCAGTGTGATAAAAAAGAATAAACTCTTCCAAATGGAGAGCCCTTGAATGCCAACTTCTGGAGCTCAAATTGTGGTGCTGAATTTTCTATGCAAATACATATTCTGGGGTTGAGGTTGCAGCACTCCCACCTTATTCTTGTGGTGGGGTCGTTCGAGAAAGATTTGGATTTGTAAAGCTTCGAGAATCCCTCACAAAACCTGAAACTTAAATTCCAAAGAACGAGAACTTTGCCTATGCCTTCCACCAGAGGTTGATTCATCAACTTTGCAAATCCTTGCGAGACACCATGATGACAACAATCTGCACTATAATTTGGAATCAACCTGTCTTGCATTTGGAAGCTTCTTAATTCAATGCTTCATTCCCACTTTCAGTCTACAAACATAAAGTGGATCATCTGTTGGCATCAGACTTTCAGCAACCTTATCATTTACTAGAATGGCAGCTCATCAACCGGAGTTGCATGGCTGAGACGCACAACATCATGCCTCTGACATCACTAGGTAAGAGCTCCTCTCTGGGGCGAGTATCGTGCAGTCCTCAGCACAAGGGACTCCACCTGAGATGAAAGCCATTGCTGCATCCTGGAATTCATCCATTTACCCCTTGCACAAAGGGAAATGGAGCTCAAATTCAACGTCAGGAAAAAGGCTTCCAGTAGTGTTGGCACAGATTAAGCTATCTGAGAAGAGCCCATCATCCATCCTCCCTGGGTAAGAATGCTCCGGCCCCTGACTTACAGGTGCAGACACCGTTGGCCTCATGTTACCGGTTCTATGCCCGAAACCATCTGGATACATCAGGTGCACCCAGGCCCTTAAAGCGACTTACAGATATGTGGCCACTCGCGACTTGGTCAGGCATCTTGAAAAAGTTTATATATTCCATTGAAGTGTGAAATTCACCACTTCCTGCCCGTCCAACTCAGGTACAGTAGTCAGTCAGGAGAGGGTCACCTGTCAATTAAGTAAGCTTACAGTACAAGGTGAACCACCAAAACCTGACCTCATCTGAAAACATTTAAGTCGAATCCATCAAGAGTCAGCATAAACTTTCAAAACCTGAACTGAGAATTTCCCTTATTACAGAGTGTAAGGAATTCCACCAATATGCAATACCTACACAACTCAGATTTCCTCAGACAAGGGAGTCTGCAGACAACTCAAATATGACAATGTCAGATTTCCGCAGACAAGAGAGTCTGCAGACAAAGTGATGAATGTAAGAACATAAGCTCTGATTGAAGTAGCTGGATACGACAAAGAAATACTTTTTAATGTTGTGATCAACACTAAAAAGGGTTTTAAACCAAGAACCAAAATATTGAAGACCTGCACCCCTCCAACAATTGTTGTTGCCAAGATCAGAAAAGGGTGTTACATAGGATTAGTCATCAAGCAGACCATACATAAAAAAGAAAACCAAGGACATGTTCCCCAACTTTGAGCACCGTGAATGTTCAGTCAAAAACACAGGATAAACAAATGACACAGGATGTCCAATACCATACAGAGCACAGAATGGGTTCAACAGAAAGTCACTTTCTAAGTCCATTTGTGCCTAAATTGAGGACATTGTACATTTGAAACTGGGTCAGTGTTGGAGCAATTGACTCTAGAGATAATAGAGAGTAGTATACACTTGTTTGGAAGGAGCTTGGGAAGCAAGTAGTCAAGTCTACATATGGATTGCCTGCATAAGCCCACAAGAAATGGAGCTTGCCTGGAAAAAGATGGGTATCATAACTTCAGATCCGCAATGAACTCTTAGATTTCTGAAAAAAAGAAAAAGAAAACCTAGATGTTTTCTTCAGCTTGAACGACCACGAGGTCCATTTCTCTTTGAAGATGATTTTCCTTTGCCCTTGACATTGTCTCTGGAAGTGGTAGGAGCTCCCTGCAATTGATAGAAGAAAAATATCAGCAAAGCTTCGAATACATAGACTTATCACTCTGAAATAAAAGTTTACACCGTTCTATTGTTATCTTGAGATTGAACAGATCATGACTGGTACATCCATTTCATTCATAATCTATTCTTCAGATTATTTTTACCTTGCTGTGTTTTTGTTGAACCCAAACATGAGCCACAGGAATCATGAATTGTAGCACTACAAACAACCATGCAGCCAGTGACACTAAACTACTGTATACAGCCTACGTGACAGTTTGTATTAAACCAACCAAGTATTTGAATATGAGCACCTTTCTTACCCTTAGGGCTGAGTCTCCATCAGGGAAGATAATATGATTTTGAATTGGTGTTCTTGGACCATCTTCAATCTTGTGCTGCCTGAACATCAATTGTGTATAACTTTATATGAGCACTTTGTAACACCTAATGTCAATAAGTCAACCAGACATAGAATCTCAAAGCATTCTGCTTAACCTGATGATGTCACTGAATGAGATTACATGGACGAGCAGACTTACTTGCAGTAAAATACAATCTTGCCATCCTCAAGTACCCATAAGTTTTCATTCTCTTTTCTGAACAATAAACAAGTGACCACAAATATCCTTAGTGACAGCCTGAAGAAAACTACATTGGATAAAGGGTGAATGGAAGCTGCTTAGACAAGGTTAATACACATCTCTCTTCAGAAAATCAGAGCAAGCTTCATGTAAATTGTGATATATATATATATATATAAAGCTGAGCAGTGAACTCACAAGAAAAAAGAATCCGCCAAGTGCTGAAAAGGGAAAGAATCATAATGAATGAACTACATGAATCTACTCTGTATAAATATGGAAGTCTGATTTTGGACAACTTACGCATTTGAGCACTTCCTGTGCCAGGCTTTTGGGCATCGCCTACACTTTATAAATGCTTCCCCTTTCCTTTCTCCCATTCCACACCTTCGGCATTTATGGAGAGGACAAATAAACTTCTCAGAATCTGGGTCCTTCTGCCCAAATCCTTCATCAACACAGTCGAGGTGATAAAAACGCTTGCATTGACGAGCACTACAGCAGAAGACCTGTGATACAATAAAACACCCCAGGTGAGGTGTTCCTGAGAACTTCAGTGAAACAAACATATATAAAACATCAAGATTGCCCAATGTGTAGAATTCGACTAACAAGTTCAGATTTGTTAGGACCTTCAATTTTTTGCAAACAATGATTGGAGTGAAAAAGGTTGTGCTGACCTCTTGGGGTGCTGTAGCTGTCTTGCACGAGCGCCCCAATTTGTTACAGGCAAAGCACTGATGCTGCTTAAATTTACAATTCGGGCAGAAATATTCGTCGTCCTGCAAAGTAGAGAAACCAATATTACAGAAACTACCAAATATGGAAACTACCCTCTTAATAAAGCTTTGAAGAAGAACCAGTACAATACTTCTATCTAGTTGACCTCAATGATGTACTGTGGGCCTAGGAATCACCTTCAACACAGACTCATCTAGGTTGAGGGTTTGACAGAAGTCATTCGCCGATTCCCTGGACACATGAAAGGATCGCATGCAGCCTCCATCGCAACTGCATTAGCCACCCCAACCAGATAACCAGACATTACTGCTAAGCCAAAACTCCACACAAACTTCTTGATGACCATCAGCATCAGTTTGAATCCTCAAAAAGGGGAAATATGGCAGTGGAAAGGGGCCTTACCACAGTAATTTGTGATCACCCTCCACCCCGTCATCACAAAACATGCACACATTTGGCTCATCAGTCCATTCTTCAATAACACTCATCGAAGAATCTGACAGGTCATCTTTGTCTTTCAAAGGATTCAATTTCTTCCTTTTGCTAGGAGGCTTTTGATAGCCAAATTCTTTTCGTTTGGCAGATGCTCCAGATGTGCTTGCGTGACCTCTTCCAGCTGCAGCCTGTGAAAGGGGAGGACAACTTTCAGTAGTACTAGAAACACAAACATCCAACAACAACTAGAAAATCCCAAGAAGTGATAGCAAGATCGATAGAGCAACCCAGATTAACTACTTCTGGTTAATGCACTCAAGTGACGGTCTTGAACATATTCTACTGCAACTGAGAGTAGGAAGATGCATGCTGCTGAGGGCACCAATTCAGACATCCATCCAGACACTTCAAACATCCATTCAACTGGGCTCAAAGCTCTCAGATAGAGATTCACAGAAGGAAAAATGATCTTGACATGATGCCTTCAGATACAGTTCTATTAGACACTTATGTAACATAGAAAAATCTGCACACTAAAGCAAAAAGTTGGCAACTAAATAGGCTTGGACGCAGTGCTGACCTTCAATTTCCTCGATGGTCCAGATGCCGCTAGTGGTGCAAAGATCTATGAAGAAAAATGAATTGGTGAGACAGTAAATTCAGGAGATAATCATCAAGTACAGTATGCTTCGACTAAAGATTCAGACCCACTGTTGACTAAGCCATCATTTCACTATAAGATTTTTCAAGTGGTTGAAGCAAATCACACACTAAATTCAAAATGTTGGGGTTCACAACAGAAAGTGAAAGTAAGTCATTCACCTCAGCTGTTTTCAGAATGGGATCACCAACAGCAATTTGTTGGAGCAGTGGTATAGCTTTGTCCAGATCAGACTCTTTCAGTGATGGTTGGAAAAAATAAGAACTGTCATCACAAGGTGCATCTATTATAAACATTACTATTAATCTGATTTTGAGCTGGGTAATCAATTTCAACTGCCAGATCTCCAATAAAGCATCAATTGTACGTACCTCATCTCTTTCCAGACATACTTCCATGCTGCTCCTCTTGAACCACCTGGACGTAACTTTACAAAAGAAAGGAGATGAGCAGCCACCAGTACAATCTTCAGATATTTCACATAACTCTTGTCAGGTTTTCCGAGCTCAATCCTGCATATATGACAGATAAAGAGCTAGCTTTAACCTCAGATAATAAACATGCTCCTTAATTATCTGCTGTACGAGACTAATCTGTTGCATTAAATATACCAGAAGAAAAGATAACCAACTAGAACTGACCTATATGTAGCCTCTAAGGATCATGTCATACATCTAAGGAGACAATTTAAAAGCAATTAGAACAAACAAAAGATGCAGGAGCACAGCAAAGTAGTGAAAATTCACTGGAAAACAGAAATTATAAAATAGACGATGGAGAGAAGTGAGGGAGATAGCGCTCCTTCAATAAACATAAAACAGAGATAGTATATAATAATACAATTGTTACCAACGATAAATGATTTAGTCCTAACAAGGATCCCCAATAATGAACAGTTGAATGCATCCTGCAGAGTTCAATACAGAGAAGACCTCTATCCGACACTAAGTATCCAAAACCCCAAGTATTTGGTGAAAGCAGACAAACCCAATAGAGTTATCCTCTAACTCAAAATGACTTCTGGCTGGGAGTTCGTTGTTTTGCATACAACATGTTTCGGTGCACCTCCGCTTGGATGTAGTGCAGAGGTCGGAACGAAGAACATTCTATATCGACTCAATGAGGTGCTAAAATGAGTGTGGCCCTCAATGAACCGGTATAGATTACTATTTCTTCACATTTTAGACACTACCTCCAATCACGCACCACAAGTGGAAAGAAATTATTGATATTGTATGCAAAACAACTAATGGGAAATCATAGGGGACTAACTCTCGACCAAAGTCCCATTGAATTGATGGATAACTCTACTGTCTGTTGAAAGCTGTGAAATGAGGTTAACGATGCTCCCACCAACAGGTCTTGATCCTTACCAACTGTTTTCCGGCAGCCCATCACCAGTTTTAGCAAGAGAAGACCGCATATAAAGCGTTGGATTGGTATTATCGGTCATCTGAATCTTCCACTGATCCACATTAAAGAAGACTCTCCGAGTCCCGTCAGCTGCCGAGCCACGAAGTTCAAATTGGGTATCAGGGGGGTCCTCGGTTAGAATAATGCCACCTTCATAGGGTACATCCAAAAGGGAAGCTGCTTTATCAAAGCTATCGGAAATGATATAGTCCTGCACAAGGGTCGATTCCTCCAGCTCCGCCTCATCGTCAGATGAACTGACATAATCGACTGGTGCTCTACCAAGAGTACGCATATTCATCATCATTGCCTCTCGCTCTTTGTCTTTCTCTTTTCCTTTAATCCTTTGCAGTTTCTTCCCGCGGCTGGAATGAACAGGAGCCTTTCTAGAAGAATTTCTACCAGAAGATAGCCTAATTAGAGCGGACAGTAGTGGCTCATCGTCAGATTCTTCCAAGTGGTCTTCACATTCGTCGTCCAAGTATAGTTCATTTATCCCCGCCAGGTCATCAGGAGAGGAATTCGAAAAAGGACATGACCCAGAAGGACTGGTCTTGTTAGTGACGTCGGACTTGATAGGGTCTTCCTCCGCCTTAAGAACACCTACCTTGTACTTGGAGCATTGGTTCACTTTAGCAACATTCGGAAGGGGCGTCCTTGGAATTGGTGCCAATAATAATTCACTGGCATACACTGAGGGCGTCGATTTCGCTTCTGATGGTGATTTGAGATAAGGTAGGGTACATTTAACATCATCCCCTTCTTCACTTTGCGAGCTGCTGATAACTCTGTTTAATAATTCCTGCAGGACAGAAACTTGCTCTGGCAATGTCCGGGGCTTGTTTTTGAGGTCAATCTTACACGAATACTGATGCTCCTCAACACACTTGAGGCTCCAGGAGCCATTGCTACCCGTTTCTTTCACAGCCTCATATGCTGTCCGGGCCATGCTCCTCTTACACCCCAGACCATGCTTGCGAAGCCAGAAGACAGAGGAATCCAATACGAAGCCCTCTGTTATCACAAGGGACACGTACCTGAAACCTTAAATACTCACGGGAACGTACGGCAGGCTCGAAGAGAGATGAGAAGAAACAGTCTGCCCTGTTTCGAACAAGCGCCAGGTCAGCAATTGCGGAAACAACAGGGGACTGCAAACCTCCACAAAGCCAAGGCCAGAATTTAAGATATCCAGTATTTACTAAGTCAAGAGTTTAATTACTGGCCAATAATTACGCTTCCCGCATTGCACACAAGCAAAGCAATGCGCTGGTTCTACGAAAGAAGTTGCATGGATAGGAGATTCTACAGAGAACAACAGAGAGAATAACATGGCCAGACTCAAAAACCAGCCCCTGCCAAATCAAAGCAAACCGTCGAAACAAACACCACAAAACAATAACAATACGGAGCTCCACCGTATAAGCAACGATGTGAAGCAAAGATCTCAGATACTAAAAATAATGATCCCGACGGCAGGGTCAGGGTTCCTAATCCAAATCCAAATCCAGATCAGAAGACCTCAAGGCCAGCAATGCGGTGAACAATAAGGAGGCTGTCATTTATTTTATCGTTCAGATGATGATGCTTACCTAAACACAAAAACGCTATGGACATGAGATCACTCCAGAACCTAACAAGAATAAGTGAGAGGTTCGCAATGCACATCCACGCCTTATTACCTTCGAGCCTGCGATTCAGCCGTCCAGATGGGATGATGCCGTAACCTTGAAACGTCATCAAATCGATCCAAACCGCAGGAAATTCAAACGCGGCAACTTCTATGACTACGTGCTACTTAGAAGACCTAAAATAAGAGGGGAGGGAGGGGCGCAGGGGGGGAAGAGTTTGGCAAGGAACCAAGGAGCGCTACGACCGAGAGCTTGCGAAGTCCGGGCGCACGAAACCAAGAGAGCGAAAACACAAAGAAAGCAGGACGCATCGAAAGATGCAGAGGACGACGAAGAAGACGAAGCAATAGATGAAAACGAAGACGAGGAGCAAGGACGATGACATCCTCCGTTATTCATCCGTTCTCCACTCTCTCTCATCTGCCACAGCCGACTTCTCGAGTGCCTTCCGGACGGAATTCGCTTGTTAAAAAAGATGGTCTCTGTTCGTACCTTCAGCCGCCGACGTCCACGGTTTCTCATCCTACACTCTCATCCACAGCCGTCTTCTCGAGTGGGCTCATGGACGGAGTTCGTCTGTACGGGTGGTTTCTGTTCGTCGTACCTGGGGGGCCCCCCTCCCCGCCTTCCCACCCCACTCCGTTGGAGGGGAGCAAAGATTCTGATTTCATCCACCAGGTTTCATCCATGCCTATATTTAGTTGAGTCCGAGCCTCCAAGCTTAAGCTCACCCCATATGTTTAGCACTTGTTTTTTTTTTTTTTTTTTTTTTGAGACAAAAGCCTGACAGGCCAGCGCCAAAGCACAAGAGGCAGTTGACCACCTGGCAAGTTTTTGTCAAGTAGAGAGGAGATTTCACAGCCGGGACTCGAACCGCCAACCTCTTCCTTGAGATTTGGGTATCTCTCCACCATCATCCAGTAGTTTAAGGTCGTCTCGGACCATGTTTAGTACTTGTTGAAAGTTGAGTTTTGCTTTCTTTCCTCCAAGCGGGAGAGTTGACCAAAGCATATCATTCCAATTTCCTAGTCAACTACACTATATGACTCATTTAGTGTTTGCACTAGGTAACATGATATGTCATCTTTATTAGAGAGGTTTTCATTACTTGTCATGTATGGTAGATGGGTCTTCAATGGTTACTTCTTCCCAACTATATTGTTTGTCTAATTAGTGTGGGTGGGAAATTCATGTGGGTTGGAATTTAGTGCGGCCCACATTAATTTTATAGTACTCGCCTTGGTTAACATTAGTAATTTTATAGTGCTTGCCATGCCTTGAGTTTTCATCCAAATATGCAGACGAATAACCCACACTAAATTTTCACACTAGAAATTACAGTGGGCCACTTCAAACTAAAAAAAATAGTGTGGGTAATTGAGAATTAGTGTGGCCCACACTAATTAGACAAATCAATGTAGTTGTTGGCTCTTGTCATTTTGGTCACTAGCCATTGGTTTGTGGTTTATGCTTTGACGTTCATTGTATGGTTACTTGGTTCTACGGTTTTAATCCAGCCTTTGTAAGACATGTTGCTCTTTGTAACGTATCTCATAAATAATGAGATTCAAGAGACATGTTCCACCCAACCTTAGAGCTTATATACTTGCTATTACTGTGAGTTGAGGTTCCCTTCCACTAGTAGTGCAAGATATACCACTAGCTCTCCCTCCATGCCTTTAGGATAACTCTAAGTATAGTTAGCTCATGGTCGTTACTTATGAGGTGATAACATAGTGTAACACCATAGTCTCAACTAGTAGTTAGTCCCCTTACCTTGTAGAACTACTAGAGCACCTAGGGTGGAGCCTCTAGTCTTCTAGCAAAGGAGTTTAGTTGAACTAGAGGTTGTAAATAGTAAACAAATAATAAATAAATAAATAAATACACGTTACACACCTCCCCACTTAGGAATGAACGTCCGTGTTCATGTATTATCCCAAACTGTAGTACATCAAGACTTTGAGTCAAGACCACCACTTTAATTGAAGCAAGCCCTGGGATCTGTATATGTACCTATGCTCCATGCCAATTGGCAAGGTGAAACAAAGTTAATAATAACACCCTGTTTACATGATCTTGTGCAAGCCTGAAAGAACAGAAGGCGTCTACCCTAAAGATTCTTTCCGCCTCAACCGTTTTTGCGCAACTGGGGCTTGGCGGTCACGCTTGACACCTTTACGTGTTAGCCTATCTTTTGACTTGGCTACCGCATCTTAGTACTCATTGAGGGCTTCTACACTCAAGTTGCATTCTGACTCCCATGAATTATGCTCAAGTGCATATCCAAGCCATTTTATAAGATAGAATTTATTGGGGCAAGAACGAGACCCTCTATTCTCATGTGAAAGCACATGTTCTACTTCATAAGATGCATCTTCCTCAAAGATTGGCGGAGGGGGAGGTTGTACCCTGCCATCAGCCACATACGGCCTAAGAAGTGATACATGAAAGACATCGTGAATCTTAAATGTATTTGGTAGTTGCACGCAGTATGCTATGACCCCAATCCTCTTGATTATCCGAAACGGATTAATTCATTTTGGTAAAAGCTTTCGAGCTCATGGGGCCTTCAACTTAATGTTGGCAGTACTAACAAGTACTTGATGGTCCACCTCAAACGAGATCTATCATTTGTACTTGTCAGCATAGAATTTCTATCATTGTTGCGCAACAATCAAATATTTCTTGGTCAAACCAATTACATTTGTCATATGCTCGACGAAATTTTGCGCAGTAGGAACTTGACACCTGTTGTTCCCACTTATTAGTGTCCGGGGATGCTGACCATAATTCAGGACAAACAGAATATTCCACACTAACTCTTGCTAGGAGTCATTATATGCAAATTCAACCAAAACAAGGAATTCATCCCAATCATCTTGCATTGGGTTAACATAATGCCGCAACATATCCTCTAGGATGCGGTTTACCCGTTCCATCTGCTCGTCGGTTTGAGGATGGAATGCGGTGGATATGGCCAACCTTGTCCCCAAAAGACCATGCAACACATCCCAAAACATGCTTATGAATCTAGCATCCCTATCGCTTAGGATTACTTTGGGTAGACCATGAATCTTATAAATATGATCATGAAATATCTTGCCGTTTCTTCAGTAATAATATGTGTGGTGATTGGCATAAAGTGGGCCATCTTAGACAACTTATCCACACACACAAAGATGACATCGTAACCATTAGCAGATGGAGTCAAGCCAGAAATAAAATCTATGCTCACAACTTCCCAATTACTATCAGGAATCTCCAATGGTTATAACATGTTGGCTTAAGAGTAGGGGCCTTACTCCTTTGGCATATCTCACAAGATTTTATATAACTTTTGATGGACCCTTGCATCTCAGGCCACCAAAAGTTTACTCGCACCCTCTTATATATCTTAGTCACTCCTACATGACCATTATACATAGCATCATGATATTCTTGGAGTAAAAATGACTTGATATTCGATCCTTGGAAGGACACATCTAGAACCACTACCGCCTTATCATACCACCAAATGTGATTCTCATAAACAAAGTGTTTTAGATTGTGCGGATTTGAGTACTAAGGATCAAGAGCATACCCGGCAATGATAGTTTGATACAACTTTTGATCACTGACGAACTCCGAATACTCCTTTACATTGTTGTCTTGTTGTTCGGGATCACTTTGCATAGCGTCTGCAGCCACCATTTGAAAGATTGAATTACTTGGAGTTGCCTTAGGTGCCATCAAGGCTTTTGGGTCACTTGCATCTAGTGGATTTCGACTCAGGTGATCAGCCATATTAATCCTTCCTAGTCGATATACCCAACGATAGACAAAATTTTGCTCCAAGAACTCCAACCATCAAGCTTGACGCCTTGATAACGTTTGTTGTGTTTTCAAATACACTAGAGGATTATGATCTGTAACAATAGTACAATTTGTTCCCTCTAAGTAACATCGTCAGGTTCGCATGGCGTGCACAACTGCTGCTAGTTTTTGTTCACCAGTAGTATAGTTCCTCTTAGCTGGAGAAAATTTCTTACTCTCAAAAGTAACAGGCTTACCTCCTTGAAATAATATTACCCCTGCTCCGAGTAAAGAAGCATCACTAACGACCTCAAATGGCTCCCCTAACTTGGGTAAGGTCAATATTGGTGCATGTGTTAAGGCATATTTAACATTATCAAAAGCACGTTCACAATCGTCAGTCCAAATGAACTTAACCTTGCTTCGCGTAAGAGAAGTTAATGGGGCAACTAGAGTGGAATATCCATGAATGAAGTTGCGAAAGTAATTGCAAAGCCCCAAGAAGGACCTAAGTTGTCCGACTTCAAGAGGTCTATGCCACTTTACAACAGTCTCTATTTTCCTAGGATCCACCTTAATGCCCTCTTTGCCTACAATATGTCCTAGATAGTGTAATTCATCCTTTCCAAAATGATATTTAGACATCTTTGCATAAAACTGATTCTCCCGTAAAATTTGAAGTACTTGTACCAAGTGTCTAACATGTTGTTCCTCATTCTTGGAAAAAATTAAGATGCCATCCAGATATACCAAAACAAACTTCTGGATTGTGAAAAACTCGATTCATCACTCCTTGGAAAGTTGTTGGAGCATTGGTCAATCCAAACTTAATACCTTGAATTGATAATATCCAAACGGTGTTCGAAACGCCGTCTTTGGTGCATCCTCCTCGGATATTCTAATTTGGTGATAGCTTTGTGCCAAATCAAGAGATGAAAATACAGTAGAGCCTGCTAATTGGTCAAAGAGATCATCAATGCGAGGCAACAGATAACGATTCTTTACCGTTAGTTTGTTGAGTGCACGATAATCCACTATCATACGCAATGCTCCATCCTTATTCTTGACAAACAAGATGGGAGACCCATAGGGTGATGAACTAGCCTCAATCCATCCTTTTTCCAAACATTCCTTGATCTATTTCTTGGCCTCTTGCAGCTCTAGAGGACTCAATCTATAAATCGGCCTAAATGGCGGTTTGCCATCCAGCTCCAAATGAATAGTATGGGCCATTTCCTGCTCTGGAGGTAACCCTGTAGGTATAGGCTAAAAAACATTAGCATATTCCTCCAACACTGTGGCATAAGGAACTGCCACTATGTCCTCTACCTCATCTCCAACGACAGTCAACTGAACTAGAAACGAAGTTTCTCCCTTCCGAATTGATCTTTTGAATTGCATGGCAGTGAGTCTATGGGGATTTGGACTCTGACCTTGCACTAGGTTCACATGTACTGTCATTTTACGACGACCCTTATAAAACACGCAACATTTAGATTCAAAATTCATATGTGCCTTGTGTTGTACTAGCCAATCGTTGCCCAATATCAAATCAACACCATCACTAAACTTGGCCACAAAATAAATGATTTGACTATGATATTGATGTATCTTAACATGGACTTTAATGTGTCCATCTGTGGGGACTTCATCTCCATTGCCTAATACCAATGTATTACATCCATTTTTCACTCTTAACCCAAAGGTGTTAGCGAAAACAGAACTCACAAAGCAATGTAAAGCTACACTATCCATTAATACAAATGCATCATGATAAGCTACTTGCCCAGAGAAACTCATCATCAGTTGAGAAGAAAGAGTGAGCTGATTCAAAACATGTGGCATGGCTTCATCCAGATAAACTTGCCATAGTTGTAACTGTGATTCAAATTGATGCAACAACTTAAATCTAGGCAAAGTTTTTTTAAGATATTTTGCTCTATGTTTTTCAACAATAAAACAAACACTAGTATCATAGGGCGCTCCATGTTTACCGTGCAAATATGATTTTAAGAAACTTTGCAAATCCTCCACTAATGGAATAATTAATGAAAAAACTCCATATAATTTGGACTTCTCATCAAACACATCACTAAGTGGGAGTAACAGAGTTGGCAAAATGATGTTTTTATTCAAAATATCACACACAATTACATCAAATTGTTTATTGACTTTGTCTTGGATCACTTCCAGTTCACTACTAGACAAATCAAACACAACCTTTGAAACTTGATCAAGTCCTGACACTAGCCCACTGCCTAAGTGTCGGACTTGTGAAAATACTTCTTACCTTTTTTAGCAGTTTGTTGCTCTACACCTTTTTTATTATCAGGACAATCTCGAGCTAGATGTCCCTCCTTATGACAGATGAAACAACGGCCGTCCTTCTTGTCGGTGCTCTTAACTAAGGATTCCTCCCCCTTAGGCTTATGATCATTTTTGTAAAAAGAGGAATTACGAGCCTTAGAGCGGCGTGACTCCTTGTCCCTTACCAACCCTGAATTGTCAGTACCTTTGGCAATTGCTGCCTCTGAATGAGATTTTACATCATCCCGTCCCTTTGCATCTTGGGTATAAGTGACGTCGATCGTTACAACATAATTGATGAAACGCTTAAGGTCCTCCCATGGACCGCCTTCACCTCGTGGATCCACTAGAACTTTATTCCGAACATCCTCTTTGAATCTAGATAGAAATCGTTCAACCTTATCTCCCCTTGAAATAGGTGATTTCGTAATATGAGAACATAGATGTTGAAAGTCGTTAACACACTTTTCCACAAAGCCTTTCTGTTTTAGAGTACAAGCTTACAATCATGAGTGTCTACTCGACCGTCCAACTGTGTATACATTGAAAGCAAACTGTCACACTGCACCTCAATCCTTTGAAATTGGTCATGATCGTCAATCAGCTTTCCTGCACAATACTCCCAAATTTTTTTGGCCACTAATGTCTCATTACTTCATCCATATCTACTAGAGTAATTACAGGAGGACTGCCTTCATTGGACGGACCGGACGTATCCATATCCGTGGCCATTGGACAAAACAATCACAAATACCCCAAAAACTTGACGTATACTTGCTAAATTTTACTCAACTTTGAAGGTATTCATAAAGAAAAGCAAGAGGAAGCATTTGAAATTACAGAAAATGCTTCAAAAACACTTGCTAGGAGCAAAAATATGTGGTAACCGGTTTAGCAGGTTACTTGAAAAGATTGTAGAACATTTTACACTAAAAATGACCGGTTCAACAGGTCACCATGATGTCATCAAAACTGCCACGTCAGCACCACCAACTCACCAAAATTTAAAATGCTCCCCTCCTCGAAACAACCAAGTTGGACAAGCGCCACGCAAGCAAATAATTTGACAGTCTTGAGGTATACATGAGGAATAAAAGGAAATTTAAATTTCAGGTTGCCCCCCCTTCACGCGATAAAACTAAAAAATAAATCATGAGCGCTTAACAAACGCATGACGAGGTACAACTCGTTGAAAACGGATTTCCGACCCCCCTCTCGCGATACCACTTAAAAAAAAATTAAATCACGAGCGCTTAACAAACATGTGATGAGGTACTCACTGAAAACATATTTTTGACCCCCCCCCCCCTCACGCGATAAAAGCTTAAACATAAATTCTCTTTCAAAAAACAAGATTACGCAGCAGAATACATAACAACGCCCAAAAAACAAGGTTCAAGAGCTTCTGCTCTGATACCAATGTAATGTATCTCATAAATAATGAGTTTCAAGAGACATGTTCCACCCAACCTTAGAGCTTATATACTTGCTACTACTATGAGTTGAGGCTCCCTTCAACTAGTAGTGCAAGATATACCACTAGCTCTCCCTCCATGCCTTTAGGATAACTCTAAGTATAGTTAGCTCATGGTTGTTACTTACGAGGTGATAACCTAGTGTAACACCATAGTCTCAACTAGTAGTAACTCCCTTTACCTTGTAGAACTACTAGAGCACCTAGGGTGGAGCCTCTAGTCTTCTAGCAAAGGAGTTTAGTTGAACTAGAGGTTGTAAATAGTAAATAAATAATAAATAAGTAAATACACGTTACACTATATGACTCATTTAGTGTTTGCACTAGGTAACATGGATATGTCATCTTTATTAGAGAGGCTTTCATTACTTGTCATGTATGGTAGATGGGTCTTAAATGGTTATTTTTTCTCAACTACATTGTTTTGTCTAATTAGTGTGGGTGGGAAATTCATGTGAGTTAATATTTAGTGTGGCCCACATTAATTTTATAGTACTTGCATTGGTTAACATTAGTAATTTTATAGTGCTTGCCTTGCCTTGAGTTTTCATCCAAATATGCAGATGAATAACCCACACTAAATTTTCACACTAGAAATTACAGTGGGCCACTTCAAACTAAAAAAAATAGTGTGGGTGATTGAGAATTAGCGTGGCCCGCACTAATTAGACAAATCAATGTAGTTGTTGGCTCTTGTCATTGTGGTCAGTAGCCATTGGTCCGTGGTTTATGCTGTGGCGTTCGTTGTATGGTTACTTGGTTCTATGGTTTTAGTCTAGCCTTTGTAAGACATGTTGCTCTTGGTCTTTACCTTTCTCAGTAATGCTACTCTTCCAAACCCAGATTGGGGTCCCTAAGCTCGGTGAGGTGTATTATAAAAGACACTATTTGACATCTTTTAAATTAACCCAATTTTTATTTATATAAAAAATTGGGTTGTACCATTGGCATAACATTATTCAGATCCATATCAGCGTTTTGTGGGACTGGCAGTCTTTTGTGGAATATTCCTTGATATTTCCCACATTCAGACTGAATGTGGGAAATATCATGGAATATTCCGTAGAATATTGCCAATCCCACAGAACGCTGATATGGATATGAATAATGTTATGTCACCCTTCTGAGTCTAATTCAATACAAATATGTATCACATATGTCTTTCAATTTTCCTTCATGGAACTACTCTTTCCTTGAGAAATATCAATATGAACTGTAGAGTGCTGCATGTTGTGGCTTTTACTAAATAAGTTTCCTTTAATAAAGTATGCCCCATGGCAATCTTACATTGCTTGAGACTCATTAAATCCCGCGTGGAGATTATAGTTTGACATCAAAAGAGATGTACCAAGATGCACCTTACATTACATGGAAGAAAATCATTGGATTTGGGACAAGAAGAACTTAGTTATTTTCATGCGAACCAATCATCAACATGAAGCATGCCCCAAGTTGGGACAAATTCCTTACGAACATAGGACTTTGAAGGTCAACAAACCTTTCAAATCTCTAAGTTATGAAACCCTTGAGGTTTGGGAGGCTCAACCGGGGATAGTGGACATAACTATTTTGGTGCCCTTTTCTCTAGACCCTCCGATATGGAGATCGACGGCCTAGATTGAGGACATACGAGGAAGAGACTCGTGCTTTGTGAAAGGCATCCTCATCCCCAATCCCAAAACGCCACTTCATGTGCCAACTGGTTATGGTATGAAATCGAGATGGATGACAATAGGTTTAGCATGACTTTCATCATGGTAGATATCTAATTGTAAAGTTGTGGGTAAAAGTTTAGACTTTTCTTTTCATGAATTAACATAAACATTATTTAGCTCAGCCATGGCCCATAGAAACGCCATGGCAAAGCTAAGGAATGTTATGGACATCATGCTTCCAAACCTATAATAAAACATATCATATATTTCAACCATGAATGCAAGATACCTATTTATCAACACCTAAATTTCTTTGAAGGTGGAATGATCATTTCATTTTAGGGGTGATGGTGTGGTCACCTCCTCTTAACAAGCTTGAGACATTCTATAAAAGCATGTTTTGAATACTAATACCATGTTGTTGTAGAGCTTATTAATAAACAATGCCAATAATGCTTGAATCATTTGGGGATTGTTACACAAGTTATGGTATTTAGGGTTGCTTTACACACAGATTGAGAGTTGTGACCATGAAAACCTAAGGATCCTTGAAAATCATCTAAAGGCAATACCACGGGAAACGCAAATTTGATTTCTCATTCAATGGGCCCTCAATATTAGTGTAAATTGAAAATGAACCACGTTGAGGGACCACAACATATGCTCATGTTCAAGTCCCCACCATGGCATTGTTATATTTCTAGGAGTCAATGACATTTTAATTGATTGCCATGGCCTCTAGTTTTGTTTAAGACTCACCTTTCTTTTTTATGGGTCTAAGCAATATTCAATAGACCACAAAACAATATTCACAAGTTGTTGCCATGCAAGACGCCATGTAGAATTTAGATCCATTCGAATTTCTTTAGTCTCTCAACCTTCAAGGTCTAGTGTAAAGTGAACTTGGACTCCTGGGTACGCAATTCCCGTATTATATGGCCCTGATTATAATCACTTATAATGCATTTTAGTCCAATCTCAAGTGATATATATATATATATATATATATATATATATATATATAATTTCATTAAAACCCTAAATATATGAGTTTTTTTAATACATGTACCATATGCCAAACTACCTAACTTTTTGGGTTTAAAAAAATAAAAGTTCAATATTTTATTATAAATAAAACATTTCCAATTACTTTTAATTTTAATTGGAGGCAATTACTCATGTGGATCTTTAGAATTAGATGCTCTACAAGGTTTAAAAAAAAGGTGCTTCAACTCTTTATATACGTTGTGGAGTCTTTTTGTAAATAAATATGCAACCCAACTTTTTCTACATCTCATTTTATTTAATTTGGTCTTCACCCAACTTTTTGGTCCTTTTAATTTTGTATAATATGATATAATTTTGCAAAAGTTGTCCTCTAAACCGTTTTAATGCCGACGCCCCTTGCGTATAATATGAGAGTTGCATACCCGGGCTTGGACTGTCTTCAGCTTCTCAACCAATCACATAATTTGTGTATCACATGTCAAGGGCTCCTCAAGCTCTAGTTTCAAGTGGCCCTTAGGATGCTCATTTATACTTCTTGTACACTAAAACTTATGATTATCATCTCAAGTATTCCAATGTGCTATGCTAAACGTCATATTGTACAAAAAAATCACTTCATGCCATTATTTGTATTAACAAAGAATGTCATGTTGATGATTAAAGGACATGACCTTTCTAGACCTCTAAAACAATTAATGTAACCCTACTTTGCAAATAGTGTATGTACCACTAAATACCATACATAGTGGAGACATGTCTTTGTGAAACTAACCTCTAGCTCATACATCTCATCTATTGAAGGCTCAAAAGCCTTTCTTGCATAACAACAACCATTGTTTAAGATACATCTCGGCATGAATATTTTGTATTCGGAAGACTTGATGACCACCTTGTACTTGAATAAATATTGAGAATTTTATTTTTGAAATGTGACAAAGTTTTTTCAATTTATTGTGGCACACACCAACCCAGTGTGTAGAAGATAAGACACCATCAAGATATACCATAATTCTAGCAATGTGCAAAGTTTTTGAGCTTAACTAGTAGATTTTGTGAATTAGGAAAGAATGGTATGTTGAAGAAAACTCAATATTGTATGTAGAAGTTTATTGACAACTTCTGGGTCTTAACTAACATTATGTCATGGTTGAGGCCAAAAAAAGATGTTGGGTGGGCCCAGGTAATCCTTGATGAATATGTTCGGTGTTATTCTAGGAATGCTATAGTGCTAGGTTGAATGGCCCCACCGCTAGCAAAAATCCAACATGTTGTGCCAAGTGCCGGATTGGGCAACATAGTTGGCAACTCATTGATGGTTGTCATAGTCATGGGCCACAACCACTGACCCTCTCCCAATATATTCCTTGCCATGCATGTGGGCCCAACCATATCTAAGGCGATGGAACGGCCCTCTGGGCCTAAATAATGTGGTAGCGTTTCACATTATCTACTATATTTGTCGCATGTATCATGCATCAACAACTGCACCCACTTTCAAAGGTAGGGCAACCCTCTCTATAGTGAGGGTTGCTATCAATGAATGGGAAGAACTGGCTACTACACTAAATATTGTATTTAATGTCATATGGTATTTTATGTCACTATGGTAACTTTTTTAATGACACTTCTTGTGCATATGTGAAAAAATATTGTCATGGATGATGGATAAGTCCATCCATTAGCCAAAACCCTACCTTCTCTTGTCGGCTACTACTTTGTGGGTTGCGCCTCACCCTAACGACTCCTAGTGTGCTTGAGAGTTTGCTCGATGTGATGATTTTATTTTTGCTTGTTTTGTGTTTCGGTTGAGTTCAATACATATTTCCTTGCTGCAGGCAAGCAATGTATAATCCGTGACATAATCATGCCAATTTTTGAAACAAAGTTTGGTATAGTTTGCATCTTAAAAAATACATGTTGAAGTATTGTCGTGGATGTTTGAAATTTGGAGGAAAAATCACTTAGTAAGTGACAATAATTGCAACATTGAAAATATATAATCTTGAATTTTTTTTACAAAGAATGGCAAATAATGTTGGGTTAGCATTTAGTGTTGTTGACACTACACCGGGGTTTGCAATTAGTATCAAGTAAGTCAATTGGAATTGGTGATACTAAATACAATCTTTAGTGTAGTTACAGATCAACCGGTTTATTTTCCCAAACGATTGATTCAAAATCAAAATTCTAGGAAATCGACCGCACTAGTTTTGGAAATGTTATTTGTCTAAGTTAAAATACAAACAATAACTAAAACATTTCAGTGAATAACTGGTTGATATAAAGAAGTGAGGATAGTGATCGAGTTGGCTCAAATCTCTCCCTATTCACTTGTTGCTATAAAATCCCCCTTGACCTTGAACCAAGAGTGGGTTGTCCACTCTTTTAATAATAATCACCCTCATTAAGTGATCTTGTGACTCACACACTCTTACCGCACGTGGGGGAGTTTAAAGGAAGTTAATTTTACAATTAATAATATGATTAAGGCAATGGAGTTAACCATAAAGTCTCGGCACGAAGAGGGGTTCAATCCTCCTAAAACGGTTCTTTGAGGGTTGTTTCACACTACGGCCGAAGGTCGAGAGGCCGTTGATTTCCACCAATCATGTTGCAAGAAACCAAGAATTCGGCCTCTCGACCCTTCACACTAGAGGCCAAAGTCCAAAGGCCATCGCAATTTAAAACGCTTACTTTTTGACGAAAGTGACGGACTCTCGAAGGAAGTTTGGGTCGGACGGGAATGGAAACCCAAACTATGGTTGAGAGGATGTCGGTTTTTTTTCATAAACAAATCAATCATTGACAAGATCTTGACCGTTGGATTGGAGGGGTTGTTTTGGGCGGGGAATAAAGTGGGATGCTCCTTCTTCCTTTGGACTTTTGGGCTTGGCCTTTGGAAGCTTCACAATGTGCCCAGCCGAAGGCTCCAATTCCTAAATTTTATTGGCTATTTTCAGCCCATTTATTTAGACTCTCAACAAAGTTTGGCCATTCAATCCCACGGCCTCTCGACTTGGATGGCCATTGTGTGAAGTGGCCCTGAGTCTAAATGTAAAAGCCCTTCCGACTCTCATAAATCCCCCCTTTTGTTGTTAATAGTCACATCTAAGGTAGAAATACCATAGCCCCATGAAAATAAGGTGATTCGCATTGAAAATCTAGTCTAACAATCATGAGATAATTTTCCAAGATAAACGAGAAGGATTCATGAAGAATGCAAGTTGTTTCATATTTTTTATGCCTTGTACAAAAAATGCTATAATTTTTCAAAGTGGAAAGTTGTCAAACCCCCTACTCGTTCACTAGATTCTCCCTACACCGAACACGGTAATCCGCATTTCCATACAAAACATCACCTAAACCGGTTACCTCATGAGTACATTAACACTTGCGTCCCATTGGCTACACTAAGTGTACAGTCTAACCTTGATAATATCACACCATCCGTTTCACCAAAAAGTGTGATATAAACAAGAAGTGACATATTTGATAATGTCACATTTGGAAGATTTATGTATAATGTGATATTATCAAAGAAATAGGTAGAAAAGCAAATAAAAATTACAATGTTCAAAAGAAAATAAAAAGATGAGAATTCAATGTTTTTAAATATAAAATCAAATTTAAAAGCTTGAATAACAAAGATAGCACATCATAATGTGTCATTGAGATTAGGTAAAGACCTCTCACTATAGACAAAGAAGCTCCTAATGTCACATTGTTTTGTTGACATTGATGTTAAATGTGCAACACCAATTCTAATGAGCTTGTCATGGATTTTTTTCCATTCCTAACAACTCCATAGTGTTGAAAATTTGAGAACCTTGACTAACCATAAAATTCAAAACATCTTTAACAGATTTTTGTGCATCACTTAACTTCACTACCTTAGACTCAACATCATTGCTATCATCAATCAATGGGTCTACTTCTATGGGATCATGTGCCTCCTGGCCATCTTGCACTAATTGTACAAGCTCCTCAATAGAATACTCAACGGAGATGTCGACGTCATCCATAGAATTTGTTGTCCATCCGGCCTTTTTCATCCATATTACTTGTTATTATCACACTTACACTATAGATTTTGGAAAAAAATAGTGACATTATCAAGAGTGATAGGGATAATAACGAGGGAGTTTTACACTAGAGAATTTGGTTTCGAAGTTTTGGGTGACAATATCAAGGTGTTCTATAAACAAGAGTGACATTATCGAGGTTAGACTGTACATGCATTGAAGTTGCCGCCTCGCCATGAGCCGTTTCAGAAATGGCACTTCACCATTATGACGGCGGTCTAGTGCACAGCTAGAGGGTGGTTAACCACTTATGGTATTTCTACCTTACGTATGCTTAAAAGTATCAAGCCGAGGCCCAACAATGTCAGTATTTTGTAACAAAGAAATAAGAGGCCATACGTAGAAGTAACCAAAACATAATTTTGCCATGCATAGAAGTGAGGCAAGGGGAGTGGGATTACTTGTTATCATATCCTAATCTTAGGGCCAAGGTAGGGTGGTAAGTTTGCTTTGTCGAGAATAGAACATATTATTGTAGCTCTCTAGCAACTCGGGCACCTTTTTGCCTAATAATTAATTAAAGTGTGAAAGTAAGTTAGGCAACCCAAAAAATAATATTATAAAATTGGGTAGATGAAAAAAGTAATTTAAATTAAGTTAGACATTCATCCAAGTCATTTCTATAATCCATGGATGGTTTTCTTAATTTCATCTATGGCGGCTACAATTAACTTAAACACTTCCCTTGACCAACATTCCTTACCCTAAAGTTTGTCTTTTATTTGTATGTCATGGTTTTGCTTGGCAACAAATTTTGCTTTGTGGAGCAAATTCATGGTTGTATTGTTTTTTGACCACGAGTGAGATTGATGCCGCGTGAAGACATTGTTGAAGTTATTTGATGCTACTTTATTGGATTCCAGTGAATGTCACTTGCATTATTACGATTTTAGGCACTCTTTGAATGTCATTTATTTTTTTGGACACTCAACGAAATTAATTTCCCAAAAATTTAGGCACCTTTAAAATTAATTATTTTCGGCCCAAGTTGCTAGAGAACTGCAGTAGCAAGTGCCATAATTATTAATAATTTGTGTCAAATGCTACAATTGACCTCCCTAGCAACTCGAACTAAGGGTTGGGACACCCTAGTCCTCCCTAGTTTGAAACTTTATGGTGAACTCCAATACATGCACACTTCAAAACTAATTCTTCACTTCACTTAACAATGTCTTACACCTTGTTCACGTGCTCTCTTTGTCATTGTTAGGTAGAATAAAAGACATAAAACATTTTTGAAAGATAAAATATTTGACTTGCTAAGATTGTGGGTGCGCACATACAAGGGTGCATTATCAACCACTCTCTGCTTTCCCAAATAGTGACTCATTCACTTAGAGAGTGGGTCGGGTTGAGCATGAGGGGAGTCCCTAACACTCTCCATATATCTAAATATGGAAATAAGTTGCACCCTAAACTCCGTAATATCAACCTCCATAATGTCACTCACTCTCTAATATCCTGAAACCCTAGGGAACGGATGTTCGTAGTTCAAATCTCATTCCTTATTGTCACCTTCCTCTCCCTTATATCACGAATTTTGTCATTAATGCAAACCACCAAAGAAGTCAACCGACACTCTTGCATTACGCCATGCGTCAACATGTGGAGTGTCTTCTTCTTCTTCTTTTGATGCCACTTGTTGAATGTTGGTGCGTGCATTTGCCACATCGCCCGGGAAGGTGAAGCGGAGTGGACCACACCACACCATTTGATATGTTGCACTTTGTGTTATTCCATAGTGTCACATGCTACACTAATTCACTAGTATCACACATCCATGTTAACACTACAGAACTCCGTAATATCACGTGCACTTTGGTTGCCACAGGTGTGATACTACGGAGTTTAGAGTGTAGTACCTAATAGTAGAACTTAGGTTCTAACATCGGTAGGATTCGGTTTCAAATGCATGAAGAATTAATTAAAGATGCAAGAATCTCATAGTAACTTCATGGTCGGAACACCAACATTCAACTTGAAGGTCCAACACCGACTTCATTCACCTTTTGTGGACTCCTAAGGTATATTCCCATCGGTGAGTTTGTGGCGAGCACATTTTATTGGATCTCACTAACGTAACTTAGACTGAAAGGAGATATCTAATAAGGATAAAGGGCTCCTCCCATGCACAACCCGACCCACTCGCGAAAAGTGGGTCACTATTTAGGAAATCGGAGAGTGGGAAATAATGCACCCTTGTATGCACGCATCCGCTTTCCTAGCAAGTCAAAATAAATAAATAAATAAATAATATATATCTTTTCAAAAGATGGTTCCATGTGTTTAATTCTCTCTAAAATTGGTAGAGAGTATGTAAACATGGTTTAGAAATCATTGAATAAAATAGAACAACTACTTATGAAGTGTCCATTCCTATTACATTCTTAACGACTTAGAATCTCCCACATGTGCTAAGAATGCATGAGTCTGAAGACCATTTATCAAGGGCAACGATTATAAATAAAGAGAGTGGGTAACTCACTATTAGTTCAATGCCAAGGGAAATATTAAGTGATGGCAACCCTCACTAGAAAGAGGGTTGCCCTACCTTTGAAAGCGGGTGCAAGGTGTGCCAATGTTGGCTCATGTGGACTCTCCCCACCCACTCTAGAGAGTGGGTTGGGTTGAGCACGGAGAGAGGCCCTTATCTGATGTACAACGGAAGACGCAGTCGTGGCGGTTGCCCTCTGATAGTTGTCGGCATCACGTTCCAACATCGGTGTAAAGAGTCGGGACAATGCGGGCCCATACTAGTCTATTTTAGAACGGAAAACATGATGGTGGTCGTGGTCGTGGTCACGGTCATGGTCATGGTACCATCCCCCACCGTTCCCAAAAGGCATGGGAGCATAGTATCTCTCAACTATCCGACATAAAAACTTGATCTCCCTATAGATTTGTGGATGATTCTTCTCAAATGACTTCGACTAGACTAATTTGGGGTTTTAAAAGCTAACTCCATTGTCATACCAACTATACGTAGTAATGGTTAGGTTGCATATCAATCAAGGGTTTTTCTGTTGGATGAATGAGAGGTATGCTCATATGGATATTTCCCTCTATTTGAAATCTAACGTTAATTTATCAAAAATAAAAAGCAGTATGTCTTTTGATTTACCGTATTCTAGAGGAACGTTTGCATTAGACTAACTTCATCCTTCATCTCATGGTAGTTTATCCTTACAATGGTCACAAAAATAGGAGTTGAAGGTGGTATGCATACTCACTCAATCATCAACTTTGACAACTTGATACCCCCTCCCTTGCAATGTAAGAAGACTACAATAAATATCCAGTTTAATGTGACATTAAAATTGGTGTATCATGTTATTAACTAGAGTGGTCCTTATGATTGGTCACGATGTGACACTCTCTCTAGTTGCCACGTGGTGATTACAAAATGATTTATGTGGGTCAATGATGAATATGTAGACCACGTAGTCCACATGAAGTATATTAGATATAGTTTAAAGCACAAATAACACATTTCTTAGAAATTCTCTCTTACCCAATCCTCATAAATGAAACCCCAACAAAAAAACAAGTCCCCACCTTTCTCTCCCTTCCTAGCTAGCCCGTCCCCCACTTGTTTCCTTAGGATTCATCTCAACTCTTGCTCACATTACAAACAAATGACCCGCATCTTGTAGAGCTTCTTGAAAGCTCTAATTCCAAAGCGTCAAATCACATATCATTAGAATGTCCAAGATGAGTAGATGTTGATTGATCGACGTTGCAAGGTGAGGAGTGGTTGGGAAAGCCCACAAAGCAAGTAGCTTGATAGTGTCGTTCTTGCTACACGTAGGAAGCAACAAAGGTTAGTGTATGAGAGATAGTCTAACTTGTTTTAGTCTAACTTGTTTTCCATACAAGGATACATAATAACCTTTAGAATGAATATGCAAAAGTAAAGAGTTTTTTTTTTCAATTCAAGTCGTGATACTTGTTACCTAACTCCTAAATGCTTCTAGAACACACATAACATTATTCATATCTATAACAATGTTCTGTGGGATTGACAATATTCCACAAAATATTCCCGGATATTCTCCGTATACAATCTGAATGTGGAGAATATTCCACAAAATATTGTTAGTCCCACGGAACATTGTTGTGGATCTGAATAATGTTATGCAATGTGGGCTTGTCATGCATATGGTATTTTGACATTACCATGTGATTTTCTGATAGACACTAATAGCTTGTTGTCTTGGAAGGTCACACCCCACAAAATAACTTGTCGGAAAAAGATCCTAAGTTTGTTTTAACTTCACTTATTATTTCTACTCATCAATTTGTTTTTACTGTTGGACAAATAATGTTTGTACTTTACACACATAAATCAATCTCCTAATCTAGGGTGTCCATTCTTGACTTCAAACCTTGCCATATGCCACTCAAAATATAGGGTCCAATAAAGAAAAGAGACCACCTAATCCCCCATACCTTAAGTGCTTCCAAGTACATGCGTTGATGTAGCATATTTTGTGTGTATGGATATCTCCTATGTATGCAACCTTGCGCTTACATGCGCGGAGGATTTGTAAGGAATTGAATCACTCCCGCTTACCTTACGAGCAAGCAAGTATATATTCCAAATGACAACCATTGTTCCTTCATAAGCCAAAGTAGTTGAGCCTAATAATAAAGCAATGAGTGATGTATTAAATGTAGGGTATAGTAGTGTCAATGCTTTTCAAATTTTAATATTTTTACCTATTTTAAAATTGTATAATATGCTAATTTTGTTAACTAGCCTAGGTTATGTGAGAACTACAAATATTTGGAATTTTACATTTCAATACTAAATAGGGGTGCATGTTTAAACTGATGTGGTTTTTAATTCATATGCAAAGTGATCTCCCCTAGATCCAAATCAAATGACGCCTTATACTAAGTGGAGCCAATTCCACTAAGGGGGCAGTAACCCGAGGGTGAGGAGGCACTTCGTTTATCCTTGTTGCACTTGAAGTTGGTGTTTATATCTTCTAAGTGCCACTTTACACTAAAACTTGAGGACCTTTGACATGTGATATGCAAATTATGTGATTGGTTGAGAGGGACTGAAGACTTTCCAATGGATGAAAAATCTACATGGCGCCAAACAAATGATATTTCATGGTCCACCGGGTATTGCGTCAGGCCC